>JAQSVV010000075.1:2400000-3600000 GCA_036375495.1 Agrotis segetum | reverse complement strand
CATTAAAAAAATGAGTACTACGAATTTTTCGCAAGACTTCAGTCGCGTCACGGACTCTAGCCCTGTTTTTGACAGACTCAGATAAGACTCAAGAGTTTGTCCGTGGATAAGATGGCAATGAGACTTCCAAGAATTCGAACTGCATGAAAATATTTGCTATTGGCCGTTTCTTTAAAATAAATAGGAAGGGGAAAAGGACGTTTTAGAAGAAAACGTAGGATTATTTATCACAGAAATGCATACAAAAAGATGATATAAGAAGTATACTTAAACCTAGTGTAAGCGAAAAAATAGTTTTACCGGGCCGTCGCGCGTCGGTACTTGTACAACGTCGTTGTTCCGTCTGCCCGGGATATTATTTGGTGAGACAGGCAACTCAGTGATAGAGTCATAAAAGTCTCTCAAAAAGTTACCCATGCATGCAGTAATGCGAAATGTTCACCTAGTAACTAGTTCGCCACTAAAGTGGACAAGACGTAGTGACACATCATTTCGCATTACAGCATGCATAGGTAACGTTTTGAGTGACTTTTAAGACTCTATCACTGAGTTGCCTATCTCACAAAATAATGTCCCTGTACCCTATGTTTATAGTGAGATAGTAGAAGATCATATATTCGTAGATCATCCCTTTTCACCTATGCGTGTGTATGGTTCAGCCCAAGTTTATAACATCATCGTCATCAGCCGGCAGACGTCCACTGCTGAACATAGGCCTCCCCCTTAGACCGCCACGCAGAACAACAATTCGCCAATTGCATATCCATCGGTTGCCCGCGACTCTCACGATGTCGTCCGTCCACCAAGTGGTAGGCCTGCCTACTGTCCACCTGTTTTATGTATATGGGCACTAAGAACGGATTTTTCTAAAATCCACCTCAAAAGGGGTGAAAACCTTTATGTGCACCTCAAAAGGGGTGAAAAACTTGAAACTTCATGGATGTGACTAATGTGACACTACCAGTAAAACAGAACACAAATTCTCATACAAATTCATAAAAACAACAAACCCCTCTGCTATATTTATTCACTCTGACATAACCAAACAGACAATATTTTGCCGCCATTTCCCACGGCAGCCATACTTCTACTTATTTTTTTTTCGACAGGCAAAGACAGCATTAGTATTCAGGCCAACACAGCCAGTAACTCGGGGGTCTATTTGACTGATTTTCAGCCTCTCCATGATTTGCCACTTTACCCGGTCAGAGTACACTCTGAATACAAAATAACCAATAGCGAAGGGGGATTTGAAATTTCATTTTCGCATAATGGCATCGCGTTTTGAATATTGGGTATTTTATTAACACTGCGTGTGTTGGATAATTTTGTGAGCGAGAAATGTAATGGACTTAGCAATTCTGTTTGAGCATTTTACCGTTGATAGATTAGGTTGAAGTTTGTTATTTTTAGATTAGCTAATTTCTTTCCATGTATTTTGAAATGATTTAGTAGATTACTAGGTTATCCTGTAACGAATTTCACATACTTACATGAATTGGTTTCAATAATAGATTTGATCAACTCGAGCATTACAAAATATTCCATTGCCTTGGATGATCGCCGATTGGTCCTAAACTCAACATAAAATGAGTCCTCCCGCTCGGGGCGAGACGGCAGTGACTGTCAGACTCGTACTGACTAAAATCCACGGTGATCCTTCAATAGCTCTTTACGTTCCATTGTCACGGTTACCTTAGGAGACAGTTCCGTGACTCCGGTTGATGCCTCTATCCTGCCCTGCATTGTTGTGGTTGGCGCAACACTTGGTTGTTTTTTTTTTTTAGCGTGGTAAAATCATCAAATGAGTCCTCCCACCCCGGGCAGGGCGGGAAGGACTGTCAGACTTCTACTGACTAAAATCCACGGTGTCCTTCAATAGCCTGTTATGTTCCGGGGTCACGGTTAGGGAATAATCCCGCGACCCCGGTATGTGTCATACTCATGCGAAAAAAAGAGTCAGTTTGTATTGAAATAACAATGAAATAACTTGGTCTATTATTTGTGGAATAGAGAGACTAGAATTGGTCATGCTATACATAAGCCGAAGTCCCCTAAAGATATATCTTAAAGTTAGAGTTAAAGGAGTAGCAAAAAACACAAAAACCGCTAATGACAACGCAAAAAAGGCAAACCGTAGTACATTAACAAGCCGCGATCAGAAGGTCATAAGTCTGACAACAAGTCTTACCATGGGGTAATATCGAATTACCCAGTTACTGGGTTGTGGAGGTCCGATAGGCAGTCGCTCCATGTTAAATACTGATATCCAGCTGCATCAGGTTCGACTGGAAGCAGACTCCAATATAGTTGGGGCAGGTCAAGCCAGATGATGACTGTCACAACAGTCTCAAACTCACTACCAACACAACGTCAAATTCACCACAGACAACTAACAATTCTCTTTTCAAAATCTAAAAACGAGTAGCAACAAAAATCCGTTGCTCAGGCGGTGCGGGTACTTCTAACCTACCCTCCTCGTGGGGGGAGGGGGGTGAAATTAATCAGACGGGCTCAAGGGCTGCCGCGTCAAAAGAAAACCAAATAAAACGGCAAGCGACAAAGTTTCTACTGCTAGGAGAGATAAGGAAGGAATGGAGACGTCTTTGACTTAAAAAAAAATTAAAGTCGTTTACGCTTTAGAAGTTTTGAACCAGCTCTTTTTTATTAGCCTATACTATTACCACTGCTGGGAAATGAACTTCCACAATTCCCGTCAAGTAGCTACTTTGCTGAAATCTAAATCTATATTTTGGTAAAATCGTCAAATGAATCCTCCAACCCAGGGCGGGGCGGGAGAACTGTACTGACTAAAATTCACGGTGATCCTTCAATAGCCCTTTACATTCCAGGGTCACGTTCCTGATGAGTTTCGCGGCCCCGGCAGGCTTTGGATCTCTAAGGGGTAGCCCGTGAGACTGATGACAGCTCTTTGAGGCGCGCGTGGAACACAACGCGCCTTCGACCCGGGCATGGTCCATGATCAGACGGCGAGTCATTTATTGCTCACGGCAGCCATAAATCGCCTCGCAACGTCCGATGCCGTGGGCGTCTCCCGAAATATAAATCTGTAGTATTTTTGGGACATCAGCTAATGTATTTTGAAGGTGTAATGTTCTTTCGAAGCAATGAGTAATCACTAGATTATTGTTTTTCGAAATAAGGACCATGTCGAAATAATAAAATTAACCTTTGAAATTCAGGATGATACTATACATTTTACCAGTTTTACATTGTTCCATTTAGGGAATCATCGCCTACTTAGGATACTTTCGAAGATGTCAGACTTACAGGAATCCAAAGTCCATCTTATGGTTTATTTAAATGTTCGGTAACGACGATAACAGTACTTAAAAGTGGTTAAGCAATCACGAGAACATTGAAAACCGTCGTCTTATTCCTTAGAACCGAAATGCCTCTTTCTACACGTCTCATCTTTGTCAAGGAATTCAAACCAGATAAGAAAACAAAAACAAAATACCGACTCAACATTTTTCCGTGCTCTCAGTAAGTGGCATTCTAACACAAACAAACATTGATTTATCCTGATACCCGGGCTTTAGGCGACGCTTCTCCATCCCGCTGACTTCCCATTTCGGGCGCGGAACTTTTTATATGTCTTATAAAATTTTCTTTTATGGCCCTCCGTGGCTTCGTTCTGGTGAATGTATTGTGACATAAATCGGGCTATTTGTGGAGTCTTCAGTTTTTGGGCGTTGCTGTTGAGTTGGTATTTTCGGGAAAGAAATATTAGGGATGACTGCTTTGAAAAATGATGTGATTACTTTCCACTAATAAGTGCTCATGTTAACGCGACGTCTCACCTTAGTTATTCGTGAGGAGTTATTTTACAAGCTTGTTCCTTAATCATCATCATCAGCCTATAATGTTCCCACTGCTGGGACACAGGCCTCCTCTCTGTGAAAGGTAGTGAGCCATAATCCACCACGCGGGCCCAGTGCGGGTTGGTAGAAGTCACATGTCTTCGAATTTTTGGTTCTGGGACATGCCGGTTTCCTCACGATGTTTTCCTTCACCGTTTTGAGAGCAATGGTGATTAAATAAATTACCTACACAAAGTAATGCGCCTGGCGGGGTTCGAATGCACGACCTACAACTCGTAAGTCGGGACCGATACCACTGGGCCACCACTGCTGCTTGCTCCTTTACGCTTGAACATTAGTAGCGGTTCCCAGTGGTTTCACCCGCTATGATTCAAAGAATATCGAACGGGATCAATAAATCGGGTTGAAAACTATCCTGTGATAATACAAATTATAAACTATCGGTGTACCTAATTTCATTCAAGTGTTTCGTTCAGTAGTGTTTGCGTGTTAGTTTCGTTTAGTAATGTTTGCGTGAAAAAGTAACAAACATCCATACATTCTCATAAAGTATCGTGTGTCATTAGTAAGAAAACACAGTTTTTTCATCATAATTATGAGTCCTCTCACCCAGGGCAGGGCAGGAGGGACTGCTAGATTTTTACTGACTAAAATCCACGGTGTCCTTCAATAGCCCTTTACGTTCCGGAGTCACGGTTGCTGTTTAGTCCCACGACGCTTTTCTGGTGGTTGCCACTGTTGATTCTGACTCTCAGGAATTGCAGTGGGAATAGTGTGGTGGGTTATAGTCCCCACGACTCCGGCAAGCTTTATATGGATAGGAATAAGAAGTTAGGCTTCGGATTAATAACCCTTTAAAAACACCGATGGGATGTCAACATCAAACTAGACAATTCTAACAAAAAAATCATATTAAAAAAACAACCATAAAATTCGAATCAAATCAATCCGATTCCCCTATCATACTCTTTCACAGCTCTCTCAACCCAAAAATACCGTTTTAACCCAAATCATAATATCAATATACCGTTTGAACCCCGCGTTATTTCTGGTCCCATGTGCTCGTATCCTCCGGGGAGCAATCTTGTTCCATATTGATTTTATATTGCTCACATATTGTGGGGATCGTGCGGTGTGACTGGAAGTCGCTTTTGCTTGAAAAGGTAGGTGAAGCTGTAAAGGATTTTGAGTTCAATTTGTTATTAGAACCAAGGACTGGTTTCCCATAAACTTTTCCATACTTATGTGCTATAGATGTAAAAGTTTCTCTTTCTGCTTTTAAAACGGTAAAGGAAAACATCAGGAAAACATCTGGCATGTCTTAGAACCAAAATTATTAATTCAAAGGCATGTGATAACACTTGGCTCGCGTGGTGGATTATAACCCACTCCGTCTCACAGAGACGAGTGGTTTCTATGGCAAGTATTTGCCAGTAAACCACAAAACAAACAAATTAAAATAAGATGAAAAATCTTAAAACATGGGAAAAAAATAAAAGGCAAAAAATCAAGATTTCAAACAGGCCAAGTTCAGCAGAATGTCGAGCAGCTAGTGCTCGACCCTGGCGCTGGTTTTCACTGCTTCTCATCATCTGCCTAGCATTTTCCCAACTATATTGGGGTCGGCTTCCAGTCAGGAGCGACTGCCTATCGGACCTCCACAACCCAGTAACTGGGTAATACGATATTTCATGGTAAGGCTGGTTGTCAGACTTTAGAGCTTCTGACTAACAGTAACGACTGAGTTGACTGCTTCTGATAAGTGCAAAATAATTATTATAAATACAGACGGTAATAGTACTGTAAGAGGTTATTTTTTGAAACAATAAAAGTGATTTGATTTATGTAATAACATTGAAATTAATTTTATAAAGATTTTCATTTGTGTATTTAATATTAATTAAACTATATAAATATAATAATACTAAATTAAAATAAAACTAAACTATTAAATAGCATCGAAAAATTCATCCTCAACGCTGTCAGCTGGTAAAGTGCCCAAGAGACTGGCGGCGTTGCCTCTTTGAATGGCAATACTTAGCCTCTGGCCAAGGTAAAAGCCAGCTCTTGGGTCACGGGAAGCGTCAACAAGTCTTTTAGCGATATCTTTGTAGAGACTGTGAGCACTCGGACCCCATGGCCCTATAGTTTCAACCCCAAACGGCTCAAATATATAGTTACCACTAAGGTTGCTATATTTACGCCGCTTGAGGTTTTCAGCAACCGCAGCAGCAGAGCCAGCAGAGCACGATGAACTTGGAAGATGGGATGGCGCAAGAGTATCGACACAGGTAGCGTCCCATACTAAAGGCCTACCCAACTTCCAAGGAAACAGAGACATACCGTCCGGTCTCTTGCCATCGTCGCGTGCCAAGCCGTTGGGTTCTAAAACAGCTGGAACGCCGACGGTAACAAGAGCTCGTCGGATAATGTCGTTTATGTTCGCGTGGCGCGCAAAACGGCCCGCGCTGCGGCCGCAAGAAAGGCCATGGTGTCCGAGGCTGTTGACGGCTTCCCCACAGTGACAGCGGTGAGGAGAGCAGAGTGGGGATCCTAAACGGAGAGCAACAGCGAGCCGGAAGGTGGTGTCGTCGAGTGAGGTACCGATGCTCGACGACGGCAGTGCGTGAAGCCAAAGACCCGACTCCCACCTACCCACAGCCAGTAGGCGCGCACGCTCAGCAGTAGTAGCAGATGTGTTCAGTAAATTATTCTGAACTACACTGCAGAGCGGCTCATCCCACTGTCTCTGGGAAGATGGATTGCCGGGTACATCGGAATTCGGGCAAGCGATTTTCCAAGCGGCCATAGCCTCCAAGAAGCACGGCACATCAAAATCAGTTAGTGTGGAAGCCAGGATATTCCTAACTAATTTTTCAGTGCCGTGCACAGAAGAAATGAACGCCGGTAAGCTGATACTGGAAATTTTGCGAACGCCGAGACCACCCATGCGAATGGGAAGAGTAGCTTGAATCCAAGCACGGTCGTCCAAAGCCACATTTAAAATGGATGAAAGTGTTTGTCTGATAATGACGTCAATTTTGTCCAAAAGATGATTGAACTTCCATAAATGGGAAGCACGAAGGAAATATATCAATTTAGGGCCGAAACAACAATAGCGAATTAGAGTAATGGCCGAATGCATGTTAATTTCGAGCAATCTACCTGAAATATCAAGAAAATTTTGAATTTTTTCATCAATGAAGTCAGAAAAAGAATTTTCAAAAATTGGGGACCCCAGGAGGCGAAGAGACAATTTGTCAATAATTTTGATGTCTGGGGCTATTGAGTTGAATTTAGGAATTGTTAATTGTCTGTCGGTGCTGTCCGTTAAAAAAAGTTCACATTTCGAAAGGTTGAGGTCTAAGCCAATGGAATGAAGTTCATTCTTCAAAAAAATTAGGTCATTCAGAACGGTGTCAACATCGCCACCCAAGGTCCCATCATCGAGGTACCAAACGTTGAATTTAGAATTTAGCTGTCGAACAATGGGGTGAATAGCCAAGCTGAAAATCACTGGCCCGAGGGGGTCACCTTGTTGACAGCCAACAGCAGATTCTAAAAGGTTGTCTCGATACAGTAATTTAGATGGGTGCCTATAACACTGCCAAAGAAAACTATAAATTTGGGGTAATTCTTTTTTAGTTTCAGCCAACAAGGTGTCCCTGTTAACCGAATTGAAGGCATTCTTAATGTCAACCTTCAAGATGACCTCACCTTTGCCAGAATTTAGGTAGGTCGACAAAGCGTGTACGGCAGCCTCACAGCCCCCTTTAGAGCCGTAACCTAGCTGCAGGGGCTGAAATTTATCCGAAACAGCCTCACCAAAAAATTTGCAGCAAATCTTGGCTGCCATACGACGGTAGGTTGTTCCCACGGCAATGGGGCGAATACCGCCATCCCTCTTGCGCAGGGCACATAAATTTGCCCCGTACAGAACGTCGATGACAGACTCGCTCACATTGCCGGAGAGCATGAGGTTAATCAGAGCCGTAAGCTCCCTCAACAACGACTCACCAGCTTCCCCGGCGCCCAAGCAGATAAGATCCTTAAGGTGTTGGGGACTTAGGCCGTCGAGGCCGCCGGCGGAGCCGCTTCGGAAGGAGCAAACGGCTGAGATCACCTCTCGACCTGTAACGGTGAGGCAGTGAATGTCCGGGTCAGGAGGGTCGGGAAAGGAAAGGTCATCAGCTGGCGCAGGGTGTTTAGACTCCAGGGCTGCCAGTGTATCTGGAGAACACGGTGCCAGCACATCGCTGCTGAAGAGAATCCTGGCTGCACCACTTATGTCACCTTCCCCTAACTTAGATTCCACCAAGTGGGATATGTTTCTAGCGTTATTAAAGCTCTGAGTCAGTAATTTGGGATCGAAATGAGCCGAAACGTTACAGTTTTCTTTAATTTGAGAAGTTAAAGTTTTTTTGGTTGCCAAATTTTTTTGAACGTGGAGAATTCTGTAAGGGAAGGTGAGCAGTTTTACCCAAGCACTAGGCGAGTTCTCCCGGACCGCAAGGCGGACACAACCAGCCAAAGTTTGTGCAACAAGAGGTCTGGCGCCTCGGGGAACTCGCTTTAATATAGGGACAGAATTTTTGAATTTTGAAAGTATTTTCCAAAGCGGGTCAGAACAAGTTGTTGTTTGTGTTGTAGGAGGAGAGGGTAAGACAGGGTCCGAAGTTGGTACGTTTTGCGGTTTGTGCGCTTTACCTATATGAACGTTCAGACCCCGCTTACCTTTAAAAAATCGGGCCTGGGAACAAAGTGGGCATCTCTCCAGGGATGTCAGCGATGTTGAAGATTGACATGCACTATCACCTACCACATCACTGCTGCTACAACTCATGAGTTATTGAAAAGAAAAGGGCTTAAAAATAAATATAATTAATTAAGATACTTATAAAAAACTAAATTGATATAAACACACGAAAGTAACTGGAATATAAAGGAACTAAAACAAAGATGAACACTAAAACGGTAGTCAGGAGCAGTATCACCAAAGTATCACTGTTTGATTCACAAAGACACTGCTGCAGGTGTCGCACTCCGGAGCACGGCGCGGCGCTGCGAGCTCAGCGACACACGGCACCGGCTGCACACGTCACACCAGAAGTCGCGAGCTGGCCGACTATAAGCCCCTGCTGCATGTAAACATATGATTCTTCGTCGAGCTTCTTCTTTATTTCGAGTCAGACATTAAAGTACTGGCGGTCACCATCGTTTTATTTATGGGGTCACGTTTGACCAAAGCGCATACTCCATCTTTATAGGTGGCACCAGGCAGGGCCGCGCCGACCCCTTGTAGCGCCTGTGTGCAAAACCTATGAAGCGCCTGTGCGCAAAACCTATGAAGCGCCTGTGCGCAAAACCTATGAAGCGCCTTTCATGTAGTCGTCTTTCAAATTTCTTTCATTAATTCAATTTTTTTGCTGAAATATTTTCACCAGTTTTATCAATTTAACAGTTTCCTGCCCGTACGCGCCGTACCTACTGTGAGCCTTGTATCTACTTACTTATCGATACTAAAGTATTAATATGTTGTAATGTGACAAATATAATTTCAATATTTGGTACTGGTCATCCGGCGCCTCTATTGCTCTGGCGCCTGTGTGCGCCGCACACTTCGCATATAGGGGCGGCGCGGCCCTGGCACCAGGTCAAATTGTGGAGTATATTTAATAGCGATTCACATCGGAATATTATCAAATTTACAAAAATAATTTTGCGATTGAAAAAATTTAAGTGTCATGTCGTGACATGACACATGTCAATTGGAAATTGACCTAACAATAAAAGCATTTACTTCTTTCAACAGTTTGTTAGGACCATTATTTTTAGGGCCGCGGGATTGTCTTTTAAATAGTTAATCCTGATCCTGGAACATAAAAGGTAATTGAAGAAATACCGTGGATTTCAGTCAGTATAAGTCTAACAGTCCCTTTTGCAAATTTTTTCCTACTCCTCCACTATTATTTTCTGATTAATTTCGTTGCAGGATCCAAGATAGATAAATTCATTCTCCGGGACACGTCGAGCTTCATTGTCTCGGCGCTTTTGTGGTGGTTGCCACTGTTGATTCTGGCTTTAAGGAGTTGCAGTGGTTTGGGAATGGTGTGGTGGGTTTGTTCCCAAAGTCCCTTTTGCTCAACTCAGGGCGGGGATGACTCATTTCATGATTTTACCACGTAAAATAAAAGGCCCATTTTTCACAATCACCTTTTGTAGCCGAACCTTTAATTCGACAATAGCGGAGAATCGCTCGAAAAAATTCTAAAACTAATGATTATAAAGGTGTGCGTCCACAAGTCGGCATCGCACGTATCGGACGTATCGTACGTAACGGATTTTAGTTTGCCTTGTATGAAAACTCATACAACTGCGTCCACTGATCCGCATCGTACGGACGGCTCATCGGCAATGCCTTAATGCGATGCGTACCGATGACGTCATACGGAATGCCGATCAGTGGTAGCGATCAAGGTGGCATCGGCAATCCGATTGTTGGTACTCGCGTCGGCAATTCGGTCGCTGCCGACACAGAAATCTGTTTGATGCGATGCGTCCGATACGTACGATGCGGACCTGTGGACGCTTACCATAACTAAACAGTTAACCCTGATCCTGGAACATAAAGGGTTATTGAAGAAACACCGTGAATTTTAGTCAGTATAAGTCTAACAGTCCCTTTTGCTAATTTTTACCTACTCCTCCACTATTCTTTTCTAATTAATTTCGTTGCAGGATCCAAGACAGGTAAATTCATTCTCCGGGAGACGTCGAGCTTCATTGTCTCGGCGCTTTTCTGGTGGTTGCCACGGTTGATTCTGGCTTTCAGGAGTTGTAGTGGTTTGAGAATAGTGTGGTGGGTTTGTCCCAAAAGTCCCTTTTGCTCAACTCAGGGCGGCGAGGACTCATTTCATGATTCTACTCCGTAAAATAAAAGGCCCATTTTTCACCGTCAACTTTTGTAGCCGAACCACGAAAAAATTCGACTTTATCGGAGGATAGCTCGAAAAAATCCTAAAACTAATGATAATAAAAGAGCATGGGAGGCATATAACGAGAGGCGGTACAATTGTGTTACTCGCACTAGTGGTTCAAACGTAGTTAGTGAGTCTGTGAGTGTGTGTGACGTCTCCCCAACGAATTATCTCGTTTGTCATAGAGTTTTGAGTGAATAGACGTGGCTGAGGGAACTTAAGTTGAAGATAGTGACAGAGAATCAAATAGAATAGATATATTAGACGTATTATCGTTTTTAGGGTTCCGTAGCCAAATGGAAAAAAAACTGAACCCTTATAGATTCGTCATGATTGTGTGTCTGTCCGTCCGTACGTCACAGCCACTTTTCTTCGAAAGTATAAGAGCTATCCTGTTGAAACTTGGTGAGAAGATGTATTATGTGAATCTCATGTGAATCGAATGTGTAGATGTATAACATCATGATTTTCACACAAAAATGAAACTAAAACCAAAATTTCGGGGGTACCCCTTATACATAGAATTTACACTCAATTTTTTTTCTCCTGACGGCATGACCCATACGTGATGGGTAATTAGGTCTTTAAAACTGATGTTGAGGTACTAATATTATTTATTTCTAAATGTAAAATTTTGTCTCCGTCTGATACTGACACTGCTAGCCTACTTCATCCCACTGCTGGACAAAAGGCCCCTCCCCATGACCTCAAGATTTCACGATCCAGGGCCAAAGTAGACCAGTGATGGTTGGTTTTGTCATGCTCATCGGTATCTACCGCCATACGGGGTCTACCGCCACACCTTCTGGCTGTGTCGGGGCTCCATAAAGTGGTTATGTTGGCCCACATTTCATTGGTCATGCGGCAGACGTGGCCAGCCCAGGCCCGATTTTGTATAGCGACCTTTTGAGCAACGTCAGCTATTATATGTGTAGTTTATTTGAGAGCAGTGTGGTGTCATCTAGGTCTGGTTTGACACTGGCAAAGCAAAATATGTCTGCCTTCTCTATCCGTGTCTATCTCTATAGTTCCTACGTGTCAACTGCGCCGGACACTTAATATAGGTAAATAAATAAACACGGTGCACTTTAATTGTATTCCGTCGATTATTCGTAACTGCACTAGTATTGCTATTGTCACTGATTGGTAATTCTATTTCTGTTGGGTAAGGGTGTCGAGTCTGACCTTTTGTGATTTGGTAGGATTTCGATGTATCTTTTTACCGCGGTTTTACCCGCTTCTCGATTCCTATTAGTCTTAGCGTGATTTTATGTAGACTATAGTTTTCTTTGATAAATGGGTTATTGAACACAAAAAAACGGTGGTTCCTCAGATTGGCGTATTCAAACTAACAAACACTTCACAACTGTCTGCCAGTTATCTAAAAACAGTACCCATAGAACCAGTTTTCACTATTTTACGAAAAAATTGAACAGCGCCTCTGGTGTGCGAAGAAGAAACTAATTTTTTCCTTGAAAATTGTCAATTTGAAATTGTCAAAGTTGGAAATCATCGCAACTTTCTAACTCTTTTCTTTCTTACACATAATTATACCTTCAAAAGACATCAACGCGATTTATAAATTTTACAGTCAACATAAAAATTGTTTCAATAATTTTCTGTCTTTGTCGATCACTTACTTCCGCAGCGTAGGCAGGCCTCCCACTAGGTTGTCCGACGACATCGTGAGGGTCGCGGGCAGCCGATGGATGCAAGTGGCGAATTGTCGTTCGGCATGGCGGTCTAAGGGGGAGGCCTATGTTCAGCATTGGACGTCTATAGGCTGATGATGATGTTGATGATGATCGAACACTGATATCAATTTACTGTCTTACAGCATAAGACCAAAGTGATAGATAACTGTAGCAAGCTTTAATGACAGTGGACTGGTTACGAAGGTTCTTGATAATGGAGACCGCGTGTAGGTAAACGTAATCTGTAGTAAGAAAGTGGCTACTTGGGAGGGCCCATGTCCAACATAGGACTGCAATAGGCTGAAATGATTATAACATACCTATTAAGTCAAATATTGTTTTTGAAGTGAAAACTTCTTTAGCGGCGTTGTACACTTTTTCTGTAATGGGTAAAAAATTTAAAACTCGCGTCAGGGTCACGTGACCAAAACTCGCGTCAGGGTCACGTGACCCTGATCGAAAATGAGTAAGACGTCATTCAAATTAAAAATAAAACATAGTAACAAAAAAGTTTTCACTTCTACCGGCACTCCTGGAGTGCAACCTTTTTTTTCTCTTACGTGGTAAAATCATCAAATAAGTCTTCCCACCCAGGACGAGACGGTTAGACTTGTGCTGACTAAATTGCACGGTGTCCTTCACGCCCTTTACGTTCCGGGGCCACGGTTACCTGATCAGACAGTCCCGCGACCTCGGCAGGCTCTGGCCCTCAACTACTGGTCTAGGACCCGTTTTAACTCGTTGACAGAACTATTTAATAAACATTATTATTTATTTAGTCCACAGTACAACCGACAATAAAAATTCCTTCAAATTCGCACCCTACAATCAATTTGTACGTCTGCTGTTCAATCACTTAATTGATTCAACACATTTGGTCTTAATCTGTGTATTATACTTTCAAATCAACGTTCTTATAACCTCAGTCTTAAGGTTCAAAATTCGTTTACTTTTTGGTGTGGATAGGGTGTTACCCTCCATATGAAAATGGGAATCTATTATAAGGAAAGGGTGTGATTTGCAATGGTTATTTTATTAGCTCTATCGAGATTAAATATTTTGAGGGTAGAGTGATGCTATTAAACTATTGTATGTTTACGGAGCTATTCCTGCGGAGTTGGTAAGAAGAAATTATTATATTTCGTTGATTTATTGATTGATTTATCATCCTTTCACATAGAAAATACGTCGTCTTAGGGACGGACGTAATGAAATGTATCTCTACGTCTTGAATTGCGTAAATCAGTTTGTCGACGGAGCTCTCCTTGAGTAAAATAGAATAAAAAGTATCCCGTACAAACTAGATAAACAAAAAAAAGCCTGCTCATCCCTTGCGATCAACTTGAAGGCCAAATCATATATCACTAAGGTATTCAGACAGCGGGGACTGCGGCGAAATTGTCCGGTTAAATCTTTTAGCAGACTGGAAGCGGTACGGAAAAACGTCAGCTCGTAGCTCGAAATCAATGTCCTAATTCGGTGACCAACGTATTTAAATAATTGTCCTACAAAAAAGGCTAATAATTAAGGGAGTTTTAAAAAACTCAACAATCTTCTTGATTTACATTATTGTGTATCATATCTACTTAATTCTTTAATTTAAAACCCTTATTAAATGTTGTAGAAAAACAGATGCTTTACCAATTCTTTGTTCACCAGGTGACGGCAACACATCACCACTCCGTTGGTCCCCGCCATCATCAGCCGCGTTGGTAGCAGCAGCCCTCGCTCCACCAGCTCTAAGACCCTGGCTGCCAGATCCGCCCTCCAAGAAGACCAACCATTTGGGTAAGACAGGTTGGCATCGGTCATCCTTCAATAAATCTAGACCGACCCGGAATTGACCCGGCGCTATAAAGGTGTTCGTCCACAGGTCGGCATTGCACGTATCGGACGTATCGTACGTAAAAGATTTTAGTTTGCCTTGTTTGAAAACTCATACAACTGCGTCCACTGATTCGCATCGTACGGACGGCTCATCGGCAATGCCTAATGCGATGCGTACCGATGACGTCATACGGAATGCGGATCAGTGGAAGCGACGAAGGTGGCATCGGCAATCCGATTGCTGATACTCGCGTCGGCAATCCGATCGCTGCCGACACAGAAATCCGTTTGATGCGATGCGTCCGATACGTACGATGCGGACCTGTGGACGCTTACCATAAGTGTCTAAACACAGTATGCCGAAGGTACGCGACCGAAGTTTGGTATGGATATACGCCAGCAAAGTACTTTTGTGTACTTCCTTTTCTACTGTATTCTCGTGATTGTGTGCCTAAGGCTTGCCAAATAAACTTATTTTCTTTCTTTCTTTCAATGCTGTTTACATTACTGACGACACTGCCGAATATCGGTCAGGCGAAGTTCAGCGGCTATTCGGCGGCAATGTATTTTGTAGAGCACACATTGTACGCGTCCGTATTTCGGGTTTAATCACTAACGAAGATCAACACTGAATACACAGAAACTTGCGCAATTGAGTGTCTACCGCGTAAATTCGGTTCTTATGGTGTGCCAATTGTTACTTACTTTTTGAAGTTGTCGATTCGAGTTCATTATTCGTGCGAATTATCAAATGACTCTTACAAAGTTTTTCTAGAACATACCATTTACTGTTTAGCCACCAATGGGGAAGGCAAGTCAAAGCTAATTGTAAATGACGCCAACATAGCTGATAAATAATGACGTAGTCCTATTTTGAAGTACCTTTAAGATTTGAACTGATTTGAACCAATGACGATGCTTGGAATAACCTATACTAGCACTATTAGTTTCACCAGTTGTCACCCCTATTGAACGGAACTTCTTTTCAAAAGGGGTGTAATTTTGATTTTAATTTGTATCTTCTTTTGCAGGCTTGATCTGTGTGGTCTGCGGAGACACCAGCTCCGGTAAACACTACGGCATCCTCGCCTGTAATGGCTGCAGTGGATTCTTCAAGAGATCTGTTCGGAGGAAACTTATATACAGGTTGGTGACTCACTTTCTTCTTGTGATAAGTATTTTTTTTATTATTTATTTTTTTTGGCTCACCAACAATTGAGTACATTCATACAAATCTGGTTAACATTGAAACAAATCGGGTCTAGTGTATCAATCTTTTACAGGTAAGCACACCATGCTCTAAATATTGAAAAAATGTATAAAAACTTAAAAATACAGTATATTTGAAACACAATCAGGCTCCTCAGGCCAAATTGAAATAAAACATTAAAATCACAGGCAGAGAGACACAGTTGAGGACGAAATAAAATGATAAGTAGTTAATCGAAAACCTAATTGAATTAAAATCATAATAAAATTAATAGTTAAAAAAATTGAAAATAATTATTAAGTATTTTTAAATTAGTATCCAGTATTACCCGGTACGACGGGGAAGCATGAATGAGACAATAGTTACATTGTAGTGCGCGAATTCGCTACTGGTGGCGCTTCGTAGTGCGTTTAAAACATTTCTATACATTTGATCCTACCGCAACTGTTCACAGCGGCGGGGTGTGCTATGTTACTGAGACGAGCCTGTCTTGCTTTAATTGACCCCTTAAGCCTAGGCCTATTACTACTTCAACTAGTTTCGGGCAGCGAGTAAAGGGCAACTAGCTGCCCGATTATGGACCATGCCCGGGTCGACGGCGCGTTGTGTCCCACGCGCGTTTCAAAGAGCGTCAGCATTCTGACGAGGCCCCCTCTCAGAGGGCCAAAGCCTGCCGGGGTAGCGGGATTATTTCCTTACCCCGGAACATAAAGGCTATTGAAGGACATCGTGGATTTTAGTCAGTAAAAGTCTGACAGTCCCTCCCGCCCTGCTCGGGGTGGGAGGGACTCACTTGATGATTTTACCACGTCAAAAAAAAAAATTCAACTAGTTTCCATGGCCACGGTTTCCTTCCCGTAGCCCTGAGTCGTAAAGGGCTAAGTCGTCAAGGAACATGGTAGACTTTATGGACCGCTCCACCCAGAATGGCACGCAATTCATATTTTCATAAACCTAAAAAGCAAGTTTGTAAAAAGTAAAACAATAAGTTGGTATAGCGCAAAATATAAGTTTCAATAAGCAATATGGCCCAAAATGAGATTACTCAAACATTATTGCGACTATTTGTACAATTGTATTAACAGTAACTGTACCAATTGCAATAACTAGAAGAATAAGTGAAACTACCATTTCGTCACATATTTGTGTTATCTTTTGTATGAAACCGTGTGATCTGGTTTTTGGAAAACATTTGATTGCTCAACTGTTTTGTGTATGAGCAATGATTGTTTTATGATCTGTCTGTTTACTGTCATTTTAAGCAGAATTTCATGTGATTCAGATTGTATGGTTCCTTCTAACTTGTTGATTTTTAATCAGATACGGTTTAGCTATGCATTGAAGCTGCTTGTTTTGGGAAAATCATCAAATGAAGGACTCATTTGATAATTCTGAGTGAAGAGAAAAGGACGTAATTTTCGCGATTGAAAACGAGTGTCCATGGAGTTTCCTTCCCGTTCTTCTCCATAGAGATCTACTCCTGGAATGGGCATATACAATACTTTCACAGTTACATGTGCATATACAGTACTAACAAATTATGTCTTGTAGCTGGACTGCAGTGTGTATTTCCCGTGCGTGTGGCACTAGTGTAAAAAATGATGTCTACAATAGTAATAGTTACAGACAAACACTACATAGTTATGTGTTATGTGTTGTATGTTAGGTCTCTACATACATACTACATTACTTAACTATTGTCTGATGTTAAGGAATTGATAAAAAATCTATAAAATAAGGCATTCATTATATTAAGCGGCATTTATTAAAGGAATGGTGCTTTTGTAATAAATGCCAAACATTGTAATCCAAAAGAGAAAGTGTCGACCAACCATGGGGTCACACCTGTGACACACATCAGAAACGGATATTCTCCAACTGAATAAATAGTAGAAACATCCAAAAAGCATAATATAAATGGTGACACAGAATTACAGATAGTAAATACCAGAGTAAATGAGTCAGTGTGTGATATTGAGTAACCTGAAATCGGCAATCTGCGACATTTGAAATGATTGAAAGAAAGAAAATAGAAAAAAGTAAAATGGTTGATGGAAGAAATAATGTGCATAAAAATTCAGATTTTGAGAAACGAAAAACGAGGGGATGAGTTTCTTGAAAGTCCCGAGAAATAAATAAATAAAAAATAAAAAAATAAAAAATATTCCCAGGGCGTCAAAAATTTGAAAACTGGCCAAACGGCTGTGATTACATGATTGCCAAATTGAATGGCAATGTGAGTCTGGCCACAATACAGACGAGTCGCCTGAAGTCCCGCGAATTTACAAAAAAAAAAAAACAAATAATATTTGCTTCATCGAATTTTCTATAGCTAAACTTGTTACCAACACTTCAGTTTCGACTAATACAAATAAAAAAAATCATCTCATTTTAATATAGAAAATGATTCCCAATTATTTATATTGTTTAACTGATATTATAATAAACAAACTTGAACTATCCAAAAATCAAAACAAACAGCACATAATCCCAAAATCTCTACCAAAAATTGCAACAAGAACACTAAATACACAGCGTCTCATCTGCGACGCCATACCAAAAATGACAATAGAAAGAATTGGGGATGTTTGAGCACTTGAACCCACTTAATCCTTAGCAGAAGAGAATGCTTCTATAATTTTTGGTACATCTGTGACCCGAGTTGGATTGAGGACAGGGTAAGGAGATGAGCGATTTCATATCTTTTAGAAGTAGGTAGATAGAATACTCTTTAAAATGCGTAGCCACATCGCAGGTGTTTGATGAAGTAGAAGAAGTATTGATGAATGCCCCTAGTTTTGAAAATCTTTATTATAAAGGTTTAGTGAAAATTTTCAAATTATTTTATAGTTTGCCTGTTAATATTGCAGATAGAAAATTTTATTCAAAGGAAACATTCCTTTATTTTTGAATAGAAAGCAAACTGCATTCAAAGATTTTCGATAATTCTCTTCTCCCATACCCGGGAATCGAACCGCATCGATCGTTATGGTCAATTATAAGGATGAAATCTCTCTAACAAACATGATAATTAAATGAAAGGAAAACCAGGAAATCTGTTAACTTTACTCATTGAATTTGTAACCTCAGATTTCTTGGTTTTCCTTTCATTTGAAAGAAAGAAATTTAATTTATTTATTCAACTTATAGCATGAAACAGCCACACACTTTTGACGTGCTTAAGGTTTTCGACATCACATCAACTGTTAAATCGCTTCCGCGCTTGCAAAATGTTCGCGCCCTTACCTCGTCAATCGAGGGGTATTTAAATATGATGTAAATTAATTCTGAGTTTTTATTGCCACTGAATTTTGTTTCAATTATGTTGTATTTTACTGGTATGATTTATAAATATTTGCTTTCCAAGATACAATTTATAAAATTGAAGGCTTTACTGTAAGGCTAATCTAGGAAGGTGCACCTGTAGCTTTGCTTTTTTTTAGCGTGGTAAAATCATCAAATGAGTCCTCCTACCCCTTACTGCCATACTTTTACTGACTAAAATCCTCGTTGTCCTTCAGTAGCCCTTTATGTTCCGGGGTCACGGTAAGGAAATAATCCCGCGACCACCTGTAGCTTTGCTTGATATGAAAAGGTTGTAAGGAGTTGGTACGAAAATTCAAGTGAAATTTTCTACTATATCAATGGGCAACGCTACGCATAGACAAAGTATATAGATATCATAAGCTCTAGACTGGACGGTAAAATGATAAATCATTTAATCAAATTAAGTAAAAAATCAGCAGTATTTGACTGTCAATTGAAAAAGACAGTAGTCGAGATTTCTCTGAATGATTTAGTTGATATGACGACATATCATGCAGTTTCTTCTAGTTTTGACAATATTACAGCTAAAATTAACAGTTGCTTCAGTTTTTCAGAATATTTGAACTGCGAATCTAAATCGAATTTGATCGCAATTAAAATTCGTGTCGTAACATGGGAGATTATTTTATTATTTTGCAAAAGTACCAATTTTGAACAATATTGTTAATAGCTTTGTTGGTTGATAAAGAGGCGATTTGAGACCTATTTTTTAAGATATAAACGTTTATTGTTCGTCATAACATTTACCAAAGAAAACCTGTTCTAATAAATCAACTTCCCAACACCAAAAACCCACAAAAAAGTAAGGGCAAGTGCAGATCTCGCAGATAACATTAAAAACTGTTTAACATTTGGCTCCCCTACTTAAGTGGCGATTCAATTAATTCGCTACCCGTCCTAATGTTATTAATATTGTGTCCCACCCTTATGATAGATGGTCAAGTGCAACATGTGTACCAGCTTTACGATTCACAAATTGATTTTCTGCAGCTTCTTTGTGTGGATGGATGGATTTTTTTGTGGGGTTCATGCTCTATTGATTTTTGGGAGAATTGTGTTTGATGATGAATGTAAGTAGTTATAATTGCCAGTCAAAGTATGTCAGAAAATTATTTTCAATATTTTGTACAACATTTAATTAAGTATATGGCAGAAAATGATTTTCATTATTTGAACACTATCGAGTTTTAAACTGTTTTTCTGTGGTGATGGTCGACAGTGTGGATTTGCGTTCGATATAGTTACAATAAAGGCTCGTGTTTTATACCGACAAAAAGTACTCATCAACAGTAAAATTAATATAACTAAAAGCGGCGCCAAAACATTCTCGATTTAATAAACAAAATTATCACAAAAGCCTTTGATACAGATACACATAACAAAACCCAAACAGGTGGAGAAATTCCACCACCAAACCTATCATGTTTCCAATCAGAAAACACTCTCCTTGAACAGACCATCAAAAAACCTGGCACCTACCGCTCAAACCGCTATTACAATTCAAAAGCTAAAGTGGCGTGAAACAGGGAGCTACACTCGGCCCGGTCCCTTTTATATAGAATTGCAACAAATGTCAACGTAGCCGTAAGCCTATTAGAGATGGGATTATCGGTAATGAAATATCTTTAATCTGTATTAGTTTCTGTGGTAGCAGATTTTTTGGGGTATAAAGATTTAGTTGTAATGGAGGCGAAGAAAGAGCGAATTGGAATCTTTTTGGAAGCAGTGGCGTTGATGATCCTAGTTTTATTTTTTGTTTTGAGAAAGACTTCGAGTTCATCTGTGTAGATTTTACATCAACGAAAATACAAATAAAGCTTGCAATACGAAAATTAAGAAGATATGCAGTCATTTTCTCAGTGGTACTTATGATGTAATAGGCTAACGGAAATAAATACCAACACAAATAAAACAAAAATCTGACAATCACTGAATGCAATTGGATAGACTAGTATGTTATACTTACTTTTGGAATAAGCAAGTATTGCAACAAGGCCCTTAAGTTTTTAGATTACAAACTCTACTTATACAGACAAAATTAACGCCGGAGATTTTTTTCTTCAGGAGTTTTGTTCCTACAAGCTATACTTTCTGCACGAGGAGTAAGATTATACAATAATTTCAAAATTGTTATAATTGCTTAGCAAGACTTTATAACGTACATAATTAGAACAAAAATACGTATATAAACAACGTTGCTTAGTGTTAAGCACATTCTTTTTCATAAATTATTGTGTTATTTTTGGCTAGGTATTTAATTTCGTTTTACTCCTTCAAAGCGGTTCTCAACTGTAGACTGCTATGCAGTTGGACCATTTCTGCATTTATTGCTCATCTTGACACTTTTTTGGCAGATGTCAGGCGGGCACCGGGCGTTGTGTGGTCGACAAGGCGCACAGGAACCAATGTCAAGCTTGCAGACTCAAGAAATGTCTCGCGATGGGGATGAACAAAGACGGTGAGTTTATTTTATTAGGCAATCTAACTGTGCGTTAGGATTGGTGATAAATTCTCTAAAAATAATGTATGACAGAGATAGTAGTATCAAAGAAAAAGACATAATAACATTTAACAAAATCTCGTGTAAAGTTTATCCGAGTATGAACGCACAGTTTTCCAGATCCAATTCTCATATTCCAGAGAATATGGAGAATATAGAGTCAAAGACAAAGTCTAAACAGGACGATAACATGTGACATAAACTATTAACATTACTTTTGTAATAAAAGATGAAGATGTTAATAAAATAAACGCTATAGAAAATTAACCTGTAGGAGGTGCCTTTTAGCTCAATTATTCTAAGAATTAAATTGCAAATGCTAACTGTAACCTAAATGATCGTTTGATCCATATTGCCGAACATCTTCGCAGTTGATGTTGAAGGAAAAAATGTATTTGAGTAGGTAAGTTAACCTCATACCAATCTTGTTGCGAAAGACGTTGTTGTTATTTGTATTGTTCCCACTGCTGGGATGCAGGACTATATAGTAGTACTCTCTGCGAGAGGAAGTAGGCCATAATCCATAATGAGGGAACAGTGCGTTAAAACCTACATAAAAAACTTGTATCAATATCATAGAAAGTTCTTGTAAAAATACAATACTGATTGTTAGTGGTCTCTGGTGACAGAGACGCGCACCTCACGTATGTACTAGTATAGTCTATAGTACCTACGTATACGCGAATATAAACTCCATATCGACCTCACCTGATTAATTTACAATCACTAATTTGTCGCTCCCATAAAGTGATTACACCACACCTTAATGAACATTGATTCCTTAGAAGATTTTGATAGTGTGAGAATAAACACGATCTAATTATATCTTTGGCTTTATGTTTACACTTTTGAAGCTTCTATTGATTTTCGGAAGCCTTGGTTTGATTTTAAATCTGATTCAGGATTATCATTATCGTCTACAACCCGACTGGTCACTGCTGGGCAAAAGCCTTTCATTTTTGCTTTTAATCTCTACTCTTCTGCTCCAGTTTCATCTAGGTTTTGCTCAGCATTACTACAACATCCAGCTGAATCAAGATTATTTAGAACAGCGATTCTCTTTATTACAAAGACTGAAAATTTTGGAAGTTCGTATAGGATATCGAATTTAGTATGTGCGAAGTCACTGGCCAAGGGATTAACATTTTGTACTTTTTCTTGACTCGTTTTCACAACCGTCTTAAAGTTGTTTACTGTTGACATCAATGAACTTACTAAAATAAACAACTTGCAACTATCATCGCTATACTTTATACTCTTTATTATAATGCTTATTTTAAGTTTCACCTTTATCTTCTTCTATAACAAGTACCTTTTATAAAATCTACTCATCAACAGCCCTATCGATTTCAAAAACACTAGTACCAAGTCCAGCTTCCCACGTACCACGCGAATCAAATCCAATATTTGCTAAAGCAGATTACACAAAGTAAATAGCAGTTCCCACATCCCGACCAAGTCCAAACATGTCATAACATTTCATATTGCTATAAAAAGCTAACAGATCTGTAGTATGCGCCCTGTCGCACGCATACAAGTCAATTAGGCGTGAGGATATTCATATAGACAGGCCACCCTCGTGCTTCATTGTTAGTGGAGAATGGACCCTGTTTTTACCACTTAGGGTTGGATTTTGATCGAATGCTGGTACTGCGAATTATTTGATGAGGTTATATTTTAGGTGGGTACGGTTAATTTTGGGTAAAGTGCTTAAACAATTATATTTTGCGCCATTTTTCTGGTAGGTACGTACTGTAATAGCTTGAACTTTCAAATTGATCAGTAATTTAAATATTTATTGGTTCATGTGAATTTCATATTTATTTTAAGGTTAGGTATCGGATCAAAAGTGGCTTTTGTTGTAGTATTGCATTAATATTGACACAATCATAGAGAGGCCAACTTCATCCGTGGTAAAACATTTTACCAAATTATTTGCAACAAGTTTTAGCATCAAAAGCTAACGTAACTCTGCTGGAACATAAACACAATTGAAGAGGTAAATTACATCCACCAATTGTTGACCACTGCTGAACGCATGCTCTAAAGAGCGCCAACCATCTCGGTTTTCGGAAGTCCTCATCCATCTGCTGCTAGCCATCTTCTTCAACAGTAAATAGTCTGTAACAAAAAACTCATTCTCTTAAAAAAACCTACTCCAAAATGAAGATTTTACAACTAACAAAACAAAAAATTAAACTCTTCCACACGACTAACACAGTAACCAGAAAAATAACAACCATGATGAGCCTTAAACACCAAAAGAAAGAAGGGTTGTGCATAATAGAGACGATATTATAGACCACGTGGCGACACGTGGCAGTCCCGCCTTGTATACAAATGATGGCTTAGCAGTTAAAAGTTTTTATTCTACCAGCTAAGTCGTGCATACGATTGTTAGTTTAGTTCGGGAGGATGGGTGTGATGTAAAAATTTAAATGGAAGAGTGTCTAATGGGTTGGTAAAGGATTTGACGGGCGTAAGATTATTTGGGGGGATTAGAAATGTTGGTCTTTACTGTCTGAAATTCTGCATTATGCTGAATAGTTGGAATTCTCACAAATTATTTTCTTCTAACTCGTTTGACTTGACTTTGACTTCAGAAGAGTTTGTATAAATATGTATAATTATTGAATTTCTAAATAGTCATTAAGAGAAAAATTAATAAACGCAGTAAGTACTTAAATTTTCAATTAGTTCATACTGCACCACTATTTTCCCTTTAGCAGAAAATTCTATTGTTGTTGTAGCTACAACAACAATAGAATTTTTGTGAGCACTTGTCTCGTGTATTTTATGTCATTGACATACGGTTTAAATTACAATGATTGGAGTGCACTCATACAGTGCAATTTTAATACGTCTGCTACTAGTTACAACACAATAGCTATTCCGTTGTCAATGTTTGATTTTATTAAGGAAAGTGATATTTAATTTATTATCACGTGTAATATTGTTCTTGTCATTTAGAAATCGTGGGCCTACTGCTTAGGGCAATCTCTAACATGAAATTTCGTTAATTATCGCGTTAATGAACGGTTATATGAAAATATTGCCGTTAGTGTGGCCCTAACGTTAGGAATAAATGAATTTGATCCTGATGAGCGTTTACTAGCCTGTCAAACGGCTTCAGCAGGTCATAATGTTCCACTGTAATATGAGAAACACATGCCTTCAAGGTGGCTGATATTGGATGGCACACCACTCTTTATTGCAAATAGAGAAAAAAATATTGAAGTCTTTAAGATGCTTGGAGTGTATAAGTACAATTTGTACACACAGACTTAGACCCCTTTTTCAATCCAAATGATTTTTCTCGGAGGCGTCGAGCGATCAAAACGGAACGAAGAAAAGTTCCTTTACCCTTTTCATACATCTTTCACTGATACCCTTAACTTTTATTTCTTTTCTTTTCAATATAAAAAAAGTTAGACACGGTATTTCCTTTTTTATTTTTTTTTGCAACCTGATACTCGTTTCCGTAACCGTGTAATTCATACTATTAATAAAGTAGAACAGTATTATATTTCTGATCACGTCGTGAATTTAAATAAACTAAAATCTCGAACAATAGAAACCGAAATAATAAACGCAGAACATTCACACAATAACAATAACAACCACAAAACTAAAGAACAGAATCAAAACCATTCACAAATCACGTAATGCCCTAAAGCTGAATCTAATAATGCGAAACTCAGTACACAGTAACACACCCACATTTTAATGAGTGGGAATCCGCAAACAGATAATTAAGGAAAAACTACAAAGCGTTTGCCCCCGGGCGGACGGTCACATTCAAATGAACACCCTTCGTTATAAAGTGAGATGTTTAACTGCGAGGAATGCAACTAGATTTAATTTAAATAATAATTTGGACGGGCTATACATCTATATAGACAGTATGGACACTAATATTATAAATGCGAAAGTAAAACTGTATCTCTATCCTTTTCACGTCTCGATAACTTTAAATGTGAAACAGAGATAGACCAAGAATAACGTTTCTGTAAATCAACAACGTCCAATAGTTAAACGTCAACGTTATAATAGTCAACTTTTTAAAAGTCTGGACACTTGAATTTAATGGAGCTCGAATCTAGTAGCCAACAAAGCGGACACATGATATAAGTTACATGAGCAAAGCCATGGGAAATTGCTAGTTATAAATAAGTAACATTCTTATCTCAGGATGAGTAGTAGACATTTCAGTAAGAAAGAATAACGAAATGTATTTTACAAGATTTCCATGCAATATTTGTTTTAACTTCAATTATTCAATGGGAACTTTTTGGCAAATCTGTGCCCAATTCTTAAAGCCAAGAATCCAAAATAAGTACTTTTAAATGAACTCAACTTGAGCTGATAATGAGCAACTGATAGAATCTATTTTTAAACGGTTTTTTTTCTTTCGTTCCCAGATCTGCATGGAATCTACTCAAGATACAGTTCGTATAAAATGCATTACTTAATAAAATAGCTAGACATTTAGACAATTATGTATTATATTTGCCTTACAAATCAACTTTAAACACCGCTCTCTCAATAAAACTTGAAAATTAAACCAACACTCATTAATTAAATTATGGCGTAGAACACTGAGAGGCTTTTGACAAGGTGAACCTACCACACCATCCGAAAATAATTAGATTGTCGCGTCGACATCTCAAAGCGTAACGAAATTACACTTTCCTTTTCATACTGGGGGTCGCAAAGACCAAAATAATACAAAGCTTAAAGTGGTGAAGGCGTCCCCGTCTGGCGTGCCGCAGGGCACAACGTTGGGCCCCTCGTTACTACCTTTATCTTTTTGACACTTTCTTTCCTCGCACAAATTGGATCACATTTTCATTGTTCGTTGTTCATGCGTTATGGTAATTTTGTAATGGATGTTTCTGACTTTTATTAAGTTTATGTTTAGGAGTTGTGATTGGTTTTGTTTTGTTAATTTTGTTTTGACTTTTTTTTGTATTTACTTTTCATTTTTGGGGTGTTTGAAGATTGAATGGAGATTCGGCTGAGATTTTTTTTATGCGTTCTTAATACCTATATATTTTTTTTAGTTTTACGTACCGATATGCACGCGTTTACAAAATTAAATTAGTAATTCGGTTCATTACAATGAAATCATTTGAAGCCTAAGATGGTGAAACTATTAAAATAAAATTACTTAGGCTACATCGTTAATTTTGAAATATTCATAATATTGTAGGAACTATGGCCTAAAGACTTGGATAATTAATTATTTATCTTAAAAATAGGCTAAATCCAATGCAAAAAGAAAATAAATAGAGCATATCTTCGACATTCTGACTTAAAACAAAGCAGAAGAGAGTAGAGACCAGAGAATTAAAGATTCATTTGTAAAATTAAATGCTAATGGTAGTGATTTTGCGCTTTAATCCCCGACTGTACCTTCTCCTTGCGACTGTAAGCTCGGTATTACGGTGTAATGTCGCCGTCAAAAGTGTTACCGTGCCACGTTGTTTCAAGTAATTACACGAAATTCGAATTTGATTTGAATTTACTGCTGTTTTCAATTACTTTATTTTACTCTTTTAATTTTTTGTTTCATCGTGTTTAAATACCAATGGGGTTGGCAACGCAAAGATATTGTAGATGGCGCCACCATAGCATAGTCCTAATCCGACCAATGACGTAGTACTATTCTTTTTTTAGTAGCTGAAGTTTTAATTCCTTAAAAAATCATGTTAACGAAGTCCCTTAGGTTTGTCAGTTAATTACTTCCGAAAGACTGCACGAATATTCGGAAAATTCATCTAGTTTCACTTAGAAAACATTGCTGCACACACCAGTTCACAGAATCCGTTGTACCCTAACACTTAACTGTTTATACCGAGAGTTAAATCTGCAGTAACAGACACTGATTAATGCGATTTTAATCCGCCTATAAAACCCTAAATCCAACCCTGTATTAATATTCAACCAAACTCAGAAGGTCACAAGTCTTTTCAAACGCGCAGACGAATTTGAACTTTAAATTGTAAAGGGTAGAGTGTGGAATGTTAGAGTGGAGAAAAACGAATGTTTGGCTTGAATTTCTAACTTTTAAAGTGGGAGTCCAAATTCAAAAGGCCCGGCTGTGGCCTCGAAAACAGCGATTATTTGAAATGAGGCTTTGTTCTTAGGTTACGTAAGATAGAACGATGTGATTAATTTTGTAGTTCCTGTCTAACATGTGAGGCATTTAAGTGAAATCTACTTTAGCGCTATGTCAGCTAAGTTGATTTTTGACTGAATGTCGTAATGAAGAGTTTTTAAATTCGTTTTGTGACATTTATGCAAGTTTTTGTGACGCACTCTCTGTAGAGTGCTAGTGACAAATGACAGTCACTTTCAAAGTATTAAATTCAAAAACTTATTCCTGGATTTGTATTAGCAATTCAGTAGCTTTTGCCAATCAATCAATCTATCAATATAGGCTTTTCATGATTACCTAAAGGGTTTTATAAGTGTCTTCAAGGTCTGTAACGCGCAGGCGATACGTCTGGTGTTGCAGGCGTCCATTGGTAAAGAATACTTTCCATCAAGCGGGCCGTACCGTAAACTTGTTTGTCGCATAAACGCTATGTGAGAAGTCAGTGGTGAGGACTGTTAAAATCGCAGCACGCGATGTGGCAGAGATATGACCTAACTCGGGACTCCAACCTTTTAAGCCTACTACAAAAACTTAAAAATCTGTTGAACACCTATCTAAAAAAAGTGTGACTGCAAAACGGACCTTATCTCAACGTTATAATCTGAACAAGTGTTCAACAGACGTTTAAAAGTTTTTGGTTTAAGTTTAATTTAGATTTAAATGAAAGACAAACTGAAATTATTTGTCAAAATATCTAGATAGATCTTAAAAGCCCCGATTTTTATTTTTTTCCATCATTTGCTATTATTGATTAATATCAATGCTAGCAAATGATGGAAAAAAAATCAGGGCTGTTGTTGTTGTGTTATATTAACACAATGTCATTTTGTCTCACCCATGCTCCAAAACAAAATAAATTTCCCGTTAGGAAAAAGTTTTCATAAGACAAGAATTTTAAACAACTTTTCTTTTTCAAAACTTAAGCCATCACGTCTTTCACATTATCGCTATATTTCAGGCCCCAACCAAAGAGTCCATGTTCCATTGGCTACATAAAAAAACCTTCAAACGAAACTGATCCTACCTATCATAAAAATACAGTTCAAATCCCCTCGCCATTAAATCGAAATCAATAACCATTAAGTCGCCAGTTTGACAGAAGTCGTTTATGAGTGGAATGGTAATATATGACTTTGTGTGAGTGGGAGGGAGATGGATATATTTTTATTAGTTCGTTTCACTTTAGGGTTGGGGCGCACACCTGATCCTCATGATTTTATTTTTAAATTATGATTGTTCTGCGCAAATGTTTAGTGGATTATTGCTGTATTTGTTTTTTATTGCGTATTCAAATATGCGATAAAAATGAATAAGAATGAGTAATATTTTTTGGGTTCCTTGGGTAGTAAGGAAAACGATTTCTTATTTTATTCTCGAGTGCATTTCAAATAGCGTCCTTGCATAAAAAATGTGGGTGAATTTTCCGCTCATCGGAATTTCAAAACGTATGCATACATTTTTAAGGAGAAATAATTAGGCAAAATTTTAAGTACTGCTAGTTTTTAAAAGCACTAAATGACAATATCAAATGTAACAACACATGACACTTATCGTGTTTCAATTAGTACTCTATTAGTAATCCACTCAACTTTATAACTTTTATTTTCTCATCCTCCTACTTAAAATATTTAGTCCTTTGATTTAGGAAAATTCTTGAAAATATTGGAGATGTCACCGAACGATGGTTGTATGTGCCTAAACACATCGCTATATTCATAATTCAGTCGTATCAACGAGAACAACATAGTTACCTATTTATTATTGACGTTTTTTTTTCCGTAAAAGTGTTCAAATCGAGGAAAACCTCAGATTTTCGCTCAGTCGCGAGTTGACGACAACAAAATTAGGTAAAATTGGAAAGTGCCAACTCGCGCGAGCGTTACCTGCGAGTTACGAATAAGTCGAATTTTTTGTCACATTTTATATCCATTGACCCGAAATGCGCCAAGTCATTTTCGGTAAATCAACCAGTCCAAACCACGAAATGCGAGCATATCATATGCTTATGCTTAGGCATATCAGCAAATTTTAAGAGCTTATTTCGATGACTCTGGTTCCTCGCCGAATATCCATGTTCCGGATTTTATCCCACAAAGAAATTCCGAGCATAGCTCTTTCGATTGCTCGTTGAGTGACTCTTAGTCTCTCTAAAAGGCCAGAAGTCAAAGACCACGTTTCAGAGCTATATGTCATCACTGGCAAAACACACTGGTCAAACACCCTTGTCTTGAAACACTGTAGGATTCTCGATGAGAAGATATCACGTGGCTTCCCAAACGTTGCCCTAATACTTTATTGCTATTTTTTGAAAGACAACGCGGTATAACAGGGTATTTGAATCACTAGGAAAACATTCCTTATGGATTTTGTTTTGCTTTTGTTTTTTTAAATGTTGCTCCAAACTAGGAATTTCTCCTGTTAGTCCAATCAATAGTGACATAAAAGAATGAGCCAGCAGTTCTCATTCTCCGATAAATCATGAAAAATCAAACATTGCCTCCAAATCTGCCTACCTAACTTCAAATTCAAGCTTGAACATATAACCAAAGGTACTGAAGCCTCGACTGAAACCTGAACACGAATTAATGTTCATACACACACACACTAGAACCCCCACTATACACTACACTATAAATCAAATCGCCCCTCCCACATCCGGCCGCAGCCATCTTTGAGATCTCACTTCCGGTGTCAAGAGTGAACGAGATAGAAATATGCATAGTTTCTATGAGAGTGAAAGGGATGGATATATGTTTGTGATTTTTGATTTATTTTCGAATTTGTATAGAGCTTTGAGGAGATTTCGCGAATGGGATCATTCGGCAGGAATGTATTTTGATGGTTTAATTGAGAACGGATACTTTTGGTAAATTGTTTTATGTTTTTTGGTAGAAAGACAATTCATGAATATTCCCACTACTGGGACCCAAGCCTCCTCTGAGGAGAGGGAGTGGGCCGTGATCCACCACGCGGTTCCAGTGCGGGTATTTCAGTATAACGAAACAAAACTTCATCAACCCTTTACTAACACGGAACTTATCGATAAAATCACGTCAAACGCAAGGAAACCCTCGCCTTTACCCTAGTCTATAGCTGTATCTACATGTAGAGAAGCTACGGGGGTAATAAAATCAAACGGGGGCACTCTTCAGGTGACCAGAGGGCTGGCTTATTCCTAGGCCAACGAATCAGCATTGCCATACAACGTGGCAATGCTGCCAGCGTTCTGGGCACCGTTCCCGTTGACAGCGATGTGGATGAATTCTTTGACGCCCTTTGAATATTTCTATTGTTATTATTTGTACATATATATTATTACTAGTTAGTTTTTATTTATGACTAGTGTTTGCCCGCGGCTTCGCTTGCGTTATTTTAGAATTTGAGAAACAATACGGATCGTGTGGCGCCATCTGGAATACGAACGTAATTGTTTTCTCGGAAACAGCTCTCTTCTGTTATTCGGGATGTAAGATACCTTATATCCGTGTCTATACTCCTGACAACGTATATGCTAAATTTTGGGACGATCGATTCAGTAGGTAGTAATGCGTGAAAAGGTAAAAAACAAACATACTTACTTGCATTTTTATTATTAGTTTAGATCAATAATGTTATATCTAGGTACATAGTTTGCATAGGAAACGTCCTTATTTGAGCGACATTATTTTCAAAGAACCCTGTTTATTTAAACATTAGACTATCATTTTTGGGTCGATTTACAGTATCGCTGCAAATTGAACGTACGATAGCATTGCTCTTCTCCCTTTAGCATACCGCGTGATACCTAAAAAATAACTAATTATCTGACTCGATGAGTACAACTTTTCGTCGTTTAAAACAGAATCTATGCACTGGTTTGAGCACCAATTCAAAACATAAATAAACACAAATTATAGAAACCCTGATTTTTTTCTAATCTTTAAAATTCCACACCTCGAAACAATTACAATTAAAAAAAATATCTAACTTACTACCTACAATTTAAATCGGTGTAGATTTATATCCTAGAGAAGTATTGAAAAAAAATAGTAATTATTTAAAATCGCGAATAATATTGAAACAAAAGTATGCACATTTTTTTTTAATTATTTAAAACTCTCAGGACAAATGAAAAAAAACTCAAAAAGAGAAAAAAAACTGCGAGATTTGATCCAGAGACCCCTTGCACGAAAGTCAAGCAGGTTACCGACCGGACTGGCTAGTACGTTGACAGTGATGTTCAAATAGCGGTTCTTGTACAAATGTCAACAATGACTGAAAAATCAACATATTATAAAATTGCTAATCCCCCAAGGGGAATAGCGTAATTATACATATCCTATTAATAGAACAGCAGTTTAAGGAATATTTGAGGAAAAATTGACTAAATAATATCCAGTGGTTTAGCTTCCAACTATCAACAAACATCTAAAAACAACAAAATTCAAAATTGCTTATCTCCCAGGAAAAATAGCGTAATAATTCATAGCATATTAACAGAAGCATATTATTAGGAATATTTGAGGAAAATTTGATCGACAACTTTACAGTAGTTTCGGAGATAGATCAAATCAAAAAAACATTAAAAAATTCGAAAAAAAATAAAAGTTGATCTGGCATCAGAATCGATCCCTTATCTCGAAAAAAATACAAAAAGAAAAAAATATTCAATGTACAGGAATGACATCTCTACGATTTTATTATATGTAAAGAAGATTTAGTTTATGACTATGTAAAGATAATTTATGTTTTAAATATGATGATGAAGCTATATTACGGTAATAATATCTATAATTATAATAATATCCTAACGGGGGCACTTCAGGAATGAAATCCGGTATGTGACATTTTTATTGGAGTCTAGAAAGGTACTTATCAATTTTTATTCATTTGAGAAATGCCTGGTATTGCGTTGTGGTTTTGGTCTGCTAATGGTATTTGTAAGGGATTTGAAATTAATCGTATTGGATGTAAAAAATTGCAGTCATTCGGATTTAGATAATGTGGTGTTAAAATAAGGAATTAAAGCTAGATATTTTTCATAACATTTAATAACGTGGTGTTTAAAAAATAAAATGATGTATGGGTACAACAGTTTAAATAACCCTGTTTAAGTCGCAATCCGGAGAATTTTAAACAATATATCTAATGTCTACAATTCTACATACATGTCTTCAAAGTTATAGCGAACAGGCTTCTGCTGGGTAAGCCCACTCCATCGTGGACTTTGTTTCTGTGATAAGACTAAGAGTCAAGAGCAAACTCGTCGTCAATAAAAAATTAAGTCTAAAGGTCCGTATTAAAAATAAATGGTTATTCCAACTACCTAAATAGCTCAATATGTAGCTTACAGACTCACGGCGAAAAGTTATGGCGAGAACTCTCACCGAGACTTCAAATAAAGTAAAAGATACCGAAAAACCTCTCATATTCATTTTTTTCGGGATTTCTCAACGTGAGTTCTGTAGGCAAGCAACTAAAAATAAAATAGACACCCTAAAAATAATTTTAGTTCTAACATAATAGAAAGATATTTTATACTTTGAATTACCGTTTGTTAAATCAGGTATTTTGTGCCTTATCTTTCCTTCTATATCTGACTCTTTTCAGTGACCCACTGATCAAACCGAATCATAAAAGCCTTCAACAATAGAACTCCAAGCAAAAGCTACATCCAATCACCAAACTTGCGACAAAGTTATTGCTTTCTGTAATAAATGTCGCAACAAAATAATTCAATTATACAAGTTACTATGTTCTCTCTCACAGCACAAACGTGGAACGGACTAGAGTAGGGTTGTCGAAGTTATGAAAAACATTTTATATCTATAGTCTATAGATTGCAAGAAGGATTTAAAGTCAACTAACAAAGTATTTTACATAAAATTTTGCTATCTCATTGTAAGGCTGCTTTCCTACCAGAGATGTACTATGCTACGTTGCTGCGGATGCGTTTGATATCCACCAATCATATTCATTAGTTTACATAGCACAGCACTGGTGGAAACAATACAACTAAGATGTGTTTTTTATACGGAAATAATGCGTGCTATGGGTCGTTTTCTTTACTATCGTTACATCGCATACAGCTTGGCAATAAACTGTAGAAAGTCGGAAGTCGCCACTGTCTTCTCGCTACCAGCACTTTGAATGATTTTATTTTAATTTTTTCACTTATTACATTAGTTTTATGGCACAATAATAAATCTAACAAACCTGCCGTCTTTGTTTACATCAAATATCATTAAGATTTTAAAACGTTGTCAGTAAAAAAAAGGGTAGTTACGTATCAATCCGTTCTGGCCAATCTGTAGCTCGAGCCGCACATCTTCCTAGCGCAGCGGCGGCGCATCTTCATAGCACATCTTACTCGCACTGGTACATAGCGTAACATCTGTGGAATCGGTGACACAGTTTCCTACAACTAAGATTCAGCCTGTCCCTTTCTGCCCTCCCAGCGACGCCCTAAGCCGAGGTCCGTACCTCAAAGGGGGTGCCCTTAGCGTGTGGTCGCTTAGTTTATTAACTAAGTTTGTTGCCCTGGCTGGAGGCCTTAAATTTTTAAGGCATCCACAGTAAAGTCTGGTTGAGCAGTACACAACCTATTAGAGGTTGACCTGCGAGATGCCATACACCAAAAAAAAAAAACATTTTCAATTCTCGCAACACAACTACATAGCACAGTTCTGGTGGGAAGGCAACCTAATAAAAACGTTAAGTAATTTAAAGTGATTATAAAATACAACTTAAAACAAATTAAACATAAAAAAAAACTTGACCCCGTTTCTTCATAAATAGTCACTTCTTAAATTTATATTATGGAGTTCCTCAAAATTATATATTGTAGTCACTTTACATGTTGTAAAGTGACATAATTATGATGATATGATTAAACAATAAATCCAACACGTATAAAATTTGACAACCCTACTCCTGAGGGGCGAGTGCGCGAGACTTTTATTTTGCAGACCGTACGTGTGTGTCTCTAGTGTGGCTCCTGCAGATCCCACTATCAATCATAACGTGTATATACGTTTGATGGAGTAGGGAAGTAATAGGTACGAGAAAGTATATTTTAATAGTGGCAGATAGCTATCGTAAATATGGGATACCTTATACCTGAGTCTTTCGGGAACGCTAAAAAAATATTTATACACTAACTGACCCGGAAAACTTCGTACCACCTTAGAATATTTCTTTAAATATTTTCTCATTTTCTAAAAAATATAAAAAATCAAAATTAGCCAAATCGGTCAGCCGTTCTCAAGTTTTAACGAGACTAACGAACACATACACTTTTTCGTGAACAATATTAAGACACTTTTCTCAAAATCTATTACGTCTACGCCGCTATGGCTACGGCAACGACGATATAATACTAGACTCCTAATAACAGGCGACCGATGTCTGCCAACACATTAGGCAAAAAAGTCTCATATTCGTCTCATTTCGACCAATCCTGTGAGCCGTAAACATACGTTGAGACAGCACAGACCTTGAGTTAGCCAATCACAGCGCAATACCCCGTCCCCCTCGCTTACGTAGTACCTCAGCAACTTGGCAGCATAGTTTGTGTTCTAGATCGTGCATGCGGAGTATTATAATCGTCGTTGGGCTACGGCCACTGGTTCGGCTACGGCGTAGGCGGGGTGGCTACGAAAATTGCTACGCGCGTAGCAAGCTTTTTAAATGCAGCTTTGCCGCGTAGATACGCACCAAAGCTGCATAATATTATAGCATTAGCTATACAGAAGGGAATCTAAGATGTCTACTTTTACAACAACAACAATTTTCTACTCCATTGCTTGAGCAACAGATTAGAATATTCCATGTTACGAATTTTATAGCTATTGATACCCAAAATTCATAACATGGTAATTGATAAAGTAGTAATAGCAACATTGTTATAAGCAACGTTGCTATAGTGGTGATTTAGTAGACACGTAGATACTAGCAATAAGATCGCTGTAGCACGGTTAAAGCACAAACGTGCTGTCAAATAACCGAACTTCACATCTACTCATAGTTTAGATTGTCTTCCAATATTACTTTTAATGAATTATCTTTCCACAGCCGTACAAAACGAGCGTCAGCCCCGGAACACAGCCACCATTCGCCCTGAAGCACTGAGAGATATGGACCAAGAACGAGCGCTCCGGGAGGCTGCTGTCGCCGTCGGAGTGTTTGGGTGAGACATCCTTCTTTTATAGTACTCTTTAAACTTCTTTGTTACTATTGTAAAAATCAATGCCACTTTTCGTCGTAATTTTATAACTCAAGAACGGGCTCACCTATCCAAACCAAATGTTTAGGCTTTGTTCGGACTATTTAGTAGATGGTTTATGTGAAGCTTGCACAAAATCGGGTTTTTCATTTATCACATTTTTTGTAACAAATTAATTGAATTAATGGCGGATCATTTTGTTAATGGCGATTTTGCTGACAAATTAGCGAAGCACGTACCGGGCCGTTAGTAAAATATAAAAAAGCAGCAGTCCACCAGCATACCAGTGGCCAGGGTTCCTGAGAAAGAAACCTCCTAACAATACGCGCCGTGTCCAGAAGTACTGCCTTCTAAATCAGGCGCTTGATACAGCTGTCAAGCGAGATCATCCTCAGATGTTATAATACTTCTTATTTCATTTATTTCTTTAGAAAAAACATCTTTGTCAAAGGCTTTCTATAACTCCTTCCACCTTTTGTGGTACTGTGCGTCCTCCTTCTAGGTCGGACGGAGCCAGTCTACTTCTTTCCGCCATCTCCAACTTGGCCTGCAACCAGTTTTGTGTTATTTTGCCCTCATTGGTTATTATCCCGATTATATCTTCCCGTAATGGTGTGTACAGACCATGTAACATGTTATATAACCTATGTTTTATAACACGCCCACACTATGTAACCTTGTTATTCAAATTGCAACATAAAACAATACTGTACACATTAGAATAACAATTTTATATGTATAAACAAAAAAAACAACGAACAAAAACAAAGTTATGTAACATTGTTGTACGTATCAATAACATGTTATATAACATTCAGTGCCCACATTACATGAAACATGTTATATGGCAATGTTGTATAACATGAGTTATGTATAGTCGGTACGCACCGTAAGTTACTTTTCGAGTTTTAGCGGGCGAAGTCACTAACCACAACTAGTACTCTACAAAACCAAAAGTACAAAATATCTTCACAAAAGCACAATACGGCTTTAATGAAAAAATCTTTTAAAAGCACAAAGCTTCATTCTCCATTCGTGGCTCAACGCTCACAGTTTTCCAAGAGATGTGTCAAAGACTTCACGAGTGCGTTTCAGAACGGTTTGAAAAGTGACGTTCGTTTGTTTTCGTTTAGAATTCACTAGCTCGCGTTCTCGAGTGAAAGAAGAATGTGCTACTTTCAAGTCGGGAATTGTATTAGAGACAAAAGCCATTGAATCGAAAAGAAGAATGCGTTTAGCAGTGTGAACGTACAAACATTATTTTTCCAAAGACGACGCCGACGGTAGACCGCGCCGTGTTTCACGCGCGCCTTAAAGAGGAGTCAGCAATCTAAAAGGCTCCTCTAAGGGCAAAAGCCCGCCGGGATTGCGAGCCAGTTTTATCAGGAAACCGTGACTCTGGAACGTAAAGGGCTATTGAAGTACACCGAGGGACTCAATTCAAGATTCTACAAAAAAGACCAACAACTATTGTGCTGAAATCGTCCAACCTTTTTTTTATCTATTTAAAATTCTAAAAAAGTTCGTGCACACCTGGACAGTGGACTCGTTTTGTGCGTGCACATTGACTAAATTTAGTTCAAAAATAAAATAAATGCGCTGCACTGCACAAGCTGTGCGCGAACAAAAGTCCCCTTGTCGGTGGACATGAGCGCTAAATGCGAAACCTAAGGTACCAGCACAGCTGAAGTGCGTGAACAAATTTAATGTAGCGCTCACTAGTTCGCAGGAATCGTAGAATTACACATAATGCGATTTCTGTAAGCCTCGCTTATTTTATTTTATTTCTATACATATAAAATACATATAAAATCAATAACGGTTTGTTAGTCTCACTAAAACTCGAAAACGGCTGAACTGATTTGGCTAATTTTTATTTTGCACTAGCTGTTGCCAGCGGCTTCACCCGCTACAACTCGAAAATTATCCCACGGGAACATAAAATCGGGATAAAAGCTATCCTATGTGTTAATCCAGGTTATAAACTATCTGTGTACCAAATTTTAGCCAAATCCGTTCAGTGGTTTTTGCGTGAAAGAGTAACAAACATCCATACATCCATACTTACAACTTAAACTTTCGCCTTTATAATAGTAAGTAGGATTATTTTTGGAAGTCCAGGGAAGGTTTAAAAGGTGATTTTGAGGCGGTATTAGGTTCGCCAGGTCAGCTAGTTTATAAATAAATAGAAATTCTGGTGGCACCTCAAAAAATAAACCAATAAAAAATAATCTCACTAATTTTCCAAAACACTTTTTCCACTCCAAACACATACATATTTCAAAACTCTCACCTTCTTTTGTCCTGTCCCCCATATAGCCATAAAAAACCCCATGGACTTACCATAACTATGAAAGTAATATTCGCTATTCACTTGTTTTCCCAACATGAAATCGCACTATCATGATTGGCTATTTGAATGTTAGATTCTGTTTTTATTGGCTGAATAATAAAGGTATTCATAATTTGATGGTGTTGTGAATATTGATTTATGGGATTATATTCTCTGTTTTGTAAGTAAGAGAGTTGTTTTTTGAAGTACTTACCTACTTGCTTTTTAAGTACGTAGATACCAGTGCCTGATTTTGGCTTTGTAGGTGGGTTACGTGCCCTGGGCATCATCAGAAAAATCTGACAGTCGGAGAAATACACAAAATTTCGAGCTCACTTTGCTCTTGTTATTGCATTGTTCTTAGTGACATTATCACTCCCTTGTTGTAATGGGAATAGTTTTGAATCATTCTTTCCGATCAAATTGAACAACTCTTCAGTGAGCACCTAAGAATCAAAATTTTGACGAGTTGTATCGGGAATAAATAGTTGCTCTTAACGTAGGTGCGCTACAAATAATTGCTGAAACGGGAATACCTTCTTCCCGATATCCAATATTCAACTCCTGTCTCAAGCCTGCCTCGTTCACAATTCAAAAATAACAAAAAACTATAGATCAGCTCAAGTAATAAAGAAAGAGGTTTGCACAATTAATTTTACTGCAGAAGAGTCTAATTGCTAGAGGGGACTAACTTTCTATACAAAACTGTAGGAACTTACTTTCACCCCTAGGTTGACAATGTAATATTACCCTCGCAGGGGCAATACAAGATTTGGTATCACTGGTTAGAAAACAAACGCGAGTGAAGTCGCAGGCAAAAACAAGTCAAAAATAAATCCTATAAGTTACAAACAACAGAACTCCAACGACCAATCATCAACGACCCAGAAATGTTCAACTCAACAAAATGGCGGCTCATTCATTGCACGCGGCTTACATCAAGCGGCGGCCGTTGACCAGTGAGGCTGTGAGGTTGAACCTTTGATCAAAGCCGGCGTGATCGGCACGGCTCGTCGGGTTGACGTCAGCGTCACATGCTTATTTATAGGTTAGGTTCTTGATCCTGTAACGGTCGACTTACAGAAACCTTATTTATATCTAGAACCTTTTGTAATAAGAAAATTAATATGTGCTTATGTTTTTTTTAGTAGCTCGTGGCTATAATTAACAACAATTCTTGAAGGTTAACTCGCCATTCCGATACGGTCTATTACATACCAAGTTTCTTACCTCAAAACAAAGCCTCAGAAGTCTATAGACTGGTCACATTTACGGCATTTCCCGTAAATTTTCGCATTTCGTATACAAGGTGTAACGTTAAATGCGCAAAACCTCTCGTGGGGTAACTCAGCCCATGTTACTGAACAATGTTTTTTTTAAGACATTTGGAAATTCGCAAAAAAAAAAAGATTTTTCATACTGATGCCCATCAGTATGAAAAATCTCTCATTTCGGTTCCGATCAATTTCTCATTTTGTATGAAAAACCAAATTATTTTTTTGCGAATTTCCAAAAGTCTTTGAATAAACATTGTTCAGTAACATGGGCTGAGTTACCCCACGAGAGGTTTTGCGCATTTACCGTTACACGTTGTATATAAACGTTCACTATCGCGGTAATTAACAGCATTGTTAGAGAGAGTGCTTGAGGCACTTTCATTCACTTTTCAGCATTTTTGTCAGCACTCCGATCAAAGAAATAGGCAGATAGAGCGTAAGAGCGCTCAGAACACGCGAGTGGTTCCACCAAAGTAAATACAAAATCAAAATCGAATCACTGTACCAAGCTACACGTCGTACCCAGCTGCGTGTCGTTGTTGTTGTTTGCCAAAATATGCCGTCACGTGTCTTTAACCATTGTAAAAGTTGTTCTCAAAAACAAAGAAAACATTATGGAATGTTATTCGATTTGATTTTGTAACTTTGGTGGAACCACTCGCGTGTTCTGAGCGTTCTATCTGCCTATTTCTTTGATCTGAGTGTCAGCATTTCTGTGTTTGGAGATATATAAAAGAAGTATTGTGCAAGTTTTCAGCGTGCCTCAAAGAATTTTACAAAATTTCAGACAGCTCTTAGGATAGCCTAAGCCTGAGATGACAATCAGGCTTGGTCCTTGATCGGACGGCGAGTTACATGGTACTCGCCCTCCGTAAGAACGCGCCTACACGGTGGCCGGAAATTGCATGTATAGGTACACCGCTCTGCAAAGTGGATCGTATATGGTGTCCCTGACGGGGATTTTCGCCTTTTCATTAGGACAAATTGTCCTATTTTGTTTCACATATTGCCTTATTCGTTTAAATGTAGATAATTTTTAGTATTATTAATAATAGATACGTTGTCCCTTATTTATAGCACTTGACGTCAATCCATCACAAGTTATTAATAGTTTGATCCAATAATTTATAAACAGGTAGGTCGGACAGTACCTACGCAAAGACGCAAGTTCTCAAAATAGGCTACCCTTGTGTCGCAGGCGTTCAGAAAGGTTTTTGGGTTTTTGGAACAAAGGATCAATAAAGCCTAAGTCTAAACTAACTAGCAAAATATGGGTTTGTACGGTTTAGTGTTGGATTTTCTTTGTCGTTGCTCACTAAACATCCAGATATCAGAGGTTTTTTTTAACCAGTAATAGGAGCCCCGTCAAGCGGGGCTCCGTCAACCGAGTCCATCGATCGAGTCGCTGAGACAACAATGGAGTGGATGGAACCAATTCAAATTTATCCAATGCCTTGCAAAGATATTTTTAAGTAACGAAATTTCAATTTAGAGAACAAGAACAAGTGAATGAAAAATTCAGCTTTGAGAGTAGGTACCTACTGGTTACGGTTACGATGGCCTAATTGGTTAAGGCGTCTGGAATACCTATCCAGAAGAGGCAGGTTCGAACCCTGCTCGCAGCTGAATTTTTGGTGGTTAAAAATAAATATAACTTTATATATCCAATGCCGACCACCAACCCATCAAATCATGCACCAAGTAATGGAGAGACCACGGTATGGGCAACAAGTATATTCTGTGTGGACCCTACACAGTATATACTTATTGCCCATACCGTGGTATTCCATGGAAATTTGTACTACAAAAAATTTAGAAAATCAGACTCTAGCTGCACTACCCCGATCACATCAACTCCAACTATTTGTACAGTATCTAATACGTCACTCATTGTCCACAGGCCACCAGTCTCGCTAGCCATGGCACTATCGCCGGCTCGCTATCCACTGCTCTCTCCGCACTACGCGCCTCTCCCTCCACCGCAGCCGACGCAGCAAGCTCAGCCGGACTCCTCACATGATCACCATGAGGAGGGGCATGTGCATACTGATAGTGATGGTAAGAAGACCCCTGTATGTATGTACAGATGTATATAAGTATTAATTTGTATAGGTAGAATATGCCCTCAATGAAGGCACTTTCACTTCTAATTTTAACTCAACGAGGACATCATCATCATCATCTGCCTAGCCTTTTCCCAACTATATTGGGGTCGGCTTTCAGTCGAACCAGAATCAGCTGAATATCAGTATTTTACATGGAGCAACTGCCTGTCAGACCTCCACAACCCACTGAATGGGTAATACGATATAGTATACCCCATGGTAAGACTGGTTGTCAAACTTTAGAGCTTCTGATTAACAGTAACGACTGTCAAAGATCTACAAATGACAGCCGGGACCAACGGCATAAATTGAAAGCATAAATTACAAGAAAAGAACGGGGACAACGGGAAAAGTAATTTAAATTATTCTATTAAATTCCGTTTGTCCCCTTTAACGAAGACATGGTCTACGGGGACAAAGGGAATACACCTTTTTTACATGGTAGAAGCAAACAAATGAGTCCTCCCACCCTGGAACTACAACTAACACTAAAATCTATGGTGTTCCTTCAATTTAAATTTAAATAAATTCATCACTGAACGCACTGTCACGGTCAGTACGGATAGCGTCGACAAAATGTATGGTACAATATCATTTTTCACTGGCACTGATCGATACAGTACTGATCGGCACGTGTCGGCACTGTGTCGGCACTGTTGTGTGCGGATAGGTCTTTAAACTAGTTTCAACGATGTTTATTTAATGCAGTATAATTAAATTCCAGATGACAGTATTGATGTCACAAATGAAGAAGACTCCACTTCGTACTCACCACCAGCCGCGATGAATTACCAGCAGAATTGCGCTTCTTACAGGTAAGAAATACATTGGTTTTTTAGGATGCTCCTAACCTCAATGCATCTGACCAAAAGCATGAGGCCCATGATAGAGCGAGCTTATCCAAAAGGAATTGGAACTCCTGGGCACTGACGGATGGAAAACAGTTAAATCGCGTGGCAGGGGGCCCTGCTATGCTATTCTCAATGAGAAATCACATCACTGGACTCTACAAAGTGCCCTTCGATTTCCGAGATCGTCCAGTCGCGATGCGCGAGCGCTCACCGTTTGCACCGTAGGATTGGTTAGGTCACGTGGCCTGAAACACAGGAATACCTGGTTCAGGCATAGATCATTTCTGAACTGTACATAGATTTAAGAAAAATTGTGTTTTTATTTACCTCATGTTTTTTAAATAAAATTATTATTATTATGTGTTAATTGAGCAACGTCTACCGCAAGCGGGATGGCTCAGTCGTCACCGCAGTTTACAGGTAGCCGTAGGTGCCTTTGCCGAGGATATAAACCCCTATGAGGTAGATCCACGCACTACAAAAAGACCAAGACCATGTTCTTTCATTCATCATCTAAAGCTGGGTACTCACTTAGCAGCGTAGCACGTAACGTATCAGATACGGTATCAACCTGCAAGTGGGTACGGTTCGTCCGAGCACACTGCGAGCCGCCTTTGTGTTTGTATGACTCGCCGAGAGGCGGTATCACTGCGAACTTACAGCGAGCGGTTCGCAGCGGGCTCGTGCCTACGTACTCACTTGATACCGTATCTGACACGTTACATGCTACGCTGCTAAGTGAGTACCCAGCCATATCAGCCGTAGGACGTACACTCCTGGAGATAGGACCACCCCATCGATTTCCTAATGAGACAGGTTTGCGCCGGCTTGCGATCCCCAAAAAATCCTTTGTCTTTCCCTCTCCCATCAGTAAATTATTGCATCAGATTACTTTTGTTATAGACCATTGGGAGTAGAAAGTGCAGCGGAATCAGCCGCGCGATTGCTGTTTATGGCTGTCAAATGGGCGAAGAATCTGCCTTCCTTCGCCAGCCTCGCTTTTAGAGACCAGGTAACTAAATCACCATTTTAATATTAAACTGCATATTTGGTCTGCTGGTAAGCGTAAAGGTTCGTATATTTACGTTCAGAAACTTCATTTATGAAAATAAGTATAATAAATAAATAAGTAGTGTGAAGTTTGACATAAACTTCCAAGCCCTTTAGTGAAAGTTGGCAACGTCTGTCGCCAATTTTCAGAAAAAGCTATTTGTGACGTTGCCGACTATCAAGATACACGCTCGTAATTGAGAACTTATAAGACTACTAATTGAGAACCTCTCCCTTTTAGTCGTTGTCTAAACACACGGTGAAACGCAACTGCAACGAAACTGCAACTTCTAGTTACTTTAGAGTTTCATTTGGGTTGCTGCCATAGACTCTTATGACTGAGCGCACATGACGCAACCGTTTCAAACCAGTTTCATCGGTATTTAGGTGGTGACTCACATGTTGATGCCTAGGTCCGCAAAATCTGTATCAGTTTTCCCATGAAGAACAGTCTATATCTTCTATTCAGAAATAAGCTCGTTATTGAAAAAAACCTTAATGCCGAAATCTTTGCACTAATTTCCAGGTGATTCTTCTCGAAGAAGCGTGGTCGGAACTGTTTCTACTCAACGCAATACAATGGTGCTTGCCTCTTGACGCCGCCTGCGCCGCTCTGTTTGGCAGCGATCAGATGGATCAAGGTAAACCCTGCAAGTTTCATTTCATCATTTCACCGATCCCTCATTAGGTCATTGGACTATCATGCCGATGCATTTATTGACCCCATGGATTTCTGAAGCCCTGGGATGGTCAAAGACACATACTGATTATAACTTTTGGTAAAGCCAACGAAACTAGACCATTTTGACTGTTTAAATTATCAAGTAAATCTCGGGGCGGAGCAGAAGGGACTAACAGACCTTTACTAGCTAAAAGTCCACCCTGTTTTTTAATTTGTCCTTTGCTATCCAAGGCCGCGGTGTTCATTTAAGACGGTCCCGCAACCCCAGCAAGAAAACTAGCTTTATAGTGTCACCAGTCAACTAACATAAATATTAATCATCTCTGCAGTTTCAAATAAACTCTGCAGTTCCACATAATGCCACTACCCTTTAATTTTGTACACAGAAAGAATTCTTCTACGTCTACATTGCATCACTATAAATGGTTTTGCAGAGAACGGCGTAGATTCGGCTACACTTCGTCGTCTGCGTGAAGTGCTTGCTAGATACAGGACTGTCCTCGTCGATCCCGCTGAGTTCGCTTGCATGAAAGCTATCGTGCTGTTTAAATCTGGTAAGTCTTAAATTAAAATCAATCTTGAAGAAAAGTAGGTAGACGCCACTGTTTATTGAGAGACAGACAGAAAAAAAAGGTTTATTTATCACATGCATACAAAAAGAAAAGAGAAGATAGATATTTATTGGTAAACTAAGGGCTTCTCCAGCAATTTTCAAAGTTTTTTCTCCTTAACACAAGGCTAGAAATGGAACTCGTTCAATTAAATCATGAGATGTGTCAAACAAATACTCCTAAAGTATCTCGAAAATTACTATTCTAAATTATTTTATAAAGATTTTTTGAGTAATGCCATGCACCGGCAGCAGGATAACAAGGTGCTTTTTGTTCACAAATAATTTAATTATCACGTAGGATTTACTTATACCTTGACCTGACCTGCGTCTTGTGGCGAGAAAAGCAATAAATACATAGGTAACATTAAAATTTTCAAACAACTAAACCCCTCTTTCAGAAACCCGAGGCCTAAAAGACCCTCTTCAAATTGAAAACCTCCAGGACCAGGCTCAAGTGATGCTCATGACTCACGCTCGAACAGCCCATGGAACAGCTCCAGCCAGGTTTGGCAGGCTCCTTCTCCTACTACCACTCTTACGTCTAGTTTCCCCACAGCAGCTTGAACGTGAATTTTTCGCGAAGACCATTGGACAGACGCCCATGGAGAAAGTCTTAGCAGATATGTATAAAAATTGAAAGACTCTGCAGTTTGAACAATGGAATAGTCTGCGTTTGAAAACTCTGCAGGATGAAATAAGAGCAATGCTGAGTTTCAAATGGTACATTGTGTTGGGTCTGAGTTTGTAACTTGAATCGGTATTTCATACATTTAAATAAATAAAAAAATGTTATGGTTACATACATGTAGTAGTGATATAAGTTTTTAAACTGATAATAAGGTCATTAACACAAACATTAAAATTGAAAACGGGATATTTACCAATGTTTATAACACAATTATTTTTAAGTTACCGTTATTTCGGCATTGTTGCAAGCACCATGATCACAGATGAACTGAAGTTACTGCAAGTAGATGTTTATGAGCAGACAAAGCGGTATACCCTCTTTCTTGTCTCTTTTTTTTTTGGTTTCTGCGTTTAACACCGCTACCACTGTCCCTTAAGTCACTCGCAACACGATTCTTTTTCCGACACACAAAACTCACTCTATCCGCTCGCGAACTTCTTTTCGAACTTTTTCAAATAAATAATAAAAATTGTAAATATCTTGTTTTGAATTCTAAAGTTATGTGGTAGTAACTTTAAATGAAGATACAAGTTGTATATTTTTAAACAAAGTGGTAGTTATTTTGACAAAGAATACCTAATAGTACCGTAGGTATTCTTTTTTTCATCACAATATAATTTTATATAAATAGGTACCTTGTAAATGCTTGGAAATTCAGTGTAAATACTAGAAATTATGCTTTTAACTTAAGTGTTTGAATTAAGTCAATATAAATCTAAGTAGATGCCAATGTAGTGTCGCTTTTAGATATTAAGGCATTTTTATTGCATTTATTTTTTATTTTATAACATTCCATATTAAGAAGAGTATTTACCTATATTATCTGTTAGCGCAGTTAAACTGTAAATATAATCTTGTTAAAAATCTAGTCGGCAAATGTACAACAAACATAACTTATAAGCTCTGCAATTTAAAATAAACTCTGCACTCTGAAATATTAAGTGAAACGCCAAAGAAATGCAATACTTTTTTTTTAATAATAATATTTTAAAACATATTTTTTTTAAGAAATGTACCTAATAAATGTGTTGAGAAATGAATAAACGAAAATTATAAATACGAGTATAACCTCAGGCTGTCGTAGAAATAATCAAAGTCATTTTTGGCAGTTTTTATCTAAGTTCTCAAGATAGATAGATAGATAGAAGATAGAATACACTTTATTGTACACCAAAATTGTTACAAAAACTGTTAGATTTTGAATTGATAAATGTTTTGTCCATAAAATATTGACCATTAATTTAATATTATTGTTCCCATTCATCATCAGCCTATAATGTATGTTCCCACTGCTGGGACACAGGCCTCCTCTCTGGGAGAGGAAGAGGGCCATAATCCACCACGCGGGCCCAGTGCGGGTTGGCCCCATTGTCCCAATTGATTTGTCCCTGATAAAGAAGACTTCGTAATTCGAAAAAAAAAACTTTGAGATAATCGGAGCATTTTTTTTTATTAATTTCCCATTGTCCCCTAAATAGGGGACTGTGGGAATTCATCGCAAAGACACAGTACCTATTAGATTTTTATGACAGTAAAGGCATACTCTTACACATAACATTATTTTGAATACTGTTATTTAATTTTATTGTATAAAAATGTAAATAATAGCCTACTTACTATAATTTTATATAAACGAATAGAAAAGGCCTTGGTTTATAGGAATCTGAGTTAGATAAGTAAAAACCTAACCTACTTATATTTTAAGTACTTACCTAATTGTTATTATAGCTTTTTATGTAAATCTTGAATGTAATACTTATCTAGTTGTAAAAAATAATTATTTAAGTAGGTATATTTATTTTAGAGATAACCCATAAATAGGTACCTATAGTGCTTTGTGTCAGGTAAAAACAAACTGGCCTTTCTTTCTAGGTTTTTTTGCTTAGCAGCAACTGTGACCCTGTCGGGGTCCTTCAGCTAACTTCTGACACGTCCTCGAGGAGAGTGTAGCACAAATTCGACGCATTTGATCGTATTTCATGCATACTTTAAGTATAAACAGACACCAGACGTACCAACCTACCCCATCTGTCAAATATTAATAGATTTCAAACTTTATCACGAAGTAGAATCGACAAAGTTGAATTATGACCCACCACAAGCTTATTTTCCAACAGACATTAAAATACAATTAGGTCCACATTCGCGTAAACATATTACCTACATATCCATGGCGACTTTGATCTTTGTCAATTTGTAGGATTCAAACGATTTATTGTCAAAATTGGTCATGATTCAACTTTGTCGATTGTACAAGGTTGTTATTTCAAATATTTTTAAAATAACTTAAAAGTTCTATTTAATTTGCGTCACAAATGCGTGAAAACAAAACGCTACGTCTTCAGGTCCGTATCGGACGTCGAGCTAATATTGTTAGACCCTCCAAATACTTTCTATAGCCATTTCATATTTTCGTGATTATGCTTTACTAGCTGTTGCCAGCGGCTTCACCCGCTACAACTCGAAAATAATCCCACGGGACCATAAAATCGGGATAAAAACTATCCTATGTGTTAATCCAGGTTATAAACTATCTGTGTACCAAATTTTAGCCAAATCCGTTCAGTAGTTTTTACGTGAAAGAGTAACAAACATCCATACATCCATACTTACAAACTTTCGCCTTTATAATAGTAGTAGGATTATTTATATGCTGAGTAAGTTTTATGCCTCCTTTATTTTATTTTTTTAAAACGTTGTTGTTACATTCACATACAAAAATACCTAGACAGACAGTTTGTACATCAATGTCCTCTTAACATGGATATTATTAAATAGATAAATAAAACAATACAATTAAATAATATGTATAGCAAATGACGCAATCGCACCAACTGAAAAGTACGCGTCATTGGTATAAATCACGGAAAATTATTATAATATGTATAAATTTCCTTAAAACACATAATTATTCCATTGCATAATACCGGCAAATTACTAAAGCCAGTTCAATAAACAGAATTATTAATATTTCCATCATCGCGAAAGTTGATGGTGATGACGTGTCAATCACACCATTAAAAGTTATTGCGCAAAAAAAATAATGACTATTTGTAATTAATTAAAAATTACGTAATAACCTAAGTAAACAACATGTTGATTATTAACGTATTTACTTTTATGTACGATTATGGAATATTTTAAGGGAATAATATGCCTATTAATTTTGTTATTTCGTCATCACCGTTAATATCATGATTCAAGGTAAAATGAGTAGTGACATTTTGTCAAGGGTCACTATTACTAGGTGGAGACCTCTCACGCACGGCATTGGTCGCGGCCATGCTGCGGGGCGAGACGGAGTGGGAAGCGGTCGCCTCCTTCTGCGAAGCAGTCATGCTCGCGAAGGAGGAGGCGGACCGCGTGAGAGAGAGGACAATGTCCTCACTCGCCCCCACCCGCAGTGGTGGACGCCCACGGCGCCCGAAGTAAAAACATTAAATTAAAAAAAGTGTCACTAATCATTTCATTTTCAATGTTTTGTTATTCATCGTATTCGTGGTAAAAGTGATACTTACTTCAGGAATTTCAAAAGTACAGACACCAGCACATCAAGCTACCACAATCTGTCAGATTTCTTTAATAGAATTTCAACCTTATCACAAGAGTAGAAGGTTAATGTTTGAGTGGTAAAATCTGACAGATTCGTATAGGTTGACGTGCTGGCGTCTGTACATTTATCCTAATAACTTTTATTTTGTCATCACCAGTAGGTACATGTCATCATTTTGTCAAATGTCAGGTGATACTTGTCACGGAGTCCACGGACTGACGGACACACCTTTATAAGTAATAGTTGCAACTTATAAGTGGGAAAGATTATCTACACTTACTTTGAGGAACGTTATAACCCTTTCCTTTCCTGTTATGTGTGTTCGTCATCACCTTGTCATCAATTCTTTGAGTATCAGGTGATCGGCTTTTTATGTCATCATTAAGACGTGGTTATGATTAATAAATCGATAGTCTTACGTCGGTAGTATGACACTTTCCTACTTTAAAGAAGAGTACATTTTCCTATACATTCTTTGTTTCGTCATCATTATGTCATGAATTTGTTAAGTATGAGGTGATCAACTATCCATGTCATCACCAAATACGTAGTTTTTAATGAATAATTGCTATTCTTGCGTCTTTGTAAGCGGCGTCGGCGTCTTTATGGGACGCCTGAATAGTGGACCGATAAAGGTTTTTTTTTTAAATAGCCTATTCAGTGTCCCACTGCTGGGCAAAGGCCTCCCCTTTCTCCTTCCAAACCTCTCTATTTTGTGCAATTTCTGTCCATGTCTGCCCTGCGAACGTGATCAGATCGTCACACCACCTCCGCCGCGGTCGACCTCGACGCCTCGACGGCGGCGGCGTTGTCCTCCCTCAGGCGTCCAGTGAGTGACGATCCTTACCCACCTCTCGGGGTGCAACCGTTCAACGTGGCCCGCCCACTCCCACTTCAGCTTGGCTGTTTTTAATCCTACATCAGCTACTTTGGTAATGGAGCGCAGGGTGGTGTTTCTGATTCGATCTGTTCGTTTCGCACCTATTATGCTGCTCTCCATCGCCCGCTGGCAAATCTTGAGTTTGAACTTTTGTTGTTACTTAAACGTTTATTCAATAACTGAAATTCTGCAAAGGTGTCACGTTATTCATCATTACACAGTGGAGCTCTCCTGAACAAATAAAGGTTCATCATCAGAAAAATAAGGTTACGTATCGACATACGACCACATCTTCGCTTACCATCAGGCGAAATAGTGGTCAAACGAGAACCTATCTATAAATAAAATAAAAATAAAATATATTGTACTTTTCTAACATTTTCACGCTCAATAATCATAGGAAAATAATATTAACAGTAATTAACATTACTTATTGAAAATTAATTTGCACAAAGCGTTTTCTTTGCTCAACTTAACTTTCAAGTGACAGTCGACAGATGGAGGTCTTTGATGTTTTCTTTCCTAATGTGGTCGCTCATTTCTTTTTTTTTGTTTTTTTTTTACTATAACTCAACTACATGCTGAGGGTCGAAGACGGCCACTAAGCAATATTTCAAAAGGTCAATAGCCATTCCAATTCACATTTCAATTCAGTAACGAAGGTGTCTTGTGAGCGTGAGTTTTGTCTAAATTCGGTCGCCAACAGATTCAGTACCTAACTAATTCAGTGTACATATTCCATTATTTTCTAAATGGAAATAACTGATAATAATAATCCAATTATGGGTAACCCAGTCAAGTAGAATAAGGGCTTGGTTTTGCAAAATGAGGACTATTTAAATTGTAAATAAAAACGCTTGTAGATACCTAATTGTAATAATTGTTATTAATGTTATTATTTAAAAAAAAACTGCCAAATTGTAACCGGTGTAGCCAAAAATGTAAAATAGGAAACAATAAATGTGATGTCCATAATAATGAAACAGATTTTTATTCACTCTTCGTTGGAAAACAATTTAGCGAAGTGTTGGTCCCTGAATCACCCACCGGCTCGGATCCCATCGCTGTTATTTTTAAAAAGGACACTTTAGCATCATCACCGTAATAATTCATCATCATTATCAGACGGAAGACGTCCACTATTGAACATAGGCCTCCCCCTTAGACCGCCACGCCGAACGACAATTCGCAAACTTGCATCCATCGGTTACCTCTCGATGTCGTCGGTCCACCTATTAGGAGGCATGCCTACGCTACGTCTTCTACTCGAGAACTTTTCTTCCCCATCAGTTGTCAGTTCTACGAGCGTTGTGGCCTGCCCATTGCCACTTCAAATTTTTTTTTAGCGTAGTAAAATCATCAAATGAGTCCTCACACCCAGGGCAGGGTGGGAAGGACTGTCAGACTTGTGACTAAAATCCACGGTGTCCTTCATTACCCCTTTACGTTCCAGGGTCACGGTAGTGGAATAAGTCCCGCCAGGCTCTCTGTTGCCACTTCAACTTGCAAACTTTATGAGCTATGTCGGTGACAATAATAAGCATGAATCTTAAATTATAATCATTAATTAATCTCGATAATAAAATGGTCACAAAAATTACAAAACAAAATGTGAATCAGACTGAGTCTGTTATGAGCCATCCGTAAAGGACGCCTCCCATTGAATGAAACTTTTTCCCATTTACCATTTAGGTAGTAGGGGCAATGGGATAGATGAAACCAGCATAAAGCTCAATTTCCAAAATCTTGAAGTTTATAAAACAAAGCGCCTCCTGTGGGTAAACTTTAAAACTACATATTTTTTAAGTTATCAACGCGGCAACGGATTAAGTCAACGCGTAAACTTTAGAACTTGCCAACAGATGACGCTACGCGCTGATAAAGTAATAAGCAAATCATTGTAGGTCGTGGGTTCGAACCCAGCCAGGCGCATTACTTTGTGTAATTTATTTCATCACCACTGCTCTCAAAACGGTGCAGTGAAGGAAAACATCGTGAGGAAACCGGCATGACTTAGAACCAAAAATTCATAGACATGTGACATCTACCAACCCGCACTGGGCCCGCGTGGTGGATTTTGGCCCACTCCCTCTCACATGGAGGAGGCCTGTGTCCCAGCAGTGGGAACATTATAGGCTAATGATGATGACCGATATTCCAGTCTAAGCCGCGCTTGCCTAAATTGGTCTGAGGACAGGTGAGCTACTCGTATCATAGCGAGTTTCTTCTTTGCCTCGGAAAGCACATAAAGCCGTTGCTACCTCCGGCTGAAATAGATCTTTGACAATCGTTACTTATAAGCTTGAAAGTCAGACAATCAGTCTCATTATTACCCAGATGAATAGTCTAATATCCGGAGTCACACTCGTTGTCTCGTCATAATTATGTTAGGTCGGGAAAAAATCAAGAACATTGGGTAAAAAAAATAATGTTCATGGAAAACAATTAATTGAATAATACCTACATACGTAACTAAAAGCACAAAGTCATAATATTACGTTTAAAATCATGGACCTAAAAAAAAAGCCGGACGGAACTTCACTAAGAAAGAATTGAAGCACCCATAGTAAGTCAGTGCGCTAATATGGACAAGCCAGCACGCACACATTCACACCATAGTAAGTCAGCCGTCGGCCATTACGCTTCGAACGACACTCGCGGTTTTATACGGTATTATTTTGTCTAATAATAATCAAAGTATGCCGTCATGTGTTGCAAAAAGTTGTCTAAACCATAGTAGTTCAATTAAAAAAGCCAGGGGATCACTTTTCATAGTTAAACATGTCATTTTGAAGCTTATTTCTCGATTTTACGTCAATAAATTTTATAAACATCTCGAAATCAATCAGTGTTGCAACTATTTCAAGGTTCAAATTATTTTAAAATTGGGAGATTTATATTTTGTTACTATTTATCGTTATTGTATTCTTCTGTATTTTTACCCGACTGCGCGACGCAAAGGAGGGTAATGTGTTTATCAGTCTATGTATGTATGTATGTATGTATGTATGTTTGTTTCTATGTCGCGTTCTAGAGACCAAATGCGTTGGCCGATTTTGATAATTTTTACGTTAATCGATTCGTCTTGACCTTGCGAGTGTCACTAAAGACATGACAGTAATCAAAATTCACCACAGCGACAACCAGACGCCATATTGTCAAAATGAAAAAAAAAAAATGTCGATGAACTATGTCATGTGGGGTATCGTTGAATAGGTATTTTAAAATCATCTTTAGGTTCCCTCTATCATTTTTCATTTTAAATAATAGTTTAGGAAATATAACGATTTAAAGTTGTTTAGCAAAACAATAATTTCTGAATAGTAACTAAAAAGTATGAAATAAAAAAAATATTTAACGAAAAACAAAAAACCCGACTGCTTAAAAAAAAACTAAAAAGAAAGAAACAAGCCCAGTAGTTAAGAATTCACTCATTCACACTCACAGTCGGGGCCCGTTGGGAAGATTTGATTGGTATAATTTGAATGGGCCCCGACTGTGAGTGTGAATGAGTGAATTCTTAACTACTGGGCTTGTTTCTTTCTTTTTAGTTTTTTTTAAAGCAGTCGGGTTTTTTGTTTTTCGGAAAATATTTTTTTTTACAAGTTTCCCCACGGCAAATGATGCATGGAAAAATGATTATATAAAAATAATAAGGGAGTGTAGACATGGAATAGGAATGTAGACGTGTAGGAATGAAACATAAAATAGCTTTAATTAAATATTTATAGGCGAAAAATACTTAAACATTCGTTTTCACCATTTAAGTAAATTAGAAGGGATTTCTAGATGTGTCAATAGCAAAAGACAAGTCTACAAAAATTTGAATAACCAAAAGGGATTGTAAAACTTTATTAATATTAAACGAGTTGTAAATATTTTATATCCAATGTGCTTAAATTATTTTACCTTTATTTTAAAAATAGGTATCTGTCACAAAAAAAAAGGTTGCACTCCAGGAGTGCCGGTAGAAGTGAAAACTTTTTTGTTACTATGTTTTATTTTTAATTTGAATGACGTCTTACTCATTTTCGATCAGGGTCACGTGACCCTGACGCGAGTTTTGGTCACGTGACCCTGACGCGAGTTTTAAATTTTTTACCCATTACAGAAAAAGTGTACAACGCCGCTAAAGAAGTTTTCACTTCAAAAATGTAATTAAACTTAAGTTCAAGGGAGATCTTAATTAAATATTGTTTAAAAATGGGTAATTTTTTCCTTCATCTGGCATCCCTATACAAACTCACACATATAAACACGGTCGCCATTTTGGTGCTTCAATCGTTTCTTAGTGAAGTTCCGTCCGCCTTTTTTTTTAGGTCCATGTTTAAAATAGTTAAAGCCGTCACAAGTACCGATAAGGCCAACACGCCACAACAAAAAAGAATTAATATACCAACAATAAATTATATTATTATAAATACAAATAAAATTATCGATCTCGTTGACCAAGTCTCTGACCATAACAAATACAATGACTAACGTAAAATGAATCATAACGTAACACAATAAGGTTTGTTATTGCGTAATCGTGTTATTGTTGGGTTTTCCCAGTCCGCCATCTTCGACGTTTAATGACCTAGGGTTGTCAAACTACATGACGTAATTGTTTGTTGAATAATATTGTATGAGTGTGCAATTTCTAGAATATCTTACTTTGTTCTAGTTCATAAGCACACAGGAAATACGATTTTAATTAATTTATGACTAAGTGTAATTACTAAGGAACGAAAGTAATGATAAACTTGACTCACTCATGCACAAGATCGCGACGGGAGCTAGGACCACAGATTACTTATATGTAGCAAGCTAGGACTCTCATAAATAGTCTATGGCTAGGACGATGGATGACACCTGTTAGCCAATCATTTTTCACCATTTTTACCAAGATAAAGATAGGTTATTTATTTTGTAAAAACATGAGTGAGAAAATACAGTGATACAGTTCTTGCAACACTTGATTGTCAAGTTTTGCCAATTTTAAAAGGGGTCGTATCTGGATTTTTTCAGTCAAGATTAAATACTCTAAATGGAATGTGATTAGTTTGTAATTGTTCTGAATTGGCCCTTTGACACCCAGGGGTCTAAGAAGTCACTTTAACGAAATCACAAACCACACAGTCCCAGAGTGGATTATAAAATTCGCAACGCTAATTCCAATTAACTTTGAACGTGAAGTGAAACAATTACTGCGAAAATATTATTGGCAATTGGTGTCATTTTAATTTTCAAAATTGATTTATTGAAATGAAATTGATTTATGGATTAATTAACGTGATATTATGTAGGAGAAAAATTAGCCAGCTTCAGGGCATGTCCAAAAATGTACCTCTGGGCTGGAGGTCTAGTCTCTTTTGTAACCAAACCGTTCAATTTTCTCTTTCTGATACTTTGAGGCCTAAGAGTGGCAGATGAAGCTTTCTCACAACCTGAGAACTCCAAAAAAAAAAAAAAGAAGAATATCTTACTTTTTCCACGAAAAGTCATACTTTTCTTTCCAATTTATATCTGATTTAGCCAATTATTCATTACGTGAAAAATTCCCATTTCCCTTTCATGTCACAGTTACGAGTAGCTATAAATTATCCGTGATTAACTGTTATCGTAAACTTAATTCGATCCACATTAACTGTGACGGAAATACTTAATCAATCACCTGCATGACCCACCTTGGCATCGATACACTCAATAAACTCAAACTGGGTAAGTATGAATATGGCGCATGTAACCCGCGCAAGTAAAGAAGCGGGTTACCCGCGTGAGTAACATGCGCAAGCTTCTTGATCAAGTTACTCGCGGGGTGCTTGTACACGGCGCATGCAACTCGCGCAAGTAAAGGTGCGGGTTTGCGTTTTACCCGCGCGAGTAATATGCTCAAGCTACTTGATCGAGCTACCCGCGGAGTGCGTGTACACGGCGCATGTAGCTTGAGCATGTTGAGGCCCTTGCGCGGGTTACATGCGCCGAGTACAAGCACCCTATGGGTAATACGGTAGGTACCCCGTGGTAAGACTGGTTGTCAGACTTTTAGAGCTTCATACTAACAGTAACGACTGTAAAAGATCTACAAATGACAGCTGCTACTAACGGCTTTACTTCGACGCATGGAGAAAACTGACACCCATCGATAGACCTATCTAGGCAAGCGCGGCTTAACCTGAAAGTTCGGCCTGTGCGGCTGTAATTATTTAGCTACGAACTTATGAGAGTAGCAGTGGTGGCCCAGTGGTATCGGTCCCGACTTACGAGTTGTAGGTCGTGGGTTCGAACCCCGCTACGCGCATTACTTTGTGTACTATATTTCATCACCGCTGCACTCAAAACCGTGAAGAAAAACATCGTGAGGAAACCGGCATGTCCTAGAACCAAAAATTCGAAGACATGTGACATCCACCAAACCGCACTGGGCCCGCGTGGTGGATTATGGCCCACTCCCTCTCATAGAGAGGCCTGTGTCCCAGCCCTGGGAACGTTATAGGCTGATGATGATGAGTACATGAGCCAGAAGTGAGAGTGAGAGGCCATTTTACTGGATGTTGCACAAATCGTGCAACCCTATCAATGAATTTGGTTTTGGGTTTCCCGAATTTGGTTAAACAAATGGCCTTCGCCGTCTTCTAAGGAGCATAGTTACTTAGATTATGTTTTGTACGTGACCGATTGTTTGCTTATTACGTCTGTGTTAGTCATTGTTATTTAGGAGTGGTTGTTCTCAGACTAATATTGTCATAAGCATACAAATGTGGTCGTTTACCTAGTACAAATCTACGTGTGTATAGAGAAACAGGTGTACCTACCTAAACACTACAGAATTTATAAAAGGAACTTTTGACGTTTTGGAATTTAAATTGTTTATATCTTCTCAAACTAGGATTTCCCACGTTTTGCCGATTGAAAAAAAAGTAGTTAATCCACAAGTTTTCAAAGCAAATAATTATTATCAAGGTACCTTTGATCTTTCAAACTAGGCAACGGATTTTAACGCGGTTTACATCAATAAACAGAATGATATTAAATACCTACCTAATATGAAAGTTTGGACGGTTTGCTGCATTATCTTTCACGCAAAAACTTTCAGAACGGATTTGGATGTTTGCTCATAGATAGTCTTACCTGGATACTTTTTATCCTGCTACTAAAATCCCGTGGGACAAATAAACAAACTTTTTACAAGAAAAAAAAAATGTTTCACCGTAACCTAAGCAATATGAACCTTGAAGTTTCTTAGTTGAGACAACCCTAGCCAATAGGTTTTCCTGATACCTACCTACCTTGTAGGATTGAAAGAAAAAATATTTATAGAAACCAGTTTATAATACAGGCAGTCACGATTTACGTATGCCTATAATTGCAATGATTCAAATGTTGTAAAGCAGAGGAGTTTGGTTGGTTGAACGCGCAAATCTCAGGAACTACTGGTTCGAATTGAAAAAATCTTTTTAAGTTGGATAATCCGTTTCTCAAGATGTACTAACTAGACGATACTAGTTTATCTTTCATCATCATCAGCCTATAAATATTCCCACTGCTGGGAAACAGGCCTCTCTGTAAGAAGTGGGCCATAACACAATCCACCACGCAGGAATCTGTGACGCAGGCCCAGTGCGGGTTGGTAGATCTCAAATGTCTTCGTATTTTTGGTTCTAGGGTTTTTTAGGTGGTGGCCCGCCCTGGGTGGTGAGGAAAGGACTGTCAGACTCTTACTGACTAAAATCCACCCGTGTTCCTTCCTATGCCCTTTACGTTCCGGGGCCACGGTATCCTGGGTTAAGAAAAAACCCGCGACCCCAGTAGGCTTTTGGCACGAAACACGACGCGCCACCGACCCGGGCTTGGTCCTTGGTCGGACGGCGAGCTACCCATCACTCACCGTCCGCAAGCCCGCTCCGCCGCTGTGCCCTCTGCTGATCAGAGGGACACGCGTTGGAGCGTCCACATGACAGGCTATTCACATACGGGCAAAGAGACCCCGTAGGTACACAGTGCCTAAGGAAGACTTTTTGCCCGCATCCCAGGGTGCACCGGCTCGAAAAACTGTTCTCCCGGTCGTATCCGAGAGGAAACTCCAGTCCACGGGCGCACTTGGAGGTTTCCTGTCATAGCACCCCTTCATACAATCTTTTACTTCCGTTTTGAGATCAGTGATGATGAAATAAATTACACAAACTAATGGGCCTGGCTGGGTTCGAACCCACGACCTAAAACATGTAAGTCGTGGCCGATACCACTGATCCACCAATGATCTAGTTTGTCTTTAAATGATTTTAAACTTTATGAACTACGGTATAAAGTTGGAAATTTTAAGCCTTCTGCGATTATCGTTTGCAACTTGGCCAAGGGGGCTGATGACATAAAGGTAAGTATTAAAAATCAAAAGTGTACAAAAAAAAAAACTTTTAATCAATCATTTTCTTAAATATACTTAATTTCAGATCTATCACAATCACAATATTTTGTGAAGTCTTTAAATTAGTTAGACTGCCTTCATGGAGATCATTGCCACTTAAAAATAAACCTTAATATCAGCAACAAGAAAGTTCAAATCTTTTTGCTCAAGGATTTACTTCTGTTACTGATAATTTAATATATTTTAATATACTGAGTTGATAACGCATTTATTTTGCCTGAAACCAATTTTTGACTGCAACACTTTCACTTTTTACATGTTTGAAAGGACTTTTATCCAACAGTAGGGCTAAATAAGGGTAAACGGTAAACTAGCGGTTCAAGCCGATCGAAAACAGCCATATGTCCACGCAATAAGGACTGTTTTCGTCTACATAATGGTTATGGCTTGTAGAATTAAATGCAACACGTGATCAGATGAACCATTTCAATAGGAAATTATACTATTTTCTACTCTATTGCGTGAACAATAAAATAGAATATTCATTTTATAGATCTTTATCACAATTTACGTTAGGATTTCAGTCAAGTATAGCAGCCAAAAAAACCGGTTTAAATTGCAGCAAGTACAAAATAAATGTGTTAGATTTCAACTCTTTTGAAAGGATTTTTGTACTAGCAATTTTATAAAATAACATTTTTTCTTTAACTATTTCTCAAAAACTTGAATCCATGCCTTAATTTATGCTGTGAAACTTGTTCAAAAACCAGTTTAACGAGTCAAGAATCCTTTCAAAGAAGATGTGGCATTTTAAAATTATTAAAACTATATACAAAATATGTCTTTTTATGATTAGAGCTATCTATACAATAAAAAAAAATGTTGGCTACGTTAAACAGTCTAAATAACAAGAAAAATAAATATTTACAAGAAATGTAACCACGATTCAAATGAGGTTTACCGTGTTTTACAAGCTGGATAACCCCGAGGTTCTTTAATAAGGACATAAGTTGTATAAAACCCCATGAGGGCAGCCCAACGACTTTAGTTATAAAAAACAAATTAATTCTACCAATAAATTGTTGCTGTTCACAAGCCATTAAGGAAAACAATACATTTTTCCCCCTAAAATGCTTCATTAGTCATTACAAGTCGTTTTAAACTGACAAAACAACTCATTTAAATAAGTCAATTAGAGAGCTTTATGCTATACAATAAAAAACCTTAACACTTTTAGCATAGAGTACTTTTTTCAATAGCAAAATTTACTGGACATAAGATATTTGCAGAAATGATTGCAATTTAAGTGAAGTAAATGACTTTGTATTTATCATTACAGTTAATGCAAAGATAGACAATACAGGAAAATAGAAATATTTATATCTTAGTCTGTTAGGTACAATATTATATGGCCAAGTAAAATAATAAAATAACAATCTTCATTATTATTCATAAGGTCACAACGATTTGACTCATGACATTCAACATTTCGAAGAACATGTGACTCTAGCTATCTGTTAATTATAACCACAATAATGTTGATTATAATTCATATGTTGCAGTCATTAATTTGAAGTATGCTTAAATCCTTTTTTAATTAACCATGACATCTCACAGCTATTATTTTCTTGTTCAGATTTTAAATATTACAGTTAAGATTTTTATTCCTTTTTCAAGTTTGTACAATTCTTTTATTAAAAAAAAGAACGAGCAACCGATGAGTTTGTATTTTTAAATGCAGACTTTTTTTAAAATTCCTATGTTCAATACAAGGAAGGAGTTTTGTAAAAACCACCAAACACAATAGAGTTTGTGACTTTTTCAATAATTAGATATGTGAATGGTCGGTTTGCTTGGAACTGTACTACTCCTATTCTGTTACTGAACTCTGCAGCGGTCACTGCGGCAGCTTCCGTACCTTCTTCTGTCACTTCAATTTCAGCCTTATGTACAACTTTTGATACAAACATTGGTGTTCTTGACATATGAGGCAATTGAGCCTTTGACTGGTCAAACAGTTCATTAATACCAAAACGGTTCTTCAATACATTTGTGAGTTCAATATCAGATTTAATCTTAAACCGAGGAATGAAGCAGTCTACTTCATCATCAGAATATTCTTCTTTAGATACTCTTAACTCTTCAAAGAATGTGTCCAGGTTAACGTTCAAGAAGTTGGCGAACATGTCTTCCACGGAAACTCCTGGGTTTGGTAACATGATCAGCATTGACAGCCTGTTTTCATTACCGTATGAGAGTTCAATTACTCTTGCTTGTAATGCTTTAATGTTGGAAAATGGATAAGTGTATCTGTTGTACATCATGTTAACTTCTCCAATCTTTTGACCTTTAGAGTCATAGAAAGGCATCTTCTCTGTCTGTGATTTGTTGAACGGAGCTGTCCATTGACCCTTGAAGTACAAAGCACTGGTTAGAACCATCTGTGTGCCCTCAAAATAGCTGGGATCAACTAAAGTAGGGATTTTTCCGTGGGTAAAGTTTGACACATACTGGTTTAAAAGACCTGCTGATCGCACACTATCTTTAAAGTCTAAAGTGATCATTTCAGTCTGATAGTAATCTTTAGCGATTTCAGCAAAGTCTTGGTTCGGTAAACGTTCTTTGTCGACGAATATAGAGCTGATTTTAGCTAGTTGAACAGTCTTTGTGTTGACTTGTAACCAACTGGTGATGTTTCGGAAACCTGTTCGTGTCGCATCTTTCTGTCTCACTGAGAGTCGTAGCACGTTATTAATCTCGTTTCGTGTTGTCCCCGCCGCACCTTCCGCTATGACAGCTAAAACGCTCCATAATGTGATCGGAGACATTATGAAATTCTCCCCAGGTTGCAATGTCTTTGATGTATGTAAAAGCGCTTCTATAGAAAAGTTTCCGATCTTTTCCGAAAGTCCATTGTGTAGTTCCGTTGAATTTTGTATAGCATTGGGAGGCACTGGTAATGGAACATTCATTCCATAGCACAACGTCGTCACACAAACCACTAAGTACACTATTTTATGCATTATTGTCGTTTATTTTCACTTTTTGTGTTTCGTATAATGATTAACAGAACTGTTTTGCTTGAACTTTGAAACACTTATCACGCGCTGGCCATTTTTGTTTCACTAAAATTATTACTCGCGCAGAGCCGACGCTAGTTACACGAAACAAGGAAAACTACTGACTGACCAGTAAACTTAATATCGCTTGGTATTTATAATAATATGCGGTCGTCTAAAGCCGGTTTATTTATCATACAACGAATGTTTACATTACAATTATGTCGTAGTTTGAAACAAGAGGTGGACTAAGAAGCGACTCAAAATACCTAGGTACTCAGATTAAGTTCTTAATTTGTTGTTTGAATATTAAAATTATGATTTAATCTATAGCTTTCTAATTTCTACACTTACAAACTTTAAAAAACTCGTTTACCGACATTTTGGGTCGTTTGTTTTTGACTTTTAGTTTTTTTTTTAAGTGTTGCACGCATCTGTAATTCAAATTACCCACCCTGCAGTGTGACAGGTGTGCTCGTAACGTGTAAAGTCCTACCAACCCAGTGGGTTGACGTAGGACTTTCTTCCTTAGTATTATGTGTGTATCTCTTCGCAATAAATTAAAAATCCAAAAACCCACCAGCATAGCAGTGTGATAGTGTCGTGGGTTATTATTTTTAAATTCTGACTTTTCTAAAAAGGCAGCGGCAAAAAAAAATATAAATTATTTTATTTATATATTATAGTAAATGAATAATTTTAAAATAATTTATATTTTTGTCTTTTTGTCAGTCATTGCTGGTTGCATTAGTAGTAAAATGATGCCTCAACATTGAAGATTGACCCTTGTAATAATTATATTCTGTAGTCTACAGGGTTATACAAAATATCTGTTGACCTGGCGCCAAAAATCAGCTATTTATCTCACTCGAAATAAATAATTACCTATAATTATTATTTGGTTACTAACCATGAAACCATAGTGGTTTTTAGCTGAAATAGACAGTAAATAACTAAAAGTGTGCTCGATGGCATTGGTAGCTATAATTATTACTCCCTTCATTTTAACTGTCATGTAGTCCATTTGCTTAATCTTAGTCTCATGCAATATAAGCCCGTAGCAAGCCTTAAAAATAACGACGCTTATGTCGCACCAGTGCGACTGAACATTATAGGAGGCTCAAAGGGAATCGAATCCAATTAAGCGGGAAAAAAACTTGACAACTACCTCTCAAACACCGGAATCCAGTAAACCAACAAGGCAGTGTTCAAATGTCTTAGTCTGAACGTACGTCAGCATAAACTAAAAATAGAAGGTCCTTTACGTTCATAGTATTTTATTTAGACTTTAAATTGTACCTAGTGACTAACATGATCAAAGTGTCTCTTCATAATACGCCTACGTCACTTTTGAACTAGTTAGGTTTATCATTTCATTCGTCTCCCCATTCTAAATACGTCAGAATGACGCTGTGACGCGTTAATCTAAATAAAGCATACTTAAACAAAGTTTACCTTAATCGGATTAATAGGTACCTATCGATATTAAATTGTTATCTATGATATTTATTCGCTGTTTGGCGCGAAGCTAATGGCGCTGTGGTGGGGAAATATCGGATAGGTATTCAAAAATTTACGTGAACTTCCTACCGTTTACAAATTACCTATGACGGTACGTTTGTAGTTTCCGATATTAAATGGATTTCTCAACCACAATGGATCGGACGATAATGTAGACAGGTACATAGGTTTAAGGATAATCATGACGAACACTTTTAAGCGTGGATTTAGTAGGTACATGATTCAGAAGGACTTATCGTCGTGATAGTTATTGGAAGCCGTTCTACCCGCTGACAGTGTCAGACTAGCCTAGAGTCAAATTTACTAGCCTGGCACCACACTGCACTGGTCCCCCAGAGGCTGGCTTGCGGTGCTCGCTGCAAATCAAGCAGCAGATAGAAGCAGCAGGGCTATTGGCTAACTTGATAGTCACTGGCCAGCGGTTGTGCACTGAACTTGGATGGCTTGATACCTAATATGAAGCTAAGTTGAGGAGTGGAGTGCCTCAAGAGCATTTTATTAGTTGTTTTAGGAAACATTTATATTTCTTAGTTTCATTGCAAATACAAGAGCCAATACGTTTACCTTTCAACAGCTATTTGATGATCACCACACAGACAAGTACGCAATAGCCCCGCAGGGCCGGATGGGCCCTAAATGTTAACTTTAGTATAGATCAAATAATTCGTGTATATTCATACAGTTAAAGAAATTAAATAGAAAAGAATGGAAAAACTTTAAACCCGAGCTGGCCATCCCTAAAAGTCCTGAAACTAGTTTAAAAATGACGACCTTGGCGCCACATTGTAGCTTAATGCACGTTTTTGTATCACAAAAAATAAATGTTTTGTGCTAACCATACATAATTGTAAACACAATGCGCTAGCTATGTAAGTTTGATACTAATCATAATTATAATATTTTCCCCATCAACAAGGGAAATAACACTAGCAATACTGATACCACGTTTCGTTTTACTGTTCCAGAAATAATTAATTTGCAAACAACAAGTTAATATTAATTAAGTATTTTATTAGTCATAATAATTTCCGAAAATATCTTGGTTCAAAGCATGTCGTATTTGTCTTTTGTTTGTTTTGAACGTAAAAAAGTACCTCAATATCTTTGTTTGACGTTGATGTCTAACTGGGAATTTTTGATCCAGGAACGCATTATTTTGTGTTTATGGGGATGATTGCATTTTTTTTCCTTTTTACAAAAAACGTTACTAATACCACAGAATATATAATAGTACCTTGCTAATACTAGGAATTTGCGTATGCAAAGTGCTTCAAATTGGAGTGTCCCTTCCTGGGCACCAGACCAGTTAAATATTGTAAATGCATGCACAGTGCCGTATCTAGCATTTTTGCGCCCAGCGACCTGAGTGCGACCTTTTTTAACTGCGCCAGGGGGGGGGGGTATTACAACGTCTTAAAGCCAGGCTTGCTACAGTGAGTAAACGAGATGGCGCAAGACAAATTGTTTGGCTGTTTCTCTTTCACTCACTGACATTAGCCTGGTTTTAAGACGTCATAATTATGGCCGCTGGTCTTGTCTGACCATTTCTGCGACCCTGGTTTGCGTCCTATGCTTGGGCACCCGTCCGCACACAGTTTTCAACACTGCCTATAAAAAGTGCACTCCGAGTCGAAAAAGTTTGGAAATCACGGTTTGATGTTTCCGGTTTTCCATCGACCATGAGTAGGTAAGAATTTGTTATCGAAAATGACTCAGAATTTTTATTATGCCACTGCCAAATAAAAACTTACTCATTTTCAACGTTATCCATTAGGGTTTTTCCCAAAGAAAGTCATGCGCACTTATTGGATAATTAAGTTTTGTACATCGTGTTTTCCGTCGCGTAATTTTTAACAATATTTTTATCAATGTTGTGGATTTCCCATAGGATGGGAAGAAAAGTTCTGGGCGGACCGGAAGACGCAGCGTAGGCCTCCCACTAGGTGGACCAACGACATTGTGAGGGTCGCGGGCAATCGATGAATGCAAGTGGCGAATGGGGAGGCCTAATGATGATTATTTTTTTTAGCTCGAGGAACCCTGATATATTTTGCTAAATTTATTACTGCTGGTCAGTGACTATCAAGTTAGCCAATTTCGTGTAAGTAGCCATTTCTGCGCCTCTTCAGAATCTGCGCCCTATGTCAATATAACGTTGGACACCCGAATTTTCGGCACTACATGAAGTGACTCCCTTTCTGGCCTTCACAACCCAGTTACTGGGTAACGCGTATCCTTAGGCAAGTCTGAGTACCTAAGGCGCAATATACACATAAGCGATTCGGATACGATGCGGATGAGAGACGGATACGGCACCAATGCGACTTAAATTACATAAAAAAGGCAAAGATCTGCTTAAGATCGTTAGTGTACGGCTATCTTTGTTGCAAAACAGCCCTCCTCTTCAGAAGACGAAGATTATGCGTTTGCTGTGCTACAATTTACAAGCGAGGTGGCGCGGATTCTCAAGTGATAAATCCACGCCGCATCCTTTCTGTGTAATTTACGACGCATCTCTTTCATACATTTTTTACGAATAAAATTTGAAGCGACAACAAATCCGATCCACATCCGCATCGTATCTGAATCTTTCGCTTCTGTGTGTTTTGCACCTAATGTTGATGAGTACCTATGACTTGCAATCTTTGCTTAAGCCCTAAGTAACCTGGGGTGCTATGACAGGAAACCTCCACGTGCGCCCGTGGACTGGAGTTCCTTCTCGGATACGTCCGAGGGGAAGACCAGTTTTTCGGGCCGGTGCATCCATGGGATGCGGGCAAAAACTCTTCCTTAGGCACTGTGTGCCTAAGTGGTCTCTTTGCCCGTATGCGAATAGCCTGTCGTGTGGATGCTCCAACGCGTGTCCCTCTGATCAGCAGAGGGCACAGCGGCGGAGCGGGCTTGCGGACGGTGAGTGATGGGTAGCTCGCCGTCCGACCAAGGACCAAGCCCGGGTCGGTGGCGCGTCGTGTTTCGCGCCAAATGCCTGCTGGGGTCGCGGGTTTTTTCTTAACCCAGGATACCGTGGCCCCAGAACGTAAAGGGCATAGGAAAGAACACGGGTGGATTTTAGTCAGTAAGAGTCTGACAGTCCCTTCTGCCCCACCCAGGGCGGGAGGACTCATTTGATGATTTTACCACCTAAAAAAAAAAAAAAAAAAAAAAAGGTACATGACGTCAATTTATTAGAATATAGGTACCCATTTGAGCAGAAATTAATTGATATTTCTTAGTAATATAAAGGATTTAAAATATAATAATACCTAAGTACAGAGGTTGCGGTTTTTCGTATTAGGTACATAATTGCAACCGTTTGTTTTGTAAGTTTGCAACAAATAAACTGATGAGATTCATTCATTAAAATTAACGGACTTTCCATGAGAGGCACTCAATTTTATTGCACAATGATGTTAAAGTACCTACCATGTGTCAGCATTTTGACGCCTCCCCCCCCCCCCCTCAAGACGGCCAAAGCCGGGGGGGACAGGGATCGCGAGACTTATCTCATTACCGTGACCCCGAAACGTAAAGCGTTAATGAAGGATTTTAGAATTTTTGTCTGTTTTTCTGTATGTATGTCCGAGAGCAACTCAAAAAGTGCTGCATAGATTTATTTCAAATTTGGCACGAAAATTATTAAGAAGTCGGGTCAACATAATGGCTACATAAATATTATCACACTATCACCTACGGGGAACGAGCAGCGAACTTTTATTTCTTCAACGCATTCAGCAGGCGTAGCATGACGCCGTAGAAAGGGGTTTTGTCGACACAAGAATAGACAAAATGACAGAACGTAGAAATAATTTTAGCGTTTTAAGCATGTTTATGTAAAAATATGGAAAATAAACGTTCTTTTCTTCAATAGTGTAAGAATGGTGTCAGATTTGTGCAAAAAAACAGTCGATTTGTATAGAAATAACAATGAAATAACTTTGTCTTTTCTTGGTAGAATAGAGATACAATCGCCATGCTACGCGTGCTGGCAGACAATTTCGACGTCGCGGGCAGAATTTACGAATTTTTTTTTGTTAGCCTGCTCTTTCCCCACTTCTGGGCAAAGGCCTCCCACCACTCCTTCCACTTCTCGCGAGCCCGCGCCTCCTCTTTCCAGTTCGGAAGGAACCTATCCAGTTCGTCCCACCATCTCCTTCGTGGCCTGCCGCGACCCCGTCTCACTGTATCAGGGCTCTAGTTCTGAGCTATTTTGGCCCACAGTTTGTCCAGCATACGACAGACATGTCCCGCCCAGTCCCATTTCAGTTGGGCAGCCTTCTGAGCCACGTCAGCTATATTCGTTTTGGAGCGCAGTATTGTGTTTTGAACGCGATCCGTCAATTTAACACTCAGTATTCTGCGCTCCATTACTCGTTGGCAAACCTTGAGTTTGGAATACTGGATGTCAGTCAAAGACCACGTCTGTTCACCATTTATGTTAAGAATAATAATTATGATGATAAAAAAACCAGTCTAGCAATAATGAAACCGGATTTTTAATACCTAGTAATAACGGTTTGATTACAATAATAATAATACCTACATAACTCGGTTCTTTTGAGATAGTAACTAAGAGGGAATTTATAAAAACTTGATTGGTTATGATAAAAAAAAAAAACTAGTTTCATAGAAATCCAGTGTATCAGGTTTTTAATTAAGAAAAAAAATAACAATGTCTTTGTGTGGCTCATAGGAATTTGTGATAAAAAATAATTGATAATAGGCAAGGCTATAAGGCGATTAAGGCTTTGCCAAACAGCAAGGTCGGAGAAACACGACGGCGACGCCGACGGTAAGTGTGGCGATGTCCATTTCAACCGCGCGGCCTATTCATAAAACTTGATGAAACTTTGCCAGGAATTAGTAACAATTTGTTACAACACACTCCTCATTTCCTGTATTTGTTGCAAAAGAAAAAAACTAAGACGCTATGACCAAAAATAGTTGGCCGCTAGAACCGCTACTTGCCGGTGGCGTACTTAATAGTCAGTTCACACAGAGAATTGAGAACCGGTTCTTGTTGAAGGACCCGGGATTATCAGGACCGGCTGCCAAGGACCCCAAGGAACCGGCAAATCCCGGGATATTTTTTTCCATGACATCAGATAACAGTAAAAAGAGTTACATAACTTTTGCGCATTTATTTATTATCGTGGTCAAAATGTCAAATTATCAAAATATGAGTCTTCGTACTCAGGGCGGACGATAGGGACTGTCAGAATTGCACTGCCTAAAGTCCATGGTGATCCTTCAATAGCCCGTTACGTTCCAGGGTCACGATGAGACAGTCCCAGGGGTCGAGTAAACGGGCATACGCTTGGTTCATATAGAAAAAAAATCCATAAAAAAAGTGGGTGTGAATGAAACACAAACATATCTCTTACTCTTTTATTCATCTCATAATATCTTCAATATCTTCGATTCTAGACCTCCCCTCCACATATTCCCTATGGCCTTCTACTAATATTCTTCCAATAGCCTTGATGAGTCTGACTTTGAACCTTGACACCTTCTCATTAAGGTCGAAGTCTAGTTTTGTCACATCCCTCTCGATGTAGTACTCGAAAGTCTTCCAAAGCATTTCTCGTGCTTTTAATATGCTGTCGGCTTGACTGAAACAAAGAAAAAAAAATGTAAGGAAATTATTGTTTTCTATTATACAGGGTGAATTTTTCAACTGGGCGTGGATGGCTATATCCGAAATTACGAGGAATATCGAAAAACGTTGAAAGGAGTCTCGAGGCCGATTTTGACGAAAACTAAAACTGCATCATTGGATTTTAGAAAAATCAATAATCCTGGCCAGGAATCGATTCCACTGATTCTGGAGAAAAATCACACCCTGTATTATTAAACCATTCGACAGTGTTGCTCATGAGGATTAAGTTTTGGGAAGTAATCACATACGACAAACTTCAATATCGATTAGAATATCCAAATGATTAATACCTCTAAACAATTTTTATGCCTTTTTTTTTAGCGTGGTAAAATCCTCAAATGTGTTCCCCACCCAGGGCAGGACGGGAGGGACTGTCAGACTCGTACTGACTAAAATCCACGGTGTCTTTCAAAAGCCCTTTATGTTCCGGGGTCACGGTAATGAGATAAGTCCTGCGACCCCGGAAGACTTTGGCCCTCTAGAGGGGGGCCCCGGCATCATGCTGATGTTCTTTGAGCATCCCATCGTTGACCCGGGCATGGTCCATGTTCGGACAGCAAATCGCCCATTACTCGCCACCCGCATGCCCGCAATTTTTTTTATGTCTTGGAGAAATTCTAATACGTGGTTAACTTTCGCTACTGTAACATTTTCTTAAGAAAATTGAATCATTTAATCTTTTTTCGTGGTTGTAGGTATAGTAATTTCGTCATGTTTACGGCTGGTAAAAACCCAGTTTTTAATTTCCAAATAAAAGTGCGAAACAGCTGATGATCAGTCACATTTTCCTCAAAGATCGTCAGTCAAAAACCGGTCTTATTTACATGTTAATTAGGGATAATTTAATACTGGTATTTCCCAGTCGGTTCTCTTAGGTTAGCTGTTCGTCATGAACTTTGCGATAACGAATTGATTATGGCGCATGTGCATTGGTTTACGAGTGCGTAGGTATTTTTAACAAGCTATAGACTTGTATTTTTTCACTGAATGACGTTTCTTTGATATTGCATCATTATAAGCTACTAGCTGTTGCCAGCGGCTTCACCCATTTCAACTCGAAAATTAGCGAAACATAAAATCGGGATAAAAACTATCCTATGTGTTAATCCAGGTTATAAATTATCTGTGTACTAAATTTTAGCCAAATCCGTTCAGTGGTTTTTGCGTGAAAGAGTAACAAACATACATACATCCTCACAAACTTTCGCATTTTTAGGGTTCCGTAGTCAACAAGGAACCCTTATAGTTTCGCCATGTCCGTCCGTCCGTCTGTCCGCAGTTTAGCTCAGAGACGCACAGTACTAGAGAGCTGTAATTTGGTGTAAATATACGGATTTGTTGTGCCGAAAAAGTGGTAAAATAAAATATATTTTTTTAGGGTACCTCCAGTACTTACACGTAAAGTGAGGATTTTTTTTCCCCCTTATTGTGGGGTATCATTAAATAGGCCTTTAAAAAATAATGATAGTTTCCATTAACAATTTTTTGATTAAAAAATTCGTTTGTGAAATATTAAGCTTTAAAGTGCTCAATTTTGCTCGATTCGAGTGTCCCCCCCCTCTACCAGCTAAACGGTTATGTTTGGGGGTGTGAAAAAATTCACAATCATAGTATATATAACGAAGTTTAAAAGAAAATTATCATGACTAAGTAGGCTTTACAACTTTACGAGTAATAGTCGACCAACTTATAAAATGTACTTGGATATCATATTTTCTTAAACAAAATGTATCGGAGACAACTGCAAATGTAAGTTTGTCAACTTTATTTTTACAGCTTTTATAGGTATGTTTTTTGGGGATAGGTAGGTTTTTATCGTCAACTATTTTTAAACTAAATTCAAAAAAAGGAGGAGGTTCTAAATTCGTTGTAATCTTTTTTCTTATGTATTTTCCCCGATTTCTCAAAGACTCCTGGACCGATTTTGAAAATTCTTCTTTTTAAAATTAAATTCAGCGAATCAGTTTAGTTAATTCGCATAAGTATTTTGATGGGCAACTACGGAACCCTACACTGTGCGTGGCCCGACACGCACTTGGCCGGTTTTTTTAGGGTTCCGTAGTCAACAAGGAACCCTTATAGTTTCGCCATGTCCGTCCGTCCGTCTGTCCGCAGTTTAGCTCAGAGACGCACAGTACTAGAGAGCTGTAATTTGGTGTAAATATACGGATTTGTTGTGCCGAAAAAGTGGTAAAATAAAATATATTTTTTTAGGGTACCTCCAGTACTTACACGTAAAGTGAGGATTTTTTTTCCCCCTTATTGTGGGGTATCATTAAATAGGCCTTTAAAAATAATGATAGTTTCCATTAACAATTTTTTGATTAAAAAATTCGTTTGTGAAATATTAAGCTTTAAAGTGCTCAATTTTGCTCGATTCGAGTGTCCCCCCCCTCTACCAGCTAAACGGTTATGTTTGGGGGTGTGAAAAAATTCACAATCATAGTATATATAACGAAGTTTAAAAGAAAATTATCATGACTAAGTAGGCTTTACAACTTTACGAGTAATAGTCGACCAACTTATAAAATGTACTTGGATATCATATTTTCTTAAACAAAATGTATCGGAGACAACTGCAAATGTAAGTTTGTCAACTTTATTTTTACAGCTTTTATAGGTATGTTTTTTGGGGATAGGTAGGTTTTTATCGTCAACTATTTTTAAACTAAATTCAAAAAAAGGAGGAGGTTCTAAATTCGTTGTAATCTTTTTTCTTATGTATTTTCCCCGATTTCTCAAAGACTCCTGGACCGATTTTGAAAATTCTTCTTTTTAAAATTAAATTCAGCGAATCAGTTTAGTTAATTCGCATAAGTATTTTGATGGGCAACTACGGAACCCTACACTGTGCGTGGCCCGACACGCACTTGGCCGGTTTTTTTAGGGTTCCGTAGTCAACAAGGAACCCTTATAGTTTCGCTATGTCCGTCCGTCCGTCCGTCCGTCCGTCCGTCCGTCTGTCCGCAGTTTAGCTCAGAGACGCACACTACTAGAGAGCTGTAATTTGGTGTAAATATACGGATTTGTTGTGCCGAAAAAGTGGTAAAATAAAATCTCGTAAAACATTTTTTTAGGGTACCTCCTGTACTTACACGTAAAGTGAGGATTTTTTTTCCCCCTTATTGTGGGGTATCATTAAATAGGCCTTTAAAAAATAATGATAGTTTCCATTAACAGTTTTTTGATAAAAAAATTCGTTTGTGAAATATTAAGCTTTAAAGTGCTAAATTTTGCTCGATTCGAGTGTCCCCCCCCCTCTACCAGCTAAACGGTTATGTTTGGGGGTGTGAAAAAAATCACAATAGTATTATATATAACGAAGTTTAAAAGAAAATTATCATGACTAAGTAGGCTTTACAACTTTACGAGTAATAGTTGACCAACTTATAAAATGTACTTGAGTAATATGTTTTCTTAAACAAAATGTATCGGAGAAACAATAAACCAACTGCAAATGTAAGTTTGTCAACTTTATTTTTACAGCTTTAATAGGTATGTTTTTACGGTATGTTTTTTGGGGATAAGTAGGTTTTTATCGTTAACTATTTAACAAACTTCAAAAAAAGGAGGAGGTTCTAAATTCGTCGTAAGTAATCTTTTTTCTTATGTATTTTCCCTGATTTCTCAAAGACTCCTGGACCGATTTTGAAAATTCTTCTTTTTTAAAATTAAATTCAGCGAATCAGTTTAGTTAGTTCGCATAAGCGCTCATGTACACGACGCCGCCGCCGCGCCGCCGCCGCGCCGCCGCCGCGCCGCTACCGCGCCTCTAGGCTGTGTACACGGTCGCTACCGCGCCGCCGCCGCGCCGCCGCCGCGATGCCATTCGCTAGTGTTTTATTTATCTAACAAAGGAGATGTCTCATTGCGGCCATATAATGTTTTTTTTTTTTGATAATTCAAGGATAACTTCTTCGTTTGTAAATCGGTTTTGATGATTCTTTTTTTGTTGGAAAGAAGGTATTTCAAAGGCGGTTCCATGATATGGAGATTAGGGTTTGATGATGGAAGACCAGAGAAATCGAGTGGAGCTAAATAGTAAGAAATATCTGCTTTCCAACAAAAAAAGAATCATCAAAACCGGTTCATGAACAAAGAAGTTATCCGCGAATAAACATTAAAAAATACATTATGGCCGAAATGAGAAACCTCCTTTTTCAGATAAATAAAACACTATCGAATTGGATTCGCGGTGCCAGCGCGGCAGCGGCGCGGTGGCGCGGCGGAGGCGCGGCGGCGGCGCGGCGGCGGCGCGGTAGTGACCGTGTACACAGCCTAGAGGCGCGGTAGCGGCGCGGCGGCGGCGCGGCGGCGGCGTCGTGTACATGAGCCCTTAGTATTATGATGGGCAACTACGGAACCCTACACTGTGCGTGGTCCGACACGCACTTGGCCAGTTTTTAGGGTTCCGTAGTCAACAAGGAACCCTTATAGTTTCGCCATGTCCGTCCGTCCGTCCGTCCGTCTGTCCGCAGTTTAGCTCAGAGACGCACAGTACTAGAGAGCTGTAATTTGGTGTAAATATACGGATTTGTTGTGCCGAAAAAGTGGTAAAATAAAATCTAGTAAAATATTTTTTTTAGGGTACCTCCAGTACTTACACGTAAAGTGAGGATTTTTTTTTTCTCGCGTACCTCTTAGTGTGGGGTATCATTAAATAGGTCTTTAAAAAATATTGATAGTTTCCATTAACAGTTTTTTTATAAAAAAATTCGTTTGTGAAATATTAAGCTTTAAAGTGCTAAATTTTGCTCGACTCGAGTGTCCCCCCCCTCTACCAGCTAAACAGTTATGTTTGGGGGTGTGAAAAAATTCACAATAGTAGTATATATAACGAAGTTTAAAAGAAAATTATCATGACTAAGTAGGCTTTACAACTTTACGAGTAATAGTCGACCAACTTATAATATGTACTTGGTATCATATTTTCTCTTAAACAAAATGTATCGGAGAACATGCTCTTCAACTGCAAATGTAAGTTTGTCAACTTTATTTTTACAGCTTTAAAGGTATGTTTTTACGGTAGGTTTTTTGGGGATAGGTAGGTTTTTATCGTCAACTATTTTTGACTAACTTCAAAAAAAGAAGGAGGTTGTAAATTCGTCGTTACCTTTTTTTTAAATGTATTTTCCCCGATTTCTCAAAGACTCCTGGACCGATTTTGATTCTTCTCTTTAAAACTAAATTCAGCGAATCAGTTTAGTTAGTTAGCATAACTATTTTAATGGGCAAATATCTACGGAACCCTACACTGTGCGTGGCCCGACACGCACTTGGCCGGTTTTTTAATATTAGTAGGATAGGATGTGCGTGACGACAGCTTCTCTTAGTAACCACATAATTATTAGGTGCTATAAGATCTGACAATAGCCTATTTTAAAATTAGAAAATTAATTAGTCCGAATGACTATCCAAAAATATTTGAGCCGATTTTTTTCTTTGGTTACGTAAACAAAAATTAACGTAGATACAACTCTATTAAAAAAACCCGACTGCGTAAAAAACTAAAAAGAAAGAAACAAGCCCAGTAGTTTAGAATTCACTCATTCACACTCACAGTCGGGGCCCATTCAAATTATACCAATCAAATCTTCCCAAGGGGCCCCGACTGTGAGTGTGAATGAGTTAATTCTAAACCACTGGGTTTGTTTCTTTCTTTTTAGTTTTTTTACGCAGTCGGGTTTTTTGTTTTTTTTTTTTAATATTTATTTTATTTTACTATTTTTTTTTTTTTAGTTTTTGTTAGCATTTATCAGTCCAAATTAAATTTAAATTATAAGTTAGATGTATTTTGGTAAACCATTTTTAAAATCCTTTAATTTGATACCCCACTTGATAGAATGTGAGAGATTTAAAAAAATATTTTTAGTTCGGAACCCTTTGCACGCGAGTTCGAGTGAACTCGAGTGACTCGAGCGAACTTCATCGGCGCGTCATTAAATTATGTGAATTAGCCTTCTGATTGGTTATTCAAACACATGTCTTATCCTCTTTGCTTTGGTGGATACCGGTCGCCCAGGGTTGGAAAAAAAACAGTTTTTTTTTAATTATATAAAACAAACAGTTCAAAATGTTTTAAACAAGTGTTTTTTATGTTTTTTTTTAGTATAGGGCATTATTTCAAATTTATTCGACTATGTTTCTATTCTAGACTAGATTTTTATAAACTCGCCATAATCTATATATATAAAAGAACAGGGGTTTTTCTTTTGACACGACTACAGCCGAAACCGCTTAACGCAGAAACTTGAATTTTGGACAGCATTTGTAGTCTACCATGTAGATTGGCAATAAGACGGGATTTTGCGAAAATCCTCCTCTAAGGGGGTGAAAAGGGGTGAAAACATTTGTATGAAAAATCTTATTCCTTGGGTTTATAAACTTGAAACTTACCACGAATAAGAACATTAGTAAATAAATAAGATTAGTACCACTTTTTTTTAAAAACTACCCTCCATTTGTAATCTATACGATGTTAAAGTTTGTATGGGAAAATCATAACGCGTGAGCCGATGAATTTGAAAATCAGTATTTATATACTAGATAAGAATTAATCAAACACGTGTTTTTGGATTTTTCGAAAATCACCCCCCAAGTTGGTGAAAAGGGGTATTCAAGTTTTAAGGGGAGGATATTAAACCATTAAACTTAGCAATCTGAGTTTTGGATGGTAGTTGCAATTTATGATGTAGGTGAGCATTAAGAAAGGATTTTGCGAAAATTTACCTCTAAGGGGGTGAAAAGGGGTGAAAACCTTTGTATGCAAAATCTTATTCTTTGGGTTTATAAACTTGAAACTTGGTACGAATGTGAGTATAAGTAAATAAAAAAGATGGACACTATTCTTTTTTCAAAACTACCCTCCATTTTTGGGTTTTTCGAAAATCACCCCCTAAATTTTGAAAAAGGTTGATTAAGTTTTGAGGAAAGAATTTACTGCGTGCTTCGATAAATTCTAAACTGGGCATAAATTTTCGCTCAATCGAATAAAGGAGGCGTGTTTTTGTTTGTTGGTATTGAATAGGCCCTGAAACTACTAGAGATTTTCCAAAAGTATCCTATACTATAAAGAGGGTGAGCGCAAATTAAATTCACTGAGTTTGAAGTTAAAAACACGCGCAGACGAAGTCGCGGGCAAAGTGCTAGTAAATAAAATATTTACAAAAAAAACGATCAATAGATACCTAACATTTATTTGTATGTTGCGTAATCAAACGCTTCACATTCACCCGGTAGGTATGTTCTAATGTTGATTTTATATTGGGCGACGACGCAGGGACTTTCCTAGCGGGTCAGGCGGCGCGCCTCCTATTCGTAGAAGTAGTTCATTGTTCATGAGGTGAGTCCCCGTCCCCGCGCGCGGGGAATCACCTTATGAACAATGAACCATCAAGAAACACCGACCTACTCTAAAATATAGGGGAATAACCAATAATCCTTTAAATTACTTTCTTTCGTCAGCCGACATAAGGGATCGAAGTTTACGTTTTTTATATGTTGTTTATTAATTACAATTGTTACAATTTTATTTGTTTTGAAATTATTATGAATTATGATAATGTTTCAAAAATAGGTGCCCATACAAATCCTGGTAGGTACTTACATACTTTTGTTTGATTGAATGAAATACACAACATAAAAATAATGTTGTCGGGACTGGGCGTTTTGCGTGTGAGTTTTTATGTTTGTAAACGCACCCACGACACAGTAAAAATTCCTAGTGTGGGGCAACGTTTTATTAAAAAAAATATTAAGTTAATTAAAATTCCAATGAAAGTTCAAAAATGTAACAGCAATAGAGACTCGATTGGTTTTATGTTGAACTATTCAGACTCAAATATTATTTTATTTTCATTTTATATTCAGTTAAGCGCCGTGAAAAGTAGTTTTAATACATGTTTTTTTTCGTATTGTTTTATACAATGTTTAAAACTTGTTTTAATCTTTGTTTTTAAACATGTCATAAAAAACACAGTTCAATTTCAAACTGTTTTAAACACTGTTTTAAACATGTGTTTTAAAACAACTTGTTTTAATCATGCCAACCCTGCGGTCGCCAGCACTTTTAAGTTATTAGTTCTAAATTCGTGGAAATAACAAATGACTGTCTCTATAAATAACTGTTATATCAGCAGAAAGCATACGTGCTGAAATGCAAGTATCATATGAAATGAGCTACATATGAGCGAAACAATTAATTAGGGTATATCCAACGCGCGGAAACAAATGTACCGGACATAGCCTACATGTAGTATAGAAGGAAATATTATGCAGGAATTTGTAGTTGTAATTATGATGCAAATGACCTTGCGTCATCTTGGACCATCGCTCAACAGCGATGAAACCTATGCCAAATGAAAGCTTTAAAAGTATATCGTGTCTACCACACGCTTCGAATGACACCTGCCCAAAAAGGTAAACATCGTTTAAAAACTTGTCTAAAAAAGAATAAACTGCAAAATGGCAATTCATCATCATCACCATCAGCCTATAATGTTCCTACCTGGGACACAGGCCTTCTCTCTGTGAGAGGGAGTGGGCCACAATCCACCACGCGGCCCCAGTGCGGGTTGGCAGATGCCACATGTCTTCGAATTTTTGGTTCTAGGATATGTTTTCCTTCACCGTTTTGAGAGCAGTGGTGATGAAATAAATTACCTACACAAAGTAATGCGCATGGCGGGGTTTGAACTCACGACCTACAACTCGTAAGTCGGGACCGATACCACTGGGCCAACACTGCTCTAAAAAAATTAAAATGGCAATTGACGTTCATATAAGGGTCGTTTTGCATTTACACTTTTTTTAGACAAATGTTCAAGAGATGTTTATCTCTTTGTGAATAGGCGGTTTATATGAAGATGACTGCTCATGTTCAACGAATAGGTTGTTGACAACCGTTGGGTTCCAAAAAGTTCAACGTAAATTAAACTAAAAACCGTTTATCTGGAACAGTTTAAGGATAACACGGGGCTTATTCAAATTCCTCGTACGAACAGGTCACAAACGCAAATTTATCAACAGGTATAGGAAAAATATACTTTTATTCATACGAAAAATCGCTGATATTGGTACCATGCGTGTATCCTACAATTCAGAGGCCTACGAGTGTGTGACGTTAATACAAAGTAAATGAATACGATCATATTACAAGTTTTATTTGGCTTCAATTGTAAGTAAGTAAGTAAGTAAGTAAGTAATTTATTTATTTCTCTCATCACAATTTAAAAGTACACAGTTTAGAGTCAAGTTATCACTTCATAGAGACTGGTGTCTATTGTAGGTAAAACCTGTATTACAGATCACCAGGCTAACCCTCCGTCGGACACAAATAGCTTATAACATAAGACACTGTTCAAGATTTACAAATATCTAAATTAGTTGATTAAATATAAAAAATAATACAATTGATGAATTTAATTATACACTTTAAAATAGATTTAATTAGATTATATAACATGAAATAAATTAAATTAATATAGGATAAAAAATACTGACAAATTAATTACATTTTAAAATACACTCTTTTGCAAAAAAAACGGGCACATAAGGAAATTTACGTTCTAAGGTCGATTTGAGTTAATTAAATGAAATTTATTTCTTTGACGTAGTCTGTATACTTATAATCGTCTAAATTAATGCGCGTAAAGTGAATTCGGGCAATTAAAAGAGAAAAAACGATAGATTCTTTAAAACCGATGTACACGCCCAAACGATAAGGAGTGGACGCCAATAAAGCCAAGATTTTTTTTTACTTTTTTTAATTAAGCAAAGTTACAAATGTAAAAACCTAATAACGAGAGTGACCTCCTCTTGCCAAAATCACAGCTTGAATCCTTCTGGGCATGCTTTCCACGATGTTTTTAATAACGTTTCGAGGAATACGTTCCCACTCTTCTGCAATGACTCTTTTTAGCTCCCTGATGTTTTGTGGAGCAGGTTGCACTGATCTTACCCGTCTCTTTAGAACATCCCACACATGCTCAACTGGATTGAGGTCAGGACTTCGAGCTGACCAATCTAAACGACGGATCCCAACTTCTTGCATGTACGCTTCCACGTCGCCAGAACGGTGCGGGCGAGCATTGTCGTCCATAAAAATGGAATCTTCCCCAAGTGCAGTCAATGTGGGTTGTGCATATGGAATTAGGACTTACATTATGTACCGGTGTGCATTTAATGTTCCATTTTCTATGAAAACTAACTCCGTACGCTCCGTCGAATTAATTGCTGCCCAAAACATAACGGAGCCTCCGCCATAAGGAGTGATTTCCTCGAAACATACTTCCGCATAGCGTTCCCGTGCTCTTCGCAGCATTCGCCGGCGTCGGTCCTCTCCACCCAAAGAGATTTTAGCTTCATCAGAAAACAATACTTAATTCCAATCCTCCAGAGTCCATGAAGCACAGTTCCTAGCAAACTGAAGTCGAGCAATTCGGTGCTCACGGAGTAATTTAGGGCCCCGAGTTGGGCGGTAACTCCTGATATTAGCAGCCAAAAGCCTCCTCCTGACAGTCCACAAGCTAACTTCTACTCCTCTTACTTCTTCAAGGATCTTTTTCAGGTCCACACTTGACGCCTTACGATTCCGCAACGCCTGACTCACCAAAAAACGGTCATCTCTTGGTTCTGTACATCGTTTTCTTCCCGAACCGGGTCTTCTTTGACCGAACCGGGTCTTCTTCTGACCGAACCGGTCTCTTAAAACCGTTGCCAAGTCCTCTGGACATTTGAACGACTCACATTTAGCCGCTGAGACACGTAAGTTAACGAACAACCTTCTTCAAGTAGGGCTACAATTTTACCGGCCCTTATCGCTTTATCACTCATATCAAAAAGTGGTATATAATGTAAAAAGAAAGATTAAATTGTTTAATTTGCAGAAAATATCCAACAAGTTTTACAATATCGTAAACAGTTAAAAATCGTTTCAGCAATTCGCGCCACTAGTAAAGCAATTTTAGAATAATCCACAATAATCGTTATTTTTCTTTTGTTAATTTTAAATTTGGAACGTAAAGAATGATTCTTTACGTTCCAGGATGCTTCAAATAACATGCAAATACATCGTGAAAATTAATAAAATCTATTTCTTGTTCTTCTTCACTGAAGTAGAGACAAAAATCTAAGGTGCCCGTTTTATTTGCAAAAGAGTTTAGATAATTTAAAAGGAGGTAGCGTTTCAAATGTCAAGAATACATTAACGTCGATTTGGTTTAGCGTATATTGTGTCGTGTGTGTTGTGTGTGTGGGTATGAGCGTTGATTTAAGTGAGAAGATGATGAAGACCGATTGTGTGTGAGTAATGTACCTACGTGTGTTGTTGTGAGCGTCATCGCAAGATCAAGTCAAGGGTTTCAGTAAGAGTTCTGTTGCATTGTAATCAATATCCTGCAACCACAAGGAAACCTCCTTCTTGCACTTTTCCCTGGTGAGGGGATAAATATTCAATTTTTTGTTGATATTATTGTATAAATATGGACCCAAGAAACCATAAAAATTATATGCTATACTGGACTTATATCTAGTTGTTGCACAGACAGTGGTATTTCTTCTTTTACCCTCAAAAGATTTTGGATCGAAAAGAAGTTCAGAGTGCTTCTTAGCGATTGTCCTATCTGCTTGTAGTCAAATCTTACAAGTTTCTTAAATATTACCCGGTTTCTGAGTGAGCTGAAATTTTATCGATATTATTGTATAACGCAAAAAAAATGATTACACATTATCACCGTCGTACCGCAAAAAGTTAAACATTTGTTAAACACTTATCTAAAAAAAGTGTAATTGTAAAACTACCCTTATATCGACGTCAAATACCATATTGCAGCTACAGTTTTCTTAGACGAGGTGTTCAACAGATGATTAACTATTTTTTAGTTAGACGGTATAAGTCTAAAAAAATATCTTAATCCGTAAGTTTCTGCCTGAGAGTAACAAATATCCATCCGTCCATCCTCACCGCCAAAGCAAGAAGAAGCAAGACAAGACATCAATCAAAAGCAAGGAAAATACCTTCTGTCATTTTGTGACAAAAAACTCACAACGAATGATTCCGATTATACCGAACAAACGTGCTAATTATCACGAAACACACGCAATTTATTATGTAAATGTTGACATGAAACTAACGCAAGCATATATTATGTGAATATTTGGTTTAGGGGAGATCCGCATGTACTAGGAAAGGAACATAATATGATTTGTTTGCGCAATGTCTAGCGTCGATTTCGCCTTACAGGGGACTTTTTGTTTTTCGAAAAACAATTTGTATAGGGGAATTTTGGAATAAGGTCGATTATCGCTTTTCATTTATGGGCATAATTATGATGTTGAGGTATGAGGAAATATAATGAGGAATTATTCGATGCATGTTTGGTGTCTAAAGGGGTTTGCTTTTGGGTCTAAATCTGGACTAAAAGCCAGGATGAGCAATATTTTCCCACGATTATATGTATAAACTCACTTTTCTTGTTGTTCCCATGTTTTCTTTGTGGCTTTTTTTTTAACGTGGTAAAATCATCAAATGAGTCCTCCCACCCCGGGCAGGGCGGAAGTGACTGTCAGACTTGTGCTGACTAAAATCCACGGTGTCCTTAAGTAGCCCTTTATGTTCCGGGGTCACGGTAAGGAAATAATCCCGCGACCCCGGCAGGCTTTAGCCCTCTGAGAGGGGGCCCCGTCAGTATGCTGACGCTCTTTGAGGCGCGCGTGGGACACAACGCGCTGTCGACCCGGGCATGGTCCATGGTCGGTCAGCGAGTTGCCCTATAGTCGCTGCCCGCATGCCCATGTTTTCTTTGTGGTAAGTTCACTAAATGAGTCCTACCTGCCAGGGCGGGAAGGGAGGGACTGTCAGACTGGTACTGACTAGTATCCACGGTCTTGCTTCAATAGCCCTTTACGTTCCAGGGTCAAGGTTACCTGACAAGACAGTCCCAAAACCTCGATAGGCTTTGACCCTATAAAGGAAGCCTCCTCACACTGCTGACAGCTCTTTCGAGGCGTGCGTAAACACAACGCCCCGTCGACCCATGGTCTACGACCGGACGGCAAGACACCCATTACTCGCCAGTCCACATGGCTGTGCCTATAGTAGCGTTGCCATGGGCGGGCGTCTCCTGCAAAACGATGTGGTCTAAGAGCCTATTCACATCACGTTTTTTAAACGCCGGTTTGACGCAATGCAGACGCGATACGCACGCAAGTCAGACGCAGCTTAGAACAAATGACAACAAACTGCTCTGATGAAGACGCGCCGGTGCAGCGCGTTTTAGAAACGCGCTGCACCGGCGCGTTTAAAAAACGTGGTGTGCTTACGCTCTAAAATGGAGCGAGCAAAGCCCGACGAACTAAAACTTCTGCGTACTGGCAGAACACAGTAAAAACTGTTTGGCTCCGGACTTCCACAAGATGGTGGTCGCGATTCAGGCGGCCCTGAGGCCTACCACCGCTATTGGGATCGCTCAGTCGTCACCACAGGTTACTCTAGCCTATGGTGGTCGCAAGATTGTCTTAATAGGTAACCGTGTATCATGATGATGATGCCATGCTGCCATCTAGCCGATTTCGGCCACAGCGACTGCAATCGATGGCTTTTAGAGTGGTTGAGAGCAGTGGTGGCCGAGTGGTATCGGCCCCGACTTACGAGTTTTAGGTCGTGGGTTCGAACCCCGCCAGGTGCATTACTTTGTGTAATTTACTAATTTATTTCATCACCACTGCTCTCAGAACGTTGAAGGAAAACATCGTGAGGAAACCGGCATGTCCATATACATCTACCAACCCGCACTGGGCCCGCGTGGTGGATTATAGCCCACTCCCTCTTACAGAGAGGAGGACTGTGTCCTAGCAGTGGGAACATTTATAGGCTGATGATGATGATGAGAGCTTTGATATGCCCTTTCATGTGCTCTCTAGTGACTCGCATACCGTGTATAATAAAGGGCTATTGAAAGAACACCGTAGATTTTAGTCAGTACAAGTCTGACAGTGCCTTTCGCTCCACCCAGGGTGAGAGGACTCATTTGATGATTTTACCACGCAAAAATAAGGGTAGCCTGTGGTTCACAAGGCTACAACATCAAGCTTTAGCCATGTTTTCTTTTTCTTTTCTTTTAATTTTAGGGACTTTTATAACGCACAGCGCATGTCAGTCCCATCGTAACCTAAAACAATATGAAAAAAAGAGATCAAAGTATCAGGGCCATAAAGTCGAACAACATACTTAAACTCGGTTTAGCTAGTAATCGGTGGAATGTACCTATGTCGTTCTTGTTCAACTTTAGAGCCCTGAACAACCTGTTCCTATCAGCCTCATATCGAACACATTCCATCAACAAGTGATGAATGTCCTCTATAACTCCACACACTTTACAGTTGGGGGAGGTATTCTTTTTCATCAAGAGGGCGTATTTGTTACATGTAATGTGTCCCTGATCTAAGTCTGTGAGCTGTGACTACAAATTTTCTGCTTATATTAATATTAATGAAGAAGGGCACACGGGGAGGCGCTTTAGCCATGTTATAACTTCTTTGCTGACTGGTAGAGAATGCCTTAAGCATTAAGTCCGCCTATGTACCATTTGTCTTGAATAAAGATTCTTGCATAGATAAATAAAGATTATACAAAGTAGGACCAAGACATAATATGGTTTCTTATAGTTTGAGTAGCCGTATGTATTGTCCCGTGAAAACCGCTAGTAGGTAGATTCGACCAACCCCAAAAAACCTTTGTTGAAATGAGGAACATTTTGTGGTTATTAATTGGTTTGAAAATCTGCTTAGTTACTAGAATGATTAGTTTTTTCCTTTACCCAAAAATAGTTTTGTTTTGAGGAAATTCGTTGAATTTCAAACGTAGTAACTATTCTAGGTATTGCTGTAAGGCACAATCAATATTTTCCTGCCTAATTATCAATTTATATTGAGGGCACGATTGGCGCAACGCTGTATCGTGGGCACGATTTTTTTTGTTGTTGGCATCTCGCTAGCACTGCTGGCAGTACCCACTGGTACGGGAAGGTTTGACTTTTGCTACAAGTTATCTAACTGGCCAAGCTATAAGCGCTATTTAATGATCAATCAGTCGTCACCTTACCAACACGACCTTAGGAGGTTGTGAGCTGGTTAATCAATAAGAGTGGATGCCTTAAATGAGTTTAAGACCTCCAGCCAGTGGCTCACAAATTAACTGACTGCACACGGTAAGGGCACCCCTTGTGTGGTACGAACATTGGTTTAGGAAGTCACAGAGGGAGGACAGCAAGGGACCGGCTGAATCTGGATCTGGCTATATGTGATTTTAACCGCCTTTTACCACAAAAAAAAAAATCAACATCCGTTGAACTCTTGTCTATAAAAAGTGTAAATGCAAAACGATTCGCGAAATGTCGTTTTGACGTTGACAGTTCTTTTAGACAAGTGTTCAACAGATGTTTATCGTTTTGTTGTAAGACGGTAAATGTTTGTAAACTTACCCACTTTAATGGATTTTTGCTTCTATAGGGAAAAAGTAAAAAATAGAAAAACTAAGCTTTTTTTTTCAGGCAAATAAATGATTTTGATTCTGATTCTGATGATTCTAAGGTTCAAACTCCTCCTATCTAAAAACCCATTTAGCTAATAATGAATTAACAGGAAACTCTCTTGACGTCATAAAACGCCTTTTTTCTCATAAAATAAAAATTATATTTTTTATTTTACCCATTCAATTTATGAATGAATGCGTAGTTATTGGGAATTTTTGAAATAAAAAACCCTAAATTATTTCTATCGGGAGATTTTATATTTTGATATTTTCCTTGTGACATTGTTTTTGCCTGTAGGTTTTTTTCATTTGGTTATGACGGAATTTGGGTGCCAAGAAATTAGGAACTGATAATGACTGGGAATTAGAGAAGCCCCTTTTTATCTCTAAACGTGAAACAGTTGAAATTTTCACAGATGATATATTTATGTCGTCGCTAATACTAAAAAAAAAAAAAGTACCTACAGCCGAATTGATAACCTCTTTTTTTTGAAGTCGGTTAAAAATCAGATATAATAAATATATTAAGGGACTTCCATACAATAGGAATGATTTTTATGGCCTTTTTATGGCCTGTCAGTTTACTGACAACTCTTTGAGGCCGTGAACTCAGCCTGGGGGGGTATTACAACGTCTTATAACTAGGCCTGTTCCGGTTAAAGTGTGTGAATGTGACAGAGCTATACAAGTCGTCTAGCGCCATCTCGTTCACTCACTGGAATAAGCTTGGTTTTAAGACGTTGTAATACCCCCCCCTGGTCCTGATCAGACGGCGAACTACCCATCTTGCCGTCCGTAAGTCCGCACCTTCACGGCTGGCGCAAATAGACGTGACTTTTTTGGATTTCCAAGGCATTCTGGCAAAAATAATAAAAACAGTTACCTACCTTGTGGGAACGATGATTTGTAGACGATGCTTTGGCAAGGTGAATATTGTGTCGTCACCATCTTCCTCCTGCAACAAAATAGCGATAAACATGTCGAGTTAACATCAAGCGGATGAGGAGCTCGTGGCTAAATAATCACAGCCGCACAGACCGATCTTCCGGGTTAAGCCGCGCTTGCTGAGGTTGGTCTGTGGATGGGTGACCATCTATCATACCGAGTTTCCTCCGTGCCTCGGAAAGCACGTAAAGCCGTTGGTCCCGGCTGTCATTTGTAGATCTTTGACAGTCGTTACTGTTAGTCAGAAGGTCTAAAGTCTGACAACCAGTCTTACCATGGGGTATCGTATTACCCAGTTACTGTGTTGTGGAGGTCCGACAGGCAGTCGCTCCATGTAAAATACTGATATCTGCAGCAGCTGAATCTGGTTTGACTGGAAGCCGACCCCAATATAGTTGGGAAAAGGCAGGCAGATGATGATGAGTTAACATCAAGCGGATACAAGGTACCTTTCACTAGAGGCGTAACTATCGCCATATCAATTGCACGGGTGCCCAAATGTCAAGTGCCCCCAGCGATTGAAATAAACATACCCGTAAAAATGTTACTCTTAGGGGCCGTCCATTAATAACGTGATGTTTTTTTGGCTTTTTTGTACCCCCCCACAACCTTGGTGATACAGTGTGAGGTTTAAGACTACACCCCGCCCCCCTTCCAATATCACGTGTATTTTTTAGTACCTTAATAATTTTGTAACAATTTTTTTAATATTCATAAAATACAGGTTTGGGTATAATCACTGGGAAGAAGTTTGTCACTAATGACAGTTAATGACAATATGGGAAGAAATCAACTCAGTGGTTTCCCAGTGGGCGTGTGGCCAAAAAACCAACTAATTTTATTAAACGTTTACGTGAACAAGAACAGTTTATTGCACGCGTAACGCCGCTTTTCGGTTAAGTGTCCCGAAAAAATAAATACATGTGATTACTACAACCCCCCACCCCCCTGTGATATTTCGTGATTTTACCCCCCATTTGGAACCTCACGTGATTAATGGACGGTCACTTAAATGAAAACTTATCGCGGCCGTAAAGTTCATTAACGAACTTCTAACACAGCTCGCACAATTTTGCATAAGATTTGTATTTGGCCTGAGCAAATACATACTAGTATGATTACATTTCTGAATTTCGTGTAAAACGCAAATGACTTCCTATACGTCTTCGCCTGAATTCTCATATCTTGTTTGAACTCTACAGTATTCCGATCAATCCTAAAACCCCCTCTTATCTTAAGGCGGCGCTAGTCGCGAGCTCGAACTCACTGGCAGGCATGGTCAAAAACCATGATATTTCACCGGAAATCGAGCCATATTGGTCATGTGTGCGCGAGCGTCATCCCCCCGTGGAGAAAACAGGGGAAAACCTATTCAGTGAGATGCACGATCATTCAGAGTAAAAGGCGCGCGTAAAAAAATACGAAAAAAACAAAAAACCCGACTGCGTTAAAAAAAAAAAATTAAAAAGAAAGAAACAAGCCCAGTAGTTAAGAATTCACTCATTCAGACTCACAGTCGGGGCCCATTCAAATTATACCAATCAAATCTTCACAACGGGCCCCGACTGTGAGTGTGAATGAGTGAATTCTTAACTACTGGGCTTGTTTCTTTCTTTTTAATTTTTTTTTTTAACGCAGTCGGGTTTTTTGTTTTTCGTTAAATATTTTTTTTTATTTCATACTTTTTAGTTACTATTCAGAGAATTATTGTTTTGCTAAACAACTTTAAATCGTTATATATCCTAAACTATTATTTAAAATGAAAAATGATAAAGGAAACCTAAAGATGATTTTAAAATACCTATTCAACGATACCCCACATGACATAGTTCATCGACTTTTTTTTTTTTCATTTTGACAATATGGCGTCTGGTTGTGTAAATACGTTTGAAAGAACACAATTTCTGTCAATTTGACAGCGTGATGCCCACGAATAAAAACAAAACACTAACGAAACATCTATGCCTCGTATACCACTACAAGAGCATTTGCAATTTTTTTACGAAAATTTAAACAGAGTGAGATCCCGTGGCTTCTAGACACTAGTTTATTTTCTCAGTAGGTAACGAATGGATAATACGTTATGTATTTGTAAAATACTGCGTTCTTGCCGCAGTAGGATAATTGACCTATTCACAAATATCAGACTAACCGTGGCCGGTTGAGCGCTTGAACATGCCGAAGCCGAGCCGCCAATCTAGTCAGGATCAATGCTGCTCAGACCAAGGCGTGAGTTTCTCCGGAAAAAGGAGCCAAATCCACCCGGTTCTATCTTTTTGAGGTGTAACAGTAAAAATTATGGACCATCGTGGCCATGATTACTCGTTAGTCCCGCGATCCCGGCAGGCTTTGGCCCTTTTGGTAATTTATTCAGCAGGTTGGTAGAAATTTTAGTACTTATCTATCTGTTGTTTATGAAGCCTACAGAGGTGTTGATGCAAAGACAGTTAGATTCACACTTGTGTATTCGACGCCGCCGCGCCGTGAATTAGTATGTAGCGTAGGGTAGCCATATCTACTTATAACTAGATACTGAATCCGTGAATTCTCGGCACAATACCGACACTGATCGGGGAACAGGCACGAATGCGCGTGAACCCCGCGAAAACCATCCACATTATCGTTCGCGCCTGGTTACGGGGGTTTACGGCACTAATGTGAAGCCGCCATCACAGTGTAAAGCCGGGTCCAGACTGTTGTAATGTAACGTGAATCCATCGTGTAATGTAACGCGAATTCTAGGTGTGGACGGCACCGCCAGCATTACATGTAACGCTCGCGGCTGATCCATCGGCTGTCGGTTTTTGCGCGAACACAAAGGCGCACGCAGTATTCGTGTTCTCAATTTGCTTTGAGTTCGTGTGCGGTCCACACTTTTCATGCAGATTACACGTAATCGTAAGATTCGGGCTACACCAGTCTGGATCCGGCTTTAGTAACCATACTCTTCCGAAACGTCTTGACCGATTTCATGAAATTTTATAGGCATATGGAATAGGTCTGAGAATCGGCTACTATTTATTTTTCAAACCTCTAAGTGATAATGGTTATCCACACCTAAAATTCTATTTTTATTTTAGGACTTTTTTAACATGATATTGATCCTTATCCAAGTAAATACGTTATTCATTAGAAGCATTTGAGTTTGAACAAAATTGCCCTTGACTTCATTTCATTTGAATGAATATCTTATATTAGGAGATATCACAGTATCAAAATACTACCACATCAAAATAATGTCGGGCTGGGCAGGGCATGTCATGATTGCGGCGGTAAGATCCCTCTTCGAAGAGTGGTTGGAGAGGCGCTACGGCGGGCGTCCTCATCTTTAACCTAGCGCAAGTCGGAGATTCGGCTGATTCAGCGGCAGGCAAGGGAAAGGGGAAGAGTCTGAACGTGTGAGGGAATGGACATCCTCTACCTCTCTCCCAGCCACCGCTGCAGACACCCTGGGCGTTGGCAATCGTAGAGCATATTCCAGTCGCTTGCGGACGGGGAGCAATGGGTAGCTCGCCGTCTGACCATGAGTCATGACGCGTCGTGTTCCAGGCGCTCCTTAAGGGAAATAATTCGGACGGGGCCATAGGGCCCAACGCCTAATTTGACGCGAGTGAAACCGCGGGCAGAAGCTAGTATTTATATAAGATGTCTCTAGAAACATAAATCAAGTCGCATTGGGGCATGGACGAGACCATTTTCAATCTTTTTACTTCTGATAATGTCGGTGCGAACTTATACGGTACATAAATTACGACCACTTTTCGAGTTCAGGTAAACAACCAATGCCTCTAGATTGAAACTTTGAAACTAATTAGAATTTACGATTAATATAATAATATAATATTCCACAACTATCACACAACGCCATCTAGCCCCAAGCTGAGCAGAGCTTGTGTTATGGGTACTAGACAACTGATAAACATACATAAATATATTTCTAAATACATACATAGATAAATTACACCCAGACACAGAACAAATCGATGCCTTAGTTCACAATTGCACTAACTACAAAATTTTCAATTTTCACTTTTTTAGTGCCAAATACACTAAATTTCATGCTCTTTCATTTCCGCGTATCGAAATACCGTTATTCCGTCTCTTTCTGCCAAAAACGTGGTTCACAGTTGTATTAATTGAGATCGCATGAATGTTGTACTGTACTAATGACGTTTATTTTTGTAAAAACAATAAAGACACACTTCAACTGACTTTAAGTTTAACAACTGCAGAAAATTTCAAAACACAAACGTATTATATACATTTGCTATAACTGTGCATATGTTTTAGCAGTGCTATAAGTGTGCATTATGTGATGGTAGTGCAAAAGGATCGAGAAAATTCATGTACAAGTGTGCTAAGTGCGTACTTAGAACACTTGTGCATGAAATTTCTCCTCCCAGTAGATGTCTAATGGAAGTATTACAAAGGTATTCCATCCACTTCTTCCTCTTCCTTGTTAACAATTATTGTGTCTGACAGGACTATTGTAGCCAGGAAGCCTGACATTATGGTCATAGATCGATCTGAGCGTCGCGCAATGATTGTTGATATAAAGTTCCCGCATGACGAGAACCTCGTGAGGTCAGAGAGGGCTCTCACGTGGCAGCTGGCTCAAACGCTTGAATCAGAAGGTAGTACTACTGTACACGGCGCCTGTCATTAGGAGGTTCGTCTCTCAGGAGTCCTGACGACCGATATCCCGGACCCTGTTCCCGATGCTGGTAGACTGCTTTATAAATGTTTAAATGTTTTTGTATTTCTTTATTGTTGAAATATTTAAAAATGTAATGAATAAGTAAACATCGATGAAGATTGTGATGACACTGAATCATCTGGTGATGATCAAGATGAAGAGTCCATTGTTGAATAAATTTAAGTTAAAAAGTTATTTTTTTTTATAAAAATTCTTATTGGAATGATTCAGAAACGTTTAGATGTCACGGTTGGCGCATTGGTAGAGAGATCGACTGCTGCGCAGCGTGTCGCGAGTTCGATCCCCGCACGAAACAAACATTTGTATGACCGACAAATAGTTGTTCCGGGTCTGGGTGTTCGTGTGCGTTAGTTTCTATGTTTGTGAACGCACCCACGACAAAGGAAAATTCTTAGAGTATAGCAAAGCTTTATTTTTAATTAAAAACTAAAACTAATTGGTTTGGACAAAACCTAAAGATTGGATCATATAATTGGGCAGTAACCTTTTTTTTTTGTTTTTACTGTGGGTTTGAAACATAATTAATTAATTTTTGATTGTCCACAATCAAAAATTTAATAATAATAATAATATTCCACAACTATCACACAACGCCATCTAGTCCCAAGCTAAGCAGAGCTTGTGTTATGGGTACTAGACAACTGATATACATACTTAAATATTTCTAAATACATACATTTTATAGATAAATTACACCCAGACACAGAACAAATGATCGTGCTCATCACACAAACATTTGTCCTGGGTGGGAATCGAACCCACGACCTCTGGCATAGCAGTCAGGGTCACTAACCACTAGACCAACAGGCCAGTCTAAAAAATTAATTAAACTGTAACTTTTTTTTTGTTTTTATTGTGGGTTTGAAACATAATTAATTATTTTTTGATTGTGGATTAAACTGTATTATATAATAAAAATAAGCATTATGAATATGGATCACTGGTTTATTACTTTATCTATTTGATGCAATACCCATAATTATTATTATCCTTATTCTTGGACCTTGAACCAGCCTGGTAATGCTGTTAAATATTTTTGAGTTTTTCACTTAGTACTGATGAACATAATCAATCTTAGTGCACAAATGTATTAACTGAGGGGTTTTATATTAGCTATTTTGAATAGGTTATGTTTAAACTAATACTTCAATATTGTGATATGATGGAGTTTAAGGACTAGTCTTATGAATAAATGCATATTTGTTTTATTATCTTCCTTGGTTTTTGTACTATTCTTGTCTAAAGTTTAAAAAACTTTAAACCTCTCTCCTCAAAAAAGTGAATTTCGTAGTTAGTGCAATTGTGAACTAAGGCGTCGAAATGATCGTGCTCATCACACAAACATTTGTCCTGGGTGGGAATCGAACCCACGACCTCCGGCATAGCAGTCAGGGTCACGTCACTAACCACTACACCAACAGGCAGGATTGATTGAAACCTCTTAGTAGCAGTGATACACAAATCTCTAAGTGTTTGTGTCCGCGAGAATGCTCATACATTGGCCGAGGCCATGTGAGGCGTGACGGATTGGGAAGCAGTCACCTCCTTCTACGAAACAGCCATGCTAGCGAAGGAGGAGGTGCGACACGTGAGGGAGAGGACAGTCTCCACCTTACGACCCAGCTACCCCTAAAATCGGCAGCATAGACAGGCTTCTTCCTAGGCGGACCGACGACATTGTGAGAATCACTTGCAACCGATGGAAGCAAATTGCGAAATGTCGTTTGGCGTGGTGGTTTAACGCCGAGGCCTTTTATGAGTCTTTATAAAGAAAAAACAAAAAAAAATCCATGAAGTGCTTTTCCAGTATGATATGCGCTCAACGCTTGGGACCATAAAAGATAGAATTTTTTTTATGATCGTTTACTCCTGCATGCATTTGGGTACTGGTATCGATGCAATACCCGTGATATTGCAGGTTTTCTTTATTTTTTGGTTGCTTTTTGCATTGTATGGTGGAAACTGTTCTCCTCCTCCCTTACGCGTCACGCCTCCTCCTTCGCTAGCATCATTGCTACGCAAAAGGGGGCGACCGCTTTCCATACCGTCTCGCCCCGCAGCATGGCTTCGACCAATGCTGGACGCGAGAGGTTGCCGCGTATCGCCGCCGTGAGGACACGGTGGTGCTCTACCCAAGCGGGGCAGACCTGGACCGTATTCTCCAGGCATTTCTTCCTTCCTTATCAACACACACAGGTACGTCCCGAAACTTCGGTGTCCGGTGACGACCTACATCAGGCGGTAGGGCAGGACGCTGTGACGCCTATCCAGTCATTCCTAAATTAGGGGTCTAACCGCCGCGATTGTGGCATGCGTGCCCTATGGAAGTCAACGCCAGGTTCGCTCGACGAAATTATAAAACACTAGCTGACCCGTGCCCACTTCGTTGGGCTGTAAAATATACATGATATCTTTATAATTTATAGCCTATAGCACTCGTGAATAATATAGCTTTTGACAAGTGAGACAGTTCTTAAAATCGGTTCATTACTTCCGGAGATTATTATTGGTGTAAATACGGAAATAACAATTTTTCCCAGACATGGAACATTTACCTAAATTGATTTTTCGTCCCAATAAATACTTATTCCAAATTTCATCGTAATCGTCGGAGTCATTTTCGTGAACCGTAAAATATATTTATTTTTATGCGCGTTTAATAATATAGGATAAGATACAGTTATGTCCGTATTCAACACATTGATACATTTACATTAGAATCTGATCAGAATTAAAATAATTCAAAATATTAATTTGTATCAAGAAAGGTTGGTTACGCTGTACTCTTTGCGATTGGAAAAATTCCTGGCCACCATTCATGACCTACGAAAATTCGAGTTACTACATTTTTCAAATGCAATTTGATGTTATGACATTAGCGCCGCGTTTCAAATGCAATTTGATGTTATGACGATACGTCCTCCCTCAATAGGCGCCCCGCGCCGTCTAAATCAAAGAATATAAAAAACTTTTTCAAAAAAAAATGCAACCGACTTCAAAACAACCACAAAAAAAGAAACTAGCGCCGCGTCTAAAGGTCATGAATGGTGGCGAGTATTTTAAATTTTAATGATTACGTGACTAATGTCAAAATGGTTGCGAGCGATACGTCCTCCCTCAATAGGCGCCCCGCGCCGTCTAAATCAAAGAATAAAATGGTCTTGGTTTTATATTGAATTTTGTCATTTCTTATAATAATTGTTTACACTATTATTTTACTTTTAAATGAACTCATTATTTTTTTGATGCAAGGTAACATAGTAACCTTAGTTATTCAGTACTTTTTAATTAAATACCCATTAAATATTGATAGATAAAAAAATATAATTTCTGACGAAAATTTGTCAATATCTTCCTGTTTTGCGGAATTATTTTTGGTGTATTTCTGAATGAAAAATAAAGAAATTTTGTCTATGTCTTAAAATAGACTATATTTGCCTACTTTCAGTAGTATTAGGAATATTAAAATATGTTATTTGTGGAACAAAAAATGCTCCTAAACACAACACGATATGGTAAACATGTCAACGGCAGATCGTTTTTAAAGTATTTAAAACTATCATTTTCAAGAAAAGCGTGTCTATCCTGGGTAGATAAAGAACCAATCTGTTTATATTCGTTATTAGTTTTATTCGATTTGATTCAGTTTAGTAAGAACCGGTACCGAAAAAAGGCATAATTTTGTGTCAATTGTAAACGCGTCCTATTAGCAAAAAAACGAATCTTTAGAAGCTCGTAACTTTTTAATAGCTTCATATTTTACAATTCTGCTTCTGTACAGACAAAATTAATAATGAGACAAAACGATACCATGTTTAATTTTGGATGAACCTTGTGAAATAGTGGAGTAAAACCCCAACGAAGTTTCTATGGAAAAAATGTTGACTTGTTTGACCTTCCTTCATGACAGACAAAATAGAATCTGATGTCCTCGAAAAGTTGAGACTGGAGATGCGTGTAGCCGCACATAATTATCTTTTTGTGTCGAAGCAGTACAACTATGGAATACTTTGCCCATATCAGAAACGAACCCACCACTGCAACTCCTGAAGCCAGAATGAACAGTGGCAACCACCAGAAAAGCGCCGAGACAATGAAGCTCGACGTGTCCCGGATAATGAATTTACCTGTCTTGGATCCTACAACGAAATTAATCAGAAAAGAATAGTGGAGGAGTAGGAAAAAATATATGTACCCACTTCCCATGCAAGCAGGAGACAGAACAAAACAAGGCCAATAGGCACAAAGGGACATTACAACTGGGAGAAGCCCAGTTGCCTAGCACCACGGGTAAAATGACTACTAATATTAATGGGTCCTAAATTGTGAGCTGTTATATTTGATTCCAATAATAGCCTATATCAGTAAGGTGCGCTCAAAGCATGCCCTTATTTAAAAATCTGTTGAGATTCGAGGCCTTTTATGACGTCAGGACTCAGACATCGACCACATAAACCTAATCTAAAAAAAATTACCTAAAGCGTCTGCCAAATGACGTCGATAATAAAATGAATGGGGAAAACCGATGCTCTTTTTATTTGGAACCAGTTAGGTACACTATCTGGTTTCTGCCGTCATCAAAGATGGACACGACAGTTGGGAATACGAAAGAAAAATAGTGACCGACCGAAATTTCGGTTTCGGTTTCGGTTTCGGCCGGTTTCGGCCAAAATATCTAGTTTCGGCCTTAGTTTCGGTTTCGGCCAAAATACAGCCGAAACTTTCGGCCCCGCCGAAACTCAAGTGTTCCCGCATTTTCGCGTCGTTCGGTAAAATTCGTAGCTAACACGTACTTGCTCGCCGGCGCGCGGGGCCCCGGCTCAGTTTGCCACCGTCCGTTTATTCGTGAGACTAGGTTATGTTTTTTTTTTGAGTTTACTGCCAAGAGTACCTAAGTCTTGGCTGGAGAGAAGTCATGGCGTCCTGACCTACCGCTTGACGCAGGTCCTCACCGGACACGGAAGTTTCGGGAGGTACCTGTGTCTGATGCGAAAGGAGGAGACGCCTGGGTGTCACCACTGCGAAGATCGCCCGGAGGACACGGTGGAGCATACGGTGCAAGACTGCCCAGCTTGGGCGGAGCACCGACGTGTCCTCACGGCTGCGATAGGCGGAGACCTCTCGCGCCCGGCATTGGTTGCGGAAATGCTGCGGGGCGAGACGGAGTGGGAAGCGGTCAGCTCCTTCTGCGAGGCAGTAATGCTCGTAAAGGAGGAGGCAGGCCGCGAGCGAGAGAGGACAGCGTCCTCCCTCCGCCCCAGCCGCAGTGGTAGGCGCCCACGGCGACGGACGTCGCTAGATGATCTCCGGCCACCGTAGGCGCGGGCATGCGGGCAGCGAGTAAAGGGCAACTCGCTGCCCGACCAAGGACCATGCCCGGGTCGACGGCACGTTGTGTCCCACGCGCGCCTCAAAGAGCGTCAGCATAATGACGGGGCCTCCCTCTCAGAGGGCCAAAGCCTGCCGGGGTCGCGGAATTATTCCCTTACCGTAACCCCGGAACGTAACAGGCTATGAAGGACACCGTGGATTTTAGTCAGTAGAAGTCTGACAGTCCCTCCCGCCCTGCCCGGGGTTGGAGGTCTCATTTGATGATTTTACCACGCTAAAAAAAAAAAAAAAAAGAGTACCTAAGTCTTGTATATTCATGTCATAATAAAAAATATTTGTTACGTACGTTATTGATTAAAACTTATCAATCGTCAAGGCGATTAGGATTAGGCGGTATTCGAAACATAATTAAGTTAACGGTTTCTTTTTTGAAATAATGCAATTTTTTTAGTCTATTGTCTCAGTTATTTCGTATTGCTAAATTAATATAGTGCGATTGTTGAGACTTCAAATCTAGTGAAATATTGATTTTTTTTTTAAATTTCGAATAGATTAAGGACTCAGTAGAAGTTAAATAACACAGAAAAATAGCAATTCTTAAGATCGTCTATCTATCTATCTATCCATAAGTTTGCCGTATTTCATTATTACCCAGAATTTGATCCTTACTATATTAACACTATCAAATGGTGTAATAATACAGGTTGTGTTTTTTTTTTCAAAATTAGCGGGTTCGATTTTTGGCCACGATTATTGATTTTTCTAAAATCCAATGATACAGTTTTAGTTTTCGGCAAAATCGGTCTCGAGACTCTATTCAAAGTTTTTCGATATTCCTCATAGTTAAAAATATAGCCGTCCACGCCCAGTTGAAAAGTTCGCTCTGTGTATTTGACACTTTTTCTTGTGCCAATAAATATAAAACAAAAAAACAAAAAAAAAAACAGAAAAAAATCGAAATGTTAAAAGTTTCGGTTTCGGTTTCGGTTTCGGCCGAAACTGAGAGCAAGGCCGAAGGTTCGGTTTCGGTTTCGGTTTCGGCTGAAAAATCAGTTTCGGTCGGACACTAAAGAAAAACCGGTCAAGTTCAGGCCGTACTCACGTACTAAGGGATCCGTAGCATTATCTTACATCTATACATATGAATAAAATTGGAGTGTCTGTTTGAACATTGAATTAACCGTTTTTTACTATATGCATACGAATTTACTTAAAATAATATTTTTTTAACATTTTTGTCTGTCTGTTTGTAATGGCTAATCTCTGAAATAGCTGGGCCGATTTTGACGGGACTTCTATTGGCAGGTAGCTGTAGTAATAAGGAGTAATTTAGGCTATTCAGGAGTAACTAAGCTTTGTTTAAAAAAAATACATTGTCGAGTTCCGACATCCACGCGAACGAAGTCATAAACTTCTTCGAAAAAAGTTATAAACTTTTGAAAACAGCATCATCTAAAAACGCTAAAAAAACCTGATTGTTGCGTGGGAGACCCGTAAAAAGAACCTATGTTATTCTGATTTTGGGAAATTTCAACCATATACTAATATTCAGCTGCATCTGGTTCGAGTGGAAGCCAACCCCAATAAAGTTGGGAAAAGGCTCGGTAGATGATGATTGAGACTCCCAAATGACTACTTCTTGATGAAGACAGCGGTACTATTAATGGCTTTTTTTTTTCATGTATTAAAATCATCAAATGGGTCCTCCCGCCCTGCGTAGGGCCGAAGGGACTGTCAGACTCTTACTGGCTAAAATCCACCCGTGTTCCTTCCTATACCCTTTACGTTCCGGGGCCACGGTATCCTGGGTTAAGAAAAAACCCGCGACCCCAGCAGGCATTTGGCGCGAAAATCGACGCGCCACCGACCCGGGCTTGGTTCTTGGTCGGACGGCGAGCTACCCATCACTCACCGTTCACAAGCCCGCTCCGCCGCTGTGCCCTCTGCTGATCAGAGGGACACGCGTTGGAGCGTCCACACGACAGGCTATTCGCATACGGGCAAAGAGACCACTTAGGCACACAGTGCCTAAGGAAGAGTTTTTGCCCGCATCCCAGGGTGCACCGGCCCGAAAAACTGGACTTCCCCCCGGACGTATCCGAGAGGGTACTCCAGTCCACGGGCGCACGGAGGTTTCATGTCATAGCACCTCGGTATTAATGTCTTTAACGATGATACATTTGCTTCATTGGCTTAAAAAAAATCTGAATTCAATGTGCATTTAAGTGCACAATGTCAAGTATAGGGTTAATCAAGACACGGATAATTCTCATTATGCAACTAAAGATGGTCACCAATCAGAAAATCAACCTCGATAAGCACAGCTTAACCTCGAACACTGACCCTTGTGTGGACATGATAAGGTAGCTTTAATAACAAAGAAACAGGTACAGTCAGCAAAAGAAATAAGTAAAAAAAAAAAACATTTTCCACAAAATTACTAAGTCAGCCACGAATCGGGAGGAGTGGCTGGAGAGACGTCACGTCGTCCTGACCTATCAGATGACGCAGGTCCACACCGGACACGGACGTTTCGGGAGGTACCTGTGTCGGATAGGGAGGGAAGAGACGCCCGGGTGTCACCACTGCGAAGACCGCCCGGAGTACACGGAGCATACAGTGTAGGACTGCCGCGCTTGGGCAGAGCACCGTCGTGTCCTCACGGAGGCGATAGGCGGAGACCTCGCGGCCATGCTGCGGGGCGAGACGATGTGGGAAGAGGTCGTCTCCTTCTGCGAAACAGTAAAGTTCGCGAAGGAGGAGACGGGCCGCGAGAGGGAGAGGACAGCGTCCTGCCTCCGCCCCAACAGTAGTGGTGGACAGCGAGTAAAGGGCAACTCGCGTCCGACCATGCACCATGCCCGGGTAGACGCGCGACGGCGCGTCGTGTTCCACGCGCGCCTTAAAGAGCGTCAGCATAATGACGGGACACCGTGGATTTTAGTAAGTACAAGTCTGACAGTCCCTCACACCCTGCCTGGGGTGTGAGGACTCATATGATGGGGCCCATTCAAATTATACCAATCAAATCTTCCCGAGGGGCCCGACTGTGAGTGTGAATGAGTGAATTCTAAACTACTGGGCTTAATTGTTTCTTTCTTTTTAGTTTTTTTACGCAGTCGGGCTTTTTTTATTTGAAATACTTAATTATTTTATTTTACTTTGTTTTTTAGTTTTTGTTAGCATTTATCAGTCCAAATTAAATTGAAACATATAAGTTATATATATTTTGATAAACTATTTTTAAAATCCTTTAATGTGATACCTCACTTGATAGAATGTGAGAGATTAAAAAATATATTTTTAGTTCGGAACCCTTTGCACGCGAGTTCGACTCGCACTTGGCCAGTTTTACTAACGACACCTCTCAAGTTAAAACCCATCAAGCCGTTTAGGCTACAGAGCAACACAAAGAAATATACATACATACACTTGAAAAAAATAACCCCTCCTGGCGCAGTCGGGTAAAAAAGTGTATCTACCGTTTTTGACTGTATGTATAATGTAGCATAAAACCTAACATCACATAGGTTCTTACAACATACAGGAAAATCTGTCTATAATTTGCTGTCTATACATACTTATTTTTATTTTGTAGACTGTACATTACATTAGAGACGGATATTCTTAACAATTCATTAGGTACAATATAAACGGACGGCTAACCGCAATGTTGTAAAATGAATTGTTTTTCAAACAAACACAGTATGATTACTGTTCAATAAATTACGTAATATTTAACCGCAAGATCATGCCATATTGTTTCTAAATCCTATTTCCAATTATTGCAGTATACACTTATTCAATTCTACAAATTATTTCCTTTTTTTATTTTTTTTTTATCGTGGTAAAATCATCGAATGAGTCCTCCTGAACAGGGCGGGACGGAAAGGCCTGTCAGTGTCGGACTGACTAAAATCCACGGTGATCCTTCAATAGTTCTTTACGTTCCAGGGTCACGGTTACCTGATGAGACCGTCCCGCGACCCCGGCAGGCTTTGGCCCTCTAAACCCCGTCAGATTGCTGATGGCTCTCTGAGGCGCGCGTAGGACAAGCCGCGCTGTCGACCCAGGCATGGTCCACGAAGGTCGGCGAGTCACCCAACAAATCTATACTAATGTTTTGAAGCTTTGAGTTTGTTTGTTTGGTCAAAACGCGCTCACCTCAGGAACTACTGATTCGAATTTAGAAAAAACTTCTCTTTTGTTGTTGGATTTCGCCATCCACGCCAAGTTGAATAATATTTTTATAATATTGCAATAATTGTTTTTAATTTTTTTTTTCCTTTAATTAATTTTCATTTGTAGGTCCTTTTATAAATTTTTATTATAAAGTTTTTTTGATTATGGAGTCATTATCAGTCTATTTTATTGAGTAATTCCAAAAACAAAAAAAAACCTTTTTTATCATAATCGGTCGAATAGTTTCGGAAAAATTGACTATGAAAGGCGGTCAGACAGACTTCTAAGATTTCCGTTTTTCCTTTGGACGTATGGAATTCTAAAAGTAAACAGACCCGGAAAAACTACGAGTAGTCCAAATAAAAATAATTGTATCGTACGAGCTTGCAACACTCAGTGAACCGCTCAGCCACACAACAAGGCCAATTGTGCCGCAAGTTTACTACCAACCTCGATAGGTGGCGTTGTTGTCGAGTTAGAAGTCGCAAGCGTTTGCCTCACTCCCAGAATATAAGACTCGCGAACTTCAATTTTTCAGTCGAACTTTTACCCATACCGGATGATCAAGCTCTTGTAGTTTGTTCTGAAGGTAAAGTTCTGAACGTAAAGGGAATTTTTACTATATTGAACTAGTTAAAACTAGGCTCAATATCATAAAACACTGTACAATTGTCGGCGGCTTTACCCATTAAAATATTGGAAATTAACCCACGGGATCATGATGATACTGGGATAAAAATAATCCTTATTCCATAGTGTAACACTAATAGTGTTTCCACACCCTGGAATAACACTAATAGTGATATTCCAGGGTCCAAACTATCTATATGTACAATCGACAAAGTTGAAATATGACCCACCATAAGCTTATTTTCTGACAGACATTCAAATACAATTAGGTCCACATTCAAACGATTTTTTGTCAAAATGGGTCATGATTCAACTTTGTCGATTGTACAAACTCATCGAAATCCTTTCAGTAGTTTTTGCGTAAAAGAGTAACAAACATCAATCCTCACAATCACACACATTTATAAATAAGAGCTGTTGACAACGGCTTCGTCCGCTATAGGTCTAGAATAGTATTCCATGAGAAGATAATACTATCTTACGTGTTAATCCAGGGTATAAACCAGGGACCGAAACCGGTATGATCAATACGGGTATTTTTTCGGTAACAACCTTTTTTTCTTTTACAGGTAATTTTAAAGATTACCTTTTTATTATAATAATAATAATATATAATATTCCACAACTATCACACAACGCCATCTAGTCCCAAGCTAAGCAGAGCTTGTGTTATGGGTACTAGACAACTGATAAACATACTTATATATTTCTAAATACATACATATTATAGATAAATTACACCCAGACACAGAACAAATGATCGTGCTCATCACACAAACATTTGTCCTGGATGGGAATCGAACCCACGACCTCCGGCATAGCAGTCAGGGTCACTAACCACTAGACCAACAGGCCAGTCATTACCTGAATTTGAATTATTAAAAGTGAATACATTATTAATACCGGTTACCGAAATAAAAATTACCCCTATCTCGCACACTTCACACGTGTCGTCGGCAATAGTCACAGGGCGTGCATCGCATGTGTGTGTGACAAAGAGTCGTTATCTTTAGTTAACCGGTATTAAAACGGTAACCTGAATAGAGGTTACATTTTTCTTTGGTCTGGTTACCCAGATAGCGGTTACCTAAGTCTGAAAAATAACCAAAATTCTTCAATACCGGTACCGTAATTTATAAAGGTTTTCGGTCCCTGGTATAAACTATCTGTGTAACTGTGTACCAATTTTCATTGAAAACCTTTCAGTAGTTTTTGCGAAAAAGAGTGACAAACATCCATCCATCTTCACAAAATGTCGCATTTACAATATAAGTAAGACTAGCGAGTACCCGGCTTCACTTGGGACCTATTTAGAACAATGAAGTACTTATTGCTTATTGTACAACTACTTAACAACGTGGGTGTCTTCATGTCGCGATAAAACTTCTTTTTATAGAAATGTCGGCCAAAGCAACGGTTTTCGTGCATATGTAGCAATTAACGCAAAGAGCAACCGAAGGTACTATCAACAAAGTGAAATTATGACTAACCTTATGCTTATTTTCTTATGGACATTCAAATAAAATTAGGTCCACCAATCGCGTCAACATACATATCCATGGTATAGACTTTGATCTTTGTCAATTTGATGGATTCAAATGTTTTATTGCCAAATAGGTCATGAATCCACTTTGTACGGTCACGAGCAATAGTATGGATACACGAAGAAGTATTCAAAAGCGATGTCCTGCTACCATATTAATTAAACTTTTGCCTTTTCATTATACTTCTATTTTGGAAGCCATGCTATTAAGAAATAGGTCTTATTTCAAAGTTTAAGCCAGTATTTTACGAGTAAATTGCGTTTGAATAGGCTAGTTGCCTAAAAAAATGTATTTAGTCCGTCTTTTAGATTATTCAAAAATAAGGGACACGTATTTTTTTATTTGTAAATTAAACAAAAAAATGTGACGTCACGATGCGTGGCATTTTTCTCGCAGAGTGACGTCACAGGTAACTTAAATAGGCTATTATCTTTGTTCTTTTTTGTTTAATCGAAAAAAGAAAAAATACGTGTCCAATATTTTTTATCATCTAAAATACGGACTAAATAGAATGTAATTATTTTGACCCTGGAAATTACTCTATTTTGTTAAGTGTATACATGTTATTGCTCGTGACTGTACACGGTAGACTGTTAGATAGTCTGGTGCAAAAAAGTTGTAGTGGTTTGGGAATAATGTAGCGGAATTGTCCAACAAAAAAACCACAGGGCGGGAAGACCCACTTGGAAATTTTACCACTCAAAAAAAATGTATAACTTATTAATTATTATAAATATATTTACCACATTTTGTCTATAAGGAAAGTGGTTAAAGAGGGATAATCCCAATTCTTAATATTGTAATGTTGAGAATTATTTCATCATTATTATTTATATGTTATGCACTTAAGGTATAAATATTATGTTTTGTGTTTCTAATAGGTAGCCTATATGTATGTGGTTAAGATTGGTAAATAATTTGAATTCATAAAATAGGAGGAAAATTTTATCTTATTTTATTTATGTACTTCGCCCGCTCCACAGCATTGGTCATAGTGTGATGATATATAGCCTATATAAAATACATTTTTTATTGGAACCAGTAGTTAGTTAAGTAAAAAGGAACCTATGCGAATTCAAATACAAACCTTATTTTAAGGGAAACAGAGACTACTGTAGCGTCTGCATGCGTTGGGTTTATTCTATAGAGAAGTAACAGTGGGGAAATGTTGTACAATCAAAAAGCAGCCTTAACATTACCTTATTAAGGTCTCCTATAGAGAAGCACAGCGGTGTCTACGGCGTACTACACACTTCTGAACCGCTGAGGTAACTAAGAACCTATGCGAATTTAAATACCTACCTTATTGCAAGGGAAACAAAGACTATTGTAGCGTATCCATACGTTAGTTAGAAGTAAATGGGGAAATGTGGTACAATCAAAAAGCAGCCTTAACATTACCTTGTTAAGATCTCCTATAGAGAAGCACCGTGGTGTCTACGGCGGTACGACACACGTCTTGTACAACCAAAGTAGAGATACATACCTTATTACAAGGGAAACAGAGACTATTGTAGCGTGTGTATAAGTTAGGTTAGTTCTATGGAGAAGTTATCATCCGCCTGCATTTCCCCAACTATATTGGGGTCGACTTTCAGTCGGACCAGATGCAGCTGGATATCAGTATTTTACATGACGCGACTGACTATCGGACCTCCACAACACAGTAACCGGGTAATACGATACCCCATGTGAAGACTGGTGGTCAGAATTTAAGAGCTTCTGACTAATAGTAATGACATTTTTTTTGGGGACAAACCCTCCACACTATTCCCAAACCACTGCAACTCCTGAGAGCCAGAATCAACAGTGGCAACCACCAGAAAAGCGCCGAGATAATGAGGCTAATAGTAACGACTGTAAAAGATCTACAAATGACAGCCGGGACTAACGGCTTTACGTGCTTTTACGGAGGAAACTCGCTATGACAGATGGTCACCCATCCACAGACTAACCTCGGCAAGCGCGGCTTTACCCGAAAGATCAGGCTATGCGGCTGTAATTTATTAGCCACGATCTCCACTAATTCTATAGAGGAGTAACAGTGGGAAAATGTAGTTCAATCAAAAAGCAGTCTTAACATTACCTTATTAAGGTCTCCTATAGAGAAGCACAGCGGTGTCTGCGGCGGTACCACACACGTCTTGTACACTACTAAGGCGCGGCGTTCCGTTGATTGATGTCCTCCGAAGTAACACAGTAGTGTCGGCTTTGTGTGACGTTTTGTGATGTCTTTGTTGACGCTCTCTGTGCCGATGTGGGCGCGGTCGCCGGTACTGTGGATAAAAAAAATCAAAATCAAAGCATTAAAAAAAAAACAGTTCAAATATAGTTATGGTACTACATTCCCACTCACAAGCCATAATTCATGTCCATTTCAAAGCTTGGAGAGCAGTGGTGGTCCAGTGGTATCGGTCCCGATTTACGAATTGTAGGTCGTGGGTTCGAACCCCGCCAGGCGCATTACTTTGTGTAATTTTTCATCACCATTGCTCTCAAAACGGTGAAGGAAAACATCGTGAGAAAACCAGCATGTCCTAGAACCAAAAATTCGAAGACATGTGAAATCCACTAATCCGCCTCATGGCCCACTCCCTCTCATTGAGAGGAGGCCTGCGTCCCAGCAGTGGGAACATTAATAGGCTGATGATGATGATAATATTACCTTGGTATAACTACCAAAGTTCATCGACGACGCAGGCATAACCTAGTCTCCTAGTCTAATCAAAAACTCACCTAGTAACAACATCAACGACAGTCTTTAACTTCCCTTTAGTCTTGACCTGTTTCCTGGTGACCAGTAGAGCATCAGCTCCCGACACCAGCACTCCACACACCAACTCCTCGATATCGGAGAACCGGTTCAGTTCCTCAGCTTCAGTGGTGCGAGCTATCATGGTGGAAGCGAGGAGTTGTTCCAGATGGAGGGTTGATAGAGCTGGTGGGAGGAAAAGGTGGAAGTTAAAAAATACAAGGTTTTTTTATGTAGTGCGGATATTTTAGTATACTATGTACTAGGCCCGATATGATTTCGCTATTTTGAAAGCAAAATCTCCATTAAAGGTAAGCGTCCACAGGTCGGCATCGAACGTATCGGACGCATCGCATCAAACGGATTTCTGTATCGGCAGCGATCGGATTGACGACGCGAGTATCAGCAATCAGATTGCCGATGCCACCTTCATTTGGATTTTTTAGTGATCGTACGTTTGGAAAGTGTTTGTGAGAAAGGAGGAAAGCGATTTATTTATTATTTATTTATTTAGATAAAAATTTACAACATAACAGACGGAAGTCTAAAAAATTGTATATAAAAAAAGAGAAAATTGACACTAAGCAAGAAAACATCGAGAGAAAGAAAAAAGAAAAATACTAATAATAGTAATAGTATGCGATGCAGAAGTTGTTACTGCTTGTTTTTTAGCAGAAGAGGAATGCAAAAAAGAACAAATGATTCAGTAACCGTGCGGGGCGCTCCACTGATCGTCATTCCGTATGACGTCATCGGTACGCATCGTATGTAGGCATTGCCGATGAGCCGTCCGTACGATGCGGATCAGTGGACGCAGTTGTATGAGTTTTAATACAAGGCAAATTAAAATCCGTTACGTACGATACTTCCGATACGTGCGATGCGGAATTGTGGACGCTTACCATAACAAAATGATCCGCCATTTATTGAATCAATTTGTTACAAAAAATGTGATAAATGAAGATCCGCTCGACCGATTTTGTGCAAACTTCACATAAACCATCTACTAAATAGACTGATCAAAGCCTAAACATTTGGTTTGGATAGTTGAGCCCGTTTTTGATTTACAAAATTACACCGAAAAGTGGCATTGATTTTTATATTAGGTATAGAAAAAGATAGATTTATTGCTCAAAAGAAAACGTCTTTTATTTTTAAATTAAATCATCACTTATTGTTCTTCTTAGCGTGTCGGTAGCAAAATTATTTTTGGCAAAATAATTATTCCGTACCATTATTTATAAAACGGCATAATTATCATGTACGTTGCATGGGAGCCCTTTAAATATATTTGTGTTACAGCGCCAACATGAATACAACATCTGATAAAATTTCAACTGCCTAACTATCATGGTTCTTGAGATAAAGCCAAGTGACAGACGAAGTGACAGCGGAGACATATTTTTTTTTGGCGTGGTAATATCATCAAATGAGTCCACCCACCCAGGGCAGGGCGGGAGGGACTATCAGTCACATACTGACAAAAATCCACTGTGTTCTTCAAATTGTTGAATTTTTTAAATGGAAACACAAAAAACTAGTTTATTTATATTTTAATGTGGAAGCAAATCGGAACCGGGTCAAAGAAGAAGTTCTAGTATTGCCACACACACAGAAAATAGACAATTAGACAATGACATCATGGTAAACAGCCATAACAGGCGGGGTGTACAATACAAAAAAAAAAGAAAGAGTACTTTAACACAATAGCCCTTAACGTTCCGGGGTCACGGTAATTCGTTAGTTCCGCGACCCTGTCAGGCTTTGGCCCTCTAGAGGGGGGGCCCCGTCATAATGCTGACACTCTTTCCGCCGACGACCCGCGCATGGTCCATGGTCAGACAGCGAGTCACCCATAACTCGTCGCCCTCATGCCGGTGCCTACGATGGCTATAGAAAAAAAGAGCTATCCTGTATACTTACATCGAATCAATCCAAGTCGGTCCCCCCTCAGTCCGTATTTCTCACAGTACTTGTCGGAAGCAGTCCTCCCTCCGTCCTGCGCCAGTCTGTCAAACTCGTCCTGTATCCAGTAGAGAGCTCCGTAGTCCGATGTGGGACTGTACTTGCGTTTGATTTCACGGATTTCTGAAATTGAGTTTAGAGTGCGTTAGGAGGTTTTACTTAAATGTCATTCTTGTGGTTTCGTACCTCAAAAGACAAAAAATAACCGTTATAGGATCAAAATTCAAAAGTTGAAGTTCGTCCGTCTGTCAAGCCTTTTCTGCCCTTTTTCTTAGGAACAACACGCTTGGAGGTATCAAGCTGAAATTAATTTCAAATACTCATGTTTTTTTTAGGTGGTAAAATCATCAAATGAGTCCTCCCGCCCTGGTCGGGGCGGAAGGGACTGTCAGACTCTTACTGACTAAAATCCACCCGTGTTCCTTCCTATGCCCTTTACGTTCCGGGGCCACGGTATCCTGGGTTAAGAAAAAACCCGCGACCCCAGCAGGCATTTGATGCGAACGAAACACGACGCGCCGTCAACCCGGGCATGGTCCTTGGTCGGACGGCGACGGCGTTGCCCTTTACTCGCTGCCCGCATGCCCGCCAATACCACTATCTATCGTTGCATAGCAACACGACTACTAGACTGAGCGACTTGTTACCTAGTGGTAAAAAGTTTTGGATCACAACTTTCTTCGCAGCTTCGTGATGTCCCGTCTATTGCTCGTATATAGTTAAATGACTTACCATCTCGTCTCTCAGCAGCATTAACAAACAATTCAGTGTTAGAAGTACAATGCGCCGCCATGTTGGTGACCGCGACCACGTTTCCAACGACCGCAGACCGCAGCACGCTGCACGCGACACGTGGGTGGAGGGTTAGAGATGATATTAAGGTGCCTAGACGGGTTAATTCTTCTTGAGGGGTTAAGGCACCTGGAAAGAGGAGAAAGGAGAATTAAGTTCATCGAAGTGTACAATCGGCAAAGTGGAATTATGACCCATCATAAGCTTATTTTTCTACAGACATTCAAATACAATTCGGTCCACATTCGCGTAAACATACATATCCATGGTAACGACTTTGATCTTTGTCAATTTGACGGATTCAAACGATTTCTTGTCAAAATGGGTTATGACTCAACTTTGTTCATTGTACATAATTATAAACATCATCTGCCTGACATAAGTCATCATCATTTGCCTGCCTTTTCCCAACTACATATATTGGGATCGGCTTCCAGTCGAACCAGATGCAGCTGAATATACTGATATTCAGTTTCATCTGGTTCGACAATACTGATTTTACATGAAGCAACTGCATATCGGACCTCCACAACCAAGTACCTGGGTAATACGATACCCCATGGTAAGACTGGTTGTCAGACTTTAGAACTTCTGCCTAATAGTCATCATCATCAGCCTATAAATGTGCTATACTGCTGGGACAAAGTCCTCCTCTCTGTGAGAGGTAGTGGGCCATAATACACAACGCGGGCCCAGTGCGGGTTGGTGGATGTCACACGTCTTCGAATTTTTGGTTCTAGGACATGCCAGTTTCCTCACGATGTTTTCCTTCACCGTTTTGAGAGCAGTGGTGATGAAATAAATTACACAAAGTAATGCGCCTGGCTCGGTTCGAACCGAAGACCTACAACTCGTAAGTCGGGGCCGATACCACTGGGCCACCACTGCTCAATATGCGTAATAGTAACGACTGTCAAAGATCTACAAACGACAGTGGAAATAAGCAAAAGTATAATTTACCTAATTCTATAAGATCATTGATAGCAAAATTTATTGATTTTTCACTGGGTGGCTCAGGTAGTTGTGACAGGAAGCTCGCTATCTTCTCATTTGGAGCGTACGACTTGCATTCTAATACTGTTTGAACTAGAGGTATCCTGAAATGATAAAAACATCAATGTTACAATAGTTATTTACGATTATTATAGTGCGGTAAGTTGGTTTTTACAAACGAGTAGACGAATGTAAGACCGAGACGAAGTCGAGGGCTTACCATTGTCACGAGTTTGTAAATACCAATTTCTGCACGTGTGTCATATAATGTTTTTCAACACATTTTTTTTTTTAGGTGGTAAAATCATCAAATGAGTCCTCCCGCCCTGGGTGGGGCGGAAGGGACTGTCAGACTCTTACTGACTAAAATCCACCCGTGTTCCTTCCTATGCCCTTTATGTTCCGGGGCAACACATTTGCTCGAAAAATGCATTTACAAAGCCAAAAAGGTGTACATTGTTCGAAAGTTAAAAATGACGCACCATACAACGGAACGTGCGGTTAAGAGGATAGAATAGCTGCTGCTATTTCAAAAAATCGGTATTTAGAAAAACTCGTACTGTCCCTCTCACGCGTTGAAAAAACCCCGATCGTGCGATAGAGAGCGTTGCAGCTCGCGACTGACTGTAAGTATTTTTTAATATGAAATTTGTCTCTCGGGAGAAAACGTTTTTCACATACTAAATCACGACCAATCTCTTAGATTCTTGTGTCAATCGTTTCAGCATATTATATTCTAGGTTTGTAGGTTTTGCTTTTTTTTCTTAAACTTCTTTGTTTTTTAAATACAAAGGTTTTACTTCAATGAAGATTTTGTCATAAAAATAGTAACTTTTAGGCGCCTGTAACTTTCAAACTATTATAAATATTGAAAAAAAAAAAGAAAACCTATAAACCTAGTTTTTTACTGTGTCAGATGCATTCTAAAAAAACCGGCCAAGTGCGTGTCGGGCCACGCACAGTGTAGGGTTCCGTAGTTGCCCATCAAAATACTTATGCGACCTAACTAAACTGATTCGTTGAATTTAATTTTAAAAAGAAGAATTTTCAAAATCGGTCTAGGAGTCTTTGGGAAATCAGGGAAAATACATAAGAAAAAAGATTACGACGAATTGAGAACCTCCTCCTTTTTTTGAAGTTAGTTAAAAATAGTTGACGATAAAAACCTACCTATCCCCAAAAACATACCTATTAAAGCTGTAAAAATAAAGTTGACAAACTTACTTTTGCAGTTGAAGAGCATGTTCTCCGATACATTTTGTTTAAGAAAACATATTATTCAAGTACATTTTATAAGTTGGTCGACTATTACTCGTAAAGTTGTAAAGCCTACTTAGTGGTGATAATTTTCTTTTAAACTTCGTTATATATACTACTATTGTGAATTTTTTCACACCCCCAAACATAACCGTTTAGCTGGTAGAAGGGGGGGACACTCGAATCGAGCAAAATTTAGCACTTTAAAGCTTAATATTTCACAAACGAATTTTTTAATCAAAAAACTGTTAATGGAAACTATCATTATTTTTTGAAGGCCTTTTTAATGATACCCCACACTAAGGGGTACGCGAGAAAAAAAAATCGTCACTTTACGTGTAAGTACAGGAGGTACCCTAAAAAAATATTTTACGACATTTTATTTTACCACTTTTTCGGCACAACAAATCCGTATATTTATGCCAAATTACAGCTCTCTAGTACTGTGCGTCTCTGAGCTAAACTGCGGACAGACGGACGGACGGACGGACGGACGGACGGACATGGCGAAACTATAAGGGTTCCTTGTTGACTACGGAACCCTAAAAATCATTGAGATAGGATAACATCAAGGGGGAGGAAACGTGTTCTCTTTTTGTATGGACGAGCGCTCGGTAGACGATCGTCTTAAATAGGTACTCTTACCTAAGTACCTATTTTACGGCATACCCCATTGTATAGTAATGCAAATGTCAGTCTGATTATTACGACTTCACGCCTAACTAGTTGCACCAATCAGGAGGGACTGTCAGACTCGTACTGACTAAAATCCACGGTGTCCTTCAATCGCCCTTTACGTTCCACGGGTCACGGTTATTGGAAAAGTCCCGCGAACATAGACCTTGGAGACGGTTATAGGATGAATATTTGAGAGGGGGAGAAGGGAACGAAACCGACAACAAAAGTTAGCTTAGAATTATTCATAAAACGATTTTACGACATTTGTTTTGTAAAATAAGATTATTCATTTAAATGAGTATTTTTTGGGTAACTTTGTTTCTATGTGGAAAGTAAAATTTATTATTTTTTGAGCGTCTTTTCATTTCATATACAAGTAGATTTTAAAATAAGTATTGTTCCCAAAAAAACTAGAAAAATAAGCTATTTAGTATTCTATATAATCGTTTCAATGTTTTGCGTTTACCTTAATATTTCAGGCGTTGTATGAGGGACGAATTCAGCTTCTTTCTCTCTGGTATACATTCTATAGCAGTGTCCTGAAAATGATCAGCAAATAATATTTACAGCCTTATTTTTATATTTTTTTAACAACAACATTATGTACTATATGTTTTTTACTTAGGTGGTAAAAACGTCAAATAAGTCCCCGCCCTTATTGACTTAAAATTTATTTACCACATCCAATGTTTCAGGGTTACGGAGAGAGATAAACAACGTGTAAGGTTAATAGCGCAAAACGTCTCAAGGGGTAACTCAGCCCATGTTACTGAACAATGTTTGTTCCAAAACTTTCGGATATTCGCAAAAAAAAAAAAATGCTTTTTCATACAATATGAGAAATTAATCGGGCCCATCAGTATGAAAAATCTTTTGGTTTTTGCGAAGTTCCAAAAGTCTTAGAATAAACATTGTTCCAACGACGATATAATACTAGACTCCGCATGCACGATCTAAAGAACACAAACTATTCTGCCAAGTTGCTGAGGTACTACGTAAGCGAGGGGGACGGGGTACTGCGTTGTGATTGGCTAACTCAAGGTCTGTGCTGTCTCAACGTATGTTTACGGCTCACAGGATTGGTCGAAATGAGACGAATATAAGACTTTTTTGCCTAATGTGTTGGCAGACATCGATCGCCTGTTATTAGGAGTCTAGTATTATATCGTCGTTGCATTGTTCAGTAACATGGGCTGAGTTACCCCACGAGAGGTTTTGCGCTATTAACGTTACAAGTTGTATGTATTTTATTCAAGCGCTACACTTAGCACGTCTACTCCCTACCATATTGTTTGGTAGTCAAACACACGGGCGCATCTAGTTGCTATTCATAAAGGTAGGAAACCGATTTTTTTACAAATTTTTACGCTTGGCGAGGTGAAGAACCAACTAAATTATCTGGCTCATTATTTTTTTTCTCTTTAAATATTCAATTAAGGGGATAACAGTTTAGAAATGCATGAAACATTTTTTTGGGACCAAATAAATCAAATCTCTAACGTCTAGGTTGATCGACCCGATGATGTCAGTCAGGGTCTTCGCAGGGCTTCGGATGGAATCAGAGAATGAAATAACAGCAACCCTGCTCCAACGGTGTTTATTCGCAGAAAGCGGATGATGGCATTTACATTGGTCCTTATATACTACTCGGTGGCGTATTTTAATACCAACATCACAAATTGCACAGCACCATCTATCGAGTCATTGTGTACTAAAATTCAAGAAACAGTGTGCCTTAGACAATCCTCCTTTTATAATAGACGTACGAGATCAAGGTTGAACATAGGTTCATTCAAAACAACTTTTGTTCAGCTAGGTGTGCATTTCTGTGTTTAGAGATAATTGAAGAAGTATTGAGCAAGTTCCCAGCGTGTTTCAAGCACTTTTCCAAAATTTCAAACAGCTCTAGGCTATTATACCTGGTTGTACTCTCCCCGCTCGACCCGTCCTCTGTTTAGCACTGGCTTGAGACACCCACACTGTTTCTAAGCTTGCTGTGCCTGTAATTGAGAACGACAAAAAAAAACTTTAATAATCACATTTTAGCAACGATAATGCTGAGTTGGAAAACCTTTTGGTGTGAACATGCTCAGCAAAATTCCTATTGTATTTTTAATTTTATTTTTTATTATTACTATGTGTGCGTGTCCTATTATCAAATGAATAATTTTCTATTCTATTATATTCTATACTTACTTCCAAAAACTTATAGTAGCCGAATCGGTTCAACAGTTTTCGAGTTTTAGAGAGACTAATGAACAGCAATTTCAGCAGTGATCTTCCGGGTTAGGCCACGCTTACCGAGGTTGGTCTGTGGATGGGTGACCATCTGTCAGCGAGTTTCCTCCGTGCCTCGGAAGCTACGTAAAGCCGTTGGTCCCGGCTGTCATTTGTAGATCTTTGACAGCCGATACTGTTAGCCAGAAGCTATAAATTCTGACAACCAGTCTTACCATAGGGTATGGTAGTACCGTTACAGTTAGTGGGTTGTGGAGGTCCGACGGGCAGTCGCAAGAGAAGATTTATTATTATTATACATACCAGTGCCATCTTTGATTCTATTCTCCTTGTGTGCTCCACTATCTATAACATATACTACATCTGGTATAGTGATAGATGTTTCCGCTACATTCGTTGCTAGAACTATCTTGCGGATACCTCGGGCGGGAGTCGAGAACATCTTGGCTTGATCTGACGTTGATAATCTGAAAATTACAAAACACAATTTTTTTAAAGTGCTACAAATAAAGTAGAAAATGTGCTATTTTCGGTAAATTTGGACCTAATCCTTGATCGGACGGCGAGCTTATTGTAAGGGTGCTCCCACATCTGACGACGCGGATTCGGATTTTTCCGTCACCCTTTCTCTTTCTGTCGCTTAGAACTGCCATTTGCTAGACCGAGACAGAAAGCATAATGCGATCGCATGCGACGGAATCTTCAAGGCGGCCGCGTGCTATCGCATTGTCTCGGTCTCCCTAAGTCGCCGTCCCTAAACCCACGCTTATTGTTGCCGGAAATCGCTCCGTGATCGTGTATATTATAGGCGTCTCCTGCGGCAGAGGGACTCGACGATGCTAGCATTACTGCTTCGCTTGAGATGACTCCTTCATCTTACTTTATCTTATTCCCTGAGATCAATGTCTTATCTTGCAATTTTCCAAAGTTAAGGCTCGCACAGTTTTCTCACAAAGGCGGTTGGCGGCATTTGGTCGAGGCGATGCTGCGGGGCGAGACGGAATGGGAAACAGTCGTCTCCTTCAACTAAATCATGCTAGCGAAGGAGGTGGCGGTACGTATCAGAGAGAGATTAGTCTCCACCTCAAGACCCAACTACCGGGAGACGCCCACGGCTACGGACGTCGCTCGTGAGGTGATTTTGACAGTTTTTTTAATCCACCCAAGGATCAGATTATCGCGGGCATGCGGGCAGTGAGTAAACCTGTCCAGAGTCACTGTCCCGCCGGGGCTGCGGGACATACGTATACCGCGACTCCGGTACACAAAGGGCTACCGAAGGACACAGTGGATTTAGTCAGTACAAGTCTGACAGTCCCTCCCGCCCTGCCCGGGGTGGAAGGACTCATATGATGATTTTACCACGAAAAAAAAGGATCAGATTATGATTTTACAAAAACATAAGTTTGCTCTACAAACTGACTATAAATATCATTGGAAGGCTTTCTTTTCTCTTTTATCATATACATACCTTGAATGTACAGGCAATATCATATGCATAGGTGATTGACCGTAGTGTTCGTCTAGTAGTTGTTTCGTTAGTTTGATGTCGGACCAACCCGGGAGGAATACTAGTATGGCGCCTTCTCCTTCGGTTTTGTCTATTGCTTTAATTAGATCTGCAACCTGAAACACATTAAGACATCGATGTAGGATTTTAATTTGGAAAGCATCGTCATGAAAAATGAATGCTGCATTCATCGCAGCGATAAGTGAATGAGAGAGTGTTCAGTGAGAAGGGACGAGCGATCTAATAATACTATGAAGACGGCTTCAATGTACTCGTAATGAAGTGTTGAAAATAGTTATTGTAATAAGTTTTAATGACGTTATTTTTTAGGGTTCCGTAGTCAACAAGGAACCCTTATAGTTTCGCCATGTCCGTCCGTCCGTCCGTCCGTCTGTCCGCAGTTTAGCTCAGAGACGCACAGTACTAGAGAGCTGTAATTTGGTGTAAATATACGGATTTGTTGTGCCGAAAAAGTGGCAAAATAAAATCTTGTAAAATATTTTTTTTAGGGTACCTCCTGTACTTACACGTAAAGTGAGGATTTTTTTTTTCTCGCGTAGCCCTTAGTGTGGGGTATCATTAAATAGGCCTTTAAAAAATAATGATAGTTTCCAGTAACAGTTTTTTGATAAAAAAATTCGTTTGTGAAATATTAAGCTTTAAAGTGCTAAATTTTGCTCGATTCGTGTGTCCCCCCCCTCTACCAGCTAAATGGTTATGTTTGGGGGTGTGAAAAAAATCACAATATTATTATATATATCTATAACGAAGTTTAAAAAAAAATTATCATGACTAAGTAGGCTTTACAACTTTACGAGTAATAGTCGACCAACTTATAAAATGTACTTGGATAATATGTTTTCTTAAACAAAATGTATCGGAGACAACTGCAAATGTAAGTTTGTCAACTTTATTTTTGCAGCTTTAATAGGTATGTTTTTACGGTATGTTTTTTGGGGATAGGTAGGTTTTTATCGTCAACAATTTTTAACTAACTACAAAAAAGGAGGAGGTTCTAAATTCGTCGTAATCTTTTTTTTTATGTATTTTCCCTGATTTCTCAAAGACCCCTGGACCGATTTTGAAAATTCTTCTTTTTTTTCTTTTTAAAATTAAATTCAGCGAATCAGTTTAGTTAGTTCGCATAAGTATTTTGATGGGCAACTACGGAACCCTACACTGTGCGTGGCCCGACACGCACTTGGCCGGTTTTTAAGATTACAACAACATTGACAATATCCAGCCTGAGGTAACGGAGGACCCGTCCCAGTCTGAGAATTTAATGCTAGACTATAATGATCACTCACAGGTGGCACAGTCTGAGATATATAATAATCATGATTGTTCTTACTCAGTTATGTTCTCGGATAGTATAGGAAGAGGTGTAGGTACATTACTGAGTAATAATTTGAGTCATTCCAGTCAGAATTATTGTATGCCGGGCTTAACTTTCAAACAGATAATGGCAACAATAACTAAAAATGTCTATAACTGTAACACAGACCTAACTATATTTGTGGGGAATAGTAAAAACCTTAAAAAAGCAGACCTCACTCACAGTGTAGGTGAATTGTTAAAGTTGAATTGCCGTAAAATAACATTGTGTGCTTTTCCATACTTTGAGAGACTGTCAGAACGTCAGAATAATTATATTCACATGCTGAATAAGCATATTCATTTTCTTGTTAGTCATTACAGTGACAAACTTAGCTTTTTTGATACCAATAGTTTTATAGATAGGCTTAGGTCAAGACGAGGTACAGTGTATCTGCCTTTTGTATATAGACACAAAATAGCTAGGCTATTAGGTTTTTATTTTTACACAGACATAAATAGTATGTCTACGTTTAGGAGTAGTATAATTAACACCGAAAATATTAGTAACGATACTAGTATTAGGGTGGTGACCACTGACTTTAGCAGTTGTGTTAATAGTGGAAATATTTCTTTTAACTAGTTAGTAAGACAACAGAGGTTTTATTCAACAACAAGGTACCTTCTTGCTCTGAAATATTTACATGCAATAAAGGGGCTAAGCAGAATTCCTTGACAATGTTTCATCAAAATATTCAAGGTTTTTCTTCAAAGCAACTAGAAATTGAATTGTTTTTAGAAAAGACAATGTACGATATTGTTTGCTTCACTGAACATTGGTTGAAAGACTATGAAATGATAATTTATTACGAAAACTACAATGTGTGCAGTTGCTATAATCGAAAATCTAAGATGCGTGGGGGTTCACTAATCTTAGTTAGAAATTGTTTAAAAGCTAAGCCTCGTAAGGACATAGTTGATTTATCGGTCGAACATAGCATTGAATTGTCTTGTGTAGAGCTAGATAAGCATGTAATAGTGTGCGTTTACAGACCCCCTAATTATCAAAACTACTCTATATTTGAGTCAGTAATGGAAGATGCTTTGGCGAAACTTGGAACTTGTAAAAAAACAATAATTATCTGTGGTGACTTTAACGTTAATATTTTGGAAAATAATGTAAATAGCAGTAGGTTCTTAAATCTCTTTAAATCATTTAATTTGGAGAATAGGTTTTCGGAACCAACCCGTATTACTTTAAATACTGCCACATGTATTGATAATGTTTTTTGTGATTGTGAATGCTTAGATAAATCTATTGTAAATTACCTTCCTTCGGATCACAGCGGTCAAGCGGTTACCTTTGATTCCAATACACAATTACAAAAAGTTCAAATACAAACTAGACAAGTAACACCGAACAACTTAGATAGATTTAATAATAATCTAATTAATAGCTTAAATATTTCAGACCATATTTTTAGTTTAAACAATGTAAACATATTGTATAAAGACTTTTTTGAAGCAGTTCGTACCGCATTCGATAATACTTTAAAAATTAAAATGAAAACCGTTGGCCCTAAGTTTATTTTTAGTGACTGGGCAACGCAAGGTATTAGAAAAAGTAGGGAACGGTTGTTTGAGCTGTACGGCCTTAAGCCTTTTATTAACTCGGAAACATTTAATAGATATGTTGCTACTTACTCCAAAATTTTCAAAAACACTTGTAAGGTGGCTAAATCCATCTTCATTAGCAAGAAGATTAAATCATCAGATAATAAGATAAAAACAGTTTGGAAAATAATAAACAATGAAACCAACAGAAATAAAAAACGTAGTAACAATTTGGTACTAGAGACCTCACGTGGTCTCATAAGCTCAGATCAAGAAATTGCTGAAGAATTTGTAAATTTCTTTACCAGTATCCCACTTAAAACAACTGAAACTTTAAATTCATCTCCCTTACTTTCTATTGACTTATTAAAAGCGAACGTTTCAGCCTGCCCAAATGAATTTAAATTTAAGCATATAAACCCCTTCGCCGTCATAAAAGCTTACAAGCAAATCAAGATCAAATTAACTGAAGATATATGGGGTATGTCTGTCAAAGCTTGTACTTCAATTATTAAGACTGTAGCACCGTATTTAGCTACGATATTTAATTTGTGTGTGGATCAAGGTGTCTTCCCAGATCTAATGAAATACAGTAAAGTAGTACCGCTTTTTAAAACCGGAGATAGTAAAGACACCAACAATTATAGGCCTGTATCCGTGTTGCCGGTTTTCAGCAAGGTGTTTGAAAAAGTTATGCTTGATCAGATGCTCAATCATTTTAACATCAATAAAATATTAAACGAGCAGCAGTATGGTTTCACCAAAGGACGTTGTACAACTGACGCCGGTGTTACCTTATTAAAACACATATATACTGCGTGGGAAGATGCTCAAGATGCCATAGGAATTTTCTGTGATCTCTCGAAGGCATTTGATTGTGTAAATCATGAAACCTTGCTCTTAAAACTTGAGCATTATGGCCTAAGTAAAGTCGCGCTTAATTTAGTGAGATCTTATTTAAATGATAGACAACAACAAGTACAAATAAATGGTGTCACTTCAAAGGGTATACGGATAAAAATGGGCGTACCACAAGGCTCCATATTAGGTCCTTTCCTCTTTTTAGTTTATATCAACGATCTACCCCATTTGTTCAAAAATCAACCTGAAATGGTATTGTTTGCTGACGATACTTCTTTGATATTTAAGATAAATAGACGTGCCACACACCTTGACGACGTAAATAGCGCCCTACTGCAGGTGCAAAAGTGGTTCACTGCTAATAATTTAGTATTCAATGGGAAGAAAACAAAGTGCATAAGATTTTCTCTGCCGAATGTCAAAAGTCATGATAGTGACATTGTATTGAACCAAGAGAAACTAGAATTTGCCGATAAAACGGTTTTCCTAGGAATCACCCTTGACTCAAGGCTACAGTGGAGTCCTCATTTAACATCTCTTGCAGGACGGCTAAGTTCAGCAGCATACGCGGTTAGAAAAATCCGCCAACTTACTGATATAGATACCGCGAGGCTAGTCTATTTTAGTTATTTTCATAGTATTATGTCGTACGGTATTTTACTATGGGGACGCGCTGCAGATATCGAGTCCATATTTATTCTGCAGAAAAGAGCTATCAGAGCCATATATAATCTATGTAGGCGCGATTCTCTACGGGAATTGTTTAAGGATATCAACATCATGACAGTACCTTGTCAATACATATACGAAAACATCATGTACGTTAGAAAAAATCTGCATCTATTTAGTAAAAGAGGCGATAGACACAACTATAGTACTAGAAATAGGGGCCAATTAGTTCAGCCAGGTTTCAGGTTAGCTAAAGTTGACACATCTTTCATGGGGTACTGTCTAAAATGTTACAATAAAATACCTCCTCACATATTAGAACTGAATGAAACAAAATTCAAATCATGTATAAAACGCACACTATGTAGGCAATTATATTACAAGTTGGAGGATTATATTAATGATAAAAATGCTTGGCTCAATGCTGGTCCTGCTCCACAACAATAGGGTTATTAATTAGGTAGCACGCATAATTATTGAGGAAGCTGCAGAAGACTGTAATATTATCTTTGCATTGTATCGATTCAATTTCTTAGTATTGTATAATTTTATTGCACATGTGTGAGTACCATGTACTAATTAGTATTGACTCGATTTTGCCCTGGTGGTTGAGAGAATGTCATGCTCACTTAAATGTCTCGCTGATGGTGGCACGTGTGTCGGATCATTTTCAAATTCAATTCAAAATGGTTGAGCTGATTGGTGCTGATACGTGTGTCATGTTCGTGAACGGGCGCTGTCAGTTGGGACAGGTCATCTCTTAGCTGCCAAGGTTTTTATTTTAATTATTTCTGAATTGTCTTTTTTTTTATTTTACTGTGGACACTTTTAACTTGCTACATCGTTCTCATATATTGTGCACCATCTCAAAATGAATGATGTAACAAAGGATTTGTAATATTTTGGCGATCTAAAAAGAGTGTCCATGGAGTTTCTTGCCCGTTCTTCTCCATAGAGATCTACTTCTTGGAACGGGCATCTACGGTACTTTCACAGTTTTTAGGGTTCCGTAGTCAACAAGGAACCCTTATAGTTTCGCCATGTCCGTCCGTCCGTCCGTCCGTCCGTCCGTCCGTCCGTCCGTCCGTCCGTCTGTCCGCAGTTTAGCTCAGAGACGCACAGTACTAGAGAGCTGTAATTTGGTGTAAATATACAGATTTGTTGTGCCGAAAAAGTGGTAAAATAAAATCTCGTAAAATATTTTTTTTTAGGGTACCTCCAGTACTTACACGTAAAGTGAGGATTTTTTTTTTCTCGCGTACCCCTTAGTGTGGGGTATCATTAAATAGGCCTTTAAAAAATAATGATAGTTTCCATTAACATTTTTTTGATAAAAAAATTCGTTTGTGAAATATTAAGCTTTAAAGTGCTAAATTTTGCTCGATTCGAGTGTCCCCCCCCTCTACCAGCTAAACGGTTATGTTTGGGGGTGTGAAAAAATTCACAATAGTAGTACATATAACGAAGTTTAAAAGAAAATTATCATGACTAAGTAGGCTTTACAACTTTACGAGTAATAGTCGACCAACTTATAAAATGTACTTGATATCATATTTTCTTAAACAAAATGTATCGGAGGCAACTGCAAATGTAAGTTTGTCAACTTTATTTTTTCAGCTTTTATAGGTATGTTTTTTGGGGATAGGTAGGTGTTTATCGTCAACGTTTTTTTTCAACTATTAACTAAATTCAAAAAAAGGAGGAAGTTTCCAAATTCGTTGTAATCTTTTTTCTTATGTATTTTCCCCGATTTCTCAAAGACTCCTGGACCGATTTTGAAAATTCTTCTTTAAAATTAAATTCAGCGAATCAGTTTAGTTAGTTCGCATAAGTATTTTGATGGGCAACTACGGAACCCTACACTGTGCGTGGCCCGACACGCACTTGGCCGGTTTTTTATGTCTTGTGACTGGGACTGTAGCACCATAACTTTGTAGTGTTTAATTATATTTTTTATGTCTTTGACAATTCAAAAGTGCCTGTAAATGGTCAACTTGAATTAAATGCTTTTGATTTGATTTGATTTGATTACTTATTTTGGTCATCCACACTACTCTAGAAGTCTACATAGATTGTGTTGAAAACAAGTAAGACAATGATTCATTATTCCTACTACCCGTGTCATAAAATTATTACATTTTCACATGATGAGTGACAAAAACTCACGAGTCCCCTTGTGGTAAAGTTTCTAGTAAAAAATCCTAATCTGATTCTCATCATCGATAATAAATGTGAAAGTTTGTAAGAATGGACAGATTAATGCTTGTTACTCTTTCACCTAAAAATTACTGAACGGATTTGGATAAAATCTGGTACACAGATAGTTTACAACCTGTATTAACAAATAGAATACTTTTTATTCACGAAGGTATAACCGCGGGCAAAAACTAGCTTCTTGAAAAATACTTACCTCCTGACATTTGACTTGAGGCCGTCCATCAATTTTGTTACAAACTTCTGTAGTGTAAGCCATTTTTAATTTAAATTTCTTCTGTATATCATCTAGGTATGATATTTCCACTGGAAATGTTCTTCCGGGCACTTCTATGATTGGACATTGGTCGAAATAACTGTTGAAGAAATAATTCTTGTCAAACAGCAAGCGTAGCATGGTCCGGGACTAACGAATTACCGTGACCCCGGAACGCAAAGGGCTATTGAAGGACACCGTGGTCGCGATCCCGGCAGGCTTTGGCCCTCTAAAGTGAGCCCCATCATTGTGCTGACACACTTTGAGGCGCGCGTGGAACACAACGCTATGTCGACCCGGGCATCGTCCATAGTCGGACAGCGAGTCGCTTATTACTTGACGTCCGCATGCCTGCGCCTACGGTGCCCGGAGATCGTCTGCCGACGTCCGTCGTCGTGGGCGACTACCACTGCGACTGGATCGTAAAATGGACGCTGTCCTCTCCCTCAGGCATTCCACCTCCAACCAACCACAAAAGCTGTATCGAGCTGTGCTGGGTCGAGACGTGTTTTGAACAACCAATAGAATTGCGTTATTGACACAGCTCCACTTCGCAACGCAATTCTATTGGTTGTTCAAAACACGTCTTGACTCGCACAGCTTTGGTGGAGTCTCGGCCTTAAGGTTTATTTTCGTTTGACTTACCTAGTAAAAACTCCACTGTCTAGCGTAGCGCTCATTAGTATTCAGGATTGATATCTAACGCCCTCTTTAGTAACATCAGAGTGAGGTAAATATACGGAAAAACGAAACTTAATACATGGGTCTTAAAGTTTACTTTTCTTTAACAATATTTCGTAAAATTCTCACCATTTTACAACCTAGAATAGAGGCTAAATTAAACCTTACCCAACGCGTCTTAAGGTTTATTTTCTTTTAACTTACCTAGTAAAAACTCCAGTGTCCAGCGTAGCGCTCATTACTACAACTTTAAGTTCAGGATTGATATCTAGCGCCCTCTTTAGTAACAACAGAGTGACGTAAATATACGGGAAACGAAACTTAATACATGGGTCTTAAAGTTTACTTTTCTTTAACAATATTTCGTAAAATTCTCATCATTTTACAACCGAGAATAGTGACTAAATTAAACCTTACCCCACACAGCTTAAGGATTATTTTCGTTTAACTTACCTAGTAAAAACTCCAGTGTCTAGCGTAGCGCTCATAACTACAACTTTAAGTTCAGGATTGATATCTAACGCCCTCTTTAGTAACAACAGTGTGACGTCAGTGTTGACGTCACGTTCGTGAGCCTCGTCTATTATAACATGGGTACAACCTTCAAGACCTGCAAAGTAATTTCATCTTTATGGTATAGGAACAAAGTTCTTTTTAGAATGATAAAAGCCAGTCGTAAAATTGCTCAAATCCTAGCTAAGTATATTAGCGAAAACGAACCTCGTTTGTATTAAACTAAGGTTCATATTCCTATGATGATTGTCAACTTTAAATGACAAACGCTTAAAAATAATTGAATTGTATGCTAAGGTTTCAATCTAATTTTATGCCAAGTAAGTTTAGTAGCGAAGTTGATCCTTATTACCTGTCTTTAAATGATTATAAACCTTACCCTTCAATAAACTAGGTTCACTTTAATGTGAAACACTAATGTCTTTAACTTTTCATTAGACCTCATGCGACCTAGAATACTCAGGAATATGTAATGTATGCAATTTTTTACTTTATTCATTAGAAGACTAAGTTGAATTTTGAATGACAAATAAACTAAACAAAAAGTCGGTTAAGGTGTTTGGAAAACTGATGCGTATGTTGAAGAGTTAAGGTTCATAATTACCTGGATTGGTCTGCAGCCTTCTCAATAAAACTCCTGATGTACAGTAAAGTATGGATCCTCCTGGTGGCTTCGGTAGTTTAGAATGTAACCGTACCTGATAGCCTATTGATTCTCCTACCTGGAAATTTGCGATTTACCACTTTATTACAATGTGATAAGGTCGAATTTTAGACGAGGTATCATAGGTAGGCGCCAAAGTCTTGCCTTAGTAATAATCTATGAGACTTAGAGAAAATCTATGTCTCCTCCTAGGCTCTTTCATTCAACCCTATGGCGGCCATAATGAAAAAAGAAACTTTACCGTTTGTGCAACTGGTGCAATTGATTTTCAACCTTAAAACGGTTAAATAATAAGGTGGTTGTCAATTTTTCCCCTGACAATATTTTGAGACCTATCTCTTCCCCAATTCAGTGGAAACAGTTTGCGGTTCTGGCACTATAATTTCTATTTAACCTTAGAGAATGTTAGAAATAGAATTCGTTTTCTCTTGATAGACTTTCTTAATAATTCTTGAGACACCTTTTCCCCCAACTCAGTGGCAACTCTATCAACTAGACCCATGGTGAGCACACGTCGCTCCAAAACTATCATTTAATTGATTTTCACGTACAAATGATACTCAACTTAAAAGTTGATCAGCAATAGAGGTAATTTTCCCTAAAAAGCCTCTTTAAAAGCCGATGATGCCTACCTCTTCCCCCAATTCATTCGCGACTCTGTCAGCTAGCCCCATGGCGGCCACACGTCGCGGTTCCGACACTATCGCTGCGGTGTCAGCGCCGCACTCACGCAGTATTGCCGCAGGAGTGCGCGTTGATTTGCCGCAGCCCGCCGCGCCTACAATGACTGTCACTCTGTTTTGTTGGATTGTTGATGTTATTTGGTCTCTGAAATAAAGATAATGTAGTAGTAGTAGTGGTAGATAAACTTTAGTATTCTTGCAGGAATAATAATAAATATCTGGTTGACCGAGCTCTCGCTCGGTTTTTAAAATGTCTATATCTTGGGATCCGAGCTTTTCTCGAACCTGGGACTATAAATCGATTCCTTGAGCCGAAAAACCCCTAATCTGTAACTTTCATGAAAATCCTTGGAGCTGTTTGAGAGATCCTGATTATATATAAATATACAAGAATTGCTCGTTTAAAGATATTAGATTAGATAATATTCCACAACTAGCACACAACGCCATCTAGTCCCAAGCTAAGCAGAGCTTGTGTTATGGGCACAGCAGCAGCAGTTTTGAAAATAAAACGAAAGTTTGTTTGGATAGATGGATGGATATCTGTTTCTCTTTCACACAAAAACCACTGAGCGGATTTGGTGGCCCAGTGGTATCGGTCCCGACTTACGAATTGTAGGTCGTGGGTTCGAACCCCGCCAGGCGCATTATTTTGTGTAATTTATTTCATGACCACTGCTCTCAAAACTGTGAAGGAAAACATCGTGAGGAAACTAGAACTAAAAATTCGAAGACATGTGGCATCTACTAACCCGCACTGGGCCCGCGTGGTGGATTATGGCCCACTCCCTCTCACAGAGAGGAGACCTGTGTCCCAGCAGTGGCAACAATATAGGCTGAAGATGATGATGATGGATTTGGTGGAATTTCGGTACGGTTGCTGGCAATAACTAGTTTCATATAAATCGCAATAAACTAGATTTGCAAATAGAAGAGACATAAATACGTTCATACTGCTCTACCCTAACGAAAGTGTAAATATTACGAAAAGCAAAAGTGAAAACACACTTTCAGCAGCCAAAAATCTCTCTCCAACACTTTTACTACCACTACGTCACTATGACGTGTGAAACGAAAGTTTGACGTTTAACGAAATCGAGAGTAGAGTTCGCGCCACCCACTCTTGAGCTGCGGAATTTTCGAGGTACTACATTTTTAGGGTTCCGTAGTCAACAAGGAACCCTTATAGTTTCGCCATGTCCGTCCGTCCGTCCGTCCGTCCGTCTGTCCGCAGTTTAGCTCAGAGACGCACAGTACTAGAGAGCTGTAATTTGGTGTAAATATACAGATTTGTAGTGCCAAAAAAGTGGTAAAATAAAATATCGTAAAATATTTTTTTTTAGGGTACCTCCAGTACTTACACGTAAAGGGAGGATTTTTTTTTTCTCGCGTACCCCTTAGTGTGGGGTATCATTAAATAGGTCTTTAAGAAATAATGATAGCTTCCATTAACAATTTTTTGATAAAAAAATTAGTTTGTGAAATATTAAGCTTTAAAGTGCTAAATTTTGCTCGATTCGAGTGTCCCCCCCCTCTACCAGCTAAACGGTTATGTTTGGGGGTGTGAAAAAAATCACAATACTAGTATATATAACGAAGTTTAAAAGAAAATTATCATGACTAAGTAAGCTTTACAACTTTACGAGTAATAGTCGACCAACTTATAAAATGTACTTGGACATCATATTTTCTAAACAAAATGTATTGGAGACAACCTGCAAATGTAAGTTTGTCAACTTTATTTTTACAGCTTTTATAGGTATGTTTTTTGGGGATAGGTAGGTTTTTATCGTCAACTATTTTTAACTAAATTCAAAAAAAGGAGGAAGAATTAAGAATAAAGATTACGATGAATTTAGAACCAAATTCATCGTAATCTTTATTCTTATGTATTTTCCCCGATTTCTCAAAGACTCCTGGACCGATTTTGAAAATTCTTCTTTTTAAAATTAAATTCAGCGAATCAGTTTAGTTAGTTCGCATAAGTATTTTGATGGGCAACTACGGAACCCTACACTGTGCGTGGCCCGACACGCACTTGGCCGGTTTTTTTTTTTAATGCAATTTGATGGAATGACATAGACACTAGCGCCACGACAAGAGGTCATGAGTGGTGGCTAATCGAGAGTAAAATGATGATGACGCGTTTGACGTCCTGCATGACATTTTGACGTTTTTGTGACGCAAACGGCAACGTTGAAGTTTATTTTGTTAGGAAAATTATAGAAAAATATAGTTCCTTGTTCGTAGAGACTAGAGTCGCTTTTTAATTTTTCCAAACAATACATGCAGTAAATACTTAAAACCCGCTGTCCTTAAAATAAGGAAAGCATGTGCTTTTTAATAGTGTTAAAATCATCAAATAGGTCCACCTGCCCGGGGGGGGGAGAGGGACTGTCAGATTTGTACTGACTAAAATTCACAGCGACACCTGCAAATCCCCTCATGTAACAGGGCCACGGTTACCCGATGAAACAGTGCTTCGATCCCTGTCGTATCAATCGTAAACTAACTGTCAAAGGAGTTATTCGAAAGTGTATGACGCGTTCTACGTAGTCGAAAGCCTATGACGCGTTCTACGTAAGACTGACGTATACTACGTCAAATCGACGTAGCCGTAGCATACGTCACGTAGACAACAGTTGACAATCGAGAGTGAAACTTTCGATTTCATTTTCGCTTTCAATTTCATTCGCGTGACGCGTTTGACGTCGACCATTGTTGCATTATTAGTCGTCGATGTGACGTCGTTATTGCGTACTTTGGTGTTCTACTTTGTGTGTTCAGTATGAGGTTTTTTAGTAATGAAAGTGAATCTATACTAGTAATATTATAAGGAGGTAAAATTTGTATTTAGGAGTCTATATCTTTGGATCTACTGAGTTTGTTCTGAAATAAAATTCAGCCAATGATAAGCTACATATCCCAATGTCATTAGTAAGTAAAATTAAGGGCCCACAGGCAGGGTAGGGTTTCCACTGCTGGGACACAGGCCTCTTTGTGAGAGGGAGTGGGCCATAATCCACCACGCGGGCCCAGTTATGGGCAATTGCCATTTAGTAATTAAATGGCATAGGTATTAGATGCGGTCCCTGGACACTTGAAATTCTTTCCCTTAGACTTCTGTATAAAATGGGTTATGTTATAAAGGGCACTTACTGTACTGCGTTATTACCTTTGAGGGCTCCAAGTTTTGGTTATAATAAAAGTGGAACGCAGACGAAGGACGTAAACTAAAGCAGCGCACGAAAGTAGGTCAAATATTATCTAAATAAATATAACTCAAAGGTGACTGACTGACATAGTGATCTATCAACGCACAGCCCAACCCACTGGACGGATCGGGCTGCAATTTGGCATGCAGGTAGATGTTATGACGAAGGCATCCGCTAAGAAAGGATTTTGACCAATTCTATCCCCCAGAGGATAAAATAGGGGATGAAAGTTTGTATGAAACTTTGTCAATTTGATATAAAATACATTGTTAAGTTCCGACATCCACGCGAACGAAGTCGCGAGCACAGCTGTTATTAAAAAAGGTTCCAAAAAAATTGAGAGCGGGTAAGACGTCTCTAACAAATATGATTTTCTTCGGGATGAGCCAACGGCGATATACGCCATTTTCATGGGAGTAATTTGACGTCTGATAGGGGAGAATGGAAGAAAACGTGTACCTAGTGCCAACCCTAAGCAAAGTTGCAGTGGTTTGGGAATAGTTTGGTGGGTCTGTCTCATATAAAAAAAAAAAAAAAACCTAAGCAAAATGGGAAGGTTATGGGTAATCTGTGGTTATGGGCAGGAAGATGATGATGACGTAGAGATCACTAAACGTCACCTGCTACAATCCAATCCAATTAAATACTCATTTCGCCTCGTCCACGTTCATACATCTGTTCATAGAAGCACGCCCTAATATGCAAACACGATAAAAAAATCCGTGACCGCAATTATGACGAAAGATCCAAGCAACTTTTAAAATCATTGCGACGTAATCACATCATGATCTAAAACTCAGAAAAAATACACTAAATAATGTCCAAAATGACCTCAAAATCTCATTAATGCACTTATAAAGACCCAGATTCAATTGCACCGTCACACTTTCGCGAAAACGCATTTGATCTCCATTCGAAAGTGGTATAGAAACTCTTTGGACGCTCCAGTTATTGTCAAAGGAGGTCGCGATGTCTTCCTAATCTTGTATTGAGGTTATATCACCGCTCACTTCGGTCGTAACTTCGGCTTTCAACAACCTTGAATTGGGGAAAGTTGGATGTCGTTTCGATAGGGGGTGATATGAGAATACGTTACTTTTGTCGTGGTAGTTAGAGAGAGCCGTGGTGTATAGCCACATATGGCTGTTTGGACGAGATACTTCGACGGATTTTGTCAACAATGTGAATGGTAGTCTGGCTGATAATGATTTTACTATTTTCTCTGGAATTCAAAGTCGCGACCAGTACCAAGCTACGCGTCGTACCAAGCTGAGCGTCGTTGTTGTTGTTTGCCAAAATATACTGTCACGTGTCTTTAACCATTGTAAAAGTTGTTCTCAAAAACAAAGAAAACATTATGGAATGTAATTCGATTTGATTTTGTATTAACTTTGATGGACCCACTCGCGTGTTCTGAGCGTTCTATCTGCCTATTTCTTTGATCTGAGATATTATGAAATAGCTTTTTTAGCTCGCATGGGAATGACGGGGATTTTTCGTAATACGTCATTTTTCTACTGGTACCCCTGTCGATACACCCAAGCTCTGTTACAATTCAGCTGTGTCGGAGTTATTGGATACGGTTAGCCGATACAAAATCTGGACAGAATATGCTGAACAGTCAACTACCTCTCTCTGTCGCTCTCGTCTGAACTCAGCATGGTTTCAGCCGATAATATAGTCAGCATACCTGACTGTTCAGAATTTCTGTCCAAAGATTTTATATCGGCTAACCGCAGCCATTGTTCATTTAAATGTCTATGTTGATCGGGCCTATAGTGTAAACTTTTAAATGAGTCAAATGTTTCATTCTACGATTCATAGCTGGCCCAATTTTTAACGACATCATTACTTTAATTCTACTTAATTTAAGGAAAATCCAACACTACATAATTATTAGGAACTGTAAAGTGAGTAGGTACCTATCTATGGATATCATAGTTCACGCTAGGAAGTCGGATTTTGGATAAAATAAGATAAAACTTTTCCTCATAAAAAATCATATACCTACTTTGCATACAGCAATTTTCCATACTAAAAGGACACTTCCTTCTCAGCTTAACCGATTATAATCTCGTAACCTAAATAAAACTAATCTGTACCAAATTCTGCTTCAAAAGGTCACCTAACAGAATGCCAAGGTCATTTCCCGGGTTTCGGGGGCACGGTATGAGGTCGCGACCGCGAATCGAGGCCTCAAGGTCATATATTTGTAGGTTACGGGACAATGAGGGCACTTTGTATAGGAACTGGTACAAGGTTTTTTGAAATTGGAACGTTTTCAGGATATATTGTTGTCAATGTGTGTGTGTGTGTGTTTGACGTCATTTAGTATGAAGGTCGGTTAGGTAAAGGATAAAGTTTTTTTTTTTTTTTGCAGATGCGGAAGTTCTTGTTGCCTAAAAATAGTATTTAGGTTTTACCTTGTTTACTAATTTTTCTTTGAAAAAGTTTTGATGTTTTTTTTTTATTTGGTAGAACCCAAGAGAAGTTCCATATAAACGTGAAATACCTACACCCCAGCAGTACGACCTAATTTAATCTGTTTAATTCAATTTATTGAATCGATTTTCAACCTTATCACAAATGCAGAATAGTTTATCTTCTATTGGGAAGATTTTAATGATTGGGATAGCTTTAAGAGCTGGCGTGGATAATTTACTTGAAAAAAAAATGCTACTAACTTCATGAACAAATCCATAAAAAATACAGTATAAAGAAGTCGGTTAAAAAAAAACAAACTTTACATTATCGTTAGTATTTTTAACGCCATCTATGTATAATGAAATGAACTAGAATATCCGTCATAGTGATACCTAGACGCGTCGATAGATGTCGCTATAATAAGTAATCACCATCCATTCAGGGTGAAAAACCGGCATTGCGAGTCGAACTCACACAAGAAGGGTTATACACCATTAAGGGCTTCACACACAAGATACATCTTATTACATCTTTCCATAGAATTCGTCAGGAGACCACACACTGCACCTATAAATATTTTAACATCTTCGAATCTCTATGGAAAGATGAAATGAGATGTATAGTGCTATAATGTACATCTTTAAATTATAGCTGCTGTGTGTGAAGCCCTTTATTTATGGAAATGGCAAAAACTTAATGTCTGATGGCCCTTAAAAATTATTATTTATTGTATTCTGCGGGCACAGTACATACTGTCAGCTGTCTAAGGGAATTCGACCGATCCCAACTAACAGTGAAAATCAACCTTGCTACTAAGAGATCGTCTTGACGTCGTCGTGGCGATCGTGTTTTGTTTTTCATTTACATTAATATTAACAACGTGTTTTATGTCATTAAGTCATAGTAGCAAGGTTGATTTTCACTTGCTCACTGTGTAGGTGGTATGGAACCCTTTTTTTTTTGAGTGGGATAATTCTCACGGATACCCTCCGACTGGGGCGAGCGGAGGATTATGTCGGACTCAAACCGACTAAAAACACACTATTCTTTCTTGTAACATTGGTCGGGGGCCCAGGATATAAATGAAACATTCGCGCGCAACCCCCAACTGGTATCGGCCCACTATTCACGGCAGACCTATCTCCAAGTGCAATTTGTTCATCGCACGTTCTCCTTATTATTAAGGCATGGAATCCAAAAAATACTTAAAAAAGTAGATACTTACCGATATTCATCAATAGGCAAAGGTGTTAAGTCTTCGTCATACTGTTGAAACTTCTGTTTTAAAGCGTGGTTTCTTCTCTGGAGAACATTGGCCGTTGGTGGTGACACTTTTCTTCCATATACTGGATGGACATGGTACTTTAACTCTGTATGATTAGAAAAGGACATTATTTTTTAATAATCCTAGTGTAGGAACGTCTCATTAGTAAGCGCAACGAAAACGTTCTGAAATCTTTAATAGATTTTCAACTTTATGCGCTGAGGCTTAAAGTTGAAAATGTAATAGCGACTGCTGAGCGTTAACAATTGGGCTATAGGCCCAGTTTTCTCACAACTTGACGCGTTTCTTTATTAGCATTTTGAAAGCATTTCAAAATTATTAAAATTAGCAGTAAGGTAGTACTTGCCTGAACTTTCACCAAAACTTGATAATTCCTCATCTTCTTCTGAAAAATCATCTGTAAACAAAATTAATAACAAAATTATTAAGATTTAATGGTTCTATCACAGGTTTAATATGTGATGTATTACCAGTTTATCGTGCTCTCGTTTTCTATAATCTTTCCGCTAAAAGTCAACTTATTCTGGTTTTTTATAGCTTGATGTGTAAGAGGCTATTTTACCCAAAAAATATAATTAGTCGGATGGAAGATTTGACTCTTATATTTTCTTGTGTTACTTAAACCAAAGTTGATGAAGATACAACACTTCTAAAAATCACAAATTGTCACTAAATCAGTATAATTTTACCTGTAAAATTATACTGATTTAGTGTTACTGTGTTTACTACGCGTTTCAATTGAAAATAGGACTAACTTAACGCCAAATATTTTTTCAGTGTGGGGATCAAACAGGCGATAAGTTTTGCAGCAGTTGAACGCTCAGCCACTGGGCCAATCGTGTCATCGTAAATCGGGATGACAACTGTGGATGATGATGATGATGATGATAATGATGATGGGACACCCTTTTCCGCACTTAGACTCTCATTCTGTCCGTTGTGAACGCGTAGTACACACGGCTACACATAATGCAGGCATTATGTGTAGCGGTGTGTATTTACTATGAGTTTCAATTGAAAATAGGACTCCTGACACCTTTATTTTGTTATTATGGTTACTTACCATCATCAATAGTAGAATCTTTGGTCAGAACTGCGGGCGTCTGTAATACTTTGTTTCTAGCTTCTTTGAATGTGGCTTCATAAATGTCCTCTGAAAACAATGAAATTAACAATATATTTGAAAAGTAGGACATATTTTTTCAATACACAATGCACACTTCTACTGGGTTTATACTTTGGTTTAGGTAACATGATTTGTACAAAATTGAATTTTGCTAAAGAACTTATTTATCGTAGGACTTCTAATGTAAATTGATCCTTCATGACCAGTATTGATGAGCCTTTATTGTTCCCACAGTTAGGTCAAAGGCTTCCTCTCTGTGAAAGGAAATTGGCAAGGCGGGATCACTGTCAGACTCATCCAATATAGTTGGGGTCGGGTTCCAGTCGAACCAGATTCAACTGCATATCAGTGTTTTGGCCGGCATGCTTTGTTGCCCTGTAAAGGGGGGCTCCGTCATCATGCTGACACTCTTTGAGACGCGTGTGAAACACAACGTGCCGTCGACCCGGGCATGGTCCATGGTCGGACAGCGAGGCGCCTATTACTCACCGCCCGCGCCTACGGTGACCAGAGATCGTCTGCAGACGTCTGTCGCCGCGGGCGTCTTCCAAACTTCTTCTATATCATACATAATTTCTAAAAACTAAAGACAAACCTACTTATCCCATTTTCATAGTCATTCCAAATTCTCTCGACCCGTTCCATAGACTTTTCACTGATAGAGGCATGTATAGACTCATTTAATGTTTTCTTAATATCTTGTAGAACTTTCTGCTCATATAGAGGGTTGCCTTTCGTGTCAATTCTGTTCTTCATAAAGAGCCAATGGATAGCTTGGGTTGCCGCCTTTTCTGCCGCTTTCCGTTTTGATATTGCTGTGCTGTGGATATAAGAAAATGCGATAAGTGGATGCAATATTTTTTTTTTTGTTTGTTTAGTGCTTGCTAAGTGTTCTAGTGAGAATGAGGCTTTAGATTCTTAAACATTTGTCTACACAAGACGCATGGGCTCGCGCGGCAGCCTAAAATATGTGGCTCGCGAGGCAACCTCAATAGTTATCAGGAAAATTAGAGGCTCGCGAGGCAAGTCAAGTCATTAAAACCCCACCGCCAAAAGCCAAAATGGACAACACAATTCTAAAATGGCCTCGCAAGCCGAAACTACAGTTTGTACAAACTTAACAGCGCACACTGAGGCATCTTAGAGCGCATTCCGTTTACAAACGCCCAGTAAATTGGCCTTGAGGTATGCTAAGCCCACACAGCAACATATGCCCCAATGACCACGATGTATGACCACACACACCAAGGACTTAGAATTCAAGGAAAAGCCTGAAGAAGTAGTAAGAGTCTGACTGTACTTTCTGCTCCACCCAAGGCCATAAGACTGATTTGATGATTTTACCACCACTAATAATCCACTACAGCAGGCGTAGCATGGCGCCGTAGAAAGGGGTTTTGTCGATGCAAGAATAGACAAAATGACTTAACATAGAAATAATTTTAGCGTTTTAAGGATGTTTATGTAAAAAATATGGAAAATAAATGTTCTTTTCTTCAATAGTGTAAGAATGGTGTCATATTTGTGCAAAAAAACAGTCGATTTGTGTAGAAATAACGATGAAACAACTTTGTCTTTTCTTGGTAGAATAGAAATAGAATCGCCATGCTAAGCGTGCTGGTATATTCATTTTTTTTACAACACTGAGGCCAAGATAATCGTTGCTAAGCATCTGATGAAAGTATTACTTTGGCTTAGCTAATCCAAAATTTTGGGGTGCTAAGACAGAACCCCTCCACGTGCGCCCGTGGACTGGAGTTCCCTCTCGGATACGTCCGGGGAAAGACCAGTTTTTCGGGCCGGTGCACCCTGGGATGCGGGCAAAAACTCTTCCTTACTACTTCCTATAAGGGGTCTCTTTGCCCGTATGCGAATAGCCTGTCGTGTGGACGCTCCAACGCATGTCCCTCTGATTAGCAGAGGGCACAGCGGCGGAGCGGGCTTGCGAACGGTGAGTGATGGGTAGCTCGCCGTCCGACCACGGACAAACCCCGGGTCGATGGCGCATCGTGTTTCGCGCCAAATGCCTGCTGGGGTCGCGGCTTTTTTCTTAACCACGGATACCGTGGCCCCGGAACGTAAAGGGCATAGGAAGGAACACAGGTGGATTTTAGTCAGTAAAAGTCTGACAGTCTCTCCGCCCCACCCAGGGCGGGAGATCTCATTTGATGATTTTACCACATAAAAAAAAACCTAGTACTTTACCTTTCAAACTTCACTTTCTCTGGCCAAACAAATGCATAAGTACAGGTCCAATCATTATTGGGTGTAGATTTCTTTCTTCCTTTAGGGGCGACCGTGTGTTGTTTGTAGTGTATCTCAAATATCTTGTCCGGTGTTTTGGTAATCAACTCGTTTAGGGTCACTCTTGGCTGAGGGAATATGTCTGTTATGTTCTTTTGTACTGGAATATAGAAAGTAGGTGTGTTAGAAAAAAATAAGTATAGAATAAGGTTTCTTACTCATTATACAATGCAATCAACTGGAAGAAGTAGTTATCACTACCATTTATATGTCAAAATGTTGGCATTCTGCTACCAATTACTAGAAAGCATCAGAAAGTAGTCATAGTGTGAAGTAGGCATAATGAGATGAAACCGTTACTGCTACAATTTAAATGCACTGATAATATAAAAAGAATTAGTTAACATGTTGTTGTGTATAGGTAAGCCCTTAAGTTTACTATCATAGCGACTTTTGTCTGTGCTTCAAAATCAAATATTTTTATTTCACATAGGCCTATGAAGGCACTTATAAAACATCGACAACAGGTGCTCAGTTCGGGTTGGTTGATTCCATGGAGAAGAACCGGCAAGAATCTCCATGGTTATTCTTTTACCTTTTTTTATGCTTCAGAAAGCATATAATTTTTTTTGACTGTCATTACTGTCGAAATTCGAAAGTCTGACAACCAGTCTCACTGAGAGGTATCATATGACAGTCATGGAGGTCAGACAGGAAGGGGCTTTAATTTATGTAAAATACTAATTTTCAACTGCATTCAGTTCGATTGGGAGCCGACCTCTACATGTTGGGAAAAGGCTAGATTTTTCAGGCTGCAGATGATAATTTTTTATTCATGTTTATGAAAATTAAAAAAAAAATTGCAATGAAGTATTTAGGTACCTCTTTCATGCTGAACAGTCAAATTTCCAACATCACCATCTAATAAGCCTTTGGAACACCATTTTCTGTGTATAGGTAAAAGATTTATGACATTCCACCTACTTCTGCTGCATTTGTCGTTGAAGATATACTTGTTATATACACAAACTGCTAATCCTGAAAGGAAAAAATAAATAATAAAGTAAATCAAATTATTTTTTACATGTGAGTGCAAGAATTCTAGTTATTAGTAAATAGTGAAGTTGAAGCCGAAGCCGACTCTGTTGAAGTAAATTTTTCTTTAGATAACCTGAAAGTATTAAGAAGAATTTGCTTGAAGTTGCATCATGCTCCAAAACATTGATCCAAGAGAAAATTGTTCATATTTATCAACTTACCGCTATATTTTGCGTGTGACGAGACTATATTTGATGCAGCACTATTTACTAATAATCTTCTCCACACATTTGTCTTCGCAAGGAGGTTTTTAACCAAAAACATTTTGAAAAAGAAAATGTAAACATTGACTTCTTTGAGGTTATGTTTTGAACGTTTATTTTAGCAAATATCTTTTCACATGATAGTTTTCCAACAAAGTGTTAATCTGTTATGTAATGTTGAAGGCTTGAAGAATAGACTACGGAAGAAAGTAAGTCAACTTCATTTCAAATGTTATAAATACACTCGAAAATACTTTGCGGTAATTTCCCGACCACAACAATCTGAGAGAATTTTTAGGTTACTGAAACGTCAAAGTCAATGTCACTGTCAGTCAAATGTCATTTTACAGTGTGTTCCGAATCACGTAATTGGCTAAGTAACCGTAAAAGAATAATGATTTTTGAATACAATAGAATTTGAAAACAGTGTGATTATGTTGCTCCAACGATTTTGCATAAGTTACAATTTTTACTGAAAAACCTTATAATATTGGCTGATCTTGGAATAGAATCCGATGGTTTCAGTTCAACAATCGAACTGTAATCTGTCTACGTACAATAACTTTTTGGTTGATAATAAGCCAAGCGAGAGGTCAAGGTCACCACTACCTAAGTACAGACGCCAGCACATCAAGCTACCACAATCTGTCAGATTTCTTTAATAGAATTTCAATCTTATCACAAGAGCAGAAGGTCAATTTTTGATTGGTAAAATCTGACAGATTCGGGTAGGTTGACCTGCTGGCGTCTGTACATCAATATAAACCTGTCTGTACCCAGTTGAAAAATTACAGTAATAAAGACTGGTGACCACAGGGTATCAATAGTTAGCTCAACGGAAGTCAGGTTTCACTAGAAGACCAATACAGAAGTAGGTAGGTATATCAAATTAGGTAATAATGTCAGCAGATCCTGACTTTCGAATAAATAACCTTTGGATTCAGAATACTCAGTGGCGTAGCAAAACCGAATCTAGAGCGGCAAGATGCATCTGCGAGGCCCTTTTCTTTCGGAACGAAAAATATAGCTTGGTTCCACAGCTCGCGCGAGACCCCATTGAAATCATCATCTGCCTAGCCTTTTCCCAACTATATTGGGGTCGGCTTCCAGTCGAACCAGATTTAGCTGGATATCAGTATTTTACATGGAGCGACTGCCTGTCGGACCTCCACAACCCAGTAACTGGGTAATACGATACCCCATGGTAAGACTGGTTGTCAGACTTTAGAGCTTCTGACTAACATTAACGACTGTCAAAGATCTACAAATGACAACCGGGACCAACGGCTTTACGTGCTTTCCGAGGCACGGAGGAAACTCGCTATGACAGATGGTCACCCATCCACAGACCAACCTCGGCAAGCGCGGCTTAACCCAGAAGATCGGCCTGTGCGGCTGTGATTATTTAGCCACGAGCTCCTCTGAAAGGTTGCAAACTTGTGAGCAGTGGACGTCTTCCGGCTGATGATGATAAAACCTAAATATGAGGATGGATGGATGGGAGGGAGATTGTTTCTCTTTCACACAAAAACTTCTGAACAGATTTGGATGCAGATAGTTCTGGACCTGGTTTAGCACATGGGATAGTTTTCTTTTTTCCCGAATTCATCTTTCCATAAGATCATTTTTGACTTGTACCAGACAAAACGGCCAGCAACAGCTTATTCTGTATAAAATATAAAGGTAAGTAAGTAATTGTGTGTTTCTCATAATCAGGAAGAAGCGAAGCCTATAACAAAACATCTACTAATTATCTTACGACTAGTTCTCATGCAAGATGTTTACTATTGTGCTACTAAAATAGAATTAACACTTGTGATCTAATCAACTTGGTATAATAATAACTTAAAAGTTATCGCTTATGTTTGCACTTTTGTGATAATTATTGTAAACTTTGACTGATATTTATACAGTTTTTTCTTTTTTAATAAAAAAACTAACACTGCGTGCACACTCTGCACAGTTCGCATTTTAGTTTCCAAAAATGTAAATAGTTAAATGTTTTTGGGAAATAAAATGTTTTTGTCATTATTTTTTTTCAATTAGGCACTCACCAATACCCGCGACGTTGTCTACGGTCTACGTAAAGCAAAGGTGAAGTTTGATAAAATTATGCAATAGCAACATTACATTTTTACAAAACAACGTTCTGTTGTTTTTTTTTTGTAAAAGTGTAAAAAATATCCTACAAACTTTCACTTGCAACATAGCACTATGCTAGCTTACACCAGTGGAGTTGCTCGCTTGGAGTTCGTTAATCATCCTCCAGCATTATACTGCTTGGATAAAGAAAGAAAGAAAAGGGATTTATTGACACTCACACAGGTCAAAAGAATTTAGTAAATAAAGATTGTTTGAATTTGACCAACTATGTGGTTCCAAAAAGGATTATTTATTTAATTTACAGTTACATATGCTAACAATTTGTCGAAGTCCCTTACATTTTTTAACGATTTGTTAAAAAAGTCAGAATTTTAAGAAATAGTTTGCTGAACTAAGGCCCGACGCTGCGTTAAACGGGTCCCCGCGACGGGCAACCGTCGCGGGTCCACGTCCGTGGTCCCGCGCGTGGCCCCGTGCGTGGCTCCGCGCGTGGCCCCGCGCGTGGCGCCGCGCGTGGTCCCGTCCGGGTTGCCGCGCGGAGACACGCGCGTGGACCCGCGCGGGGCCCCGCACGTGGCCACGCGCGTGGACACGCGACCGATTTACGCAGTGTCGCTAGTTCATTTGAACGGTGTGCTTGTATAGTCTTTGTTGACTGATTTGACATCAAATAATGTTGTATAAAAAGGAAAAAGTTTCTGATTACGTAACAAACCTATGTGTTTAAGGATAAGAAATCACATAAAAAAAAAATCGGCAGAGCAATTTTTCACTAGATTCTCACTAGAAGATAAAGCGCGATATGTAAAAAGTTGATTTGGAGTGACACTGAAGTCGAGTTGGATGTTTATAATTTCCTATTCTAACGTTTTTTCTTCCTATTATTTCATTTAAACCTACAAAACCTTTAACTACAAAAAAATTTGAGACAGAGGGATTTTTCGCAGAGAGTTAAATAAATAAGCAATTTTCATGTTTTGGTAAAAAAAACCGAACTTCTCGGCTAAAAAAAAATGCATTATTGTGCATGTATAATCTGTATCACCTACTCTCACCATATCCCAAATTTCAGCACCGGAGGAATTTTTAAAGGCTTCATAAAAAAAAATTTGCTCTCTGTTTGCTCCAGTTACATGCACCGTGTATAAGCACCCTTATTGACTGAACCGCGCGTAGCCCCGCGCGTGGCTCCGGACGTGGCTCCGCGCGTGGTCCCGCGCGTGGCCCCGCGCGTGCCCCCGCGACGGACGTCCGCGCGGGTCTCCGCACATGGCTCCGCGCGGGTCCCCGCACGGGTCCCCGCGACGGAGCACTTTTGTATAGAACCGCGCGTGCATCCGCGTAACGCAGCGTCGGGCCTAATAAATAGTACGTCAGTGAATTTCAAGGACTGTGGCCAATGTCAGATTCGCTTTATGACAGCTATTTTTAAATTGAAAATAGGTACTGAGGTAAGTACTGTTTTTTCTTATGTATCCAATTATTGAAATTATTGAGGGTCATTTTTGAGAAAAGCCAAGACAAACCAACACAAAAACATTTTAAATAAAAAAAAACGTAATTATTTACTTAATATTTACGTCTCTGGCAGTCGTACAGTACCCCAGCGTGTAATACGTCAGCGTGGCCTTTAACAATAATCGTCATTTTGAAATCAACTCAAATTACACTCCAATAGAGTTGATATTATTTTGTGGAAAATAACATCGGTCAGAAAACAAGCATTTGAATACACTTTAAGGCGATTTATAAAAACTCTCGAACGAGTTATGAACACAACTTGATAGGTAGGTATTTATATTTGTGGCCACAAAATGACTAATAATTAAACCAAATTGAGTACCTAATTATTTTGTAATTATTAACTGACGCACAATAGCCGACTGTCACGGTCATATAAAAGAAATGATTTTCGAATGAAATTATTTGCAGTAAAAGGTAGGAAAAATACATGAAAAACCACATGGACAATTTAACACTTATATAATTTTTAAACGATTCATACATTAATAAGGCTAAACACAATGATTTATGATTACTAAGTACGTTTCAAGTCCATTGCTCGTTTTGTTTTAAACACATCTATCATAATTAGCACTAAACAGTCATTGCAGATCAAAATCGGACTAATAACCACCACTATTTTCCTTCGTCTTCGTCCTTCAGACGATAATAAATGCTATTCTTTATTCAAATGTTCATGTTATATGGAACTCTTTGCTTAAAACTAAACACTATGATAATTATGGCCAGTATTCTACAATGATGTTTGAACGGATATCGATTTGCATTATAATCATGTTTTTAATCGATTCAGAGATCAAACATCTTTGCAGATTACGTGCAAAAAGTCTTTCATCAAGTTTCCTTATTAATAAACTGTGGGTTTAGAATAAATACCACTAAATATCACAGTCGTTGTAGTTTTCTCCATAATAAAGTAGATGAATGGTCGATTAGCATGGAAATATGGCGCTGATATTCTATCAGAGAAAGTAGCCGTCGTCACAGCAGACGCCACAGTTCCTGATTCTGTAACTTCGATATCAGCTTTATGAACGATGGCGGACACAAAGATACTGTCTTTCGTTACTCTCTGGAAGCTAGCCAAGTCAGGTTGGAAAATATCGTAAACACCCATGTCGTTCAACGGCTTGTTTAAAACTAGATTTGTACTTATATGGAACCTGGGTAGTTTCACATCAACATCTTCTATTCCAAAAGAATCAACATCGTCTTGCAATCTCTTGAAGATATCCTTCAAACTGACTTTGGCGAAGTTCTTGTACATTTCCGAGATCCTCACTGAAGGATAGGGCAGGATCACAATCATAGAGTATTTCCCATTCGTTCCGTAAGGCAGTTCCACAACGAAAGATTTCAACGACTGCATATTTGAGAAAGCAAATTGTCCTTTTTGGAACATCATATTCACATTACCGGCCACGTTTTTATCTTCATCGTAGAACGGTTCTAGCGTTGTGTCGGATTTGTTGAAAGGCGTTGCCCAAAGTCCTTTAAATGAGATCACGTTCGTTAAAATCATTCTTGATTCACGGAAGTCATCTGACCGTAAAACGTTGGAAACTCGTCCCCCTGACTTCTCGATGTAAGTGTTAGCGATGCGGGCGGAATTGGGGTCATCGAAGTCGAGGACTTTCAACGAGGCTCCAAAATCGTTCTGTAATGTTGATCTGAAGGCGGGGTACACTGAGAAATCGTTGTCCAGAAACACGAAGTTCTTGCTCGAAAGGCTGACTCCATTGTCTCCTTGGGCGAGGACTGATCTTGTCAAATCTGTGTATCCGTTGACTAAAGTGCTCGGGTTCTTCGGCAAGATGAATGCTCTCGCGAGCTGGTTGTAGCTATTACCGGTTGCCCCAAGGGCAATGCCAGTCATCAAAGTCCATATTCCAAATGGTGATATCACAACATGTCCGTTAGTTTCCGCTTGTGTGTAATACAATAGCTCGATGCTAAAGTTCCGGGGTCGTTCATTAAAATCGATCTCACAATAACATACACCGACAAATAACAACACTAGCGCGACGGACTGCATCGTGTGTTCTCGACAGAGTCTCGCGGAACACTGAACAATTATTATGCGAAACGGCAATGTGGCTAATTTATAGACATTTATATATTAAAGCGTACACAAGCAAAATACAACTGTATCTTTGTTTGATAAAGTCCAATTTTCCTGTTCATGTGATAAGCATTGAGAAGAAGATCAGAACCGGTATTCGTGTCCATTTTTGTTGAAAAATGTTTTGATATCAATTCTAGTTGTAGTCCTTACTTACGAGGCGAATCATAAAAACTACTCTGGGCTCCGTTGGCCGAAATGGTTTTTAAATGAATTAATTACATAATATTCTTGAAGAGGCTTAATAAAGTGAACACGTTTTTCTTTATCTTTGAGGTTGAATTACTGGTTTTAGTTTTTTTAAAGCCAGTTTTGTCATTGCTTTAGTCTTCAAAAAATGTCTATTCTCTTTGGTTTTTATTTCAACTACTTTTTTTTTCTAACGTGGGCAGAGGCACGCCGAATTCAACACAATAGGTTGTTATTTTAGACTTGTGTCAACAGTTCTTTGACCTTTCTTTACACACCTTTACATCTGTAAAAAAAAAATATATTTAATGAAAAACAAAAAACCCGACTGCGTTAAAAAAACTCAAAAGGAAGAAACAAGTCCAGTAGTTAAGAATTCACTCATTCACACTCACAGTCGGGGCCCATTCAAATTATACCAATCAAATCTTCCCAACGGGCCCCGACTGTGAGTGTGAATGAGTGAATTCTTAACTACTGGACTTGTTTCTTCCTTTTGAGTTTTTTTAACGCAGTCGGGTTTTTTGTTTTTCATTAAATATATTTTTTTTATTTCATACTTTTTAGTTACTATTCAGAGAATTATTGTTTTGTTAAAACTTTAAATCGTCATATATCCTAAACTATTATTTAAAATGAAAAACGATTAAGGGAACCTAAAGATGATTTTAAAATACCTATTCAACGATACCCCACATGACATAGTTCATCGACTTTTTTTTTTTTCATTTTGACAATATGGCGTCTGGTTGTCGCTGTGGTGAATATTGATTACTGTCATGTCTTTAGTGACACTCGCAAGGTTAAGACGAATCGATTGACGTAAGAATTATCAAAATCGGCCCACGCGTTTGGTCTCTAGAACGCCACATAGAAACAAACATACATACATACATACATACTTACATACATACATACATACATACATACATAGACTGATAAACACATTACCCTCCTTTGCGTCGCGCAGTCGGGTAAAAACTTGCAATTATATTTCAGAAAATAAAATGAGAACAAAATGTTGAGTCCAAAATGAGTAAGTATAAGCCTCGGTTTCGTTCACTTGAAAGTGTAGATAATCTAAATAATGAGCTATACTATTTATTAGTTTATAGTTTGCCTGATGTAAAGGTATTTAAATAACAAAAAAAAAAAGTACAAATATATATTATACGTACATATATAATAAACAAAATTTTGCATCCACTCTATCATTATAAACCAGTTGGCTTATGAAATTATTCTTTGGTTAAAATCGCGTTTATTTTTAAAGTACGTTGGTACTTTAAAAATTGATCCTAGGAAAAAGAAGCCGCTTTCGTCGTAATTCGGGAGCCGTCCGGAATTCGGGATAGAGGTATCAAAATCAAATCGTTTATTTCAACTAGGCCAATTACAGGCACTTATGAATTGTCAAAAGACATAAAATAAAACAAGTATAAAAATAGTTATGGTGCTACGGTCCCAGACACAAGACATAAAAATTGTGAAAGTACCGTAGGTGCTCATTCCAAGGTGTAGATCTCTATGGAGAAGAATGAGCAAGAAACTCCATGGACACTCTTTTTCAATCGCCAAAATTATTACAAAAATTTTGTTACATCATTCATCATCAGATGGTACATTGTGTGAGAACGATGTGGCAAGATAATAGTGTCCATAGTAAAATAAAAAGACAACTCACAATAAAGTTTTTAATAATTAAAATAGACCGTGGCAGTTAAGAGATGACCAGTCACGACTGACAGCGCCCGTTCACGAACATGACACATGCATCAGTATGTTGGCAAAATGTACCTATCTTCTATTATCACATGAAAATAGGATGCATTTTGCCTACTTTAAGCAGAAAATGATTATCCGAATATGCCTTACATGCCTTTAAGCAGAATATATTCGAATATGCGATCCCAACATGCCTATTTGTTCATTAAATGAGACATATTGTTTCGATTAACTTTAAGTGTGGCTCATATATTTAATGACTTTAATGAAGCAACGACTGATTTACTCATTTCAAAGGAGCGATTGACCAAAACAAAAAAACACGTGTGGCACTCGGGTACTACCGCGGTAAAGCTTGCATAGCATTTTTTGTCAACTTATGCTTTTTTTTAGGCTTTGGTCAGTCACGTCAATCAAGTGAAACGTCAAGAAAAACAAACACCGTGCCAAAGTCTGCCGAACTGAAACGACGTGAGACGATGCGGGGTGTTAGGTTTTTTTTTCGTCACGGAACTTCTTGCAATAGCTTAAAAATTTAAATGATCAGGCAGTGGTCTTCTCTATCGGCCGTTACGCTTACGCAGCAATGAAACCAAAGTAATTATTCACTGATGGTGGCGCGTGTGTCGGATCATTTAGTTCCCTTCAAAATGGTTTAGCTGAATGGTGCTGGTAGTAGGGACTGGTCATCTTTTAGCTGCCATGGTTTATTTTAATTATTGGTAATTTGATTCATTTGTTTTTTATATTTCCTGTGCACACTTTTTTACATAATGTACCATATCATGATGAATGATGTAACAAAGGTTCTGTAATAGTTTTGGGCGATTAAAAAAGAGTGTCCATGGAGTTTCTTCGCCATTATTCATCATGCTTTGGCATGGGCATCTATACAGTATTTTCACAGTTTTTATGTCTTGTGATCCCCTGTTGGACCTTATTTTTTATATTAGGTATATTTTGTGTCCTTGGACCTTTTAAATGTGCCTGTAATGGCCTACTTGAAATAAATGCTTTGATTTTAAACATTGACGTCTTAGAAACAAAACTTTGGTCCCACATGCTGTGGGGTATCCGTATCGAATCACCCCTATTTTTGTTTCGCGACTTTTTATAGCTTTCGAGTTATGTATTCATGATTTTGTATTACACAACCTGGGCGCCGGGTATTACAAGGTCATAAAACCAGGCCTATTCCGGCGAGTGAAAGTGACAGAGCTATTACAAGTCGTCTAGCGCCATCTCGTTCACTCACTGGAACAAGCCTGGTGTTAAGACGTAATACACTACACCAATTTAAAAATTCAAAAACTTCTACTAGAAAATTTTTTTTTTCAGCCTACATACACAGGAAGTTATGCTGAATAACTGCAACTAGACGTATAAACTAAAATCCCTTTAAGTCAGTGTAAAACCTCCTTAGATACTAATCTGGTTTTCAACATCTTGGGTTTTTCTAGACAATCATGTTAAAGTCATCGACCTAACTAGCTATGGTAAAAGTGATTTCTAGATGTAATGATGGAATAAGCTTTTTGATAAATAAATAAAAAAAAAAAAAAAAAAATAGATTCTAGTAAAACTACAGAACACTTAATAGTACTACGTTAAAAGTAAGTTTTGCCCCCGGCTTCACGGGCGTTTATATATCATCATCATCAGCCTATAATGTTCCCACTGCTGGAACACAGGCCTCCTCTCTGTGTGAGGGAGGGTCATAATCCGGTTGGTAGATGTAACAGTCTTCGAATTTAAGTTCTAGGACATGCCGGTTTCCTCACGATGTTTTTGAGACTTCTAGCGGGTACATATTTGAATATCGAAGATTAAAATATCTACGCTGAAAATGTCGATGTTCAGAATATCGAAAATTAAAATATCGATTGTAACAAAATATCGAAAAATGTTACATCTACGCTTAAAACGTCGAATATTAAAATGTCGACTGATTTAAATGTCGAATGATTCAAAATATCGAAAGACGTTATGTCGAAATTCAAAATATCAACGTTTAATACATCGCAGTTCATAATATCTAATTTCATAATATCTACGTTAAAAATACCTACTAGTTGAAATATCGCAAAAAAAAACCACCTACCAAGGTAAGTCGACGGAGCCCCGCTTCGCGGGGCTCCTATTTCGGTTTGCAAGGCTTAAAGTAACCTAACACGAAGTGGATGGCGGGGTCTTTCAGACCCCGCCACCCTCTTCGAACCTAACCTGTCCGAATCGGGGTGCCCCAAGTCGCTCTTGCGTCCTTAGTCAAATTACTGATTAGTACCCAACAAGGTAGCTGGACGGACTTCGGATGCAAGAGCGAGCGAAGCGAGCTCGGAACTTGGGGCACCCCGACTCGGACAGGTTAGGTTCGAAGAGGGTGGCGGGGTCTGAAAGACCCCACCATCCTCTTTGTGTTAGGTTACTTTAAACCTTGCAAACAGAAATAGGAGCCCCGCGAAGCGGGGCTCCGTCGACTTACCTTGTTAGGTTCGATATTTCGGACATTCGATAATCTGTACTTCGATATTTAGATCTTTCGATGTAACTTTTGTAGATATTTAGATTTTAGATATATTGGACGTAGATCATTTAATCATTCGATATTTCAAACTTTCGATATTTTAAGTTTCGATTTTATGGTCATTCGATATTTTCATTTTCGATATTTCGAACATCGATATTTTAAGCATAGATATTTTAATCTTCGATATTCAAATATGTACCCCTTCTAGCACTTGTAGTAACGAGAGTTTCATACAAAGTAGCAACACCAAAAACCACCCCTTAGGGGTCGAATTTCGAAAAACCCGTTTCGTAAATAGCACTTAGGTACTTCCTAAAGGAACCCGCATGCAAAAAAAAACTCCTAATACTGGTAGTTTCCGAGATTTCGTGTCCTATGAGTGAGTGACCTTTTGCTTTTATAAATTATATACATTCCTTTATTCATCTTTTCACCTTACTATACATATACATTTCTAAATATTTTTACAAAAACAAAAAATAATAATTAAAAGTGTAAATAATAATAGTGGCCCACCGGTATCGGGAACCTGTCCAAGCTACCGGCAGTCAGGGCTCCAGAGTAAGGAACCTCCTAACAATGCGCGCCGTGTCCAGAAGAACTGCTTTCTGAATCTGGCCCTTGATCCAGCTGCCTAACGAGAGCCTCCTGAGATGTTGATCGAGGTTCTTGGCACTTTAGTCATGGACATTATTATTAACTAGCTAGGGCGCTGAGAAAAACCTTATACACGCCTCGCGCTGAAAAAAAAGCTTTTTTTTAAGCGCGAGGCGCGTATGACACATGACAAAACATAGATATATGTGTAGTCTGCCCTCATTTTACAAAAATAACTGTATGAAAACCCAAATGCACACATAATCAGCAAATCTATTGTACATACCTACCTACACGTGATTTGCATACAATAAGCATTGTAAACATATTTGCATACATTTGAGTGTACCGGTATTACCCATGTAGGTACCTATGTGGTATTGCCATTAGAGATTGCAAAAAATTGTGGTACTGTACCAGAATAGCTTTTGTGATTATCACAATGGGTTTTTTGTTACTGAGCTGTTTCGGTAGCAGATACCTAATTGGTATAATTGGTAAATACGGTACGGGCCTCAAATAGCCTCAATGAGGCACGCGTCGGTGTTGGACGCCCACGGCGACGGACGTCAGCAGACGATCTCCGGCCACCGTAGGCGCGGGCATGTGGGCAGCGAGTAAAGGGCAACTCGCTGCCCGACCATGGACCATGCCCGGGTCGAGCGACGGTGCGTTGTGTCCCACGCGCGTCTCAAAGTGCGTCAGCATAATGACGGGGCCCCCTCTCAGAGGGCCAAAGCCTGCCGGGGTCGCGGGACTTATTCCACCACCGTGACCCCGGAACATAAAGGGCTATTGAAGGACACCGAGGATTTTAATCAGTACGAGTCTGACAGTCCCTTTTACATTTGATGATTATACCACGTTAAAAAAAAATGAGGACCCGGGTGATGATCCCTGATCAGACGGCGAGTCTCCCATTACTGGCCGCCCACATGCCCTGGGATGAGTTTTTTTATGAAAATGAATTTAATGTTGACTTATAATAGCACATGTTTCAAGATTTTTTGAAATTCCAACCCCAAAGGGGTATTGAACTATAATGTCAGCCAGGAATCCGATCAACCCACCCGAATATGTAAAATTTTACAAACCGAACATTAACCTTCCACTAGGATGGTGCAGTGGCTGAGCGATTGAACTGCTGTGCTGAGTGTCGCGGGTTCGATTTCCACACAGAGCAAATATTTAGTATGATCTACGAGTACTTGTTCCGGATCTGGGCGTTTGTGAACGTGAGTTTGTATGTTTGTAAATGCACCCACGGAGATAATATACCTATTGTGTAACTCACTGGTAAAAACCTATTGAAACACTTTTAAAAATAAAAATTGCCGACTCATTTGTTACTTAACAAATAATTATCCTCTTTGTAAAGGTTACCAACCAAATCCCTCACGATTATCGAATAAACAAAATGCAACAACATAAAAAATGCAATTCGGCATCCGTTATCAAAAACCCGGGAAATACCAACATCATGTAATAAAACCAGTTCTTAGATTAGAAACAAAATCGATTAAGACATTACATATATGGGGTGACTGATAATTAGTGTACAATACTTAAACACGTGATTGTGCTCATGATAACAAACAATTTTTATTATGGGAGCAAAGCCGAAATCGTAAAAAAAAATATCAGCTGGTCAGTACATTAAACAAACATAAATGTACTGAACAGCTGGTTTTTTTTTTCGAGTTTTCAGATTTGTTCCCGTAGTAAAAGTTGTTGGTTATCATGAGCAGAATCACGGGTTTAAGGGATCGTCCACACCAAACGTATTGTCCGCCGCCGACATTTGAATATACTCACTGTTTGTATAGTCGGTTCGGTCGGTTCGGTGTGAACAAGAAGTTAAATATATATTGAAAAACAATAAACTGCGTAACGCGTGCTCACAGTCGGCGGCGGACAATACGTTTGGTGTGGACGATCCCTAAGTATTGTACACTAATTACCAGTCACCCTATATAGCCCAGTCAACGAATGCTCAAAACAATTTTTGACTACGTAAGTTTGTTTGAACTAGTTTGGAGTTGAACATATCAAATGTCCCCCCCCCCCGCCCCTAGCCTTTTATTGTTTTCTGAAAATTACAGACTTTCAAGAGCAGATACCTCGAAAACTATACAAGATATTAAAAAGGTTACTGAATATAACTTACGGGATTCTGCTTTCATTTTGTTAGAAGATGCCATGCCGCTAAGACGCATGGTTTCCGAGCAACGTTTTTTTTTAATGAAAGACGTTCGGAAAAGCCATCGGGCAGGGCGTTTACTTGCTTGTCACCTTTGTCGTATAAAAAAACATGGTCGCCCATCCAGAGATCAACCACTCAACTTTGAAGATGGAACACGTGTGACGTAAATGACGTATACGATAAAAGATGCAAACTCATTTCGTGATACTACGTTGGATATAGTAAACCATCATTTGAAAACCGTATCAGAATGCATAATACTAAGAATGCTCATAAATTATGCTATGATATCATTACTTATGATATAATGGTTCATCAGTGACCACAACTTTATGATCTTTGATAGGGATTAAAGTGCATTTATTATGTGGATTTAATTATTAAGAGTAATTTGAAATTTCTGTGGTTATCAGGGCTGTAGAATCTTTGAAGACAAACATACATACACTCTCGCCTTCACACTTCCATAAACTAATACTAGCTTCCGCCCGCCAACGAGTAAAGGCAACTCGCTGCCCGACCATGGACCATGCCCGGGTTGACGGCGCGTTTTGTCCCACGTTCGCCTTAAAGAGCGTCAGCATACTGACGGGGCCCCTTCTCAGAGGGCCAAAGCCTGCCGGTGTCGCGGGATTATTTCCTTACCGTGACCCCGGAACATAAAGGGCTGCTGAAGGACACCGTGGATTTTAGTCAGTAAAAGTCTGACAGTCCCTCCCGCCCTGCCTGATTTTACCAAGTAAAAAAAAAAAAAGCTTCTGCCCGCGGTTTCGCCCGGGTCATTTTTGGCGTTTGCCCTATGGTCCGTCCCGTCCCCATCAGTTCCCTTGAAGAGCGCGTGGAACACGATGCGCCGTGACTAGGCCCTTGTCCTTGGTCGGACGTTGAGCTACCCTTTACTCCCCCTTCTGATAGCGGTTGGAATATGCCCGCTATTCCAAGCGCAGGTATATGCACGCGATTTCCAATGCCTTCGGCGTCTTCAGCGGTAGCTGAGGCGAGAGGTAGAGGATCCCCTATCCCTCACGCTTTCCAAGTGCTCCCCATTGTCACAGCTTGTTGCCGAATTTCTGAAATACCTCCCGAAGCACCCGTGTCCGGGAAGGCTTGCGTCAGATAGAAGGTGAGGACGCCGTAGCGCCTTTCCAACCACTCTTCAAAAAGAGATCTTATGCCGGTGCAATAATGACATGCCCAGGCAGTCATTAAATTGACTAATTCCGAGAGTGCAAACTCTAGTATAAGCTAGCCAGCAAACAGTAATCCTATGAATTTAATGCATTGGGTTTGCCCACAATAGTTAGCATTAAAATCGTGATCTTACTCAACGAACACGTCATATTATATGCCTGATTTTCGAATGAATCGGAGACCTAAATATAATAATACGTATGTGAGTAATAAAATGATAATATTAGCTCCGGTTTTTACGCTTGTATGACTTGAAGACCTAAGCATTAAAATCCACAAGAGAAACTTGATTCAAAGGCTTTTTGTGGTTTTGTTTTGTCGTAGAAAGATATACCCATTGATTTAAGTGGACTGCGCAATAGCTGCCTAAAATTGACTGTCAGTAAAGATCCTTAGAGGGCCAAGCCTCATTATCAGAGTATAATGTTCCCACAGCCGGGACACAGGCCTCCTCCCTGTGAGAGGAAGTGGGCCATAATCCACCACGCTGTGCGCTGTGCTATGCGGATTGGTGGATGTCACATGTCTCCGAATTTTTGGATCTAGGACATGCCGGTTTCCTCACGATGTTTTTCCTTCACCGTTTTGAGAGCAGTGGTGATGAAATAAATTACACAAAGTAATGCGCCTGGCGGGGTTCGTCCCCACGACCTACAACTCGTAAGTCGGGACCGATACCACTGGGCCACCACTGCTCACTACTCAATAGCTACCTAAAACTGCTCAATAGCTACCTAAAATTGACTGGTCGTGTTCCACGCGAGCCTCAAAGAGATGACAGCAAAGGTCCTTAGAGGGCCTTAAAGCCTGCCTCTGAAATATCATTCCAATCAATCTAGTCTTTCCCGGCCAGGCTCTTTCAGATTCCAACACGTCACGCCAACTGGGCTGCAATTCGCGGGACTGGAGCTTCTGAGACGTCGGCAGACGATCTCCGGCCACCGTAGGCGCGGACATGCGGGCAGCGAGTAAAGGGCGACTCACTCGACCACGGACCATGCCCGGGTCGACGGCGCGTTGTGTTCCACGCGCGCCTCAAAGAGTGTCAGCATTGAGACAGGGGCACCCTTTAGAAGACCAAAGCCTGCTCGGGTCGCGGGACTTATCTCATTATCGTGACTCCGGAACGTTCATGGCTGTTGAAGGACACAGTAGATTTAAGTCAGTACAAGTCTGGCAGTTCCTCTCGGCCTCCCCTGGGTGGGAGGACTCGTTTGATAAAAAAATCGGTTGTCTGCAAAGAGATTTAAAAGAACCTATAGAGCGGGCATTGGGAAAATTGTCATACGAAATTGTTGATGCCGTGTGTCAGTAGCACTATCTAGCGTTGCATAGCAACGCGGCTACTAGACTGAGCGACTTTTTACCTATTGGTAAAAAGTTTTGGATCACAACTTTCTTCTTGATGTCCCGTCTATTGCTCGTATTAGTTTAATGTCTTTGGTTGTCTGTAAAGTCGGTTTACTGACGATAGTTGAACGTGACAACGTCATAAGAAAATACTGCACTTCGTTGCTATAAACAAACAATTGGCACGCCGTTGCCACGTTGCTATGGAATACTACAGAGCGAGGTAACGTCGCATGACGTCATCTTTTTTCGTGCGTGCAGTCGGCCATCGATTTATAAGACGTTATCACGTCAAAAGAGGTTAAAGTTAGTCAGTGGTATCTTTGTCCAGGTTTTTTGGAGGGCGACCGATGTGTGACGTAATCTGAGTAAAGCCCGGACACCACACACACTCCACCAAAGTGGAGACGAGAGGAGATGTGTTTGAATAACCAATCCTGAGAAATGTGGAAATCTGATTGGTTATTCAAACACATCTCCTCTCCTCTCTGCTTTGGTGGAATCCGGGCCTTAGAATTGAAACCTAAAAGCAAGTCATGTCGTACAGATAAACTGACTTACGCGCTTTAACAGTATTCGTGACTAAATGATGACCAATTTGTAATGTGGTCACGACGCGACGCTAGTCTTTTGTTTTTGGTTTTTTATCAGTGAGTCAGACAACATTATGGCATGAAGCTTGTTACTCATGATGCGATTTGGACCGAGAAGTGAAAAACGTCCTTACTACTACAACATAATGATGCGATTTGATTAATTTTCGTCGTCGTATCCAGACTGCTTTCTTCACTACTCGTATCTACCCGTAGACTGCGAGCAACGTCATTCTAGCTGTTAGGATGATTGTCACCTCTATTTGAAAATCAGTGGAATGCATCTCATCGCGTTGTAAGCGCTAAGTCTTAGCACTATATTATTTCACTTTTTTTTTTGCTTTTATACTGACTTCAAAAGCGGAGAGGTGTTCTCAATGCTGCCATAATCCCATATTGCCATGGTTGCCATAATCCCCACGCTTGGCATCGCAGTAGGGTCACCGTAAGTTTGCAAAGGACGCTGCTGCCCGTCCTTCGGTGGCTGGACGTAGTTTAAGGACGTACCCGGGTCCAATCGGGTATATGTGATTAAAAAAATAATTAGTCCGTCATTTAGATAACCCATCAAAAATATTTGACCCGTATTTTTTCTTGTTACAATAAGTAAACCCAAATAAACGAAGATACGACATATTTAAAATTGCCAATAGTACAACAGAACAGAATAGTAGAACAGTTTTTACTAAAAACTGTACTTTGCTTGTAACGTATTGAAGCAAGTAAAAACTTTTTACTTGCTTCGGACGCGGATGAGACGGGGACTCTTGAATTTTTTTTTTAATTTGCGTCGTGATCAATTGCAGGCTCAAAAGCTAAAAAAAAACAGATAGGTAGTAAAAAAAGCGTCTCTCAATAATTGCCGATGTTATAAAAAGAACACAACACACCGCTACGCCATGCGCCATTTAGATCAAATCAGGAGCAAAAAATGAGTTATTCCAACTCCGAATTATATGCCCTTGACCTTCGCACAGAGCATAATGCAAATATCTCAAGGTCAAACACGATTATTTTGGACTTGTAACATCCTAGATAATTTGGATTAACTATTGATAGACTGGTTTCTGTGTGTGTGTGTTTGTTATTAGATATTTGAGAGTGACTGTACCCAACTGATTTTTTTTTACTATTTTTATAACCCACTCTCGGGCGGTCTAAGGGGGAGGCCTATGTTCAGCAGTGGACGTCCTCCGGCTGATGATAATGATGATGATAACCCACACGACAAATCATCTCTGGCAGAATTGGAAAGTCTGAGCTGTAGTCATTGACACTCTCACTTGACAAGATATCGGATGTTCCAATTTTCCCACCACCAATTTTCTCATCAAATGATGCTATTTTTTTTTTGTGTGGGTAAATCATCAACTGAGTCCTGGAACCCAGGGCAGGACGGGAGGGACTGCCAGACTTGTACTGACTAAAATCCTGGTGTCCTTCAATAGCCTTTACGTTCCGGAGCAACGCTAACCTGATAGTCCCGTGATCAACTGGAATGGTAGGACCTATTAGTCGTAGGGAAGAAATTGCGACAACAATAAAATCAAGAACTATTCCATTACATGCACAAATGCAGTAAAGTAACTATGGAATTTGTGCAAAGAAATGACTTGCCTGAGTTCGGATAAAAACATCTGAGTAGGGGAAAAAATTACAATCTAAGCTCTTTTTTGTACTATGTCTCAAAACTACAGATTTTCGGCATTTCCGCAGATATGGCTGCGTCTTCTACCGAAATGAAAATAAAGTTTCATAATTACCTAGTCTTGACTAGAATTGCGAAGTGCACATTTTGCGAATTACTTTTTTGAGCAGTGCCACATTTTGGGAATTGCACATTTTACGAAGTGCACAATCTGCATCAAACTCAAATCATAATATATTTGTTACATACATTCGCAACCATCCTTCCTGCAGAAATGAACATAATCAAAAGATGAAGGGTTTTACAAAAAAATATGAGCAGATCCACGGTGAAAACTAGTGGTCAACCCACAAGGTCCCAACACAATGCCTTCTTTATTCTCTCTTACATATGTTGATCATTAACATTATTACAAAATTATTACCATTGTGTTGTAAAGTTGTAATGAATACAACTGCTATTAAACTCTTTATAGTTGATTTATCAGAGGTCGTTGATTCTTCATAAATCTTTGTTGTCAGATAAAGTTACAGTGAGTCAGATTTTGTTACGTTGTACAGTAATCCAATGAGTCTACCCAGGGAAAGACGGGAGAGACTGTCAGACTTGTACTGACTAAAATCCACGGTGACCTTCAATGGCATTTACGATCTGGGACAGTTACCGGATAAGACCCACGGCGTGGAGCACGATTAGAATGAGGAGAATTAATACTCTCACTGGTACGAAATTTAGTCCAGAATACTCCAGCACCACATGTCCAGAGCGTCTATTTTAGTCTTTTTATTATCTCTCAGCGTCTGCCTCTCGGCTGCGTTCAGGAAATTGGGGAACATCAGTGCCCGTATTTGGCTTTGGTTCCTCTATACTTTCCCCAATCTTTCCAGTAAGCTCTGCGTAGCCGAAACTAGCATATTCTAATATCTTGATTGCATATACTGTTCGGGGTGCTATGACAGCAAACCTCCACGTGCGCCCGTGGACTGGAGTTCCCTCTCGGATACGTCCAGGGGGAAGACCAGTTTTTCGGGCCGGTGCACCCTGGGATGCGGGCAAAGACTCTTCCTTAGGCACTGTGTGCCTAAGTGGTCTCTTTGCCCGTATGCGAATAGCCTGTCGTGTGGATGCTCCAACGCGTGTCCCTCTGATCAGCAGAGGGCACAGCGGCGGAGCGGGCTTGCGGACGGTGAGTGATGGGTAGCTCGCCGTCCGACCAAGGACCATACCCGGGTCGGTGGCGCGTCGTGTTTCGCGTCAAATGTCTGCTGGGGTCGCGGGTTTTTTCTTAACCCAGGTTACCGTAGCCCCGGAACGTAAAGGGCATAGGAAGGAACACGGGTGGATTTTAGTCAGTAAGAGTCGGACAGTCCCTTCCGCCCCACCCAGGGCGGGAGGACTCATTTGATGATTTTACCACCTAAAAAAAAAAAAGCATATACTGTTCCCACTGGTGGGAGGGATTAACCCTCCAATCCACCAATATACATACCCATTACGGGTTACTAGATGTCATGTCTTCAAGTTTTTGTTTGGTTCTAGGATATGCCGGTTTCCACGATATTTTCCTACGCCGTCGCCGCCGTCGTTTTGAGAGCATTGCATGGTGACTTACAACTCGTGTGTCGATGCCGTCAACACTGAGCCACTATTGCTCTTGCTCTGAATTCGGATTCAGGTGGATAAGTATGTAAAATTCGCTAGTACTCCTAGTACTTAAGGATCCATCATTAATATTATCATCTTTGACCTAATATCAAACTGTGAGTTTCGGGTTTTGCCCAACTAAACACGGGCGCCAGGGTTACCATTCAAAAGAAAAAATAAATAAACAAAATTTTAACATACCTGCGGACTTCAAAAAACCCACTATTCCAGTTGATTTACTATGCGATATTACGCATGAGGACCGTTTCCATTAATGTTTTTCACGCTGCGAATTTTCTAGTTATGAAGAATCATAATCCTTTGTTCAAACATTAAGCCGTCAATTTTGTGTAACTCTGGCCGTATACCGTTTCGGCTTCGCTCGCATTACTTTAGAATTAGACAGCCAATTCGGATCGTAGATGTGGCGCTATCTATCATTATGAATTTTATTGTTGTTTTTCTCGGGAACATTTCCAATTTTCGGCATAGAAGGTACCTTAATTTTCCGTCACCTGACAACTTAATTATTGTTTACTTTATGGTGCAGTGTTTTAGGCGTGCAAAGGTAACAATAGTAATGAATTCGTTATGCAAGGTTGCAAGCTCGTTTTTTTTGCGCGAGTACTTGAATTGAAAACTGAGCCAGCGAAGAATTCTAGGATTGAAAAGTGAGCGAAGCGAGCGGTCGTCCAGGTTGAATAGCGATTTTACGGGGTCACGGGACGTTCACTGGGATTGCGGGACTCTCACTGGGGTTGTGGGACTCTCTCAGGGGTTGTGGTACTCTTGCTGGGGTTGCGAGACTGTCTTAAAAGGCTACCGTGGTCTTGAAAAACAAACCATGAGCACTTTTAACTTGTTACATCGTTCTCACATACCTGATGTCTATTTGAAGATGAATGATTTACTCGTAACAAAGGTTCTGTAATAATTTTGGCGATTGAAAAAGAGTGTCCATGGAGTTTCTTGCCCATTCTTCTCCATAGAGATTGGAATGGGCATGGTACTTTTACAGTTATTATGTCTTGTGACTGTGACTGCAGCACCATAACTATTCTTGTTTTACTTAGTTTTATTGTCTTTTGACAACTCAAAAGTGCTTGTAATAAGTCTATTGAAATAAATGTTTTTATTTGAAACGGCAAATGGAACAAGAGGATATTCGTCAGTACGAGTCTGACAGTCCCGAAGACGCTCCAACGCGACGTGAACTGAAAAAATGGTTTAAATAAATGACACTCCTCTAAAAAAGGCACAGGCTTAACTTACCGGCACAAGTCACAACCCTAAATATCTGATGTGAAAAGGTTACTCCCAAATTCTTGAAAAAAAAAAAAACTGTATGAGTCAGATAATTCCATTGTAAACTTTTGAATAAATATAAATCAGTATTGGTCTATTCCGTGAGTCCGTGACGTAGGTGTTAGATTCTTAGTTATGTATTTCCTTAGACGGGTTTTGGTATTTTATGATTACCAGTTTTATAAGTATTTGAATTCTTTGAGAATTGGGCTACGGAATTTTCATTTTACATTTTTTTTAACGATAGGATCACGTTTGACCACTATCTCGCCTTATAGTATGCGATAATGTAGTTGACGGTGAAGCACGTTTACCTAGAAATATTAGGTACTGTAGGAATGGAACTTCCAAATTCTTCAAACATTTTAAAGGATGTGTAGGTACCAGAATACCTACTCGTAAGAACCATTTAAAATTTCTTTTGGAAGTAATGTTCTTCGATAGAACGATATGGCTAGAAAGAGAGGAATGCTAAGATGCAGATAAATAGAGAAGCGTAGAAAAAGAAGACAACACTATGCCAACGTTTAATAAATTGGGATTTCAACAATCAACTCAGCCTAATCCACTTCCTACAACAACAACGCAAGTCAACGCAGCAACGCAAGTCTCCGATAGGTACCTTATGACTTTGGTATCCAGATGACTTTCACAATACGAATCCACAGAGGTTCGTACACAAACAATCAATGGATACAAAAGCTTTATGGTATCGAAGACTTGCGTCACCTAGTGTACGAAGGGACTAACGCATTCCACTGCTCGACATAGGCCTCTCCCAGGCTGTGCTACATCGCCCTGTCATGTGCCTTCCGCATCTAATCTGACCAAGCCAACTTTTTAAGTTCGTCGGTTCATCTAGCTGGGAAGCTTCCCGCCCACTACGCTTGCCGCTACGTGGTCACCACTCCAAGACTCGTCTGCTTCACCTGCCATAGGACCTATAAAAGAGCCCAACCCACTGTAATTTCAGTTTACTAACTCTGCAGGCTTGACATGGAGGGAAGTGGAAATATACTTCTAATTTCCTACTCCTTCACTATTATTTTTGAATAATTCCGTTGCAGGATCCAAGACAGGTTAATTCATTCTCTTGGACACGTTGAGCTTCGTTGTCTCAGCACTTTTCTGGTGGTTGCCACTGTTGAGTCTGTCTTTCAAGAGTTGTAGTAGTTGGGGAATGGTGTGGTGGGTTTGTCCCAAAAAATCTCTGCAGGCTATATTGGTTACTCCAGTTCTTTTTAAATTAGGATAAGGTCAGTAGAATGATGAAAAATAATCACATGGAAAACCTGCATGTGACTTTCAGGTGGCTTATCATGACATCTTTAAGCGACGGTAATTTCAGTGTGGGAAAGAGACATAGCTATATAAGTCGTCTAGCACCATCTCGTTCCCACAGTGGAATTACTCTCGCTAGACATCATGGTAAGCTGGGTACTCACTTAGCAGTGTTGCGTGTATCGTATCAGATACGGTATCAAGTGAGTACGTAGGCACGAGCCCGCTGCGAACCGCTCGCTGTAAGCTCGCAGTGACCCGCCGAGTGGCGGTATCACTGCGAACACAAAGGCGGCTTGTAGTGTGCTCAGACGAGCCGTACACCACTTGCAGCTTGGTACAGTATCTGATACGTTACATGCCACACTGCTAAGTGAGTACCCAGCTGTTGGCCATTATTTTTTTCTGGGTGAGCTCACTCCTTCTTAGATCTATCTTCTTTGTGTTTCTTGGCTAGATGGAAGCAAAGAGCAAACCGATCGTTAAAAAAATCCTTCACGAGTTTGAGCATTTAGAATTTTTTTTGGTCTTTAAGTACGAATAAGCAAAAATAAATAATTTGATGTTATCTTTAAATGGTCTTTGATTTTTTGACCTTACTAATGTTTATAAACAAGTTTTGTAAACCAGATTTGATAATTCTCGCATACTTTTTGCTTGATTTAACTATTTGAAGTTTTGCACATTTTTTTCATATTGATTGACCAATTCAACATTAAAAATTTGACGGACGGTGTACCAATGAATGAAGGGAGGTGTGAGGGTATCATGCTTGTGCTTCGCGGACGACATTGTTCGAAACGTATGGTTACCATAATGTGTTCCGTCGATGCGCATGATTTCCAATTGCTTCTGTGTGAGTTCGCTCTTCTTAGGTCTTATATTTGCTTCTGAGCTAGTTTGGGGCAAAAAACAAAACAAAAGCCGCTATAGTTGAACGTGATAACGTCATAAGAAAATACTGCATTTACGTTGCTCTAAACAAATAATTGACACGCCGTTGCTATGGAACGCTACAGAGCGAGGTAATGCCACATGACGTCATCTTTTTCGTGCGTGCAGCCGGCCATCGAATTATAAGACGTTATCACGTCAAAAAATGCTGTCCTCATTAAATGTGTAGGTACTCCACTTTACTCTAAGCCCCGTTATTCTCGTAAATCATTAGTATTGGGGGCATAGGGGCTAGTTTACACGTAGTATCACGCTTGTCGAGTCGGGTTTTACCGTCATGTCTGGGCCAACTGAGTGATTTACTACGCTCTTTGTCATGCACAATTTTCCTATTAGTAATTTCATTGTTTCGCTTTTATTTTTGGTACCTACCTTTTATTATGGGTTGTGTTATTCCTGATTTACGTTTGACGACTTTTTCTTAGAGAGTGAGCAAATTAGTCACAAGGATCGCCGGTCTGTCTTGCGAATCGCAGCCCAGTTGGCGTACACTATACCGGCACGGCAACGGAACGGCTTCACCTCAGCACTTAACTTGTCATTCAAATTAGGGCCTTAAATCATGTGTCGTATAATACATTTCATAATGTCAAAATGAAAAAGCCAACGGTGGGGAGTCAGCGCGCTTACCGCTCGCTTACAACTGGGCTCGCAGCCGGCGTGCTTGCAGCACGCCGACCTCATGCCTTAAGGTCATGGCACACTATACCGGCACGGCAACGTAACGGCTTCACCTCAGCACTTCACTTGTCATTCAAATTAGGGCCTTAAATCATGTGTCGTATAATACATTTCATAATGTCAAAATGAAAAAGCCAACGGCAGGGAGTCAGCGCGCTTACCGCTCGCTTACAACTGGGCTCGCAGCCGGCGTGCTTGCAGCACGCCGACTTCATGCTTATGGCGCGCTGACTCCGAGTTGCAACTGTTGCAAGCGAAAGCTTTATAACAATTATGTTCACGGTGACAGCAAGCTTGCGCCTCGCGGCCAGTGCGCGGACTACGAGCTTGCACCTCGCTGACGGCGCGCCGTAGCCTAAATTCGAGGTGACGCCGTGCTGGAGCGGCACCGTTGCCGTGCCGGTATAGTGTGCCATGACCTTTATGGCGCGCTGACTCCGAGTTGCAACTGTTGCAAGCGAAAGCTTTATAACAATTTTGTTCACGGTGGCAGCAAGCTTGCGCCTCGCGGCCAGTGCGCGGACTACGAGCTTGCACCTCGCTGACGGCGCGCCGTAGCCTAAATTCGAGGTGACGCCGTGCTGGAGCGGCACCGTTGCCGTGCCGGTATAGTGTGCTATGACCTTTAGGGACTTTACTCATGGCGCGATGCGATGTAATGCGTCTCGATTCGAGCGAATTCAAACTACTTACAAGTGAAAATCCATTTTGCCAGTAACAAATAGAGATGCAATTCGATTGACTTGATGTTATCATGGCCATCTTGTTTTGTTTTTCATCTACCCATCTGATCTTTTTCAGTCAGCCTCCTTCCAATCAATCTTAATTGGAAGGAGGTGGCAGAGGCCTTTGGCCAGCAATGGGCAGTACAGGCTATCATCTGGCTCTTTCCTGTTCGACATGGTTCTTTGTTATACAAGTACTTAACAGAAAGTCATCATCTGTAAAAATGATCTAGCATCACGGTTCATGTGAGCCTGGTGACAAACTGACAGACAGACGGACGGATAGCGAGTTTTAGTAATAGGGTCACGTTTTACCCTTTGGGTCGTCGTTTCAGTCTATTGCAGGCCATTGCTGTACATAGGCCTCTCCCAGGGACCGCCACAGCGCACGATCTCCAGCTTTTTTCATCCAGCCACTGCCAGCCACCTTCTTCAGGTCATCGGTCCATCTTGCCGGGTGTATCCCACCCTACGCTTACCTGCACGCGGTCTCCATTCGAGAACCTTCCTACTCCACACTATTGTCGGTTCTGCGGCAGACATGACCAGCCCACTGCCACTTCCCTTTGGGTACGGAACCCTAAAGATAGATTCACAACACGAGACTATTTCATTTACCATCCTAGCCTTTTCCCAACTATATTATGGTCGGCTTCCAGTCGAACCAGATGCAGCTGAATATCAGTATTTTACATGGAGCGACTGCCTATCGGACCTCCACAACCCAGTAACTGGGTAATACGATACGCCATGGTTCCACTGGTTGTCAGACTTAAGAGCTTCTAACTGTAACGACTGCTAAAGGTCTAAAAATGACAGCCGGGACCAACGGCTTTACGTGCTTTCCGAGGCACCACGGAGGAAACTCGCTATGACAGATGGTCACCCATCCACAGACTAACCTCAGGTAGCGTGGCTTAACCCGGAAGATCGGCCTGTGCGGCTGTAATTATTGAGCGACGAGCTTTAGCACGAGACTATTTCATTGTTTTATTGTTTTTTTATATATTGGCACCGTTTAGTTACATATTCGAAAACAACGCTAAAGATTAAAATAAATTGATGGTTCACTAAAAGTTACGTGTTTTACACGTTTTATTTATTTGGGTCGGTTATTACCGAGTGCATTGCACTGTGCAACTTTCTCAATGAAAGGTTAGGTACACTGAAAGCCAAAGCTCAAGAAAAATGAAAGTAATCAAAACTTTTCTTCCTTCCTTTCTTTTTTCTCTTTTCCTTTCTGTATTTCTTTCTTTCTTTTTATATTATTTTTTAATCACAAAAATAACACTAAAACCAGTCGATCCGTTTCGGAGGAGCGTAACAAAAAAAAAAAAAGGTTGCACTCCAGGAGTGCCGGTAGAAGTGAAAACTTTTTTGTTACTATGTTTTATTTTTAATTTGAATGACGTCTTACTCATTTTCGATCAGGGTCACGTGACCCTGACGCGAGTTTTGGTCACGTGACCCTGACGCGAGTTTTAAATTTTTTACCCATTACAGAAAAAGTGTACAACGCCGCTAAAGAAGTTTTCACTTCAAAAAAAAACGGGACAAGATTTTTTTGTAAATACCAGTTATTATTATAGCTACGAGTATTACACATCATAGCGTAAAATAGAATAATTCTAATAACAAATATAAATGTAAATAATAATATTACATAAAATATAAAGTAGGTATAATATATAATTTATGTATACCTAAAAGGCTAATGTTCAAAACACTAACACTTTAATTGTTACTTCCCTATTATTAATATTGGAAAAACCCGCGACTCCTTGATAGTTGTTTTAAATTGAATATTATATCACCTTCAATTGCTGGGAAATACCCAAAAACAAAGAAGACAAACCGGCCAAGTGCGATTCGGACTCGCCCATGAAGGGTTCCGTAGCAGCAAGTAATATACATGTTCTTGTAGTTGGTTGTAACTTTGAAAAGTAAATAGCGGATTACGGTTTATGACGGATTAAAAAAAAATTACTTGATCTTGTTCAAACCAATTTTCAATTGAAGTTTGCATCATATATTTTTTTTAGTTTTATCATTCTCTTATTTTGGAAGTTACAGGGGGGGGACACATTTTACCACTTTGTAAGTGTCTCTCGCGCAAAAAATGATGTTAGTAACCTTAATATCATTTTTCAAGACCTATTCATAGATACCCCACACGTATGGGTCGGGCGAAAAAAAAAATTGAGTTTCAATTCTAAGTATGCGGGCAACCCCCATTTTACTTTTGTGTGAAAATTCTAATGCGGTTCACTCAATACATCTACCTACCAAGTTTCAATAGGATAGCTCTTATACTTTCGAAGAACAAGGCTGTGGCATACGGACGGACAGACATGACGAATCTATAAGGGTTCCGTTTTTTGCCATTTGGCTACGGAACCCTAAAAATCGTGACAAATAATTATATTATTCCATATTTATGAAGTCATAAAAGTGAAAATCATCCATAATACACCGACTTAATTCGACTGATTTACGTCATCTCATCGTAGTAAGCCCGCTACACTTTTACAGACAACGCAGCGCCAAGATAGCATTTTATATTGTCAACGCCTTTATTGCCATATAAATAAGGATGATTTTAACATCTACACTGACGAGCAAATGTATGGAATCACTTGATTGTTTTTGATCCGGGATAGTTCTTTAAATAATGGCGTGATTTGAATGAATTTGGTATCAATTTAAAGGTAACAGTTGGTCCTTTAAAATGGTACCAATTTCATTATTCTCGACTAGTTATTAAGTACTAAAGATCGCTCAATATCAGTGTAAGTGAGTCTATACTTTTGCTTGAGAGCAAAGACATTAAACTACTTGTGAGTGTAGTTGGTCGGCGACGCAAGTTGCATCATTTCGTTCATAAGTTTGAAGCCTAATTTTGGCCATTCATATGTGTTTTAGAGTTGGCGCGTCTATTGAATAGGTCCGGTAATATAGTTGTAAAAGTATATTCCTAAATGATAATGCAGTAAATATCATTAAAAATAATATTTTAATGACCACTTCAACATCATATTGTAGAATAATATCATGTTATAAGACTGCTTCTTTTAAACTTGACCTATTTTATTAATTAAAGGTATTGCAAAATGTTCACAACATAAGTGTTTTGGAGACCTCAAGCTACACTAGCGCCTCTAGCGGCGAATTCATACACGATGGCTCTCATAGAGCGCCTTTTATATAGGAGCGCCATCTACCGTGATCTACAAGTATCGAGAAAAGCTTCACCTTTATGCAATTCTACAGAACAAATAGTTTGCTTAAAACAAGACAGATGGCGTTTTCATAAAGTTTTTATTTTCCATTATTTTTATTGCTATTATTTTGTTGTTTCAAGTGTTCATCTTTTTCGATATTCGTCACATTGTTAACCGACTTTCAAAAAAGAGGAGGTTCTCAATTGCATGGTTGGTGCAGTGGCTGAGCGATTGGATTGCTGTGCTACGTGTCACGGGTTCAATTCTCGCACGGAGCATCATTTATTTTGTATGTTCTACAAGTAGTTGTTCCGGGTATTAGAGTTTGCATAACATGTGAGTTTCTATGTTTGTTAACGCACCCTAGACACAGGAGAAATTCTTAGTGATCTTTAATAACCGTAAATGACCTTTTTTCTGCCTTTTTTATGTTTGTCGGACCCTTTCAGGGGAATTAACTGGCAAGTTTATTCAAACATCACATTGAGAATAGCCTGAGCACCAACTGACTGCTGACTGTCTCGTACCTATATCTAGTGGTCACTAGACTCACAAGTGCGACTGCTGGACATGAGGTACCGGGTTCGATTTTCAGTTGGAGCAGGGTATTATTAGATTTTCTTTAAGAAGTTTCTCAGTGGTAGCCACGAAGTTGTCAGATGATGACAAAAAGAGAAACACTAACGGCATTTCCCTTTTGTTTTCGCGATAATAGTCCTTTAAAGTCTGTATTAATGTCCATTTTTGCAAAAACTTAGTCGGTGTGCTCTTTTCTTACGTGGTAAAATCAATCATTTACTTCAAGTAGACCGGTTACAGGCACTTTTGGATTGTCAAAGACATACAAAAAAAAAAAAAAAATACAAACATCCGAATTGAGAACCTCCTCCTTTTGGAAGTCGGTTAAAAAATATAATCAAATACTATAAAATTATGGCGTCCAGTCACAAGACATAATACCTGTGAAAGTACCGTAGATGCCCATTCCAAGGAGTAGATCTCTATAGAGAAGAATCAATCATCAAGAATCAATCAATCATCTAATGACATTCCGCCTGACTGTCTGACTCGTACTCACTTAAATCCACTGTATTGAAGAAATTCTATGAACAACCTATGTACAATCGATATAGTGGAATTATGACCCACTATAAGCTTGTTTTCCTACAGACAGTCAAATAAAATTAGGTCCACATTCGCGTAAATATACATATCCATGGTAACGACTTTGATCCTTGTTAATTTGAAGGATTCAAAAGATTTATTGTCAAAATGGGTTATGATTCAACTTTGTCGATTGTACTTACCATAGGATGTATGAAGCGTGTTACGAAACTTTTTACAATTGTGTTACCTTTTCGTCCAGCAGTGTACAAGTAAGGAACATATTTCACAAACGCCTACACTGTAAGTACACGCATTTATCGTGATTTAACAAATTGGAGCCGTTCCCTTTTCGATGGCCTTAGTGGTAACTGGTAGTTTGTCGGAGAGCTAGTGTGACGAAAAAATTCGTGATCTAATTAAAGCAGTAATGTGTAATTATTGAATAAACAATTTTTGAGTTCTCTGTTTTTTGTCAATGAAATATTGGATATTTTACTTTTTATTTTGACGTGATAACGTCTTATGATTCGATGAAAAAAGATGACGTCATGCGGCGTTACCTCGCTCTGTAGCGTTCCATAGCAATGGCGTGTCAATTGTTTGTTTATAGCAACGTAATTTCAGTATTTTCTTATGACGTTATCACGTTCAACTATCGTCAGCAAACCGACTTTACAGACAACAGCTTTATTTATTTTTTTGTAAATTTTACGTATTTCGTTTAATAATAAAGATGAAAATATTCAATCTGAATTCCAAAATAATATCCAATCTAAATTAATGTTTACCTCATACAAAAGCAAAAGTTTGTGAGGATGGATCGATGTTTATTATTGTTTCACGCAAAAACTGTCTCCGTAGTCGCCGGACTGTCTTATCAGGTACTCCCTGTTAAGACAGTACCAGTACAGACAAAGACTCTGGAACGTAAAAGGCTAATGTAGGAACACTGTGGATTTTAGCCAGAGTCTGACAGTCCCTCTCTTTCTTCCTGCGCGGGTAATGCTGTGGGTAAAATCTTCATAAATATTAAAGTGTGGAGGCAGTGGTAATTTCGTGGTAACAATTCCAAATTACGTGTGCGAAGGTGTGGTTTCCAACCTGGGCAAACTTTAGATATATTGTGTCATTTTGCTTCTATATTACTTTCAAAAATCGGTCAGAATGTGTCATAAGTTCATATTCGAAAGTTCGTAGCCATTTGCAATCTATCATTCCATATTTGGCCCGTGTTCATATCCTTGTTGTTGTTATGCAAAGCCAAAAGAGATTTAAAGCAAAAATCTTTTTAAAACTAAATTCGTTGTGTCTTCATAAAAATAATCGTATAATCTTAACATTCTGCTTAAAAATACTTCATTACCTTTTGCATAGTTATGTCCATCTTTATAGACTAACACTGAAGAGGTTTCTGTTTTTATGAATGGAATAATCTTAGGAACGAATGATCCAAATCTATTTTTTGTTTTTCTACCACGAATTTACATTATCACTGAGTTCTTTATGCTATTAATTATAATATGTATTATATTATGCATATTAGTCTAGCTTTCACAATTTTAGCGTTGTCGCAATGTTTAGCGAGTCAGAAAAGTGACAACGTGAGGTCCACGCCTCGCTGAGAAGTCTTGTGTTTGTTACTCTTTCACGCAAAAACCACAAAACTGATTTGAAATTTGAACACTAAATAAATAGGGATAAAAACTATCCCATGTTTTAATGGGATAGTTTTAATTCCAATTTTATTTTCCGTATGATAACTTTCTAGTTGTAGCGGGCGAACACCCTGGCAACAGTTGCTTAGTAATAAGCACTTAGGTACGTAATTAATACCTATTTTTAACAATATTATAATCTGCCATTTTTTGACGAGTAAAATATCTAACGATAACACATCATTTTTGGACGCGAGCTCCTCAACCATAACGGCAAGCAATTGTAAGATAATGCCCTCGTAAAATCCCATGGCTTTTGTTCAAAAAGATATACATGTGTAGAAGATAGCTTTGTTTTCAATGTACTTGCTAATACAATAATTACGGGAGTAAACCGGCTACTTTAAGCAATTCTGCTAGAAGAAGAAGTGAAACTTCGTGAATTTCCAGTAACATCATTGGCAATGTGTTGGCAATTCTTTTAATATTTGTGAAATGTTTACACGCACAATCAAGCAGAATTGCATTTCTTTTAAACTCATTCCATGGACTGAGAATTAGCAGTTTAAAATTGCCTTACCTACTACAACAACCTCTCGTGGGGTAACTCAGCCCATGTTATTGAACAATGTTTGTTCCAAGACTATTGGAAATTCGCAAACAACTTTAACAACTTTACGAAATGAGAAATTGATCGGGCCCATCAGTGTGAATAATCATTTGTTTTGCGAATTTCCAAACGTCTCTCTGAGAATAAACCTGTAATTCTGTGTATTCTGTGGACCATTTTGACGATTGGCTATACGAAACTCTCAAACAGATGAATTGCATGTCAAAAATTACAATATGAATTATCAATTTCGTTACCATTTTTTTGATTATTGTATGATTCATATTATGATATTGCTAAAAGTGGTCTTTTTAGACCCGCTGATCTCAATCGGACAATACTGAAAAGAGAAGTGAGGGAGGCAATGATAAAATTATGGGTTTGATTTATTAGTGGCATCCGTTTTATTGTTTTATGGTTTAAATAATACAGATTATTAACTAGTATACACATCTACCATCTACTCGATTGTTTGATTTGATACGGTAAATCTCTTGGCTATTACACGTATGAACAAAATGGTGCCCATGACTGGCGATGTTCAAAATGTAGAAAAATAATGTTTCTATTCTTAATTCTTTCAGTAGGTAGTATGGAAAGGGTTTTTTTTAAACGACTTCAAAAAAAGGAGGAGGTTCTGAATTCGGTCGGTATTTCTATTAGATATAGTGTAGAATATTTTAACAGTTCAAGTTATGCGTGCTGCAAAATAAAACTGCGTTGTTAGTGGATAAATTAAATAAACAGCTGGTTGGCTGGAAATTATATCTAAGAAAAGGGATCTACTGGATATAAAACGTAACTTGGTTTGGCCTATCGGTTTCAAAATATAAAACAAAAATACTAAAAGACTTCCAAATCTGGGTGCACGGCAGTGCCCCCGCCAAGACGAGCCAAGCGAAGCGCAAGGGCATGGCACTACCTACTTTTTCTTCACATTTTTCGGCAGTCAGTCAGATTCGTACTGACTGAAAAGTTCTAGTTCCCTCATTTACTTTTATGATTCAGGACCGTGCATGGCTACGTCTAAAGACAATCCCGCGAATCTGTCTGCATTTAGAGTGCCTGTACACGGCGCATGTACCCCGCGGGTAGCTTGATCAAGTAGCTTGCGCATGTTACTCGCGCGCAAAACCATCACCTTTACATGCGCGAGTTGCATGCGCCGTGTACAAGAACTCCGCAGGTAAATTGATCAAGTAGCTTGCGCATGTTACTCCTGCGGGAAACCCGCACCTTTACTTGCGCGGGTTACATGCGCCGTGTACAAGCACTCGGATATCTAAGCAGGGATCGCAGATATTCCATTATTTATGTTTGTTTGTGGTCTTACCCAAGACATTGAAATCACATTGCAATAAATATGATAGTAATTGTCGATTTAATAGTTGCTTTATACATTATTCTTCATTTTGAGGTCATTACTGACATGATGAAGTGGCTGGCTACTGTATAGTAAATTGCATTTACTACTTCAACAGTTACAAACATATTTTGTGATGTTCATAGAAGATTTTTTTTTTAATTCTATTTTTAGTTAGGGGTTTTTATCTATGATGTAACAACCCCATCATACCCTTTTACATTAAAATATGTATATCTTTTTAAATTTTCTTATAAACTAACTTACAACAAGGAAAGTAAATTACTCAGAAAGTGCTTGTCATCGCTATAGAAGAATTTATTTTGTTTATTTATTAATTAATTTTTATATTCGTTTTATTACTCGTATGTTCATGACATTTATTATTAAGTTCGTGATTTTGAAGATTTTAGTCTGTTTGAAACTACTGAAGGGTATATGAACGCTTCGGAAAATTCTTTAAGAATATTTTGACTTCATTTAGTGCTGCTTCTTCGTCTTAGGCTGCTGGCCTTTTAGAGAGACTAAGAGTCACTCTACGAGCAATGGAAAGAGCTATGCTCTGAGTTTCTTTTCGGGATAAAATCCAGAACATGAATATTCGGCAAAGAACCAGAGTCACCGACATAGCTCATAAAATTTGAAAGTTGAAGTGGCTATGGGCAGGCCACATCGCTCGTAGAACTGACAACCGATGAGGAAGAAAAGTTCTCGAGTAGCAAGCGTAGGCAGGCCTCAAGGTGGACCGACGACATCGTGAGGGTCGCGGGCAGCCGATGGATGCAAGTGGCGAATTGTCGTTCGGCGTGGCGATCTAAGGAGGAGGCCTATGTTCAGCAGTGGACGTCTTCCGGCTGATGATGATGATGAATTTCATTAATCTTTATTATAAGAGTAAGATATGTGTTTAGATTCTATCTATAAGTGTTCTTTATCTTCTTTGTGATGCGGGCTCTGAAATAACAAGCTCTGAAATAGAAACGGTGGATACGATGCAGTAACGTATCAAAACATCGCCGAAATTATTATAAGGCGGTGTTCTGCGAGAGCGACGAATACGACGCGACGCAATTATTATTGTAAAATTTACTTCGTGTTGCGTCGCGTAGCGTCGTATTCGTCGCTCACGCAGGTTACTTACGCCTTATAATTCGGGCAATGAGCCGAGACACCGCGTAAGCAAGTACAAGTCTTCGTGAACTTACCTTTGTTTTAGGTCTATTTTGCACAGAAAAAAGCATAGGTGGCAAATAATCAAAGAAAACCAAAATGAACCTAATAGTTATGTCAAATAGCGTCGTTTTTGTGCTTCCAGGCATTGCTGTCACCTGGAGACGTGCTCCCTCTAGTTGGGATGCGTGCCGTCCCTATACCATATAAATATAAGGTTCATTTTGGTTTGGTTTGATTTATTGAGCACTGTCATAAATATGTCTTCGCTACGTTCGTTTCTTTTGTATAAAACGCGTTTTAATAAAATCATACACCACCAACACATCACTAAAACAAGCAAATCAATCGGAAGAAACATGTACTACATCACATACAGGAAGTGTAAAACCAGTTGTTGTACATAATACGAACGTGATAAATGTGATAATCAATGATGACTCATCATCATTTTGTTACAATGATTGTGATGATGTATCACAATATAATGAATGATTTATCTCATCAATATATTTCAAACGTCTGGCTGAACAAAAATATTGTGTAGATTAGGATGACTTATGCAGAATGTGAAGGACGAATTGCTTATCATGTGGTTTGGTTGCATGGCATGTTCATATATTTCTTTCCAACTTTACCTGCATTATATGGGCATAATATGGCGAGGGTGTGACTGCGCTCTGCTTGAGCATATGCATGAGGGCGGGAGGGTATGACTGCATTTTTTATGAGTATTTTTGGCATAAGGGCGGAAGGGTATGACTGCATCCTGTATGAGAATGAAGGCGAGAGGATGTAACTGCAACCTGCATGAGCATATGCTAGAGGGCGAGAGGGTGTAACTGCATCCTGCATCCAATCCAGTGGAATTAAAACTAAACATTTGATGTCACGGACTTCCGCAAAGTAACGCCTGTTTCATATTTTATAGAGTGGTTGTGGGTGCAGTGGCGTATCAAGGGGGCGGCGGAGTGGACCCTATCCTCCGACCTCGCACCTGATGGGCCTCACGAGCAGTGGAATCTCTTAATCTTAGCCAAAAAAAACCGGCCAAGTGCGTGTCGGGCCACGCACAGTGTAGGGTTCCGTAGTTGCCCATCAAAATACTTATGCGAACTAACTAAACTGATTCGCTGAATTTAATTTTAAAAAGAAGAATTTTCAAAATCGGTCCAGGAGTCTTAGAGAAATCGGGGAAAATACATAAATAAAAAGATTACGACGAATTTAGAACCTCCTCCTGTTTTGAAGTTAGTTAAAAATAGTTGACGATAAAAACCTACATATCCCCAAAAACATACCGTAAAAACATACCTATTAAAGCTGTAAAAATAAAGTTGACAAACTTACATTTGCAGTTTATTTATTGTTTCTCCGATACATTTTGTTTAAGAAAAATTTTATCCAAGTACAATTTATAAGTTGGTCGGCTATTACTCGTAAAGTTGTAAAGCCTACTTAGTCATGATAATTTTCTTTTAAAATTCGTTATATATACTACTGTTGTGAATTTTTTCACACCCCCATACACAACCGTTTAGCTGGTAGAGGGGGGGGACACTCGAGTCGAGCAAAATTTAACACTTTAAAGCTTAATATTTCACAAACTAATTTTTTTATCAAAAAATTGTTAATAGAAACTATCAATATTTTTTAAAGACCTATTTAATGATACCCCACACTAAGGGGTACGTGAGAAAAAAAAATAACATCCCCACTTTACATGTACAGGAGGTACCCTAAAAAAAAATATTTTTCGAGATTTTATTTTACCACTTTTTCGGCACAACAAATCCGTATATTTACACCAAATTACAGCTCTCTAGTACTGTGCATCTCTGAGCTAAACTGCGGACAGACGGACGGACGGACGGACGGACGGACGGACGGACGGACGGACGGACATGGCGAAACTATAAGGGTTCCTTGTTGACTACGGAACCCTAAAAATTATCATTGGCGATTACAATTTTATATTTCGGTCTGGGTGTTCCGTAATAAATCTGATATAAAATCTGGTGCCTGGCATATGGTATAATTATGCCACGTGCAATGAAAAATATATCTCTAGATTACATCTCACTATGCCTCTACATGCCTCTACATATATGTGTGTTTTGCGGCGCCAATCTAGCTATTAACTGGTGTTCACCAGCCGAGACCCATAGGGGCTTGTTGCAAGTCAGCCTTTAGTGCCTTTAGTGGGCCCGGCTGGTAATAGCCACCTCGACTATATGGCTAGTTCAACCCTGGTGTAAAAGTGCATTTGTAGTTTCTTCTAGCGAATTCCGGTCACCGTAGTAGGCGCCGGTATGCGGAACGCGAGTAATGGGCGAGCTCGCCGTCCGATCATGAAACTTGCCTGGATCGACGGCGCGTTGTGTTCCACGCGCGCTTCAAAGAGCTGTCAGCAAAATGACGAGGCCCTCCTTCAGAGGGCCCAAGCCTGCCGGGGTCGCGGACCTGTCTCGTCGCGTAACCGTGACCCTGAAACGCAAAGGGCTATTGAAGGATCACCGTGGATTTTAGTGAGTACAAGTCTGATATTGCCTCCCATCCCGCCCCGAGCAGGAGGAGACATTTGACGATTTTAATTCGATAAAAAAATGAAGTTTCTTCTATTAGTGAATTATTAAACTTTGTCAGAACATCAAAATTTCTGAAGGTTTTAGTCATACTTAAAATCATTGCCAAAGGTCATTGTGAGTAAAGTAATAATGTTGCACTTACATAACACCTAAAATCCGGAATCCAAGGTGCGCTGAAATTCGTTAAAAACTTAAAACATGCGGATTTGTTTTTATATAATGATGTCAGAGTATAATTGGCGTGCGAAGTAAAAAAAAACAACACTATCTAGGTGTATTTATACCTATATGATTATGTTGTTTTTTTTTTTCAAAATAAAATCCACGCGTATGGTTTTTATTTTTTATTTAATCAGATTTTTGTAAAAACATTCCAGGCAATAAGTTGTACTGACAAGTACTCTTACGTTTTGAAATTAAAAGAATTACAATAAATATGAAAAAAGTGTGCCGGCAGAAGTGAAAACTTGAATATTAAAGTTGTGCATTTATTTCCATATTTTAAACACTTTATAAAAACGGATTTTATGAATACACAGCAGTGTGGCCACTACACAGACGGTCGATGATTTCTATACTGTGGTCGAACCATCAGCTGTCACCATCCATGGATGCGCGTGACAATGCTGCGCCGCCTAACGAAACAGCAGGCCCTATAGCCAAACGGCAAGCGACAATCGCTAACGTTCAGCAGTCGCTAATACATTTTCAACTTTATACCCCAGCGATAGCGAACGAAACAAACGAAAACGATCTGAATCTTTGATAGATTTTCAACTTTTTGCATAAAGTTGAATCGCTATCTATCTATCGCTTCGCAGTCTTGTCACTTCAAAAACTTTGGAACAAAATAGAATGAAAATAATCGACGAACGATTTCTCCCACCCAGGGCATGACGGGAGGGACTGTCAGACTTGTACTGACTAAAATCCTCGGTATCCTTCAATAGCCGCCGTTTACGTTCCGGAGCCGAGATTACCTGATATTCCCGCGACCCTAGCAGGCTTTGGCCCTATAAGCTTTTTGAAGCGCACGTGGAACACGACGCGACGTGCCGTCGACGCGGGCATGGTCCATGATTGGACAGCGAGTCGCCTATTACTCGGCTGATGGTGCTTGGGGTGAACTTATTCAAAAATGTGTTTTCTTTCTCAAGCCGTAAACATTTCGTTTCAACTTACGACCATTAAAAATATAATGTCACCATGTACTTGTTAACAATGCAAGATGTTAACGATAATAATATAAAATTATATACATTTTACCTTCACAATAGCAGCATGTGTATGTACAAAAACCTGTGATCTTGATCTTTTTCAATTCTGTTTATTTTTTTTATAAACTTGTTAGTGAAGTACTTACGACATTTTGTTGAATGCTAACCACTTGATAAAGTTGTCATCGAGTTAAACCATTAACCACACCTAGTTTATACCTTTTTTTCTCTACTGAAGACAATTTTGTTTTTCGAGTTTGTGTATGTTATGCAAATCAATGTCAGTTACAATTTAGGGTACGACTTATCAAAGTCAAAGAATAAGGTACGTTCCTAATTTTGCAGTCATTCGCATGTAACACATACGCGTAGACGGCCGTGGAAAGGACGTGCAGTCTCATAGACCAACGAGTGGTCCTACGAGCTGGATCAATGATCATACTAAAAAAGGACTAGTCTAGACTTAATGGAAGACTAGCTGTGCCCGCGACTTCGTTCGCGTGGATGTGGGAACTTAACAATGTATTTTTTATCAAATTGACAAAGATTCATACAAACTTTCATCCCCTATTTTATCCCCTTGGGGACAGAATTGATCAAAATCCGAGTTTGGTCTAAGCGGTGAGCGAAGCGATGTGCGGCGCGAATAAGACATTAGTTACTATGTAAGTATGCGAATTCGCTACTATCTGCGCCTCGTGGAGTATTACAAACATTTCTATGAAGTGTCACCGCTGATAAGCAAGGTTTTAAACTGGCCGTTAGTCTTAGCAAGACTTTTTTTTGACGTGATAACGTCATACAATTCAATGGTCGGCTGCACGCACGAAAAAAGATGACGTCACGCGTTACCTCGCTATGTTCTAAGCTAAGCGTTCCATAGCAACGGGGCGTGTCAATTTCGTTTGTAGCAACGTAAGTGCAGTATTTTCTTATGACGTTGTTATGTTCAACTATCGTCAGTAAACTGACTTTACACACAACCGATTTTATTTATCAAAATAAAAGCGTGGTAAATTCATCAAATGAATTCTCCCACCCAGGGCAGGGCGGGAGGGACTGTCAGACTTGTACTGACTAAAATCCACGGTGTCCTTCAATAGCCCTTTATGTTCTGGGGTCACGGTAAGGAAATAAGTCCCGCGACCCCGGCATGCTTTGACCCTCTGAGAGGGGGGTCCTTTTGGTGACGAACTTTGAGGGCATGGTCGGACAGCGAGTTGCCCTTTACTCGCTGTCCGCATGCCCGCGTCTACGATGGCCGGAGATCGTCTGCCGATGTCCGACATCGTGGGAGTCTACCACAGCGCATCACGATGTTGTCTTACGTTATGCCACAAAAAAATCGTGATGATACAAAACTAAGCACTGGTTTCTCGTTTACCTTTATCCTCTTATAAATAACTCACGATTTAGTCTAAGTCGTTAGACGTTGTCTGTCGTTTAAGTACCTAAGTCACGATCTTGAAGCAGTAATGAGACAGTTATAAAGAGGATGCGTCTAGTAGGTAATTGTTTTGGCATTGAGTCTTCGAATGTGCAGTTCAGTTGACCAGTTTGTTAAATAATTTAAAACTAGCTGTCGCCCAGGGCTTTGCCGCGTTAATTTAGAATTTGACAGAAAATTCGGATCAATCAATCAAGACGCACTTTTCAGCACTTTATGAAGGTCAATTAAGCACTTTTTGAAGGTCAATTTTTACATAAGACAGCCCTCCAAAGCGCCCAACCTACGACACTTTCCAAGTGTTATGGCTGGAAAGAAGAAGTGGCGGAATAAACTCCCCAGCAACACATCTGTCTGTACGGTTAGAAGAACCAAAACTTTATACAATTAAATAGAACATCCAAATTATACATCACTCCGAGATTACATCTCAATCGTGATTAGAAGGCACAAAAAAAAATAAACTAGGACCATCATAGTAAATAACAATATAATGAAAAGAAATTAAATTACATAATAACAAAACCAAAGATCAGCAAGTCGACCAGTCATCACAAGCAGCACCCGTTCACGAGTATAACGCAAAGATCAGCTATTGTTCCCCACGCCATGTAAGTGGGTAGGAGGCAACCCGACCCTCGACGTTACCGCGTCGATCGTTGGATCGATGTTGTCGTCATGATTCAATTTGAACACCTGCAGGGAGAAAAACTATAAAAAGTCTTTCGTCTTTCTCCAAGGAACATTTTTTTTTTCTGACGGCCTCCCTTAACTGGGTAAAACCTGTTGAGGTCCGAATGTCTCATCAGGAAATCGTAACACGTAAAGGGTTGACGCATCACCGTGGATTTTTGTCAGTACAAGTCTGACAGCTCGTCCCGCCCTGCTCTGGATAGAAGAAATAATTCTGGACGCTTTAAGATGTTATTTACAATTTATTAATTGTTTTTCTATCTTAATAAAAAAGAAACAAAAATGGCGGGCGACTTTAGGGTGTCCACCATCCGTACAAAAAACTTCAAACCCTTTTCATTCAAATTCGTTTAGTAGTTTCGTACGAAAGAGAAAAAAACATTCATCTATTCATCCGCAAAAATATTCGCATTTGTAATAGTCCAGTAGTTCCTGCTAAAAGATTTTAAATGCACAAGATTTGAACTTACGACCTCTTGATCTTTCGTCTAATAATTTATTTACTTATTTTGCATATAAATTTTCAATACTAAACATCTTTCTGATTATAACAACTTCATTATTTTGTAATAAATGATGTCAGCTAGTATTCAATTTTGTAATACAGGAATTAATTTTAAATGTTTAGCCATTAATAATTTCTAGGACGGATCGATTAAAATTATATAAAAATTGAAGTGTTCGGAAATAAATCATTTATTTTTATTAAATTTAAATTAATGCAGACGTTTTAACCTTACTCTTTTTATTTATTAGAGGTCTTTGCAACTGGTACAATGGTGACCTAGTGTTAAAAACTCCACATGATTTTATCGGGTCAAAACATTTTCAAATGAATCCTGTGTTTTGAGAAAGAGATCGAAGAGTATGGTTTTCTTAATTAATTATCCTAATTAAATTCGTCCAAAGCTGTTTTATTTTTTTATTATTCAGAGGACTTGGAATTGGTATTTTAAGACAGGTGGTTAGTAAATTTCTTCTTTCCACCCTGGACGGGAAGACTTTTTTGATAATGTTACCCCTATCTCGTCTTATGAAAGGTTATAGAGTAGTTGGAATTTTCACAGATGGTTCATTTCTGTTGTTGGTATAACAACAAATACTGAAAATATGAAAAAAAAAAAATGAAATAACATGTCTTTTACCGTTTCAATTGATAAATGTTGCCTTTCGTGAGCTATTCCGACACGCATTTGGTTTTTAATCCTGATAATCGAACTTTAAACTGTTTATTTGAGAGCTATGGTGGAAATTTACCTCTTTTTATATATAATACTAGCACTACGCCCGCGACTTCGTCCGCGTGATTTTCGAACTTTGCCTTTGTGAATTTCTAGTCCCAGCCATCCTCTATATGGGATACTGTTGGAAAAACTAAATCAATATTCAACAAAAATTCTATCAACTCGCAATACTCCGTTTTAGGTACCTAACACTTAGATCCTAAAAATAATCCATACAAAATATCAACCCCTTGGTGTCTATTTCCACAAAACACCCACAACTACGTCCAAAAAAGAATCTCTATGCAAAATTTGAGTCTCCAAGCTATTAACCCCCAAAAAGCCGCTTAGGGGTCGAATTCCGCAAAACCGTCTTAGTGAACATTTAGGTCTTAAAAAGAACCCCTCGCAAAATTCGAGGCGCTTAGCACTTGTAGTAACAAAGTTTCATACAAACTATCATACACAAAAACAAACCCCTTGGGGGTTGAATTTCACAAAATCCCGCGATGGTGTGCATTTAAATCTTATAAAGAAACCCGGTGCAAAATTTGAGGCTCCTCGCACTTTTATTAACAGAGTTTCATACAAACTTTCAACCCCAAAAACAACCTCTTTGGGATCTAATTTCGCAAAATCCCGTCTTAGGTATTACTTACGTCCAAAAAAGAACCCCTATGTAAAATTTGAGTCTCAAAACTTTCAACCCCAAAAACGACCCCTTAGGGGTCGAATTTCACAAAATTTCCGCCTTGGTGAGAGTTATCGTCTTAAAAAAAAACCGTCATGCAACATTTGAGACGCCTAGCGCTTCTAATAAAAAAGTTTCATACAAACTGTCAACCCCAAAAACAAACCCCTTAAAGGTCGAATTTCGCAAAATCCTGTGATAGGTAACTCCTACGTCCTCAGAAGAACCCGTATTCAAAATTTAAATTTCCTAGCACTCGTAGTTACGAAGTTTCATACAAACTATCAACCCCAAAAACGACCCCTTAGGGGCCGAATTTCGCAAAATCCGTTCTTAGTGCTCACCTACGTGGTATAAGGAGGGCTTATGCCAAATTTCAAGTTTCTAGGCCCAGCGGTTTGGGCTGTGCGTTGTCAGATCAGTCAGTCAGTTTTGAATTTTATATATATAGAAGATAAGTCTTTCTAATTAAAAGTAACAAGATACTTAACAAAAACATAGCTTTTTGCTACTTATTTAAGATGAAGTCTAAGAATAAATTTTACTAATGACTTTATAAATGCCCTTGTAGAGGTCAACAAAATAATATTATGCAACTTCTGTTATTTTTATTCAATGTCGTGTAGAATAAAATCTGTTTATTTAAAAGAAGAAACTCATTTTAACACAGCTGAAACCTCTTTGCCTAAAACGTTAAATTCTGCACGAACCTTTCTCAAATGATGTCAACTGTGCACTAAGAAGGGATTTTTTACGAAATTCACCCCCTAAAGGGTTAAAAAGCGTCAAAAGATTTTTTTGTTAATTAGAATTCAATTTTCATCAGATTTACTTGAAATTTTTTTGTGTGTGTTTAAAAATTTTTGGAAATTCCAACCTCAAAGGGAGTAACTGAAAATTATATGAAAATTAAAAGAAATACGCGAAGCCGCAGACGAAGATGCGGGGGGTTGCTAGTCTATGAATAAAATTGTTATACCTAAAGGATGTTGCAATTATTTGCAAATGTCGCCTCGTAAGTGTAAAATGTTTTGAAGGATGATTGTAACACAGTTCGAAACTATTGACTATGCAAACTTTTTGAGACATTTTTTATTTACCTATAGGCTTGACGAAAGAATAATGATTCGACTCTTCATTCATCCTGGCCCCGACGAATGAAATATTTCTTTCCACGAAAAAATTTAGTTGACATAGGTTTCAGATATTGTATTAATTTTGCTGCCGGGGTTATGGGAATGTCTTAAGAGGTTACCGCGGTCCTGAAACGCAAAGAGCAGATAAAGGATCAGGGTGGTTTTAGTCACGAGTCCATTCCGCTTTACAATACTCGATCATAGCGGAAGGAAACAATTTGATAATCTTCCCAACAATAAAAAATAACTTTTTCTATTTTATTTTTGTTAGAATAATGAAGATAATCATCATTATATACAATTATCCAAAGTTCATCTCAAAGGGCCAATTAGAACTTTAAAAAAAAAACAAAAGAAAAACAAATTATAAATAATAAAACATTTTAATAACTTAATGATATACAATTATAATTAACTAAAATTATTATTCACAGTAAATTAAGCCTATCGTAAATAACTACACATATACAACATGGCGATTTGTAATTTATGGTATTCTGAAAGTCATGGCTACAATTAACATAGAATTGTGAAATAGATCGTTATCATTTCTCAAGATTCACCTCATTAAGTGATATATCCGTTTTAGAGTTCCGTTGACGAAAATGAATCGGTAACTAAGGGTTAAACCACATCTGGCAGCACGGAATCTCCTTTTTCCGTCGCCCTTTCTCTTTCTGTCGCTTAGAACTGCCATTTGCTAGACCGAGACAGAAAGCATAATGCGATAGGACGCGGCGGAATCCTCTAGGCGGCCGCGTGCTATCGCATTGTCTCGGTCTAGCAAATGGCACTTCTAAGCGACAGAAAGAGAAAGAGCGACGGAAAAAGGCGATTCCGTGCTGCCAGATTTGGTTCAACCCTAATACTTATTTTGACAAGTCATTATGTCTTGTGATTAGAACTGTAGCTTCATTTTTTTTGACAATTCTGTATAACCTGGTTATTATCAAATTGAAATAAATACTTTGAGATTGAGTTGTGTCCGTCGAGCATTGGTTATGACCGTAGAAATTAATTTTATAAGGATATTTTTGGCAAAATAGCGATAAAAAATTAAGGGAAATGTTCTGATACACGTTTTTGATCTGACATGTTCACTATCACAGTTATTAGAGCTTAGAAAGCAAATTAGTTTTGCAAATTAATCCTATTCCATTCTTATGATAGTTAAAAAAACGTGAGAAATATAACCAAATACTTTTTTTTTTCCAATTACCAAAAGAAATAACGTGCACGCATATAAAATAAATGACGAACACACTTATTTTTGCAGTTTAAAAATAAATATATAACCGGACTACGGAACCCTTCACTTTCCGTGACTTGACACTGATCTGAATGGTTTTTCAATTTATATTATTTACAAACATCGGTAGGTAGCATTGAAACTATAATTAAGTTACAAAATGACTTTGACATTAAACGTCTTTAATAATCGATTTTGCGTCTTATTCATATTGTAGCTATTTTCGAATGCAATGAAATAGTTATTTAGATTTTTGATTAATTATTCTTATACGAAATACGGTGGTTTAGGCAACAAACTGCTGTTTTCATCGCAATTATTTTTTCCGCGGCAGAGTTTTATTCGCTATGTTGAACTAATTATAGCTTGATCTTTTATTCGCAGTGTGTACGCGCAAAATAATGTTGAAAAATTATAGTGTGTTGGGTAAAGTAAAAATATTTGGCTTACTATGCATAGGCTGTGAATTCGATTCTTACTTCGCAAACAACAAAAAAAACACATTGCACGACACTAGGATTTTTTTTATGTTGTATTCATTAAAAGTTTACTAACAGCCAGTCCGAAATCTATAGGCCATACAAATATTTTTGAAAGTGAGAATCGAACTTGCGACACGTAACGTAACGAAACAGCCGCTCACTTAGCCACTGCGTCAACCGTGCTACCTACGCTTACACTTCACCCGTGGAGAAAAACATCGAGAGGTAAGAGGCCAATCAAAAATTTACCAAAATCCTAGCAGGGAAAACCTTGTAGAGTGCAATTTTGCATGACTCAATATTATACAGATTCTGTCTTGGGATTCTGTCAACATAATTGCACAATGTCATGTCACTAATATGGATAACATTTTTGGCCATCTGATTGCTCAAATATTGTATATTATTTAGCAATATAATAGATGATGCATTTCGGACCAAAACCAGTACCTTTTGTAACGAAAGATACTGTGGAAAGGCAAAAATACTTAACCGCCAAATTGGACATGTTTTGTTAATCCTCTAAAATACCAAAATCACTATCGTAATCGTATAAAATATCGACTTTTTAGAAACATAACTGACTTGGCGCCCAAATTTGCTAAAATTGGTGGTAAAGTAATTTACCTTTCCAGGGACGATATTACGATTAACATACTTTTATATGCAATTTTTTTTACACAGCTGATTTGACAACAGAAATATAATTGGAATATTAAAAAAAAAATATGAGAACAATTTAAATTTATAGGTAACCAAAATAGAAGACATAAATATTATTAAGATGTGTCATTTGAACCTAAATAAAATCTTGATACACGAAACAGCCATCATCAATTATGAGGCGCCTTTCTCAACTACGTTAGGATCGACTTCCAGTCGAACCAGATGCAGCTGAATATCAGTATTTTACATAGAACTACTGCTTTCTGACCTTCACAACCTAGTAAATGCGTTATTTTTTTCGGTGGTGAAATCATCAAATGAGTCTTCCCACCCAGGGCAGGGCAGGAGGAACTGTCAAACTTGTACTGACTAAAATCCATGGTGTCCTTCAATAGACCTTTAAGTTGTGACCCCGCAACTTAAAGGTCTATTGAAGGACACCATGGATTTTAGTCGTAGTGTAGTTTTAGGTATTCGTTAGTTCCGCAACCCCACCAGGCTTTGAAGTTATTGTATAATACGGATGGATAATATCCCCACATAATTATATCTTTAATTTTTTACCACATTTATACGAATAGTTTGAAACACAAAACAAATGACGATCTTTAGGTATCACTATTACGTCTTGATGCTGAATCGTGAAGGTCGCACTTCTCCCATTGTTCATATATTTTACATACAATTACCTACACTGCATTGTTTGGCGAATTCCGCATTTCTGGTTTAAAAAGACTTTATTTTTTACTTGTTAGCGTCTCTTATTTAACACACAAATTATTTTAACATCTCTGTCATTTTTATCATCACCAGTTTTGAAAATGTCAGTTTATTTTTACACTCATTTCTTTTGCATATCACAATGTTAAAGTATCACACTACAGACGGTTCTCCGTACACTCCAGCGAAAAGGATTACATTGCATTTCCTCTGTACTATTAAAAATATGAATTCCTTGTTAGCTTCGAACCTTTGTCCCAGTATCCTGTCTTCTAAACCAACCACTGTGGCTGCAGCAGCAACCGTACCTTCTTCATTAACTTCAATATCTACGTTTTGAATTGATGACGTCACATATAAAGGATTGTCCGCAATACCAGGCAATTTCGCTTTTGTCCTATCAAAAATAGATGTTATTCCCGAATACATCAACGGTGGAATCAAATCTAACCTCGATGATAGTCTGAATCTTGGTATGTAAGTATCTATAGCTGGTGAACTGCCTTCTATTCTAAATTCGGTCATCCAATTTTGTGATTTAGTAGCTAAGTTTTTAAGCACAGTCTTCGTTGATACGCCGTCGTAAGGTAGAAGTATCATCATTGAGAAATCTTCGTTCTTCCCGTACGTCATTTCTAGGACTTGAGCATTGATTTCGTCGGAGTCTCCTACAAAGTGAGGAGCTTTGTGGTACATCATGTTCACTGATCCAATGGATTTGCCTTGTGAGTTGTAAAACGTTTCAATCTTGGTTTGAGTCGGGTCAAAAGGGTGAGTCCAGTTCGCTTTGAAATATAGAGCGTCGATTAACACCATTTGTAAGTTTTCCAAGTCTTGTGGTTTCACTGCGTTTAAGATTCTCCCATCAGTAGCGTAGCAGATGAATAGATTGATATCATGAGCTAACTCAGTAGTATTCTGGGTTTCAGAAGAATAAATTGACATATCATACCTTAAAGCAGCCTCACAGAATTCATCGTGCACTTTAGTCGCACACTCAGTAAACATAGCCGACTGTCCCTTCACTATTACGTCCTGGTATTGAGACTTTAACACATCATTGGCTGCTGAATGCAAACACTGAGTTTTCCTCAAATCCTTTGGTAATCTTAAAGCACTCACTAATTCAGAAAATGTTTCTTCAGTCGATCCTTCAGCTAGTAACGAGAATATACTCCAAACAGATAGGGGTGATAATGCAATGTTTTTTGTACCGAAATTTTCTTGGAATGCGTAAGTGTTTTCTAGTAGTTGTAAGGTGAATTCGTTGACTGGGGTAAAGTCGATTGGAGACGCGGACCGCGAGGCTGCGGCGCCTATAAAGGCTAAGATCGTGAACGTAACGATCATCGTTCCGCGATCTTTATTTCGCTCGTTCACACGTGCGGTGTGCACAATGAATAAAATTTAACTGGTTAGGTAACGCTTGTTTGTACCTTTATGTATCGGTAACTTGGTAGAGGGATGGTTCGGTAGACAAGTGACGTTTGCAGTGTTACGCGGTCTCTCAGTTTGTGACAGACCTTGAATTGATTTATGGTCAATAAATGGTTTTAGTTAATTGGTCTTAAAGTGTCAGTAATTAGTTTCTTTCAATTTTAATGTGGTTAGATAATTATAATTTATGTTTAAATTTTATTTTAGTAACTTGATTTCCCCCTTTTTTTCTTGAATTAATTTGCACTTTTCAATTTTAATTGTGGAAAAAAAATATTTAAAGATATTTTATGACTGTCATAAAACTGTTTGCTATGCCATTTAAATTAGAAGATGTTTCCATCAAAATAAATTATGTATTATGGGTTCTTTTGTCAAGGTCTCACGCAATTAATAAATTCTAAATATTTTCAATTCAGTATTCCTTTACATTTAATCGAAAATTCTGTACATTAGTCTTTTCCATCAGTCGAATCGGCTTTCCCTATGATCCAGTATTTTATATAGAGCGACTGACCTACACAACCCAGTTAATGACTGGCTGTCAAAGTTCTGGGGCACTGACCACCAGTAACGACTGTCAAAGATCTACAAATGACAGACGGAACCAGCAGTTTCACGTGACATTGTAAAAATATTAGACGCATTAACGCATAAACGCATGCGTAGCGAATTTTCCAAAGATTTTCTTTCGAAAGAAAATTTCTTGGAAGCTCGGTTGGAAATGAGCGTCGGATGTACTGAATCCGAAGGTAGCAGGTTCGAATCCTGCCCGTGGTTCCATTTTTTCTTTCCACAGAAAATAGGTCTTTGAGATACACGTGATTTAAAAAAATCTACACGTAGAAACAAAAAAAACATACTTAATACATTTACAAAAGAGGGAAATCAAGCTTAGTCGTAAACAATAGACAGAAAAAACAAAACAACGAAAAACTCAAGGCAGCGCCAAAAATATAATATGTAGTGGACCTGAGATAAATTGATGTTCACCCCAGTAACGACTAAGGGCTGGTTTTTCAATAGTCAGGAAACTTTTATCTGAGGAATTAAAATATACAGTTTGACATATTTTCCATAGATAAACTGTCAAACCGCCATTTGTATTCCTCAGATAAGAGTTAACTGACTATTGAAAAATCAGTTCTTAGGAACATACACAGAACTATACATCATTTAAATTACTTTAATCATAAGATGGGTAGTTTGTGTCTATTCAGATATTTTAATTGAACAAAACTGATTTTTAATGTGATCAAAAATTAAAAGTATTGTATGAGTGTTGGTGAAAAGGTGTAAAATACCTTACAACCTAATCTCATACCTACCAACTCAGATCAAAGAAATAGGCTGATAGAGCGCTCAGAACACGCGAGTGTGTCCACCAAAGCAAATAAGTACAAAATCAAAAGTGCATACAAACTCGCGACAGTACCTTACGCGTCTTACCAAGCTACGCGCCGTTGTTGTTGTTTGCCAAAATATGCCGTCTCGTGTCTATAAATATTGGAAAAGTTGTTCTCAAAAACAAAGAAAAAAAATTGTATTTGCTTTGGTGGACACACTCGCGTGTTCTGAGTGTTCTTTCTGTCTATTTCTTTCATCTGAGCCTACCAAAAAAAAAAAGTATATTTTGGTATAGCCTTTTCGGAAGAGTGCCAGTACAACAGTGACACGAGATTTATATATTTAGAAGATTGAGAGCACGACGAAGTAGGTCAATAATAGGTCAATATTTGCTCATTAATATTGATTGCATTATAATTTTGATTTAATTAGAGTATACATAAATATTTGTATGTCCTTTGGGGATATCTTAAATAGGCTTTTAATGATTTGTTTACACAAGAAGCCTCTAATTTGTGAGAATCGACAATTTTGTCGTGCAATGCGATGATTTGTTTATATAATTATTCATCATCATCATCATCATCAGCCTATTAATGATCCCTCTGCTGGAACACAGGCCTCCTCTCTGTGAGAGGGAGTGGGCCATAATCCAAAACGCGGGCCCAGTGTGGGTTGGTGGATGTCACTTAGTATCTTCGATTTTTTGGTTCATAGGACATGCCGGTTTCCACACGATGTTTGTTTTACCCATTTTGGGAGCAGTGGTGATGAAATAAAGTACACAAAGTAATGTGCCTGGCTGGATATTACATTATTTTATTCCGATGTATTTTTTTTTCGTTTCATTCCAAACACGAATCACTTTATAACACTTAATGGCGTCAACACGGATCCTATTATTACTTACAATTGCTTAATCAAAGGTTGTTTTTTTACCAAAATAGTTAAAAATATTTTGCAAAGGATTGTTGTTTTGTTTTTATGATTTAATTTATATTCTTATAACAGAATATATGGGTGAATCGTGCGCCTATGATGTGAAGCTAATTGGCAGAAAAAATATAACGTGTCCATAAGTTATTGTCGTCGAGTGTTCCGTATAATTTTGATGAGGATATAATTTTGAATGGGACCTTCTTAGCGTGTCAATGACTATTGTATAATGAGTTGGCCCAGAAATGGGCCACGAATTTAGCGCTCTCGGAACGTCTATCAGCTCCTGTAACCAAAAGTCGGCAAGGCAAGATAAATGAAGTGCGTAATCGTTTGTGGAGTTGCATCACGAGTACTGTTATGTATACACCGTGACTTTTTAGTCGTCTTACAAAAAGGGTCCACTTAATGTATCCGACCTATAATATCTCTAGGCAAGTTTTTTTTTTATTAGTTAATAATTATGTAATAATTTATATTTTCAATAAATAGATACATTAAAAATATGAAACACCCTGTTAAAATGTTTACGTATCAAGCTGTAGAGAAAACCTGCCCAGCATAATAGTCGGGCAGATCATTCCATCTCCGTTTTCCATGAGACAAGGGTGTTTTATGCCTTATGGAAAACGGAGCATTTTGGGCAATATTGCTGGTATAGGCACATCCATCGGTACGATAGATATAACCTGTTATGAAAATAAACATTTAATAATTTGCTTTTACTGGTTTCATTAATACGAGTATAACATGTTCACCCTACACACTGAATTAACAAGAAAATAGTTAGGTATGTATGGTTTTCTCAGAATCCAAAATATGTACATTGCTGAATTGTGCAGATATCTTAAGCAGACATTTCTGCTAAATGTTTTTAAAAATCTGATGTGGCTCCTCAATCCTTACGTACATGATTTATTGTCAAAATGGGTCATGATTCAACTTTGTCGATTGTACATTTGACCCATTTTTTCTGTACGGGGATAGCAGAACAATTAAATTATAAAATCCAGCACAAAACTACCGAAAACGAGGACACAATGTAGAATCAGAACAGAAAATATTAGGAGAACAGGATCAAAACTTTTTTCGAGGGGAATCATGTTTTTGGCGAACTGACGGACATTATCTACGGTACCCAAATTATTACGGAACTGAGAACGTTTTTTTGCAAAAACATGCCAATTTAATGAATCACCTCTAAATGCGTTTAATCACACTACAAAACATGTGTGTTTGTTTTTACATAACAAAAAGTTATGTATCGTTTTATGTACAAAAAATCTTCAGATTCATTAATAAACTGACATAATACGTCTGTAGTCAATTAATCGTGTCTAAGTGGTATCGACGCAGACTTAAAATATTATGTACTTACATATTTATAGGGTCAGGTGGGGTTAAATATAAGACAGCAATATTATAAATCTTTTAATATTAGACGCCATTAAAAAAATCTTAAGTGACTCTGGTATCTCAATGATATAAAAAAGTCAGCGACTTCCAAACTAAATAGTATACATTTTTAACCCTTTACTTCGCTGGAGCGCTAAACCTCGTCTGGAGCATCTCGGGACAAAATAAGTTGCTTTCATGCCTAGGATATTTGGTTAAGTTCCTTTAAACGCTGCAAAGAGTAACAAAAACCCCGCTAAGCGGGACTTCGTCACTCGTCCACTCTGCTTTTGTTGAAAATAATAAGTAGGTACCAATCTGATTATTTGGAGATAAGTTGCGTCACTGATGAGCCCTGTTACCGAAGTCTCCTGTTCTCAATGGGTACGGTTAGCCGATATAATATCTGAGCAATATCTGTATCATTAAAAGATAAATGGCGGGTGCTGAGTAGCAAAGACTGAAACAGCTGTCAAAATGCTTCACTCTCGTCTGAACTCAGCATGGTTTCAGCCGATAACTCAGCTTTTCTGTCCAGATTTTGTATCGGTTAACCGTACCCTTTTTTTACGTGGCAAAATCATCAAATGAGTCCTCCCACCGCGTTCAGGGCGGGAGGGACTGTCAGACTTGTACTGACTAAAATCCACTGTGTACTTCGGTAGCCCTTTGTGCGCCGGAGTCGGGATATACGTATGTCCGGCAGGACTGTGGCCCTCTATAGGGGGGCCCCGTCATTATTCTGACGCTCCTTGAGGCGCGCGTGGAACACAACGCGCCGTCGACCCGGGCATGGTCCATGGTCGGACAGCGAGTTGCCCTTTACTCGCCGCCCGCATGCCCGCGCCTACGGTGGCTGGAGATCGTCCCGCGACTTTCGTCGCCGTGGGCGTCTACCACTGCGTCTCGTGCGGAGGGAGGACGGTATCCTCTCTCTCAAGCGGCCCGCCTCCTCCTTCGCGAGCATGACTGCTTTGCAGAAGGAGGCGACCGCCTCCCACTACGTCTCGCCCCGCAGCATGGCCGCGACCAATGCCGGGCGCGAGAGGGGCTATCCGTACCCAAAATGTCCCGTCGAAATAGTTATGACCATGTTCAGTTTGTCGGCGTAATGCAACGACGATATAATACTAGACTCCGCATGCATGATCTAAAGAACACAAACTATTCTGCAAAGTTGCTGATGTACTACGTAAGCGAGGGGGACGGGGTACTGCGTTGTGATTGGATAACTCAAGGTCTGTGCTGTCTCAACGTATGTTTACGGCTCACAGGATTGGTCGAAATGAGACGAATATAAGACTTTTTTGCCTAATGTGTTGGCAGACATCGGTCGCCTGTTATTAGGAGTCTAGTATTATATCGTCGTTGGCATAATGTCTGCCGGAGTTTAGTCGTGTTTACATGCGCCTTGGTGAGTCCTACGACCGCCATTACAGTACTAAAATTCCACTTCCGAAATTAAAAATAACTTTGGTCGCAGTAAGGAAGTTCCGTTTACCTGTTTAATGTAGTCCGTGACATACAAACTGTATTTGATGACATTAAGATTCCCTTTCTATGTGTAACCTTGAACATGCATTCACCGTTCACGATGTTACTATAGTGCTATTTTTAGTTCATCTTGTCTAATACAAGCTGTTACTAGTGGCTTCATCTTTGTATGTGGGACACATACTTTTTTAAAGTCGGTTAAAAAAATATCGGAATAGTTTTTATAAAAAAAAAGTCGGTGGCTTTGTTTTTTATTTCATTGACTCTTGCCACCGACTTTCGAAAGAAAAGCTATTTTAAACATTTCTGTATTTGTTTTTGAAGTCGGTACTTTAAAAAAAAAGTTTAAATTTTACACGAGATAATCGTTAACAAACATAATTATCTGTGACTTCGACTTTGATAACCTACGATCCAAGTAGGTAAAAATATCCCTATCTCAAAAACTACTTAACCGATTTTGATGAAACTTGCAGTATTTCCTAAGTTGCACAATCTGTTGAATTTTCTGGTAATATGTTTAATGCAGTTTTTATTTATAATGTGTATTTTTTGTACCTACTTGAACGATGTTTAAGTTACTGTTCAAATGGAATATTAACCAGCTTCAAAAACAATCAGAAAAATTAAATGAGAACATACCTACCTCCTTAATCTGACTGATTTCCGAAGTCCCTGAGCATAAACGCATCTTTGACCCCTTTATTCTGTTTGAGTCTGTTAAAAGTTGGCCTGGCAATGCCTTTATTTAATGTATTTTTTTCAATCATTGCCATCACCAAGGTTTTTACTGCACTCGTAATTTTCCTCGTATGTCATTTTCCTGCCTGATAACTTATTCCAAACATGTCACTAAGTTGTAACTGACAGTGTGATTTATCACTTCTAAAACCAGATACTCCCGTCTGTTGCTCATCTCTTACACAGCCCCTGAGTGATTTAAATATATGCCATCTTGAATTTATGCTAACCTAGTAGGTACTGCTGGTCCCGGGACTTATTTCATTACCGTGACCCCAGAACATAAAGGGCTGTTGAAGGACACTGTGGATTTTAGTCAGTGCAAGTCTGACAGTCCCTTCCGCCCTGCCTGGGGTGGGAGGACTCATTTGATGATTTGTACTGCTGATTTTTATCGCACCTCTAGAAGCTACCGTAGGTGCTCTAATGACCTGCAGAGGTCACGGGACTGTCTGGTCAGGTAACCCTGGGTAACTCCTTAACGTAAGAAGCAATTAAAGGACACCGTGGTGATTTTAGTCAGTACAAGAAGACGCCACCATTTTGGATTTGGTGACACGCCACCTACCCTTTAACCAGCGGACTACTGAGACGCTTCTAACGACTCTTCATTTGTCATGTAATGATAAGTGGTTTAGAAGTTAATATCTGGTTGAACGAGCTTCGCTCGGTTTTTGAAATGTCTTTATCTTGGGAACCGAGCTTTTCTCGAACCCGGGACCCTTGATAAATCGATTCCTTGAGCCGAAAAACCCTTAATCTGTAACTTTCATGAAAATCATGGAGCCGTTTCCGAGATCCTGATTAGGTATATAATTATAAATATACAAGAATTGCTCGTTTAAAGATAGTAGATGAGGGAACAAACAAACATACCTACATACATACAAACATACGGTCAAAATCATAACCCTCCTTTTGGCTTTGCCGTAGTTGGGTAAAGAATAGAACAGCATAATAAGCATTCAGTAAAATGAGTCCTTCTCGCCTTAGGTGGAGCAGAAGGGATTTTCAGACTAATACCCACTCTTTTCCTATAGGCATTTCCTTGAAGTTGAAATGGCAGTGGGCAGGCCATATAGCACGCAGAACTGATGGCCGATGGGGCCGTAAGGTTCTCGAATGGAGACCGCGCATCGGCAAGCGCAGCGTAGGACGACCCACGAGGTGGGCAGACGATCTTATGAAAGACACAAGATCACGCTGGATGCAGGCCGCTTACAACCGGTCCTACTGGAAGTCTAAAGGGGAGGCCTATGTTCAGCAGTGGACGTCTTACGGCTGATATGATGATGATGATTTCCTTGAAAAAAATTGAAACTTTTCTATTGAAAATGTCACAGCCGTTGCAGTAATACGGAATTTCCAAAGTATTTGACAAATATAAAATGACGCAGTATAAAAATCCCACTTTCTGAAACCAGGGTCGTATGTCCGGCATCCGCTATTGAAGGTTCAAAATGTACTACAAACATTTTAGTTATCCTATTAGGGTTTTACGCCAGTCAGTACTATGCGTAAGACGAAAACACAAATAAGGTGTTAAAAATAGAATCTTCACGTTTACTTTAAAAATAAATATCTGGTTGACCGAGCTTTGCTCGGTTTTTAAAATGTCTATAACTTGGGAACCGAGCTTTTCTCGAACCTGGGACCTTGATAAAACAATTCCTTGAGCCGAAAAACCCGAAAAATCTGTAACTTTCATGAAAATCCTTGGAGCCGTTTCCGAGATCCTGATTATATAATTATAAATAAATATACAAGAATTGCTCGTTTAAAGATATTAGATTTACTTTGTAATTCCTTTTAGTATCTTTTAAGTACATACGTCAGCAGGTCAACCTACTCGAATTTTTACATTTTACCAATCGAACATTAACCTTTTGTAATTGTAATAAGGTTGAAAATCTATCTATTCTTCTCTGTTGTAAAAAAATCAATTGCTGTTCGTTGGTCTCGCTGAAACTCGAAAACGGCTGGACCGATTTGGCTAATTTTTCTTTTGAATTATTTTTGGAACTTCAGGGAAGGTTTAGAATGTAATTTTGAGGCTGTACGAAGTTTGCCAGGTCAGGTAATCTATTATAGAAATATGTCAGATTGAGGTAGGGTGATGTGCTGACAGACGCCACCTTTTAGCTTATATGTATGTATATAAACTGACAGGGCTCATTTACCTGTCGGGTTTGTGGAACTGTTTTAAAAGGTCACCGCGCCGCCGTTTAACGCAAAGAGCAACTGGAAATACAAGTTGATTCCTGCTTCAACACTCCAACTAGGGCGTGAGGACTCATTTGATGACAATTTAATAAAAAAGAATGGGTTTGACAGAAAATTTTGAGATTTGCGACGCATGTCGTTAATGCATACAATATAATATTTTACCATTTAGTTTACATTTACATAATATTTTACCATTTATTTTAATATTTTTTTTCCTACTCCTCCACTATTCGTTTCTGATTAATTTCGTTGCAGGAACCAAGACAGGTAAATTCATTCTCCGGGACACGTCGAGCTTCATTGTCTAGGCGCTTTTCTGGTGGTTGCTACTGTTGATTCTGGCTCTCAGGAGTTGCAGTGGTTTGGGAATACACATAGTGTGGTGGGTTTTTTAAATTCTGTTTGCACGTCTCCAACACATGACCTACGACCCATATGTGAAAGCAGATATATCACTGAACCAAGCCTACTCATTGAATGTATGACTAAGAACATTGATATGTCACAATATGCCTAACGGCACCAATGTCAAAACGGTTAGTAAGTGCAGTAGATACATAGGTCACAGATAAATCTGAGGCCTTTGCACATGATTTCTGTATTTTACCTTACTTCGTAATATTGCAGTTCTTTTTTTTAACGTGCTAAAATCATCAAATGAGTCCTCCCATACCGGGCAGGGAGGGAGGGACTGTCAGACTTCTACTGACTAAAATCCACGGTGTCCTTCAATAGCCCTTTATGTTCCGGGGTCACGGTAAGGAAATAATCCCGCGACCCTGGCAGGCTTTGGCCCCGTCAAATATTGCAGTTTTAGAAAAATTCTGGAACGTGTTTTTGGTTGAAGTTTATATGAGAGGGAACAAGTAAATTGGATGAAATTTAAATTCATTATCATACAAATTTACATCCCAGTTAAAACCCCTCAGAGGATTTTTTTTTTCAAATCCGTTCTTAATGTACATTTACCATTTACGTCATGTAAGGAATGTTTGTGAATTTTTAACTGACTTCGAAAAAAAGAGGAGGTTCTCAATTCTCAGTCGGTTTTTATTTTTTATAAATGTATGTTCAGTGATTTCTCGATGACGTGACGCCTGAACCGATTTGGTAAATTCTTATTTGTTTCAAAGGACATGGTCCCAATGCAGTTAAGCAGGCTAGGATCTGATGATGGAATCTTGGTGAAATCGAGGGAATTTTTGTTATGTGCCTATATTGTGCCTATATTTGAAGCTTGCTCTCGATTCCCCTGGGATCCCTCATCAGATCCTGACCTGATGATCATGGGACCAATTGGAAAGGATTATACCCTTTCAAAGAAAAGAAAAAAAATCCAAATCGGTACAGACGTCTTCGAGAAATCGGGAAACATACTTATAAAAAAAAAAAGGTTGCACTCCAGGAGTGCCGGTAGAAGTGAAAACTTTTTTGTTACTATGTTTTATTTTTAATTTGAATGACGTCTTACTCATTTTCGATCAGGGTCACGTGACCCTGACGCGAGTTTTAAATTTTTTACCCATTACAGAAAAAGTGTACAACGCCGCTAAAGAAGTTTTCACTTCAAAAAGATTCCGACGAATTGAGAGCCTCCTCTTTTTTTGAAGTCGGTCAAAATACCTAGTCTTTTATACAGATTTTTGATGTTTTACTCCTACAGTTCATTATATTAGTAACTTTGACCCATATTCAAAGACCAAGAACCTCTTAAATCCCACACGTTTCAAGTTGTTTTGTTTGTCGTTACTACGATAGATATTAATATCCCTGACACATATTTGTAATGACATTCATAACGCATTGTAAAATGACTCAGTGATAGAAATATTTCTAAATGTTTTGCACACATTAGCGATATTGTTAATTAATTTAAATATCGGTGTTAGATTTTAAAATAAGGCTGTTTACAGATCTGGGGTTGCGAGAGAGTTCTCGGGTCGCGTGGCTGTCTTCGGGGTCGCGTCTTAGAAGGTAACCTGGAACGTAAAGGGTTATTGAAGAACTACGTACCCTAAACTTTAGTCAGTACTAGTATAGTCTCATTCGGACTCATTTGATGATTTTATCACGATAAAGGAACAGTACCAGTAGTTTCTTCTCACACCAGAGGCGCTGTTCCATTGTTTCATACAAAAACGTTGCAAATACTGGAAAGACGCTGTAAAGTAAAAGAGTAAAACTTCGTGCTAAGGGTACAGGTTAGGTTAGGTAAGGGTTCAGGCGAAGGGTACAGGTGCTAAGGGTTTAGGTTTTTCAGATGCAAATAAAAATGTATTACATTAATGGAAGTGTTCCTATGCCTATAAGATGTATGGTCGCGGGATTATTTCCTTACCGTGACCCCGGAACATAACAGGCTACTGAAGGACACCGTGGATTTTAGTCAGTACAAGTCTGACAGTAAGGGGTGGGAGGACTCATTTGGTGATTCTACCCCGTTAAAAAAATGCCTATAAGATGTATGCTATTCTTATTTTTAGTGGTTTGTTATGTCATTATGATGTGTGATTTCGTAAACAATGCATGGATATGTATAGCAGCAATCGCGATTGATTTGCTGTCATTCATTGAAGAATTTTCTTGATTTCTCCAAGATCCCGATTACCATTGTCCCTTTCAAATTTCCAAATCGTTCCAGGCGTAAACAATATACCGGGGAACATAGTATACATAAAAAGATTCTGATGAATTGAAAAGTCTCCTCCTCTTTTCAAAGTTGGTTTAAAATAGAAATACATTATGATGAATTGGAATCACGATTTTCTACTTATGTTTGTACGAAGTCATCTCGATGTGTCAATAAGCACTCAAACAGGCATCTATTCAATACTTGACCGCGTTAATATTGCTTAGGGCTTTGCTAAACAGCGAGATCGGCGAGGCGCGATTCTAGCGTGGCGTGTCCGTGACATCACTATGAAATTAAGTGATGCGTTTTGTGAGTGACGTCTTGTCAATCCCGTGGATGTCTTAGATGAATTGAAGGCCTCCAGTCTGGGGGAATAATGTAGGTATGTATGGTACGCATCAGAAAAAAACTCACCCCGTTTGATAGTGACATCACAACTGAAGGGGGTGAGATTTTTCTGAAGCGGACTGTACTTACCTACAACTTTAAAGAAACCAGTCAATAGGAACTGTTACTAGAAAATGATGTTTAGCAATAAAATACTCTGACCAAATTAATATTTTGAATAATGAAAATTAATAAAATAAAATTGAAAATTGAGTTTTTAGTTTAAATGTTTGTGTACGCTTAAACGACAAAGTTTTTCAAAGTTTAAAGTAAATAAAATCTTTAAAGCAATATAAATTTTCAAGACACCCTTTACTTATACCTACTATACGATGAACTGGAAAATTTGGTATCCATCGAAATTTCACTAGTACCTAGATCCGCCTAACAATCACCATAGACTAACCAAGTCCTAAATTCTTTCCAATCACAAACAACGGACAGGAAAAAAATAGATTTCCAATAATAATTAGCATAAATGTTAATACTTCATACGGGTGAGGCTTTAAAATGCAATTATTTACATAGCTTTTAGACCTTTAGTGATTTTTTAGCATTATGTCAGAAATTCAGAATATACTGGTGCATTCCTTAGTGGTTTTGTAATGTGTAAATATGATAGTCATTCAATGTACGTTGATTTGATTTTCAGGTGCCGCAGGTTGCATTTTTACTAGGTACTACAGACAATAATTGACTCAATCTCGCCACCTGTTTTTTTTTTTAAATTAACGTTTGTAAGTAGGAAAAGAATTAAGAGTGCAAATAGAATCCTAATGCTCATAAAGGTAATTTTTTTTGTCGTGGTGAAATCATTAAATGTGTCAAATGAGTCCTCCAACCCAGAGCAAGGCAGGAGGGACTGTCAGACTCCTACTGACGAAAATCCACGGTGTCTTTCAATAGCCCTTTACGTTCCTGGGTCACGACAATTCGTAAGTCCCGCGACCTAAGCCCCAGTAGTTCCATTCTTTATTTGATTTGAATTTAATTTTTTTTTCTCAGTAGTTCCATGGTTTTCGCAATGGAACTCTAGATTCAAGACAATAAGCGCCACCTATGTATGACATTAAAAACTAAATTGTAAGTTGAAAGGCTGTTGATTCGTTAGTAACACCATCATAAAAGTAGGTACGTTAAGTTCTGCATAGATGGCGCTGTTCACAATTTACGAACGGTCAACTTGAAAAAGTTTTTAAGGGCCGATTACACTATACGATTCATCGTGCCCTAAGTCCCTAATTTCCTATGTATTGGGTGGAGTGATCGCTGTTAGGCTGAGGACACTAACAGCTTAGGGCACGATGAATCGTGTCGTGTAATCGGCCCTTTAAAAAGGGAGAATTGGCAGGAAAAAGTAACCTACCACAGCTTACTTTTTCCTGCCAATTCGCAGTTCTGTATGGTATGTATGAATCAAAACAAAAAAATCAACTTAGATAAATGAAATAAATTCATTTCTATAATAGAGTACGTTTCCAATCCCATTTTTGATCCATCGATGTTGAAAAAATCCTAATGTGTCCAAATGAAAAATCCAACCCGGCAAAGGCACTACCGGCTACCAGCGCATGTGTACGATGAGTAATGGGTACCTTGCCGTCTGATCATGAACCGTGCCTGGGTCTCGGGTGTTCCACTTGCGCCTCAAAGAGCTATCAGTAGTCTGGCGGGGCCTCCTTATAGGGCCAAAGCTTTCCGGGGTCGCGGGTCTGTCTCATTAGGAAACCATGACCTTGGAACGTAAAGGGCTATTGAAGGATCACCGTTGATTTTAGTCAGTACAAGTCTGACAGTAATAAGTAATTTATGAAATGAACTACCTTCTTCTTCGTCCTTCACCATATAGCATTCTTCATCATCATCTGCCTAGCCTTTTCCCAACTATATTGGGGTCGGCTTCCAATCGAACTAGATGCAGCTGGATATCAGTATTTTACATGAAGTGACTGCCTGTCGAATACTCTTTTTTTTAGCTTGGTAAAATCATCAAATGAGTCCTCCGGCCCCGGGCAGGGCGGGAGGGACTGTCAGACTTTTACTGACTAAAATCCACGGTGTCCTTCAATAGCCCTATCTGTTCCGGGGTCACGGTAAGGAAATAATCCCGCGACCGGAAATAATCCCACGACCTGTCGAATACCGTATGGTAAGAATTATCACCATAGCATACTTAAAGACAGAAATAGTCTAGCATCAAATTATGTACGGGCAACCCGTTCCTTGTTATCAATGCTTCATACAATAACATGGTCGGTTAATTAAACCTAGTACATGGTTACGACAGCTAGTTACGTGGGATCATACGGGGGGGTATTCGGGGGAGCATGTTGGAAGCTGGTGTGGAAAGAAAGAAAGAAAGAAAGGAAGAAAGAAGGAAAGACAGAAAGAAAGGAAGAAAAAAAGAAGGAAATAAAGAAAGCAAGAAAGAAAGAAAACCCTTATTTTATTTTATCTGGTCTTGATTTGTATAGCCTTTATTGGCATGTATCAACCTTATCCAAGCTGAAAATGAATGCAGCTGAATATCAGTTTAAATCGGTGCAGCTGAATATCAGTACCCATTGAACATGTAGCGACTGCTTAATATCTGATCTTCACAACCCAAAGACTGGGTACTATTATAGCCCTTTATTAGTCTGGTTGTAAGACTTTAAAGATTTTTTCTAACAGCAACGACTGAAAGAGATCTGCTGGGACCAACGACGATATAATACTAGACTCGGCATGCACGATCTAAAGAACACAAACTATTCTGCCAAGTTGCTGAGGTACTACGTAAGCGAGGGGGACGGGGTACTGCGTTGTGATTGGCTAACTCAAGGTCTGTGCTGTCTCAACGTATGTTTACGGCTCACAGGATTGGTCGAAATGAGACGAATATAAGACTTTTTTGCCTAATGTGTTGGCAGACATCGGTCGCCTGTTATTACGAGTCTAGTATTATATCGTCGTTGGCTGGGACTAACGGCTTTACGACCTTCCCGAGGCGTGGAGAAAACGCTATAAACCACAGACCTGGGTACTGAGACAAGCAGACAACGACAGCAGACGGCAATCGTTATCGCTCAGCAGTCACTAATACATTTTCAACTTTATATCCTAGCTCTATGGATTTGTATTGCGACAGTCACCTGGATACCAAAGTCGTAAGGCATCGGAGATTTACGTCGCGTTGTTTACGAAGAGGCGTTTAGAGCATTCAGTGGAGATCTGCCCTAGCAGAACTCCACCGTGTCCTTATAGAGGCGATAGGCGATGGCAACCTCCCGCGCCCGACATTAGTTGAGGCGACGCTGCGGGGCGAGGGGAATGGAGCGCAGACAGCAGTCACCTCCTTCTGGGAAGCAATTATGCTAGCGAAGGAGGAAGCGAAATGCGTAAGGGAGGGAACAGTCTACACCTCAAGGCAGGAGGATGCATTTGATGATGTAATCACTTAGAAAAAGGGCGTATTGCTATAGTATACTATTAACCAAATGAACCATTTACGTGTCGCTTTCAGACATGTTTTATTTTTATGTGGGATGGGTTTGCTCGTGATCTTAGTCTAGGTCAATGACTAAGGCAAGGTCGACGATGGAGCGAGCTTACCCAGAAGAAGCCTGTTCACTCTAACTTTGAAGAGATTAGGGTTGTATGTGTTCGGAAACACAGAGGCAGAGAGTTCCACTCCTTCGCTGTCCCCATTATAAAAGACGTCTGGAAATGTGATTGGAGCCCTGCTTTACCGACTAGTCGGCACATGTCGACTACTATTTATCAGTGAGAATGCCGACCCATATGTTCTCTCCTTGATACATAACATACATGTATCGACCGCCCGCAGACCGCATATACCCGTTAATTAAACCATAACAACGCTTGCAGCACATACAAAATGGACGGAACGTCAATAATCTTACTAACATTATAATAAATGAGAAAGTTTGTGAGGATGGATGGATAGGATGTATGGATTTTTCTTACTCTTCCACCCAAAACTGCAGATCGGTTTTAGGTATACAGATAGCATTTTTTAGCGTGGTAAAATCATCAAATGAGTGCTCCAACCCCCTTACTGTCAGACTTCTACTGACTAAAATCCACGGTGTCCCTCATAGCCTGTTATGTTCCGGGGTTACGGTAAGGGAATAATCCCGCGACCCCGGCAGGCTTTGGCCCTCTGAGAGGGGGGCCCCGTCATTATGCTGACGCTCTTTGAGGCGCGCGTGGGACACAACGCGCCGTCGACCCGGGCATGGTCCTTGGTCGGGCAGCGAGTTGCCCTTTAGCTTTAGCTGCCCGCATGCCCGCGCCTACGGTGGCCGGAGCCGGCGTCTGCCACTGCGGCTGGGGCGGAGGGAGGACGCTGTCCTCTCTCGCTCGCGGCCCGCCTCCTACTTCACGAGCTGGTATACAGATAGCATAGACCATTTTTTTCGTTCATCATCTTTCCCAACTACGTATATTTGGATCGGCTTCAAATCGAACCAGACGCATCTGAATAAATGTATTAAAATACTGATAATCAGATGCATCTTGACATGCACATGGAGGGACTGTCTGTCGAACGTCGACAACCCAGTAACTGGGTAATACGATACTCCAGACTGGTTATCAGACGTTTGAGCTTCTGAGTAACAGTAACGACTGTCAAAGATCTACAAATGAGAGCCGGGACCAATGACTTCTATGTGCTTTCCGAGACACATGGGAAACTCGCTATAACAGATGATGGTCACCTATCCACAGACCAAGCAACCTTGACCATACCGGCAAGCGCGGCTGAAACCGGAAGATCGGCCTATGCGGGTGTAATTAGTTTTATGACGTGGTAAAATCATTTAATGAGTTCTCCCACCCAGGGCAGGGTCTGAGAGACTGCCAGATCGGTACTGACTAAAATCCACGGTGTTGCTTCAATAGCTCTTTACGTTTTCCGGTCACGGTTACCTGATAAGGACAGTCTCGTGAAGGCGGTTGGCCCTCTACAGGGTCCCACTCTTTACTTTAAAATCTTTTACTTTACAGTATTTTCTATGGTTTCTTTTATGAAAAAATGGAACAGCGCCTCTGGTGTGCTAAGCAGGAACTATTTTTTTCGTCAAAAATTGTCTATTTGAAATTGTCAAAGGTATAGTTTACGTCTCAAATGCTGAAAATTCGTGCTAAGGGTACAAGACAGTTTACAGTTACACAGTTTTAAGGTGGATGATCACCATCGCCATCTAAGGGTAGTCTTTGGCAGGTACCGCTTCCCAGAAGAAAGACTTGTGTCTTTAATTATTTAGCCACAAATCCCCAAAGTCCGTACTACAAAACAGACGCTGCGTTAAGTTAACGTTTCCGTCCCGCACAATTTATTATGCCGACGCCTTAATAACTTGCGACTCATTAAAACTGAAACGCAAACCCCGTAACACTGACACTTTAAAATTGTGAGCAATTTATTTATTTTATGAGAGATGGTTTGTTATGAAGATGTTGTAACAATCTATTTTATGTGAGTTTAGATAAAGGTGTTCCCTCACCACGAGCTATATCCCTCGCCATGAGTATAAAGCTAAAGATAGGTACCTATTAGAAAGCGGACAAGTTTGTTTGGTTGTACACGCTAATCTCAGGTATTACTGGTTCGGTTTAAACAAATATTTTTGTTTGGGATAGTGATTTATCAAGGAAGGTTACATAAAATCACGCTACCACCTATTATCATCTGCCTAGCCTTTTCCCACCTATTTTGTAACACCTGTAATCCATACCATATTCTACGAATGTCTTTGTCGGCTTCCAGTCGAACCAGATGCAGCGACTGCCTATCGAACCTCCACAACCCAGTAACTGGGCAATACGATGCCCCATAGTAAGACTGGTTGTTAGACTTCAGAGCTTCTGACTAACAGTAACGACTGTCAAAGATCTACAATAAAAGATCTACAATACAAAGATCTACAATAAAATCACGCTACCACCTATTATCATCTGCCTAGCCTTTTCCCACCTATTTTGTAACACCTGTAATCCATACCATATTCTACGAATGTCTTTGTCGGCTTCCAGTCGAACCAGATGCAGCGACTGCCTATCGAACCTCCACAACCCAGTAACTGGGCAATACGATGCCCCATAGTAAGACTGGTTGTTAGACTTCAGAGCTTCTGACTAACAGTAACGACTGTCAAAGATCTACAAATGAAAGCCGGGACCAACGGCTTTATGTAATGAGGAAGGCCGGTCAAAGCTAATTGTAGATGGTGCCATCATAGCTAGGTCCTAATCAAAATCAAAATCAAATCGTTTATTTCAAGTAGGCCAGTTACAGGCACTTTTGAATTGTCAAAAGACAAAATTAAAATAAAATAGTTTAAAAAATAGTTACGGTGCTACAGTCCCAGTCACAAGACATAAAAACTGTGAAAGTACTGTAGATGCCCATTCCAAAGCGTAGATCTCTATGGAGAAGAACGGGCAAGAAACTCCATGGACACTCTTTTTCAATCGCCAAAATTATAACAAAATCTTTGTTACATCATTCAACTTGTGATGGTACATTATTGTGAGAACGATGTTGCAAGTGAAAAGTTTCCATAGGTGATTAATATAAAAAAGACAAAATTCTTTATAATTAAAATAAACCATGGCTGCTAAGAGATGACCAGTCACGACTGACAGCGCCCGTTCACGAACATGACACATGCATCAGCATCACTCAGCTCAACCATTTTGAAGGGAACTAAACTAATCCGACCAATGAGGTAGTACTATTTTGAAGTACCTATAAGATTTGAACCAATGACGATGCTGGGAACTAGCTACGCTAGCGCCATTAGTTCCTCAGTTGCCATATTCATTTCCGAGATACGGAGGAAACTCGCTATGACAGATGGTCAACTATCCACAGACCAAATTTGGCATGCGCGGCTTAACCCGGAAAATCGGCATGTGTCAGGCTGTAATTATTTAGCCATCTGCTCTAAAAACAATAAAGAAAGACGAAGAAAAATATTTAAGGTTTTATATACCTATCCTCTATTTTATCGAAACAGTTTCTAACTCCTGTGCAGGCAACCGTCACACCGGCCGTGGGAAAACGAACATCTGGCTCATTCTTCTTTATCTTTTCATCCCTTTAGATTTATAATATACAAAATGGGAATATACAAAATGTTTATATTCATGGTAAGTTGGTATCGTTTTTATAATATCACAGCTAGGAAAATAAATAAGCAAATATATTGTCACTATTTTTTTACTTTTGCTCGAACATTGGTCGATATTTGGCCACCCGTGAAGATGGGAGCGTGGCACCACATCATAACTGTGCATATTCATAAAGGTGGGAAGTTTTGACCGTGTCCCACATGTGCATATGCATGAGGGAGGTAGTGTGGGCCGCATTCTGCGTGTGCATTTATGCATAGGGAGGGATGGTGGGTCATATGAAAGAGGGAAGAAAGGTGGGATCGCATCCTGTATGTGCATTTTCATGAGGAAGGGAATGTGGGACCGTATCATGCATGGGCATTTATGCATGTTGCGGTAGGGTGAGACCGCATCTTGCTTGTGCATATGCAAGAGTGAAGGAGCGTGGGTCCGCATTCTATAAGTGCATATTCATGATATCGAATCCTGCATGTGCATAGCGCATATTCATGAAGGCATGAGGCTGGGATTGCATACGGCTGTATGGTCGTTGGCATACGGCATCAAAGCCTTATGACTCACAAAATTTTATAAAAAAATAAATGTTTTCCACAACATTTAAAGCAGTAACTCTCCGTCTGTCGCAGTTGGCTAAAAAATAATAAAACTACGATATTTTTTCCCGAATTATTATGCTCTGTTGCTTATCTAGTTGGTAACCGAACCTACCAGCTTTAGTTGGTAACCAAGACTATCCAAGGGAAATGGCGTGAAGATACTTACGCTTTCAAAGTGTACCGAAGCATGGGAGGTCCAGGAAACGATTTGTGTTCGCTACATTGGTTCCGTAGATCAATATGTACAGTCACGAGCAATAGTATGTATATTTCACCGGAAAATATCAAAATCGGCAAGTTTATGAAATTTATAAACTAACCTAACCTACAGTAAATTTATAAACTGACGAGTTAGATTATAAACATACGGTTGTTACAATTTTACGCTGACATATTATATACAGCTTGGCCAGAACGGATTGAAACGGAACTAATCTTTTTATTTCTGACAACGTTTTAAAATCTTTGATATTTGATGTAAACAAAGACCGCAGGTTTGTTAGATTTATTATTGTGGCATAAAACTAACGTAATAAGTGAAAAAAAAAAACAAAATAAAATCATTCAAAGTGCTGGCAGCGCGAAGACAGTGGCGACTTCTGGTTTTCTTCATTTTTATGTCAAGCTGTACACTAAGCAGTATTCTAAAGCGATTTTCTGCTGCCATATTGATTAAACTTTTGCCTTTTCATTACTATTACGAAATACGTCTTATTTCAGAGCGGAAACTAGTATTTCACGAGTAATTTGCGTTTGAATTTTGTTAATTGTATACATGTTATTGCGCGTGACTGTACTGAAGACGGCTTTACGACCTACAACTGTCTTACTTTAATAGATTTTGAACTTTATTTCTAAAAGGAGAAGGTTTATGTTTGACTAAGAAAATTTGACAGATTGTGGTCGGTTTATGTGCTGGTTTAAGTACCTAGTACAGTCGTGGGTTTGGCTTATGGAATACGTATATTAGCTTGACCAAATTGTTTTGGCATGCGGACGGCGAGTAACGGATTGCTCGCCGTCCGGTCAGGGACCTTGATTGGGTCGACGACGCGTCGTGTCTATCGCGCGTCTCGTTGACGGTAAACTGACTGGAATTACTTATGATCAAACGCCTGGACCCTAGCTATTTTCAAAATTTGAAGTTTTTTTTTTTTAAATAATATTTCAAATTAGAAATAAATATGTTTTAAAAATGATAAAAAATTATAAATAGGTAATCACTTTTGATGATGACTGTACGCACCAAACAAGCTTGAATTATTATATTGTATGGATTCCGGTTCGGAGTTAATCGTTGAGACCGGATGGAGTCGATATGAATTTCGGTGCAATTTTTTCAGGATTTATTCAGGCTATTTTAAGGAGCAGCTCGTAATAATAAAGATCACATAAGCGGGTCGGCTGCACTAATCGGTGCAACCGGCCGGTAAAACCGTACACAGAGTCTGTTTTTATGTAACCATCATCATCAGCCTATTAATGTTCCCACTGCTGGGACACAGGCCTCCTCTCTGTGAGAGGGAACAGCGCCTCTGGTGTGCGAAGAGGGAAGTAATTTTTTCCTTGAAAAAAAACCAATCGTGTAAAAACAGGTTGTTTTTTTGAGCAAATTATTTAGTTGGGCATGTGTAATAATTATCATTTCCACAAGTTTTTAAATATTTAATTAGGTATAATGAGTTTTCAAATCAAAATATAACTTTTTGCCCAACCTGGGAATTGAACCCAGCAATCCACGGTCAACAGCCGCACTTTGCACCACTAGCTATAGGGAAAGTTTAGCACTAAAGCACAAAGGCGGTAGATGCGATACAGTGAATTTTATTCGCTACATTAGTTTCCTTGCAGTAGGTATATTAAGAGGCGATACTACTTGAGTTATACTAGGGATGTTCAGCGATAGGCCGAGGCCGAAAATCAACCGAATCGATACCGAATTTATTGCATACAAAAAGATTTTGTCCGTGGGATGTCATGTCAAATGATACTTTTTTTTTTTGTTGGTAAAGTCATCAAATGCGTCCTCCCGCCCTGGGTGGGGCGGAAGGGACTGTCAGACTCTTACTGACTAAAATCCACCCGTGTTCCTTCCTGTGCCCTTTACATTCCGGGGCCACGGTATCCTGGGTTAAGAAAAAAACCCGAGACCCCAGCAGGCATTTGGCGCGAAACACGATGCGCCACCAACCCGGGCTTGGTCCTTGGTAGGACGGCGAGCTACCCATTACTCACCGTCCGCAAGCCCGTTCCGCCGCTGTGCCCTCTGCTGATCAGAGGGACACGCATTCGAGCGTCCACACGACAGGCTATTCGCATACGGGCAAAGAGACCACTTAAGCACAAAGTCCCTAAGGAAGAGTTTTTGCCCGCATCCCAGGGTGCGTGGCCTAAGAGCTGTTTGAAATTTTGAAAAAGTGCTTGAGACACGCTGAATACTTGCTCAATACTTTTCAATTATCTGCAAACACTGAAATACTGACCCGGCTGAGAAAAACTGGTTTTGAATGAAGACAGAAGATTTTTTTTTGGTCTTAAAAAGTGTACTAGACATTTCGAAACCTTTATACCTTTAAAATTTTATAATTAAAGAGAGGGAAAATTGATGAGCCAATTAATTTAGTTGATTTTCACACCTCGCGAGGCGCAACAGAGCGCATTTAGATTGACTAAATGCATATTTTGGTTTCGGCCTTAACTCGTCTTGGGTATGACGGATTACAAAATAGAGCCACATCTCTAGTTACCACCGCTCGCCGCCTTTTGTCCGTGAACGCATCCAAGCGTTACCATCGACTAGGTAATGTGTTTCAATGTATGCTAAAATAGTTTATACTGCCTATTTAATAGTTCAACTGTATTTTATAGGGGCCGCAGTACCCTTAGCACGAATTTTCACTCGTTTACTTTACAGTATTTACAGCGTTTCATGTATGAAAAACTGGCCAAGTGCGTGTCGGGCCACGCACAGTGTAGGGTTCCGTAGTTGCCCATCAAAATACTTATGAGAACTAACTAAACTGATTCGCTGAATTTAATTTTAAAAAGAAGAATTTTCAAAATCGGTCCAGGACTCTTTGAGAAATCGGGGAAAATACATAAGAAAAAAGATTACAACGAATTTAGAACCTCCTCCTTTTTTTGAATTTAGTCAAAAATAGTTGACGATAAAAACCTACCTATCCCCTAAATACATACCTAATAAAAGCTGTAAAAATAAAGTTGACAAACTTACATTTGCAGTTGTCTCCGATACATTTTGTTTAAGAAAACATGGATATAAGTACATTTTATAAGTTGGTCGACTATTACTCGTAAAGTTGTAAAGCCTACTTAGTCATGATAATTTTCTTTTAAACTTCGTTATATATACTACTATTGTGAATTTTTTCACAGCCCCAAACATAACCGTTTATCTGGTAGAGGGGGGGGACACTCGAATCGAGCAAAATTTAACACTTTAAAGCTTAATATTTCACAAACGAATTTTTTAATCAAAAAATTGTCAATGAAAACTATCATTCTTTTTTAAAGGCCTATTTAATGATACCCCACACTAAGGGGTACGCGAGAAAAAAAAAATCCTCACTTTACGTGTAAGTACTGGAGGTACCCTAAAAAAAAATATTTTACGAGATTTTATTTTACCACTTTTTTGGCACAACAAATCCGTATATTTACACCAAATTACAGCTCTCTAGTACTGTCCGTCTCTGAGCTAAACTGCGGACAGACGGACGGACGGACGGACGGACGGACGGACATGGCGAAACTATAAGGGTTCCTTGTTGACTACGGAACCCTAAAAATGGAACAGCGCCTCTCGTGTGCGAGGAAGGAACAAATTTTTTTCTTGAAAGTTGACAATTTGAAGTTGTCATAGTTCCAGTTTACTTTACGTCTCAAATACTGAAAATTCGTGCTAAGGGTACAGAGGCCTTATCATGAGTTTTCAGTTATACTGACGTAAAGTGAACTGGAACCTTTTTTTTTTAGCGTTGTCAAATCATTAAATGAGTCCTCCAAGCTCTTACTGTCAGACTTGTACTGACTAAAATCCACGTTGTCCTTCAATAGCCCTTTAAGTTCCGGGGTCACGGTAAGGAAATAAGTCCCGCGACCCCGGCAGGCTTTGGCCCTCAAGTCATTTTGCTGACGCTCTTTGAGGCGTGGAACACGACGCGCAGCCGACCCGGGCATGGTCCATGGTCGGACAGCGAGTTGCCCTATACTCGTTGTCCGCATGCCCGCGATTGAAGCAATTTGATCAAATCTCTAAATTGGTTCAGTGAAATGACAAAAATTACTTTTCTGTGGTATTTTAATTTTGAATCTATTTTAAAACTAAATTAAATCTAATAAAATGTTAGAAAACGTCGACGGAGCACCGCTCCGCACACTTTGGAGTTCGTTTTTTTTTCGTCCCGACTTTCCGAATGTCAGCAAACTAATACAGATATTCTGAACGGAATAAAAACGAATATGTATGGTAGTTGTACGGAATTTTTGTATTCATTTTCCTGATCAGGAAACCTGATTCGTATTTCAAAATCTGTATGGCAAGTTATTGAATGTGAACAACACACAAAACATACACATACATTTGTATGAATTCATTGCGTTCGGATGGAAAACGGATCAAGATTCCTGATCAGGAAAACTGATGTATGTGGCTGCCCATAGAAAACGTTGCATCTTCGTTATTTGTTTTTTGAGTAAACTAGTCTATTTTTGACCACTATGCGCCTGCAAAGCTAGTTGCTAAATAAATAACAAATACAAATAGTGTGGCTGTTTGGTAAGCTGCACATAGTAACCGTTGCTCTTAATATTTCGTCATGTAAAATACGGGAGAATTTGTTCAGATAAGCACGCCTCTTCCTGTGTGCCCTCACTGCCGGCGGCTGCGCAGAGTAGCGTCTTGAAACAGAGAGCAAAATAGTAACTCAAAAGCTAGGAGTAAGCAATATGTTGCTAAATAATTACAGCCGCACATCTCTGATCTTCCGGATTAAGGAGCACTTGCCGAGATTGGTCTGTGGATAGATGGCACCGGTGCTGGGGAAGCAAAAATGTATGAAATTGTTTGGCTCGCATTGATTAATCGTATTGCTTACTTTCTGGTCGTGGAGAGGTCCGATTGGCAGTCGCTCCATGCGCGGCAGTCGATCGCCCAGCCACTGCACCAACCATGCCTTCGGGAGGCTTCTGTTATTCTATTTGCCCAATCTACAGCATATATTATATCATAGTCTCTGTCTTTGCCTACTCTGTGTATATACGTACGACTGTGTATCCCGCGTGATATATGTCGCATAAAACGCTGCGCGCTGATTATAACGCTATTCGCTTTAAGAACATGTTGTGACATGACACTTTTGCTTTACTTCTGAAAGATAATGTATGTCAACTTTGATCCGTATAATTTATGCGAAAGTAAGCCTCTCTTTATCTAATTTTGTTATCAAGAAAACATCGAGGGAAGGAGAATATTGTATAACCTACTTTGGAAATTGTTTTGTTTTGTTTCCACTTAAGGGCTGAGACACACCGGAATGGCAGCGGCCGGCAGCGACGCGGCGAGCACTTTCAGTGTGAAATAATTTTAAACTTTAAGTACTACTAGCTAAAGGGAAATAACATCGTGGATTTTAGTGAGTACGAGTCTGATAGTACCTTCTACCTCGAAATGGGTGTGAGGACTCATTTGATGAAATCACAAAGAAAAATAAAATATTAAAAAAGGTAGTCGTCACGGCAATAGTCTTTTCTTTTCCGGGCAACATATTTTTTATTTTTGTGAATTGATTATTGTGAATTTTCTGACCATACGAGTAATAATTAGTCTCTAATCTTGCACTGTCTCTAATAATAGTATCATAATACTCACGAGTAAACCGCATACAGGCCGCTATAAAAACAAACCTTTTTTCACAGCGAAAAAACTTATGAATACCAACGCAACTTTTAGTGTTGCAAGGTAAAAAAATTCAAACCTCTATACAAAGTTGCCGCGTTTTTTCATAGAGCAACACCGCTTAGCGAGTAAGCGAGGCGTGTGCTTGCTTATTAGAGCATTCATCCACACTGTAGCCTAGTCTCACGGGCTTTTGGTACCGTTTTAAAACTCATTTGAATATGATTTTAAACGGTCATTTTCTGTAGTTGTAAGTTCTTTGTAAATGGTTTTGGTCTGGCTATCCGTTTTGTTAGAATATTGATTTCTCTGAACAGGTTACCTACCATGAACTCTTAAAACGTGAGTCTTTAGGCTGTTGGAAAGAGATGGGGCTAGACGACTTGTATAGCTTTGTCACTTTCCCACAATCTAAACTGGATCGCGTTAAAAACTCGTGGTAAGGTCTCAGGTTTATATTACTCGGTTTTCGTATATATTTTGGTGGCGATGATGTTTTTAGTTTATTTTATTGCCTGCGGATGCTAGACATATACAATTTTAGCAACATCGTAATCTGAATCATACAAAAAAAGTGAAAATAATGATTACTTAATTGACAATTCATACCACAAGGCTTAACATACTTCATTTGTTCGACAGTTTTGTATGAGGCTTCGTAAAATGGTCATGAAATATATGGACTTACAAAATAGACTGAACCTTTCGAAGACAAAATGTAATTTTATTTTTTTAATTTTCAATCTTTGTGTAAGCTTCATATTATTATTATTCCTGAGAGTTATAGGCTATATAAAGTAAATAAATATCATGCATAATTAACCAAGTTGCTCCAATTTTTGTTTCAGCAAATCTGAAAATGTTGTAGAAATTAAAAGCAACTAAAACGTTAAGCAGAAGTGAAAACCAAACACAAAGATAAAATCGTTTATTTTATCTTTGTGTTTGTAAGTCAGTAAGATAAAATAAACGAACTCACAAAACCAAGTAACTAGACCAAAGCTTTTTTTTTTTTTTTTTTTTTTTAACGTGGTAAAATCATCAAATGAGTCCTCCCACCCCGGGCAGGGCGGGAGGGACTGTCAGACTTGTACTGACTAAAATCCACGGTGTCCTTCAGTAGCCCTTTATGTACCGGGGTCACGGTGAGGAAATAATCCCGCAACCCCGGCAGGCTTTGGCCCTCTGAGAGGGGGGCCCCGTCATTATGCTGACGCTCTTTGAGGCGCGCGTGGGACACAACGCGCCGTCGACCCGGGCATGGTCCTTGGTCGGGCAGCGAGTTGCCCTTTACTCGCTGCCCGCATGCCCGCGCCTACGGTGGCCGGAGATCATCAAGCGACGTCCGTCGCCGTGGGCGCCTACCACTGCGGCTGGGGCTGGGGCGGAGGGAGGACGCTGTCCTCTCTCGCTCGCGGCCTGCCTCCTCCTTGACGAGCATTACTGCCTCGCAGAAGGAGCTGACCGCTTCCCACTCCGTCTCGCCCCGCAGCATGGCCGCAACCAATGCCGGGCGCGAGAGGTCTCCGCCTATCGCAGCCGTGAGGACACGTCGGTGCTCCGCCCAAGCTGGGCAGTCTTGCACCGTATGCTCCACCGTGTCCTCCGGGCGATCTTCGCAGTGGTGACACCCAGGCGTCTCCTCCTTTCGCATCAGCCACAGGTACCTCCCGAAACTTCCGTGTCCGGTGAGGACCTGCGTCAAGCGGTAGGTCAGGACGCCATGACTTCTCTCCAGCCACTCCTCAAAGAGGGGTCTTACCGCCGCAATTGCGGCGTGCCCGAACTAGACCAAAGCTAACGATACATAAAAGCCAAAACCCACGGTCGTTTCACAACGAAACAATCAGGGTCACAATTAGTGAGGGCGATCATTCGACCCGCAAACGTCAATCTTGCGAGAATTACACGCCAGTATCGGACTGTTCGTTACTAGTTACGTTATAGTACCCCAGGGAAACTAACTATTTGGGTAGACCCATGTGGTTTAACTAAGGGTAAGATCTACCGTCTATTGCTACTTGAAGTATAGTTTGACTATCATCTACATACAACCTCTCTCGCCTGTTTTCTTTCTGGATATTACAATAAAGCATAGTTTTTTTACGGAGCTGTGGTGGCCCAGTGGTGTCGGCCCCGATTTACCTAGCCAGGCGCATTACTTTGTGTAATTTATTTTATCCCCAGTGCTCTCAAAACGGTGAAGGAAAACATCGTGAGGAAATAGGCATGTCCTAGATAAAATCGAAGACATGTGACATCCACCAATCCGCACTGGGCCTGCTTGGTGGATTATGGTCCAATCATTCTCACAGAGAGGTATCTGTACTGTGTCCCAACAGTGGGAACAATTTAAGCTGCTGATGAAGAATTGTAGGTAACGAAACAGTGTTGAACAAATTCTGACCTATGGCGCCCAAACTGGGCCAATAGTTAATTATGTAAGGCCCAGCTTGGGCGCCAAAAATATAGCAACACATTCTTTTGTAGCCTTCTTCTTTGCGGTCTTTCACATTCAAAATATTTGTTTTAGACTCCGTAAAAGAACTGCCTAGAAACCCTTTTTGTTTTATGATTGTTTCAAACTTTACCAAATATCATACTTGGTAGATACTTAAAAGTTTTGTAAACTCTTCCAACTTCAAGACTAGTGTCTATCTCGTTACCGCCAAGCTTTGTTGTCAAGATATTATAACTGAAATCTGAACTAAGTTTAATAGCTTAGTTCAGAGGCCTTATCACAAGATTTCTGTATCTTATTTACGTCATTGATGAGTGTGTATAATTGTAAAAGCGGATCTAGTGTCTGAACGAGAAACTATTTTTTTTCCATGAAATTAAGGTCAAAGTTCCAGTTTACTTTACGTCATAAAACTTGAAAGTCATGCTAGGACTTCTGGTGGCCTAAAATGACGTCTTAAAGCTGGAGTAGTTCCAGGGAGTGAACGAGTTGGCGCTAGACTTGTGTAGCTTTGTCTTTTTCTGTCACTTCTCTGGCTTTAAGACTTCATGGAAGGCCACCTGTACCGGTAAGTTATACGTCATGCCGGAAAACATATTGGCGCCCAAACCGGGCCTATAATGTGGAGTACTGGCCCAGGTTGGGCGCCAAAACTTTTCATCGACTAGTGCGTTTTGCATGTTGTCTTCAGATATAAATGAATACATTCGCTTTTATGATTCGTTTGGCATTCAGTGTCTTAACTTCGGCAGAATGGTAGTCAATAACCAGGCGGCCCCGGTTAGGCCTACCAACGCCACTCAGATAACTTAGCCGTCACCGCAATTTCCAGGTAGCTTAGTCGCGAGTCTAACGAGAAACCGTGACCCCGGAAAGTAAAAGGCTATTGAAGGACACCGTGCATTTTAGTCAAGACAAGTCTGAAAGTGATCCTTCCTTGCCCGGAGTGGGACGACTTACGGGTAGGCTTTGGTGCCGTTGTCCGGAGCAACCCCAACTATTATATTAGACTAGTAGCTGCGGGCAAAAACTGGTATACTGATATCCATAAAGTGTTGACGTCATATAATCGTGAGCTTCAGACTTTTTAGGGGAATCTAGTATCAATTTCCTCCGCTGCTAAAACCGACACAAAAATCAAACAACTTTGCCCAGAATGGGCAAAGTTAAACACGCCATCTAACCGTCACGTTCCCGTCACGTAGCCAAAACACAAACACTTTAAAAATACTATCGTTGTATCGCAAACTAGGAAATTGAATATCGAGTCGCGTAGTCACGTTCGAGATATTTAGGGGGACTATGAGATAAAATTAAGCAGGATTTTTGGAGACACCTATCTTTTTACACGACTGTGAGAGAAGGAGGGTGGGGAAGTTTGGCATCATTTTGTACTAGATTTCGGAAAAAGGAGGTCTTAAATTCGTCAGTACTTTCTTTTGATAGGAATCTTATTTTACCCGTTGTGAAGTGTTTGTTTAAGAAGTTGGATTATTCTTTTTAAGTTTTATCATACATAGGTAGCCTTTTTGGTTCATTTCATTTTCATTTATTAAAGACTTCCCTTGATATCTCCAAGATAATGACATCAGATTCTGACTTAATTCCTTTGGGACCACTTGTGTAGTAAGCGTTTTCAAGTAAAAAAAGGTTTTTCCATATCGATTCAAGCTTACTTGAGATGAAATCGGGGAATATTCGTAAAATAAATATAATGTGAATTAATTTCATTATTATCTTCATTTTTTTGATTACCTTGTAACTGCTGATTTTAAGCCTCCTCGTTTGAGAATTAATTCTGACTTGTACTTTACCTAAACTATTTATAAAAGCGTAAGTAAGTTTGTTGGTAATTTTGATGAAATAGCGTGCAATTGGAATGGCCTACGTCCAAGCTGATGATGATGTTGAAATAAACAACAGACTGAATAAATCAAAAAGAAAGTCCACAATTAAAACTACATCACACACACCCTACTAAATCCTGAAAATTGGTTGTTCTGCGCAACATAACTGCTTGTGTGGTTTTAAAGTAAAGCTATTGACACTGAAGCCACATTTAAGATTCGATCACGTGTTCGTGTTCATGAATACAGAAAAATGTAATGAGTTTTTAACATTTTATACACATCTTCGTGTGAGGATGTGGCCACCCTCTGGCCTTTAGTATGAATGTGGAACTATTTTTTGCCATCAAATTAAGTATAATTGACTGGCCTGTTAGTCTACTGGTTAGTGACTCTGACTCTTATGGAGGTCGTGGGTTCGATTCCCACCCAGGACAAATGTTTGTGTGATGAGCACGATCATTTGTTCTGTGTCTGGGTGTAATTTATTTATAATGAATGTATTTAGAAATATATAAGTATGTATATCAGTTGTCTAGTACCCATAACACAAGCTCTGCTTAGCTTGGGACTAGATGGCATTGTGTGATAGTTGTGGAATATTATTATTATTAACAGTACGTTGTACAGCAGATAAACCTAACACGAAGGGGATGGCGAATCGAAACCCTTCGAACTTAACCTGTCCGTGTCGGGGTGCCCTGAGTCCCGAGCTCGCTTCGCTCGCTCTTGCATCCTAGGTCAAATAACTGATCTCTCTGACCTGTCATGCTGACACGACGGAGCCCCGGAATTCGTGCTAGGGCTTCTGTTCAAAACGTTGTTTCTTCGAAAGTGTAGGTACTAAATTCTTTGCAAATTGGGTATTAAAAAGATTATGTGATGCGCTCGTGCTCCGGAATATAAACTTACTTAATGAACTACCGTCCTTGACTGTGTTTTAAATAACATTCTGGATGCTTTTGAGTGAAACTTTATTATGGAATAGATAATATGACGAAAAAACCGGCCAAGTGCGTGTCGGGCCACGCACAGTGTAGGGTTCCGTACCAGTTGCCCATCAAAATACTTATGCGAACTAACTAAACTGATTCGCTGAATTTAATTTTAAAAAGAAGAATTTTCGAAATCGGTCCAGGAGTCTTTGAGAAATCAGGGAAAATACATAAGAAAAAAGATTACGACGAATTTAAAACCTCCTCCTTTTTTTGAAGTTAGTTAAAAACAGTTGACGATAAAAACCTACCTATCCCCAAAAAACATACCGTAAAAACATACCTATTAAAGCTGTAAAAATAAAGTTGACAAACTTACATTTGCAGTTGAAGAGCATGTTCTCCGATACATTTTGTTTAAGAAAACATATTATCCAAGTACATTTTATAAGTTGGTCGACTATTACTCGTAAAGTTGTAAAGCCTACTTAGTCATGATAATTTTCTTTTAAACTTCGTTAAATATACTACTATTGTGAATTTTTTCACACCCCCAAACATAACCGTTTAGCTGGTAAAGGGGGTGGGACACTCGAATCGAGCAAAATTTAGCAGTTTAAAGCTTAATATTTCACAAACGAATTTTTTTTATCAAAAAACTGTTGATGGAAACTATCATTATTTTTTAAAGGCCTATTTAATGATACCCCACACAAAGGGGTACGCGAGAAAAAAAAAAACTTACTTTACGTGTAAGTACAGGAGGTACTTACCCTAAAAAAAAAAAATTACGAGATTTTATTTTACCACTTTTTCGGCACAACAAATCCGGATATTTACACCAAATTACAGCTCTCTAGTACTGTGCGTCTCTGAGCTAAACTGCGGACAGACGGACGGACGGACATGGCGAAACTATAAGGGTTCCTTGTTGACTACGGAACCCTAAAAACAGTGTATAAGAAAATGAATTTCTTTAAAATTTTTTGTAATAAAATCTACAAGCCAAGAACTCATTATCATCATCAGCCTATTAATGATCCCACACGGGCCCAGTGCGGATTGGTGGATGACTAGTGTCTTCGATATTTTGGTTCTAGGGCATCGGGTTTGCTCACAATGTTTTCCTTCACCGTTTTAAAAGCAGTGGCGATGAAATAAGTAACACAAAGTGCGACTGCCCGGATTCGAACCCACGATCTACAACTCGTATGTCGCGGCTGATACTACTGGGCAACCACTCTAGCAAAGGACTATTCTATCTGTAATTTTTTTAGATTTGTAGACACAGTAGTTTCGGAGGTAAGGTAATTTTTCGTCTACTTTCCTGAATAACTCTGAAACTGATTGTTTAAAAATAATAATAATAAATAGACGACTGCCTTTTTTATAATATTCCACAACTATCACACAACGACATCTAGTCCCAAGGTAAGCAGACCTTTTGTTATGGGTACTAGACAACCGACAAACATACTTATATTTCTAAATACATAAATAATTATAGATAAATTACACCCAGACACAGAACATATGATCGAGCTCATCACACAAACATTTGTCCTGGGTGGGAATCGAACCCACGACTTCCGGCATAGCAGTCAGGGTCACTAAACACTAGTTAGACCAACAGGTCTTTAGGCCAGAGGAATTTATACGTTCACCACTTATAAATCAATGAAGTAGGTTTGGAGGGAATTGACTGTTAAGGGCGGAAGAACGGTGAGGATTTTGACGGTGAGAAATTGACTGTGAAGAGCGGACACTGTCCGCACTTCACAGTCAATTTCTATTAAAAAGCGCCTCTGAGGCCTTATCATGAGTTTTCAGTTATTCTGACGTAAAGTAAACTGAAACTTTGACATTTTCAAATTGACAACTTTCAAGGAAAAAATACCAAAAAAAAATACCAAACCGCACTGGGCCCGCGTGGTGGTTTATGGCCCACCACCTCTCACAGAGAGGAGGCCTGTGTCCCAGCAGTGGGAACATTAATAGGCTGATGATGATGATGATGATGAAGGAAAAAATTAGTTCCTTCTTCGCACAGCAGAGTTCTTCCATACAAGAAACGCTGTAAATACTGGAAAGACGCTGTGAAGTAAAAGAGTGAAAACTCGTCATAAGGGTACAGGAAACGCGAGAACTTTGAAGTGGTCATCGTCGTTACTGTAAGTAAAATTTGATATCCATTTAATAGTTTTGAAGGGCGAAGATCTTCACAGAACTTTCTTCTTCGACTGTATTTGTCTACTGCAATCAACATAATAATGTACACTACTATATACTCATCAATGTTGAACAACCCACCATTGTACTGCTGACCCGTTTTCAGGTAATCTGTGCCATACACTGTAGCCAACAGACGGTTCTCCCTCGAGAAATTATATGTGACCTACTCGACGAGTGTAATGTACTGTATTCTCGTATATACAATATGTATACTATGTAGTTCACAATATACAGAGTGAGCTCGACTTGCGTAAGAAATGTTAAATGAGCTAAAAGCTATTTTTTTGAGAATTAAATATTTAAAAGTAATAATTACTTTTATGAAAAAAAAAATACATACATTTATTTGTGCTCTAAATTCAAAAATATTAAAAGTTTTTTTATGTTTCATTAGGCTGTATAGTGTCTTCATACATTTGCTTCGAAGTCAAATAAAAATTCATTTATGACTGTGATTCTTCGCCGAATATCCACGTTCCGGATTTTATCCCGCAAAGAAACTCCGAGCATAGATTTTTCCATTGCTCGTTGAGGCCGGCAGTCAAGGACCACGTCCACGACCACGTCTCAAGGTGCTGTCAGCAATATGACGGGGCCCCCTTAGAGGTCCAAAGCCTGCCGGACTCGCCGTGGCCCCGGAACGTAAAGGGCTATTATAAGTCTGACAGTCTCTCCCGTCCACAAACATACAGGGTGGGTTTTCAAAGAACCAAAACTGATTTCTTCATCAGCCTATTAATGTTCCCACTGCTGGGACACAGGCCTCCTCTCTGTGAGAAGGGGTGGGCCATAATCCACCACGCGGGCCCGGTGCGGATTGGTGGATGTCACGTGTCTTCGAATTTTTGGTTCTAGGACATGCCGGTGTCGTCACGATATTTTCCTTCACCGTTTTGAGAGCAGTGGTGATGAAATAAATTACACAAAGTAATGCGCCTGCCGGGATTCGAACCCACGACCTACAACTCGTAAGTCGGGGCCGATACCACTGGGCCACCACTGCTCTAGATTAGAAAACTGATTTAGTTTCTTTGAAAACCCACCCTGTATTTTTGTATTGTGAGTAGTTCTAAGGACTTAGTCTGATTCGTTTTTAGTTTTTACGACGTCTTAGGGGAATAGAGGAAGATCTTCACTGGCAGGCATGAAATTTGAGTCAAATGTGGAAAATATGAACTTGATGGACTTAGGATGGATCAAACTGAAGATCTTTGATTCTTAAACGTGTTATAAATAAGTGAGGCACAAAAAAAGACAACTAAACTGCTCATAAAGCACATTATATCATATTGGCCTGGCCTGACCTGGCCTGGCCTGACCTAGCCTGGCCAGGCCTGGCCTATCAGACTGGCCTGTTGATCTAGTGGTTAGTGACCCTGACTGCTATGCCGGAGGTCGTGGGTTCGATTCCCACCCAGGACAAATGTTTGTGTGATGAGCACGATCATTTGTTCTGTGTCTGGGTGTAATTTAGAAATACATAAGTATGTTAACGGCGTATGGTCAAGCGAAAGCATCGTTTGATGAGTCGGAAAAGTTGCCACGCGCCGCCACCAGGAGGCGTTAGTATCGCAAAATTAACGCAATCCAAAGTTTTATGAATTTCATTTCGTCAACTTCGACATTTCATAAAGTGTTCCCCTTACGCAAAATACATGTATTACTCTAGAAGAAATATTTTGATATAAGGATATCGAAACATTTACTAAAACAAAATGATAGAAATCTTTATTGATGTGGATTAATATTTTGTGAATATTTTTATCATTCACAGTCTTAAATTTATTTTATAACATTTTGATGTCCCGAGATTACGAACAAAACTACTATTTTGGTAGAAAATGAATGATAATTGGCATACCTTACGAAAGTGACAATACCCATTATCGTTAAGCCCCAAACACACGCGCGCACGGGCAAGGGCATGTGTTTTGTGTTCCACACGCGCCTGAAAGAGTGTCAGCACAATGGCAATGACGGGACTCTCTTTTAGAGGGCCTACCTGGGTCGCGGGCTAGCGAATACCATGACCCCAGAACGTAAAGGGCTATTGAAAGACATCGTAGATTTTAGTGAGTATTCCGAGTCTGACAGTCCCTCCCGCCGTGCCCTGGGTAGGAGGACTCATTCGATTATTTTAGCACTCTAAAAAAAGCCCCAAACACACGCTCCTTTTATTAACGTGCGGTCACAAAGCTGGTTGCGTGATATCTTTATATGTTCGAGAGTGGAAAGCTAAGGGTGCTTGACACCCTGTCCTCCATCATCTGGTGTTGGTACTAATTTTTGATGCATTTTGATGTAATGACAAACACTAGAACAATTTGATGTCACCTCTTTATAATTAAATCTTCATTCTATACTATCTTATCTACAGTATTTTTTTGGGACAATGTTGTAATAATCACTTTTCTGATAAATCGACGCTGTCCTTCAATAGCCCTTTCTGTTCCGGGGTCACGGTAAGGAAATAATCCCGCGACCCCGGCAGGATTTGGCCCTCTGAGAGGGGGGCCCCGTCATTATGCTGACGTTCTTTGAGGCGCGCGTGGGACACAACGCGCCGTCGACCGGGGCATGGTCCATGGTCGGGCAGCGAGTTGCCCTTTACTCGCTGCCCGCATACCCGCGCCTACGGTGGCGGCGCGGGTACTAGCGACGTCTGTCGCCGTGGGCTTCACCACCGCGGGTGGGGCGGAGGGAGGACACTGTCCTCTCTCGCTCGCGGCCCGCCTCCTCCTTCGCGAGCATTACTGCTTCGCAGAAGAAGGCCTGCTTCCTTCTTCTGTGCGCGAGAGGTCTCCGCCTATCGCAACCGTGAGGACACGTCGGTGCTCTGCCCAAGCTGGACAGTCTTGCACCGTATGCTCCACCGTGCCCTCCGGGCGATCTTCGCAGTGGTGACACCCAGGCGTTTCCTCCTTTCGCATCAGACACAGGTACCTCCCGAAACTTCCGTGTCCGGTGAGTACCTGCGTCAAGCGGTGAGCGGAGGTCAGGACGCCATGACTTCTCTCCAGCCACTCCTCAAAGAGAGGTCTTACCGCCGCAATTGCGGCGTGCCCGGGTAAATGAAACCCTTAGAGATATTATCTATCGACTCCAAAAGCATGAACCCAGTACTGATCTTTTTTTACTCCAAAGCAATAAATAGAGCGAGAAGCAACTTGTACCGAACACGCGGTGTGACAGCAATGACCACCGATTTCTCATCATAGGCGATATTTAACAGGGTGGACGGGTGGTGGGTGCTAGCCTTATTTGTAGTTGACAAGTAATTTTGAAGTATTCAAAATGACAACAGCAGTTTTCATTTAATTTATTTTAATCCTGTTTCTTAGAAATTGTTATAAATCTTTGACGAAACTAAATAAATAATAATAAAAGTGAAGTGCTTCTTATCCTATATCGCAATTTGATACGATTAGAAGTTGTTTTTAGTTACATATTATCTCAAAATGTTGATTGTAAATCAGTGTATTTATCATTAGTTCATGTGAAATGGTATTTAGATGCATAAAGATTACATGGGAGGAGGATGGATACAGAGGAACCATCCGACAACAATAGTACGATATCACGATAGCATTGATATAATATCACTGTGAGTAATTTATTATATTGATAGGAACAATTTGTAATTTATAGAATCATACGTATTCTAACATTTCCCTTGTTTGCTCAGTAGGGGTCGTCAGGAATTTCCTGCGTTGATTTTCAGTAAGTTTGGTTTATTTTATTCTTTATTTATTCATCAAAATAATGTGTTATTTAAAATAGAAAGTTTACGTGACTTATTTACAGTCATGTCCGTTTAATCACGTCCCATTGAACACAGCGGAACATAGTTTTGAATAATCTATAAGCCTACGTATCATTTGTCTTTATTTTCTCGATCTTTTTATCCGTTCCAATTTTATTATTACGAAAATCTGACAGCCGCGATCTGAAAAAAAGTGTCGCAGGTCTAGCCTGTAAGAGCCACGCTGGCTGACTGAATCGTCAAGGAACGAAAGTGATGACACTACTTTTAAAAGGCAAAAGATGAGAGGACGATAGTGGATGTGTGCTCAGAATAAAACGGCGTATGTGCCCAAACATATCGGCGTCTTTTTATGAATTAAAATTGTTATTAATTGAAAAAATTTCTTTACAGAATTTAGACACTAGTATTTTATACAATTTAAAACAACATCCTTTCAATAACTCATATTAGTTATTCCATAAAGTCCAAAAAATAAATTAGATAGACCGAACTTTGCATTTTTTTTGTATCGAGAAAATTTAATTGAATCGTGTTTTCAACTTTGTGAGAATTTAGATCATATAGTCAATAACTATATTCCAAGTTGTAAGATCTGTAGTCCAGATATGTACGAAGAAAAGTAAAAAATAAAAACCGTATTTTTACTGACCTATCCCCTTAATCAGTTGTCTAGTACCCATAACACAAGCTTTGCTTAGCTTGGGACTAGATGGCGTTATGTGATAGTTGTGGAATATTATTATTATATATGGAAATCTTTTGCTATGAGACCTCCGGGACCGCGTGGTGGATTTATTAGTCACTCGCTCTCAGAGAGAAGGTCTGTATTCCAGCAGTGGGAACATCGTAGGCTGATTACCATACATACAGCATCTCTTCGATGAAAAAAAAACAATCGTGACACCAACCCATATCTTCCTTTTACCAAAATCACAATACATAACAAATTAGATTTATAGCTCACCCCAAAGCAATGGTAAATAAACCTGGGGTCGCCAGTTCGATTCCCGTGCGGTGCACGTGTAAGGCGTGATCAGAATATTGTTGAAGCTATATATGATTATTGTGACATTTTAGTGTGATGTAATAGAGGCATATGAGACGTGTAAACTAATGGAAGAAGATTTTTTCTGTATGTTTAGAAATTGCGAACAAAATATCATGAAAAGTTACAAGAAATTAGGTAGAGTTATTCATGTACTTACACTGATTTCATAAAGCGAAAGAATACCCGTGTTCCTTCCTAAGCCCTTCACGTTCCGGGGCCACGGTATCCTGAATTAAGAAAAAACCCGCGACCCCAGCAGGCATTTGGCGCGAAACACGACGCGCCACCGACCCGGGCTTGGTCCTTCAGACGGCGAGCTACCCATCACTCACCGTCCGCAAGCCCGCTCCGCCGCCCTCTGCTAATCAGAGGGACACGCGTTAGAGCATCCACACGACAGGCTATTCGCATACGGGCAAAGAGACCACTTAGGCACACAGTGCCTAAGGAAGAGTTTTTGCCCGCATCCCAGGGTGCACCGGCCTGAAAAACTGGTCTTCCCCCCGGACGTATCCGAGAGGGAACTCCAGTCCACAGGCGCACGTGGAGGTTTCCTGTCATAATACCCCAGAAAGATACGTATAGGTACTAAGTGTAGAGCAAGTTTAATTCTCCGTGTTTAGGGCTAAATCGTATAACTTCTGAATTATGACTTAAGTTTGATAATGTACTTGAGCACGGTGGTACATGCGGGCTATTGTTTAAACTTGAGCTGTATCTCGTTTACATATCTGTATCTAGTATAATAGGCGCTGCGCTAATGTAGAGCTGAATTTGAAATTTTGGAAAAAAGCTTGAGGCACGCTGAAAACTTGCTCGATACTTTTTCAATTATCTCTTAGCACATAAATGCGCCATGCTGCGGGGCGAGTCGGAGTGGGAAGCGTTCGGCTCCTTCTGGAAGTAGTAATGTTCACGAAGGAGGAAGCGGGCCGCGAAAGGGAGAGGACAGCGTCCTCCGTCCGCCTCAACCACAATGCTAGACGTCCACGGCGTCGGACGTCGGCAGACAGACTGATGATCTCCGGCCACCGTAGGCGCGGGCATGCGAACCATGGATCATGCCCGGGTCGACGGCGCGTTGTGTTCCAAGCGCGCCTCAAAGATCGTCAGCATAATGACGAGGCCCCCCTCTATAGGGTCAAAGTCTGGCGTGTTCGCGGGACTTATCCCATTACTGTGTCCCCGGAACATAAAGGGCTATTGACACCGTGGATTTTAGTCAGTACAAGTCTGAGAGTATATCAAAATCTACTTGGGGTTTGTCGTTTTTAACTTTAAAAACTATTTACGGGGCCACTTACTTGGGCTGTATGTGCTACGGAGCACCTGTTTGGGCCGATAGGGCCACCATAGGGGCGGCACGGCGTAAATTGCTTCAGAGTCAGCGCTTGGCTTTGTTATTCTTAAGTAAAGCATACAGGACCGTCAGTACTGAAGCTTTACCGGTACTTGCTGGTGTTCTTCCAGTCGACCTTGAAGTGCAGCGACGTGCTGCAATGTACTATTCCGCACGGGAGACCACTGATGCTGATTTTTTACCGCAACGTGAACGTTCTAAAATATCTAGGTTATTCAAACCACAAAGTGACGTTTGGGAGGAACTTTTATCCGAATGGCAATGTAGGTGGGATAATTCATCCAAGACAGGTAAATTCATTCTCCGGGACACGTCGAGCTTAATTGTCTCGGCGCTTTTCTGGTGGTTGCCACTGTTGATTCTGGCTTTCAGGAGTTGCAGTGGGTTTGTCCCAATAAAAAAGTACAAGTCTGACAGTCCCTCCCGCCCTGCCCGGGGTGGGAGGACTTATTTGATGATTGTACCACGTAAAAAAAAACTTCGGCCCAAACTTTTTCGTCTGTGTGTTGCATGTCGGATGACGGTCGGCCGTCGAGTAGGGATAAAGTGAAAGGTGCTCGTCAGAGCAGCCGATGCCAATATGGCGGCGCCTATAGTTCACATCCGCTGTGAAAATGATAAATGATATTATTATTTATCTTGTAAGTTGGTTATAAAAACATGTTTACACGTCACAACCAATATTTTTAAAGCTAGATGGGGCCGGTGTTTCGTACCTGACTACTCTGAGAAGAAACATCCGAAACAAACTCAGAGGTCACAGTCTCTTTTAAAGTCCAGACATTGTTTTGCTCAGGTCATACGAGGATCATGCGGTTGTCTGAGATGGTCTTTTGAGGAAAGAGCCACACAGATTTGAGTGGACCTGTCCAGTCAGTGCAAGCATTTGTCGGTAATCATGTAGCTCGAGTTGATGTACCTATTCGACGAATTTCGACCTTAAAAACACGAATGAAAAATGTTTAAACAAAATCATTATAACATTGATTCATCCCAAGTTCAAGGCGTCGCGCTGTTAAAATTAATGAGATTCAAAAAGTCTGGCCGTTCCTCCCCAACTTGGTAATTTATTGAGAAACAGTGGAAACTTAATAATATCCTGGAATAAGCTTGTTCGTACTTGTTAGGATACAATTTGTAGCTTCTTATTACTATGCGAAGTGCTAGGGGTGTGGCTAAGACGAAAAATATATAAAATCTAATTTTAGTCACTCAGATCAAAGAAACAGGCAGATAGAGCGCTCAGAACACGCGAGTGGTTGCACCAAAAATACAAAATCAGAATCGAATACAAAGTCGCGACAGTACCAAGCTACGCGTCGTACCAAGCTGCGCGTCGTCGTTGTTGTTTGCTAAAATATGCCGTCATGTGTCTTTAACCATTGTAAAAGTTGTTCTTAAAAACAAAGAAAACATTATGGAATGTAATTCGATTTGATTTTGTATTAACTTTGGTGGAGCCACTCGCGTGTTCTGAGCGTTCTAGTTTAGTCAGTACAAATTTGACAGTCCCTCCTACACTGCCCTGGGTGGGTAAACTCATTTGTTGATTTTGCCAAGATACAAAAAGAAAAACATCGGTTGTCTGTAAAGCCGGTTTACTGATGATAGTTGAACGTACTGAATAAGAAAATACATAAGAAAATACTGCACTTACGTTGCTAAATATAAATAAAAAATTTACACGCCGTTGCTATGAAACGCTACAAAGCAAGGTAACGCCGCATGACGTCATCTTTTTTCGTGCGTGCAGCTGGCCATCGAATTATAAGTCACATAAAAAAAAAAGCCGAAAGATCTTCACAACAGCCGATTGAGTAGTGGGCGATTCGCTGTCCGACCATGGACCATGCCCGGGTCGACAGCCTTGTATTCCACGAACACCTCAAAGAGAGTCGGCACAATTAGAGGGTAAAACCTGTCGGGGTCGCGGGACTGACGAGCTACCGTGACCCCGGAACGCTAAGCGCTATTGAAGGACACTGTGGATTTTAGTCAGTACAAGTCTGACGGTCCCTTCCTGCCATGCCCTGGGTTGGAGGATTGATTTTATGATTTTACCACGCTAAAAAAGGGCCCTACCAGGTTGCGCCGCATTGGCTTGTGCTCCGCCCGCCGTAAGGTCCTCCCACCCTGGGTGAAGACGTAGGGACTGTCATACTCGTACTGAATAAAATCCACGGTGTTCCTACAATAGCCCGTAACGTTCCAGGTTACTTGTTTAGATAGTACTGCGACCTTGGTAGGCAACATAACCAAAGACGTTTTTCACGAACATTAAATACTAAACTATTTTACCCTAAATAACTTTCTAGGAAGTTAATTAAAACCAACAGAAATCTCACAATTAGCGAGCGCAAAATGTTTTAAAACACAAGTTTTTTCATTCATTCGTTTCATAAACTTTTTCCTGTATTTTAATTTAAAGTTAGCGGAGTATACTTCAGAAATACGAGAATTTTAATCTAAAGATTTGGCATTTTTAATTTTTTGTGCAAATAGTTTTTTTTTTTAAAACTAAATAAGCTGGTTGTTTGGTACCTACTTCAATGTACAGCCAAAAGGAAAAAGCTTTGCTCGGAGTTTCTTTGCCGGATAAAATCCGGAACATGGATATTCGGCGAAGAACCAAAGTCACCGACATAGCTCATTAAATTTGCAAGTTGAAGTGGCAATGGGCAGTAGAACGCTTGTAGAACTGACAACCGATGGGGAACAAAAGTTCTCGAGTGGCGACCACGGACTGGAAGACGCAGCGTAGGCAATCCTCCCACTAGTTGGACCGACGACATTGTGCGGGTCGCGGGCCGCCGCTGGATGCAAGTGGCGAATTGTCGTTCGGCGTGGCGGTCTAAGGGAGAGGCCTATGTTCAGCAGTGGACGTCTTCCGGCTGATGATGATGCACAGCCAAGCTAAGTGAAGCCAATCACATTTTGCCGGTTTTGAAATCAAATTTGAGACCTCAAACTCAAGGCAACTATTCCTCCAACAAAGCACTCTCGAGCTAGCTCACCATTGGTTGAAAATTCCTTCGTACTTTCTCATTATGCCTTCTTTACAAAAAACCCGATACTATCGAAAAGGGTTGAAGCCGTTGCTGTAGTCAAGGGTTGTAGCGGGGTGAAGAGGGGTGAAGTCAGGTCAGAGTACATGTCATTAGTGACACCGATACAGCTCTCCAATTAACGTGACTATCATCAATAGAAGGATTCTGGAGTTCCGTGTTGACAATTTGAAATCTTTACGAAAAGGCAACAAACATTTTTAACAAATAAAACTTCGTGAAAAAAAAAAGGTACTAGCTTCAAAAACAAGCACAAAGAAGCATAAAATATTTTTTTTTTCGGAATACGGTACGGCCTTGTTTTTTTTTTTTATTTTTGTCTGTTGCCACCGACATCCGAAAGAAAAGTTATTTTTACGCTTTATTCGTGTTTGTTTTTGAAGTCGGTTCCTTTTTTCTAAGTTCAACCGGAATATAAAGGGCTATTGAAGGATACCGTGGATTTTATTCAGTACAAGTTTGACAGTCCCTCCCGTCCTTCTCTGAGTGGGAGGACTCATAAATTATGATAATTTTACCACTTAAAAAAAAATATTTACACATAGTTTTGAGTGCGCTTTGTTTTGTAAACAATGAAATACGAATTACGTTATTAAAGTAATCATAAAAGATGTAAGAATAAGTAGATTACATAACTTAAACAAAATTACCAATTAAAATAAGTTTCATTAATATTTTATTGCCAATCAGGTTAATTAAAAATTTACATAAATTACACAGCTGCCCAGATCAACTATTGTTTATGTGAGTTTCTATGTTTGTAAAAGCTCTCACGATACAGAAGAAAATCCTATTGTGAGGCAACTTAAAAAAAAACTTACTTCATGTACTCCAGCAAATAAAAAAAACATTTTGAACGGAACCCAATCACTGCTTGAGTTCAACTCGCACATTGCCGGTCCTTTTATATCAAAGACTGTTCTATGATTATGTTTAGTCCCCCGATGTTCGGATTCATGACTTCGAATTGTTAATGATTGATTTTGAAGTAATTGAAGAGACAATTAAGAGAATAATTAAAGACACGATTAATCTTCAAATGAAATTAATTGAAGTGATGATTAAAAACGAAGATAATTATGCAAACTTAAAATAAAATTTAATTAACATCTGTGAGCAACTTTACTCGCTCTGATTGCTGAATTTGAGTGTGTTAAATAAACAGTTTAAGTTAAAATTCAAGTACAAAACTACGAATCAGCTTTGATAATATTTATTTATTATGATTTTTTTTGTATTTTTTTTTTGTATTTGCTTATAGGATTCCTGTAATGCTAAACGTCAGGTGCGTCCACACAGAGCGAGCAGCCTCGCGAGGCATTTGCCGCGCGAAGCAGATCGGTAAGTGTGGACGTGTTGCGCCCGAAGCAACCGCGCGTGCTACCGCGGGCGAGTGACCGAGTGCCCAAGTCATTCAGGATAGACTTTTTGTTTTGCTCGCGTATACACGCTGTTTTTTTGCATTTTCGTCAAACTTCAGGTGGTTGTCACAAAAGTCATAAATAATCAATTGAAAGTACAGTACCGGGCAAAACTAATAAGGGCTGCTTTTTTTTTGTTGTTGAAATTTTACAGTATTTCAGAATTAAACCCTTAATTCAATACAAATGAAAGAGAATCACCCGACTACGCAGTCCGCGCGTACGCACACAGCGATGAGCAGCTGGTGTGCGTGAATTGAATCTACTACTCTTGAAGAAACTAGTTCACACTTACGGATTACAGAAAAAGGAAAAATAAAATAAAAAAATACCTACCTATTTTATTGTTGATTTGGGTCGAGAATCATGAGTATAATCACGTCCTTGAATTTGACTAGGTTGCAGATCAACACATTGTATTATTTCATGCCTCGGTCGAGAAACAATAGGCGTGTCCAGTGCGTCCACACATAGCAAGCTTAGGTACTCTGTGTGGACGCAGCTAATCGCGTACGGTTGCGTCGGTCGCGTGTTGAAGAAAAGCAACGTAGTAGGTACGCGACTGACGTCAGGGTCGTAGTAAAGTACTGTATAGAGCACAATGTATATTCGTGTACGCGCGACTAACGTACGCGCCCGACGTCAGCGTATCAAAAATTCAAGCCACAACCAAGCGGCCATTTTGAAAATCACTTTATATATAGAACACGGGCCTCAAATAGTTTCCGTAAAGGGAACCTGACCATTACAAAAGGGGTTTAATCACCAGCGGCTCGCGTTTGACATGTTCACACTTTCAACCGCACTGAATTTGCTTGCACTAACCGCTAGTGACGTAGCGCCTTAATAGAGTACCGGTATGGACGGTAACATTTTATGTTTGTTCATGTGCTAAGTTGCTTTGAGCGAGCTCTAGCTTCTGACATGAAAACTTGTGGCTTGTTTTTATCGTGTTAAAATAAAAGGAAGAAAAAAGAAAGAAGGGATTTATTGACGCACACAGGACAGAACAAACTACTTAAGGGGCAGGTCTTGTAGAATTCACGCGCGCCGAATTATTTGCGTAACTTTGTTTGTGATTTTTGAACAAAATAGTGCAATAGCTTGAAATATTATTATTGCACATAAATAACTATAATATAAGTAACAGCTAGTTATTTTTTTAAAGTTGATTTAAGTAGATTATATTAGGTAAATCAAGCGTTCAAAACAGCTCTTTCCTGCCCAACGTCATTTCGAGTTACGTTGGTGCACTCAATCTGAGACAATGAAGAATTCATTTAAAAATCTGATCAGCGCATAATGACCGCAATATCCTCGTCTTCAAACTGCGCTGATTAGTTTTTTATATTTATCTTCCATTTTCTTAATTAAGATGGCAGAATATCATCAAAATTCTCGGATTTCATCTCTTAATAAATGGTTTTTTTTCATAGGAACTATGCATCGTAGGTATGTAATATTACATTATCTTGATGCCAACAGATCAATAAAGCAAATTCAAAAAAAAAATTGTACATAAAGCGCTTTTTTTTAACAATAAAAAATATCTCAAATAACCTCTCAAAAAGTGTTTATAAACGAGAATTGCAAGAGAAATTCCTTAGTGGCCGGTGGACGGCCGGAGCGATTGGACGTGAGGTCCACGACGAATTTTTGTTGGTCCCTCTCGCTCGCACCTTCTCTCGCTCTAACGGTGATGACGCGCAGTTACGCATCTCATGTTGCTCTACTTTATTATGTTAAAATATATTTTTTAACCGACGGAAAAAAAGGAAGAGGTTCTCAATTCGACATGTATATTATATTTTTTATATTTTTTTATTTATGACCATTCTTTACTTTCTCTAAGGTGGTCCAATATCAAAAAATCTTTTTTTTTTGTCGGTCAGAGTTTATCAGAAAGTTGGTCCCATTTAAATATCAAAATTAAACTCGGCCTATAGGGGTAGAAAAAGAGGAATTAATTGTCAAATTTCCTACAGATTTTTCAGTTGTGAACCGATTATTGTTAAAAGATATGGAAAGTAACTAAATAAGTTGGAGCGAATTCCGACCTTATTGACATTTAAAATTTAGTTTGTTTTTTCTCACTTTCACGATCGCTAACATTGCTCCTTCATTAAAATCCGGTGTTTGCATAAATGTCAGTAAGGTCGAAAATAGTTTGAACATGTTTTTAAATTGCTTAACGATAGCAAGTTAAAAAACAGCTTCAAACGATTTTCGCCCTTATTGACATTTAAAATTTAGTTTGTTTTTTCTCACTTTCACGTTCGCTAACATTGCTCCTTCATTAAAATCCGGTTTTTGCATAAATGTCAATAAGGTCGAAAATCGCTTGAAGCTGTTTTTTTAACTTGCTATCGTTAAGCAATTTAAAAAACATGTTCAAACTATTTTCGACCTTATTGACATTTAAAATTTAGTTTGTTTTTTCTCACTTTCACGTTCGCTAACATTGCTCCTTCATTAAAATCCGGTTTTTGCATAAATGTCAATAAGGTCGAAAATCGCTTGAAGCTGTTTTTTTAACTTGCTATCGTTAAGCAATTTAAGAAACATGTTCAAACTATTTTCGACCTTATTGACATTTAAAATTTAGTTTGTTTTTTCTCACTTTCACGTTCGCTAACATTTCTCCTTCATTAAAATCCGGTTTTTGCATAAATGTCAATAAGGTCGAAAATCGCTTGAAGCTGTTCTTTTAACTTGCTATCGTTAAGCAATTCAAAAAACATGTTCAAACTATTTTCGACCTTATTGACATTTAAAATTTAGTTTGTTTTTTCTCACTTTCACGTTCGCTAACATTGCTCCTTCATTAAAATCCGGTTTTTGCATAAATGTCAATAAGGTCGAAAATCGCTTGAAGCTGTTCTTTTAACTTGCTATCGTTAAGCAATTTAAAAAACATATTCAAACTATTTTCGACCTTATTGACATTTAAAATTTAGTTTGTTTTTTCTCACTTTCACGTTCGCTAACATTGCTCCTTCATTAAAATCCAGCAAGTAACAAAACCGTTGGTTTGTCTGTCTCCCGGTGGTAATGGACTATGCCTATGACAAGGAGTGCAGTCCTTGGATGGGACTGTCAGATTTGTACTGACTAAAATCCACGGTGTCCTTCAAATAGCCCTTAATGTTCCGGGGTCACGGTAATGAGTACCGCGACGACAGCAGGCTTTAGCCCTCTATAGGGGGACCCCGTCATCATGCTGACGCCATTTGAGGCGCTCGTAGGACACAACGCGCTGTCGATCCGGGCATGGCCCATGACTTTTTTTTCATGATAAAATCATCAAATGAGTCCTCCCCAGGCCAAGCGGGAGATACTGTCAGACTTGTACTGACTTAAATTCACGGCGTTCTTTAATAGCCTTTTATGTTCTGGGTTTACCACTGCGGCTGGATGTAAGATTTACGCTGTCCTCTCTCTCACGCGTCCCGCCTCTTCCTTTGCCAACATGACTGCTGCACTGACCTTTTTTTAGGTTTAATTAGTTAAACACGATTGTGTTTAACAAATTAAACCTAACAGAATTTAACCTATGAGAATATTTAAATAGTATTAAAACACTTGTGTGATACTCGTATTATTACAAACCAAACAGGGTTGGCATGATGAAAACAAGTTGTTTTAAAACACCTGTTTAAAAAAGTTTGAAATTAAACAGTGTTTTTTATTACCCGTTTCAACTACTTTTTAAAGCAGATGAATGCATATAAAATGAAAACAAATTAATATTCAGGAGTCTAAATAGTTTGACATAAAACCTTTTGAGTTTAATGCCATTGTTATGTCATATTTTTAACTTTCATTGACACTGTAATGAAATAATGCTTAAAATTTTTAGAAAAAAAAACATCACATCATTCATCAGATCATTTTTCGTAAAAAATTCATTACAAAGGGTGAATTTGAAAAGATGTAGTCTAGAAATGAAACATAATTGATATATATACGTTTAGACATCAACAAACAAGGTGGAATTTATTTTAAAAAAGAACCAGAAACTAAAAAAAAACACTTTTTTAAAACATTTTGAATTGTTACTGTTTGTTTTATAAATTAAAAAAATCACTTTTTTTTTCCAACCCTGAAACCAAGTCATATTAAAACTCCCTAATAAGCAAAAATTCTATAACTCCTTTTAAATAATCCTTAGTAGAGCAATGTTCATACCGCATCAAAATTGTTTTATAATAATTCAGTGGGCAGGATGTATGCGGGGGATTGCGGGAAGGGAGCCCGAAATAGGACGTACGATCGACTGGCCGAACGCGATTCAATTTTTTGCAAAAGAAGACGGCAGCCTTAAGAGGATTGTATAGCGGCTGCCTTTTCAAAAAATAGGTATTTAGAAAAACTCGTGCTGTCCCTCTCCCTCGTTGAAAAACCCCCGATCGTGCGATTGAGAACGTTGCAGCTAGCGACTGACTGTGAGCATTTTTTATATGAAATTTGTCTCTCGGGAGAAAACGTTTTTCACATACTAAATCACGACCAATCTCTTAGATTCTAGTGTCAATCGTTTCAGCATATTATATTCTAGGTTTGTAGGTTTGCTTGTTTTCTAAAACTTCTTTGTTTTTAAAATACAAAGGTTTTCCTTCAATGAAGATTTTGTCATAAAAATAGTAACTTTTAGGCGCCTGTTACTTTCAAACTATTATAAATTTTGAAAAAAAAAAACCTTTAAACCTAGTTTTTTTACAGTGTCAGAAGCATTTTAAAAAATCATTGAGAAAGGATTTTCATACTTGGGCTGACTAAAATCACGGTGATCCTTCAATGGCCCTTTTACGTTCCAGGGTCACTGTTAGCTGATGAGACAGCTAGTCCTATGACCCCGGCAGGCTTTGTCCTTCTAAGGGACCCCCGTCATTGTGCTGACAGCTCTTTGAGACGCGCGTGGAACACGATCCGGGCATGGTCCATGACATGACAGCGAGTCGCCCATTACCCGTCGCCCGCCTTGCAGTGCCGACGGTGGCCGCAAATGGTCTTGTGACGTCTGTCACTGTAAGCGTCTACCACTGTTGCTGGGTTGTAAGGTGGACGCTGTCCTCTCCCTTACACGTCTCGCCCCCTCCTTCGCTAGAATGATTGCTTCGCAGAAGGAGGCGACCGCTTACCTACATGGCCTCGACCAATGCCGGGCGCGAGAGGTAAAGGACTTTTATGTGGTAATAGTTTGTAAAGTATCAAAAATTAAACACTATGTTTGGACTCAATTTGTACGAATTGAAAATAAAGGCTTGATGATGTCACAACATGGCGCCATTACAGTTACTCATGGCGCAATGCGACGCGACGCGATTCGTGCGATATCGAGTCGATTGCCGATTTAAGTCGCACATATTTAGTAATGAGTGCACTTCAAAAATCCACCTTACTACTACGCCATAAAGGCGCTGCAAATCAAAGACAAAAGATGTCGCACGTGACGAGTAGTTGCACAATCGAATTTCGAACAGAGAATGCAATTCGATATCGAAGAGATCTGTGAGCGATATCGTCAATCCGTGCGACTCCATTAGTAAACACTAGCGATTGTCCATACCTTTTCTTCGGCCGGACGCTTGTGTGATATCTGACCGATATCGTCAATCGATGCAATTCGATATCGTGTCGCTCCCTGAGTAAAGTCCCATATACAATGTGCCTAAAATTGAAACAAAAGAACGTCGTTGCACACCAATACAGAGTATAGACACATTGTCTGTCATTCGCACAGAGGAACCTCATGACCTATTTCCCGACATAATTAATCATCTACAGCCCGGACGTATCGCTCTGTGGCCAGAAATAATTATGTGTGGAATTCAACCAGACACAATATGTACTACACATAGGGGTTAATGGATGCGGCATTTCAGTAGGCATTTCATAATATTCTGCCGTAGTAAATAACAATCGGCCGGAAAAGCTTTTTGATAAAAAAAGGAACCGAGTTCAAAACCAATAAATTTTTTGCGTTTGATTTAACGTCGGTTTCATTTCAATTTTCAGAAACTTTAGTTTATTATTTTACCTTTTTTAGGTTAGATATTCAACAAAAATCTTCGTCTTTGAAAATCTACAATCCAAGTGAGCAACAAAAACACATAGAACCGTCATAGCTGGCAATGTCACAAGATATCCATTATTGTTATATACTTAAACCTACTACAGAATATAACTGACACTTTTCTGAAAACCGCATTTAAAATCAGTTCAACCAATCGCGAGATAATGGCTGACAAACATACCTACAAGCGTACAGGTCGAACTGAGAACCTACTTTTTGCTTGGCCGATGTAAATATAACCTTGGGTCCGAGCTATCAACACATTTTGACTAAGTTTTGTCAGTTTTTCTCTTCTATAGGTAGTTAAAAAAAAATTCAAGTTGAAGTGGCAGGTGGGCAGGCCACATCGCTCGTAGAGCTGACAACCGATGGGGATGAAAAGTTCTCGAGTGGCGACCACGGACCGGAAGACGCAACGTAGGCAGACCTCCTACTAGCTGGACCAACGACATCGTGAGGGTCACGGGCACCTGATGGATGCAAGTAGCGAATTGTCTTTCAGCGTGACGGTCTAAGGGGGAGGTCTATGTTCAGCAGTGGACGTCTTCTAGCTGATGATGATGATGATTGTTAGTTGTATTTACCTCTATTTGCTGAAAAGCAGAGTTCGCTCGATCAGCTAGTATAGATTGAAATTAAGATATAATTCATCATCTGCTGGCCTTTTAGAGAGACTAAGAGTCACTCAACGAGCAATGGAAAGAGCTATGCTTGGAGTTTCTTTGCGGGATAAAATGGATGCATGGATATTCGGCGAAGAACCAGAGTCACCGACATAGCTCATAAAATTTGCAAGTTGAAGTGGCAATGGGCAGGCCACATCGCTCGTAGAATTGACAACCGATGGGAAAGACGAGTAGAGATTCGCTCGATAAAAACACTAACTTTATTTAGGTAAAATAAATATCTTGTTGCCGCGTCCACAAACACCACCTCCATGTGACGAAAATGTCTGCATGTGACATCACAAATTGTCCCCTATTCAGTTTGGAGATTACAGGCGACGACGCACACCGAACTAATTTTCAGCAAAATTTTCAGCCGTACGTTGACTGGCATGTGAAGTTATTTGATGAAAATTTTGTGTTGTGAAATACCTATAGTGGTTTCTCGTATCGGCTTGAATTATGCCGATATAAATTATTTCGTAGAATTTGGGGGTGAAATTAAATTAGTTAGGATTTTGGAATGTATTTGTTGAATGTCTGAATTATCGGTTCAGCGGTTTAGGCTTTAAAGGGTAATAGATAGATAGACATTAAATACTTTTACCAATATTATAAAAAGCAACCTTTTGCAGTCTTACTACAAAAAAATTAAACATCTGTTAAACAGATGTCTAAAAAAGTGTCGGCATTTGACGTTGAAATAAGGTCCATTTTGCAGTCAAACTAGACAAGTGTTCAACAGATGTTTAACATTTTGTAGTAAGACGTTGGTATTTGGATATTAATAAACGGATCTGGATGGAATTTGGTACAGAGTAGCAATAGCAGGAAGCAGAAAAGTAGGATGTGAATAATGTTGGCTATTTCCATCATCGTACTATAAGACGTCCGACAATGTGCCATCGTTACATGGTGGACATCACTCCGGTACGTACAAAGCGTTTGAGTGGTTTTACCTGTCAAGGTCTGTGTTTCCTAATTGAACATTGGTTCTTCAAATCAAGAGTAAATAGGTTACTTCTAGGCAAGCACTCTTGACCGACTGCATTTCCCAGACATTCAGGCGAGATAGAAGTCATTAAAAAAAATACTGCACTTACGTTGCTATAAACAAACAATTGACACGCCGGCGCCGTTGCTGTGGAACGCTACAGAGCGAAGTAACGCCGCATGACGTCGTCTTTTTTCGTGCCTGCAGCCGGCTATCGAATTACAAGACGTTATCACGTCAAAAACGGCAGTGGCACTAACGATCGGTCGATCTCAAGGCCACTTCGAAGATCAGCTGTTTGCAGTCACCTAGTTGCCAGTCAAACTCGTACCAGCCGAGTTCTTAAATATGTGTACGCTTTTCAACACAACTTAGATTAAGATTCAAAATAATACAGCAATAAATATATACTCGTACACAGATATTTTTAACCTCCACTGTACCTTTTGGTACAGACCAGCAGGTCAACATGCCCTGCTGGTCAATCTGTCAAATAGCAATCGAAAAGTAATCTTCCACTATTGTGTTAAGGTTGAATATCTGGATAGATTTAGGAAGGTTGGTTGACTGACGTCTGTACTTTTATCTGACGTTCAGGGATCACAAGACGTGATATTATTTTATACTAGCTAAATTACAACTTATACCGTCTAACTCGTACCGAAAAAATGGTTATTTCAATATTACAGACAGTTCCCAACCAATTTTATTTATATGTATAGATTATAAATGTATAGATGAATAACGAAAAATCCATCCATCTATAACACAAACAACCCGTAATAGTCAAACAAACATCCAGTACAGTTTAGCTCAAGTTTTACACTGAAATGTCACAGCAAAATAGTGTTCCCCTCTTATCTTGCATCCGACGTTCCGGTATGACGTATTGTGTTTTAAAACAGAATACAAAATGGTTGCCTCGGTAAAATGGCCGCTCCGTTTTGTACGAAAGTTTTTTGAAAATGTAGCCGTCCGAATTGTATCGTTATTACATTATATTCTGTTTGTATGTAGATACCTAGTTTGTTTTTGATAATATTTCAAATGTTAGTAAATTATACGAGTGACTAACCCTACTTATTTCTGTCTCTATATTCTTAGAACTCATTCTGATCTTTCTATTGCGTATCGTGTTCTGTTTAGTTATTATTAATATTTACTTCTAGTAAGAAATGGCTAAAACAAAATGGCCACTGTGTTCTGCAGGGAAGTGTTTTGAAAATGAGTCTGTCAGAGTTGTATCGTTTTATTATTTTATTTTTCCTTTGTAAGTACTTGTTGGTAAATGTTTTCGTTTGAATCGGGTTCTGGTGAGTTTAGGGTATGAGAAATAAAAATGCTTAAATACCTAATTAAATTAAAATACAGTTTTTTACGTAGCTAATTACTAAATGGTTAATTTTTTTTTTCTAAAACAATGGCAATTACACAATGGGCGTTCTTTGTTGTGCACCAAAATTGTTCATCAAAACTATTTAATTAAAGGTGCTCCCACACATCAGTTAAATAACGCAACATTGTGTAACACGATAACATTTATAATAGCGTGTAACAATACTCTACAGCATGTTAAGAAATGTTATATGTTATAAACGCTCCCACATTGTTTGAACTCGTTGTATAACATCGTATGACATTATGTTTAGTCAGTTTGGGTTTGTCTTTCGAGGAATGATGATGTTATACAATAAAAGTTATATTTTGTTGTATCGTATTGTAATCAGTTGTAAAATATTATATTAAATGAAGTTATATAACATCAATAACAATTTATTGTATTTTGTAACAATTTATAACTTTTGTTATATATACATTGTTTAAAAAAGCCAGTCTCTAACGTTATATAACTGCTGTGTGGGAGCACCTTACAAGTAAGCTCGACAATATTCTATTCGAAATACAAAACTATTCAAAATGGATGCCGCAGCGTGACAGCTACAGCAAAAACTGGCCAGTCCTTATCTAATATCGGGACACGGAGTTTGACGTATTGAGTTTTATAGCCGTTTACTTGAAAACGGTTCGTGGCGTGAAGTTACAATATTTTGATTGGGTACCAGATTAATATTATCTATAATTCTCGCCACGATAAGCTACTCGTATAAATTTTATAAATACACATTTAAAGGCTCACAACTTATGGATAACTTGACTGAATAGAAAAATTGATGAAAGTGAAATCCGAATTACAGTATTGACAGCCAGCATACAGCGAGGGTTTGTTCCCACTAGTTCTACTGAACAGTTCTACGATAAAACTACCTAGGTACAGCAAAATGGTGGCCCAATGTTTCAAATGAGATTTTCCGGTCCATGAGTCAAATGAGATGATACCATAGAAAAAAAATCTAAACACCACTTTCAAGTTCGAACGGTGTATTGTTCAGTATCCGATATCTCACCAGAATCTCGGAGTTACTTTCTAAATCCGTCAACAAAAACACGGGAATTGATAAAGATGTACGAACGTTACTAAAGGACTTTTCCCATGGCGCGACGCGAAATCGAATTGCATCGATTGACGATATCGGTAAAATATCACACAAGAACAATCGCTAGTGTTTGCTAATGGAGTCGCACGGATTGACGATATCGCTCACATGTCTCCTTGATATCGAATTGCATGTACGTTCTAATGACAATGCACTTGGTTCTCTGTTCAAAATTCGATTGCGCAATTACTCGACACTGACGACACCTTTTGTCATTGGTTTGCAGTGCCTTTATGTTGTAGTAGTAAGGTGGATTGTTGAAGTTCACTGTTGAATTGCATCGCATCACTCAATGAGTAAATACGTGCGACTTAAATCGGCAATCGACTCGATATCGCACGAATCGCCGCATTGCACCATGGGTAAAGTCGCTATCGTCAAAATCGAATTGCGGACAGATAATTTCGCCACGACTGAAGTCATTTTGATGACGCGGTAGTGTCTATGTCATTACATCAAATTGCATTAAAAATATAGTACCTACTACTTTCCTCAGGTCATGAGCGGTGGCGCGGACTCTAAGGAGCTATCTGTAAAATCGTAATACCATTCATTCTTAAAAGGCTTCACACACAGCAGCTATGATGTAAAGATGTACATTATAGCACGATACATCTCATTACATCTTTCCATAGAAATTCGAAGATGTATAAAATACATTAGCTGCTTATTGCTGCAGTGTGTGGAGATTATTACTGCAGTGTGTGGTCTCCTGACGATTTCTATGGAAAGATGTATTGAGATGTATCGTGCTATAATGTACATCTTTACATTATAGTTGCTGTGTGTGAAGCCCTTCAGTTTGGGCTCGTTGTCAAAACGTCGTTGGCCGAAACTACGGGTTTCGCACTTATAGATTACACCCCCTGAATCTGAAAATGGGTTCTCTTGTGCGTTTACTTTTTCAAGAGAGTTCGTAAACGTAACAGAATAGCACTACTCATTTATTATTTATCACTGACCTTTTCCAATTTCGGGAACAAACATCGCCTTCCATAATTCCCGCCCAAATAATCAATACACAATTGGATAAAACGTCAATTTCTCAACGAATAAATTGGCAGAACCAAACCCGCCGTCAACAAATCAAATCAATTGATAATTTGAACAAAAATCTTTTACAATTTAACTGAAGACGTTCGAATCTTCATCCATTATGAGGATTAGGGATGTCTGTGTGGCTCCGGCTGTGGGTGCATTGATGGGAGGAGCGGGTTAAAGTATTAGGGGATTTGGGGGTGTAAAGACGGAATTGTGAATATGGGATATTCAGAGGGGGTGTTTGTGGGGTGTTTAATGATAGAGTTGGGGAAGTGTTTAGGTAGACGTTTTTAGGGATTTTGGTAGCTAGAATTATATTCGTTTCGATATTTATGAAACAAGCACAAATCTATGTTTTTAAAAATATCATCGAATGTGTCCTACCATCCAGGACAGGGCAGGAGGGACTGCCAGACTTATACTGACTAAAAGCCAGGGTATGTTGGAACACGGAACACCCTCATCGTTATAAGTCAACGATTTTAAGCCTTCGTTCCTTTTTAAGTTTCTTTTAGTATCATTATTAATAATAATAATATCTCACAACTATCACACAACGCCATCTAGTCCCAAGCTAATTAGAGCTTGTGTTATGGGTACAACTGATAAACATACTTATATTTCTAAACACATACATGTTATAGATAAATTACAGCCAGACACAGAACAAATGATTATGCTCATCACACAAACATTTGTCCTGGGATTCGAACCCACGACCCCCGGCATAGCAGTCAGGGTCACTAACCACTAGACCAACAAGCCAGTCATCACTCCATTAGTTACAAACAGGTTTAATAGCGTAGAGCAGAGCGTTTTCTGCAGCAATGACAGATTTGGGTCTGATGGGAGTCTGACTGGATTTTGAATCTTAGAAATCAGCGTTTTTAACGGAAATAATTGTGACATTATTTTATGAAAACGATACCTGGTTTGTTTTTTTCTCTGCTCCAAAAATGAGAGTATTTCATAACAATTTCGGCTTGTTAGTTCTCCGCGTTCCTGAGATAAAGGTCTTTTTTGACTTACAGACAGACAAACGGACAACAAAGTGTTCCTATAAACGTTCTGTTTTTTGTTTTGAGGTACGGTATCTTAAAAATTCAGTGACATCGTGGGCACTATGTTTTAAGTAAATGCTTAAGGACTTGGACTAAAAATCGACTCTGAAAGAGAGGAACTGCGAACACACAACGCGTCAGCATGATAACGGCCCCCCCCTCTAGAGGGCCAAAGCCTGCCGAGGTCGCGGGACTAATCCAATTACCGTGACCCTAGAACGTAATGGGCTATTGAAGCACACCGTGGATTTTAGTCAGTACGAGTCTGACAGTCCCTCCTTCCCTGCCCGTTGTGGGAGGATTCATTTGATGATTTTACAACGCTTAAATAAAAAGCCCAAATGTCGACGCCTTTTTCGGTTGGTTTGTATAGAAGTATCGCCGTTTTTACTCGCTCCGCTCATAACACAGTCCATCATCCATCTCCAACGTCGGCATTATGTAGATTAGACGTCTGCTTGTCTTGTCGGATCGAACGAACGAATGAAGGATTCCCATCCTAGTCGGTGAACGATTCGGTTTGATACTCCACAGACTATATTTGCGGAGTATATTTGAATGATATGAGATAACATTCGGGGTTTTAAATTTGGAACGAGTGAAGTTTATTACAGTTATTCCCATCTTAGCAACTATTTTCATAGAAGCATTTCTAGTATTAATAGGAAATAGTTGTTCAAATTAGAATACCCCTGTGGTTCAATAAAGATAGTTGTTGACGCTATTTTGTGAAAAGTGTGTTAAAACACATTGGACACATTTTTAGTTTCGTAGACCAAAATTGACGAAGATCCGACACTATACGTCACAAACGTCACAAGCAAGAACAGTTTTTACTCGACTCTCGAATTTTGATGGGATAAATCTTTTTAAATAATTATGCATTAATTGTAACGTCACGGTCGGATGCATTAACGGAACGTTCGCATCATAATCTGCCTAGCCTTTTTCGAACTGTATTGGAGTCAGCTTATAGTCGAAGCAGATGCAGCTGAATATCAGTATTTTACATGGAGCGACTGCCTATCGGACCTACACGAAGATGGAACGGAGCGTTAATTAAGGATAGGTATTGTTCGTTATATTTTTTCAGTCGGTGGGATAATTACCTCTTAGCGGTCTACCTCACGCCAACGGCATCACAAGGCACCTGTAACCTACATGACGGCTGAGCAATCAAACTAGCGGTGGTGGCTTGAAATTCAGTTGCAAGATTTGACACGTACTAATAATGAGGCAAGTTAAGACATGTTCCAACTTGCAAGGCACGTGAAGGCGCAGGCCACTTAGAAAAAACGTAAGAGGCAGCCGAAGCGTAGACCTATTTGTTTTTTCGGCGTTTCATTCATACAAAATGTACAGAAGCGTCGCGACGTAAGGCGAGGGACACATTGAAAAGACGTTAGACGAGGACGCGTCGCGGACGTGCGAAAATGTATGAGAGTCACGCGCGACCCGTCTCTTCTGTGTGTTTTATGAGCGACACTTCTATACATTTTCTATGAAAGAGACGCCGCATTCTCGTCTACACCGTAACCATGGTTTCTTGCTGGTTCTTCTCCATGGAAAAGACCAACCCGAACCGTGCCAATTTTTTTTTCTCTTCTCGACGCGGACGTTTTATAAGTGCCTACTGAGGCCCATGTAAAATTAAATTATTTTGATTTGATTTGATTACGTCTTTTCTATGTGGCCTGCGCCTAAGACGACATGGCTGGCGTGCTGTGCAGCGTGTAGCGTTCGATCCCCGCACGGAACAAATATTTTGTATGATCTATAAGTATTTGCTCCGGGTATGGGTGTTTGTGTGTGTTTTCTATGTTTATTATACGCTGATTATGCCCAAGCGTCAGGGAAGTGGAAATATATTTTTTCTACTCCTCCACTATTATTTTCTGATTAATTTCGTTGAAGGATCCAAGAAGACCTTCATGTTCTCGGCACTTTTCTTGTGGTTGACACAGTTGATTCTGGCTTTCAGGAGTTGTAGAGGTTTGGGAATGGTGTGGTAGTTTTGTCCCAAAAAGAAAAAGCTTCAAGCAATGTTTAATGTTTACACGTGTAAAATGTAACCGATCATCGGCATCATCAGCCTATAATGTTCCCACTGTTGGGTCACAGGCCTCCTCTCTATGAGAAGGAGTAGGCCATAATTCACCACGCGGGCATGTCTTCGAAATTTTGGTTCTAGGACATGTCGGTTTCCTCACGATGTTTTCCTTCATCGTTTTGAGAGCAGTGGTGAAGAAATAAATTACACAAAGTAATGCAGGCGCATTACTTTCGGCTGGGTACGAACCCACGACCTACAAGTCGTAAGTCGGGACCGGTACCACTGGGCCACCACTGCTCACTAACCGATCAAATACTCGTAATACAATAGAAAAAATACATAAAGATTCAAGCAACTGCACAGCATTCTTAATATTTCCAACCCAGCGTGTAAATGTAATAAGAATTTAAAATCCGATGTCGTAGAGACCATTTTGGTATTCACAATGTTGCGATCGCGAAAGTGGGACACGAATATCGATGAGTTCGGAGTTTTTGTCGTAATATTTCAGATGGTATACCAACTCCTTGATTTGAACCTGTGTTCGCTTCGAAATGCGATCGTCCTTTTTCATTTTTAACCGACTTCAAAAAAAGGAGGAGGTTATCAATTCGAATGTTTTTTTTTTTTTTTTTTTTTTATATTATGTTCGTTACGTCATAACTTGCGACTGGGTGAACCGATTTTCATAATTCTTTTTTCAATCGAAAGCTGGTGCTTCCCGTGTGGTCCCATTGTCACCATTTTAGGATCTGATGATTGGATCTTGGAGAAATCGAGGGCAACCCTCAAAGGAGATCATTCACGCTCCATACATTTTTGGGCCTTTTCCAAAAGTGCCGGCCAACGAAAAAAATTGGTACCTATGGGTAGTACTAGTCATTTGGAGCAATAGTTACTATGGCACAAAAGTTGTAGGATTGCTCTCGGCCAAGTTATACAAGTTCAAAGATTCGTAATTTTCATACATTTTTTTATTTCTGAAAGTGCTCAAAAACACCAAATAATGATACGTATTGCTAGAACTAGGGACCTCAAGCAATTTAACATAAAATATCATCACGCCTGTAATCCCTGAAGGGTTGGGCAGAGGTGTTCCGAATTAAAATGAATAATAATCTCTAAATTTTTTGTGAAAAGCAATAAAAACATGTTAAAATATATAAATCTACTGGTGGGGCCAGCATCGGGAACAGAATCGAAGTTGCCTGTGGTAGGGATCTTGGAAGAGAAACCTCCTAACAGTACAAATCCTGACCAAAAGAACTGCTTTTTGAATCAGCCACGTTTTTTGGCTATTAAAGTCATCAACTGTGCTACGGTGTTCTACTAAGATAGTCCTGCGACTTGGTAGGGTAGCTGATAGGCGTTTGGCTCTATACGGGCCTCTGAAAGCTCCTTTAGCCACGCGAGGAACACGACATGCTATCGTCCTGACTCCCCATTAATCGCCGTACGCGGCTGGATTGAGATTTCGAGGGTGTCCTCTCCTTCACGTGTTCTGCCTCCTTCGCTGCCATTACTGCCGCAGAAGAAATGGCAGCCTCCTTTCCGGATTGCCACGGTGTGATCTGGAGGCTGAAACCCTCCAGCATCTATGTGTGGATCACCCTAATAGCCATGATACCCTGTGGGATCAGCTTGTTTGGTCGCCTCCTTATGGAGACGACGGACACAGAGTTCCCGTAGAGGGGCTTTAAGTGCCTCCAAATAGAGCTTCCAAAAAGAGGCGTTTGCCCCGCAAGATTGGGTAACTGCATGAAGGCAGCCCCAGGAATGCTCCTTGAGCTTTCACGGGATCTCAAGGACGAATACCAGTTGAGTCTCGTTGACTGGAGGGCGACAAACCCGTTCTATCGCATATTGGGGATTCGACAGTATCGCGTTCCAAAGGCTGAGGCTCTTTAAGAAAACAACAAATGTATGAATGAAATGTTGCTTTTTGGAGACTCTACGTGGAATTGGTGCGGTTAAAGCCCCTCTATGAGAACTCTGTGTCCGTTGTCTCCATAAGGATGAGACCAGATAAGCTGATCGCACCAGGGAATCATGGCTTTTCGGGTGGTCCACTCATATATGCTTGGAGGGCTTCTTTATCCAGATCGCACCGTGGCAATCCGGTAAGGAAGCTGCCGTTTCTTCTGCAGCAGCAATGACAGCGAAGGAGGAGACAGAACACGTGAAGCAGAAGGCGCCCTCGAAATCTCAATCCAGCTGCGTACGGTGAGTAATGGGGAGCTAGTTGTCTTATCCAGGATCAGGCTCAGGATGACAGTATGTCGTGTTCCACGTGCGTCTAAAGGAACTTTCAGTGGCTCATATAGAGCCAAGCGCCTACCAGGTCGCAGGACTATCTTAGCAGGATACCGTAGCACAATTTTGATGATTTTATTAGCCAAAAAACCGTGGTTGATTCAGAAAGCAGTTCTTTTGGTCAGGATTTGTATTGTTAGGAGGTTTCTCTTCCAAGATCCCTACCACAGGTAACTTCGATTCTGTTCCCGATGCTGGCCCCACCAGCAGATTTATATATTATAACATGTTTTAACTTCTTTTCACAAAAAACAAAGTGATTTTTATTTATTTTAATTGGGTACACCTCTACCTAACCCTTCAGAGATTACAGGCGTGATGATATTTTATGATAAATTGCTTGAGGTCCCTAGTTCTAGCAATACTTATCATTATTTGGTGTTTTTGAGCACTTTCAGAAATTAAAAAATGTATGAAAATTACGAATCTTCGAACTTGTATAACTTGGCCGAGAGCAATCCTACAACCTTTGTGCCATAGTAACTATTGCTTCAAATGACTAGTACTACCCATAGGTACCAATTTTTTTCGTTGGCCGGCACTTTCGGAAAAGGCCCAAAAAAAATGATCTCCTTTTATTAGTTGACACATAGTTTTTCGCAAATCTTATGAAGTAATTCAAGTACTTGCGGATAGAAACCATCATCTCATGTAGCTGAGCTGATGATGGAAGGCACAACTCCTCAAGTAAGAAAATTTTGTTCGTGTTCGCATATCTCCGGAACTACAAGTCCAATTTAAGTAATTCTTTTTTTGTTGTACTAGGTATCGTTCAACTTAGGGAATACTGCAAGTTTCATCAAAATCGGTTCAGTAGTTTTTGAGATAGAATGAATGCAAGAGATGTTAACGATGTTATTACCGGTGCTACGGATTACGAAATTCTAGTGAACATGTAATAAAATTATGTATTTGACAAGAATGTTGGTTGAATATTTAAACTAAAAAGAGTAAAATAAAAACTTTTTCTAAAAAAAATGTGACCGCCTTCAAAAACAACAACAAAAAAGGGTAAAATAACCTACAAAACTTTTCTTTCGGAAGTCGGTGGCAAAAAAGACAATGAAATTAATAAAAAAAGTTTTGTAGGTTATTTTACCCTTTTTTGTTGTTGTTTTTGAAGGCGGTCACATTTTTTTTAGAAAAAGTTTTTATCTTCTTTCTTGTTTGAGTTGAATAGTTTTCGAAATTCAAAACCAAATGTTTTTGTTCAAAACGCTTGTTGGCCGTGGTACTATCAGTTGTGCAACGGTAAAGCTTCACTCGGTTTTTAAAATGTCAATATCTTGGGAACCGAGCTTTTCTCGAATCAGGGACCTTATATAAATCGATTCCTTGAGCCGAAAAACCTCTAATCTGTATACTTTCATGAAAATCTTTGGAGCCGTTTCCGAGATCCTGATTGTATATAAATAAATAAATACAAGGATTGCTCGTTCAAAGATATTAGATGTTCATTTTAAAAACAAACTATGATTTTAAAAAAAATACTTACGATAGACAAAGTACTCGTTAGGACGCATGAAATGAGTCTAAACTCGATGGGTTTGCGGCGTTTTATTACAGAGTTGCTATGGCCACCTTCCAGCTTCATCATCAGATCAGCTCCATGTATGCCATCATAATTTTATATTGTCACACATTTGTGCAAAATTACAGCTCAACCAAGAACCGGAAAGTGGATCATTGAACTTTTTTTAGCGTGGTAAAATCATCAAATGAGTCCTCCCACACCGGGCAGGGTGGGAGGGACTGTCAGACTTCTACTGACTAAAATCCACGGTGTCCTTCAATAGCCCTTTCTGTTCCGGGGTCACGGTAAGGAAATAATCCCACGACCCCGGCAGGCTTTGGCCTTCTTAGAGGGGGGCCTCGTCATTATGCTGACGCTCTTTGAGGCGCGCGTGGGACACAACGCGCCGTCGACCCGGGCATGGTCCATGGTCGGGTATACTCACTGCCCGCATGCCCGCGCGGATCATTGAACTTGCAAGATTTAATTAAAGACAACGGGACAGGTCAAACTTAAAAAGTTATACGTGTAGTATTATTTATTAAAATGAAGGTAGGTAACAAAATTCCACGATTTCGAACGTCAAAAAGTTCGAGAGTAAAGCGCCTGTGACAGATTGACAGACAACTGATTGCAGTACGCTTCCAATTTCGCTAGTAGTAAATACGAAATCAAAATTCGTGTTTTAGGGATATTACACACTTGTTTTTTCTTGTTCGGTTGTAACAAAATTCGGCAATATTTTTTTTGTTAAAAAAGAAATCTATACATGTTGCAAAAAAATGTGTTAAAATACTAGTCAAAATCTCATTACATAAGAGCCTAGATTTTTTACTGGTTAGTAACATTCTTTCATCCATGTTTCAGTTGCTTATTATAAAGCAAGATAGGGTGCTACTAGTCCCCGAGAAAAGTTTCGAAGTGGTCGTATTGACCTATAATAAAAAAAGGAAGGTGCAACTGGTCCTTGGGACCAGTTTCGAAGTGGATGAGTTGTCCCCTAACCCGAACAATCGACCCGTGTGTAAATAATAATAATAATAATATAATAATATTCCACAACTATCACACAACGCCATCTAGTCCCAAGCTAAGCAGAGCTTGTGTTATGGGTACTAGACAACTGATATACATACTTATATATTTCTAAATACATACATATTATAGATAAATTACACCCAGACACAGAACAAATGATCGTGCTCATCACACAAACATTTGTCCTGGGTGGGAATCGAACCCACGACCTCCGGCATAGCAGTCAGGGTCACTAACCACTAGACCAACAGGCCAGTCATACACTATTACGGGAGCAGTGCAGGTGAAATTATTCAGTTTGTACACAAAAGAACACGCCTACCTAGGTTAGGTGGCCGACCACCTATCTCTGAAGTCGCTCCATCACGTTTGAGCTTTGTGGTCAGTATCGGAGCTGTATCTGAAGTGGATGATCTGCCTCCACCGGTTTCTGTCCATCGCATCAGTTACCACCGTATAGAATTTTGAGGATGATAGTTCCTTCACCGAATATCCATCCAACATGGATATTCGGCGAAAAACCAGAGTCACCGACATAGCTCATAAAACTCCACATCGCTCGTAGAACTGACAACCGATGGGGAAGAAAAGTTCTCGAGTGGCGACCACGGACCGGAAAACGCAGCGTAGGCCTCCCACTAGGTGGACCGACGATATCGTGAGGGTCGCGGGCAGCCGATGGATGCAAGTGGCGAATTTTATTGTCGTTCGGCGTGGCGGTCTTAGGGGGAGGCCTATGTTCAGCAGTGGACGTCCTCCGGCTGATGATGATGATGATGATGAGTTCCTTCACCTGAGTGGTTTATAGATTTGGTGGAAGACCGCTCGGTCTGTGTGGTGTGGACGCACCGAATGCCGAATCATATTATAATGTGTAACATTCATAATGATTTTCATTTAGCCGATATTGCTCTAGTTTAATTTCAATATTTAGTTACGTAATTAACAAGTTCGTAATTATTATTGTTAATTAGCACACGAAAACTGTTGTATTTGTGGTTTCGCGAATTTTGGTGAATTTAATGGTTTCACTTGCAAATTGTGGAATTATGGTTTCGTAATTTTGACTTATGAAAATTAATGATCATGGTGAATTGCTTTTCATAACAAAAGACGTAATCCTAATGCTAGGTATCGCTAGAAATCTTTACATTATAGCTGCTGTGTGAGAAGCTCTTTATGCAATTTAAATTTACAAAACCGGCCAAGTGCGTGTCGGGCCACGCACAGTGTAGGGTTCCGTAGTTGCCCATCAAAATACATAGGCGAACTAACTAAACTGATTCGCTGAATTTAATTTTAAAAAGAAGAATTTTCAAAATCGGTCCAGGAGTCTTTGAGAAATCAGGGAAAATACATAAGAAAAAAGATTAAGACGAATTTAGAACCTCCTCCTTTTTTTGAAGTTAGTTAAAAATTGTTGACGATAAAAACCTACCTATCCCCAAAAATCCTACCGTAAAAACATACCTATTAAAGCTGTAAAAATAAAGTTGACCAACTTACATTTGCAGTTGTCTCCGATACATTTTGTTTAAGAAAACATATTATCCAAGTACATTTTATAAGTTGGTCGACTATTACTCGTAAAGTTGTAAAGCCTACTTAGTCATGATAATTTTCTTTTAAACTTCGTTATATATACTACTATTGTGATTTTTTTCACACCCCCAAACATAACCATTTAGCTGGTAGAGGGGGGGGACACTCGAATCGAGCAAAATTTAGCACTTTTAACATTTCACAAACGAATTTTTTTATCAAAAAACTGTTAATGGAAACTACCATTATTTTTTAAAGGCCTATTTAATGATACCCCACACTAAGGGGTACGCGAGAAAAAAAAAACCTCACTTTACGTGTAAGTACAGGAGGTACCCTAAAAAAAAATATTTTACTAGATTTTATTTTACCACTTTTTCGGCACAACAAATGCGTATATTTACACCAAATTACAGCTCTCTAGTACTGTGCGTCTCTGAGCTAAACTGCGGACAGACGGACGGACGGACGGACATGGCGAAACTATAAGGGTTCCTTGTTGACTACGGAACCCTAAAAATGTTAAAATTGTTATATGGGGCTCCCATCTTTAAATATTTATTTTATACTGTCTTTTTAATATATTTTATTTAATGTTATAGTGGCAACAGAAGTACACACATCAAAAGTGTCTAGGGATCAAGGATTTTTATGCGGATTTCTTGAGATTGAGATGTGGCTTTGTAATAAATTTATGATTTTATAAATTTATATGGATCCTTTTTGGTGCATTTCATAATTTGAATCAGGAACTGTAAATCAAATTCGAGTAAAAGATAAAAATCAGCTGTCAATATTTTCCCTATAAAAACATACAACGCATTGAAGACATTATTAGTGCTACTGTTTCCCTACTACTGATTAAAACCAACGTTATTATGGAGCGGCGACGTCATTTAAGCAGGGAAGAAATGCTCAGAGCCGTGGGAATGATAGAAGCTGGTTCCCGGCAACGTACTGTGGCTTTAGCTCTGAATACAAGTCAGAGTGTTATCAGTCGACTTTGGACACGTTACCGAAGCACTGGTACCGTGGCTGAGCGCCATGGAGGACGGTATCGCTGCACCACACGGAGACAAGACCGATACATTCAAATCTTAACTCGAAGAGCTCCAACAATAACCGCCATGATGTTAGCCGTGAGGCTTCATCACTCTTCAGGGAACTTAATTAGCGACCAAACAGTCAGAAACCGCTTGCATGAAGTGAACCTTCATTCCCGAAGACCGCTACGGGTACCACCTATAGCAATGCACAATCGTAGGATTCGATATCAATGGGCTCTTGAACACAGAAATTGGGCAGAAGAACAATGGCGTTTCGTGTGCTTTTCTGATGAGTCTCGTTTTGGTATGAGACCGGATACAAGACGTATACGACACTGGAGAACCCCTGGACGCCAACAGCGATTAAAATCCTGCCAGGAAGTCCATCCTTATAGTGGTGGAACCATCATGGTATGGGCGGGTATTTGGATCGGCGGAAGAACTGAGTTGATTTGGATCAGAGGCAACCTCAACGCTCAAATTTATGCTGAGACGATTGTATCAGACGTCATCGTTCCTCTACAAGTGCAAATCGGTCCCTTATTTCAGTTAATGCATGATAATGCACGACCGCACACCGCAAGAGTTGTAAGACAGACTCTCGCCGCAGCTAACATCAATGTCCTGCCCTGGCCTGCTCAGTCGCCAGACTTGAACCCGATTGAGCATGCATGGGATATGCTACAGAGAAGAGCTCTGCCGAATATGGAGGGTATCCAGTCGCAAGAAGACCTTTTTTTGTTGTTGCAACGAACATGGGCGGCCATTCCACAGCGTGATTTGGATGAACTCATTTTGAGTATGCCAAACCGATGTTCTTGTGTTGTTAGTGTTCGCGGTAGAAACACGGATTATTAATTGTTTAAGTTACCCAATAAAATTTTAAAGAAAACTGTTATTTCAGTCTTTTTATCGAACTTTAATGTTAGTGGTTCAAATGTCAAAAATCCCTTTATTAGGAAAATGGCAAATTTCTTTATGAATGCAAAGGTGACTTGGTTTATCGTTACTGTGACAAACGATAACACTTTATTTGATGAATCCTTAAAGAACATTTTAATTAATATCAATCAGGAGAAAAGTTATTGCAAAAATATATGTTGATCCCTAGACACTTTTGATGTGTGTACATCGATATTTTAAACTTTCGATATTTTAATTTTCGATTTTATGGTCATTCGATATTTTCATTTTCGATATTTTGAACATCGATATTTTAAGCGTAGATGTAACATTTTTCGATATTTTGTTACAATCGATATTTTAATTTTCGATATTCTGAACATCGATATTTTAAGCGTAGATATTTTAATCTTCGATATTCAAATATGTACCCACATCATCAGCTGCTGTGAACATTTCAACAGTCTAACTATCACGGTTCATGAGTTAGAGCTTAGTGACAGACAGACAAGCGGTCAACAAAGTCATAATAATAGGATCGTTTCTCCCTTTGGATACACAATTCTAAAAACTTTTTCAAAAAAAAAAAACATAACCGCCTTCAAAAGAAACCACAAAAAAGGGTAAAAAATTTCCAAATTAGTCCAGGCGTCTTTGAGAAATCGGAGAACATACATAAAAAAAAGATTCTGACGAATTGAGAACCTCCTCCTTTTTTTGAAGTCGGTTAAAAACAATAGTATGAACCTATTTGTATAATGATTCCGTCACATTAGAAACAACAATTTGAATATTTTCTTCAAGGTTACATTACACAGATGTGTGGATAAACCGCAATATAGTGAGAGCATTCCGTTATTACTTGTAAGTGAGCACGTAACGTCCCGACAGGCTGGCTACACTTTGTGAAGTTTTTTTTGGGAGTGGTAAAATCATTGAATGAGTCCTTGCGCATTAAGTGGAGCGGAAGAGGCTGTTACTGACTAAAAATTTACATCTTAAAAACGCTATTTTTTATTCAAAAATATGATTAGTAATAATATATTACTCGTATACAATTATTATTGACGAAGATACCGTTTATTCCCATGTGCCCCCTTTGAGCTTGCCACCGGCGTGGTGATTGGCACTAATTGGTGGCGTTTACCACCCCGGTGCTCAATGGAACCTATTTAGTTTCATTCGTCCCCTTCGTAGTTATAGTACCTTTGTAGTTATAGACGTTTCTAAATATCACATAACATCACTCGATTGGCATAGTTTTACAGTCGTTATGACGTGACAAGCTACCCACTTCCAAATCTCGAAGCGTTTTATCTTAATACTTATTCAAATACTTTTTAAACTTATACCATATAACAATAACTTACATATTTGAATATCGAAGATTAAAATATCTACGCTTAAAATATCGATGTTCAAAATATCGAAAATGAAAATATCGAATGACCATAAAATCGAAAATTAAAATATCGAAAGTTTAAAATATCGAATGATTTAATGATCTACGTCCAATATATCTAAAATCTAAATATCTACAAAAGTTACATCGAAAGATCTAAATATCGAAATGCAGATTATCGAATGTCCGAAATATCGAACCTAACAAGGTAAGTCGACGGAGCCCCGCTTCGCGAGGCTCCTATTTCTGTTTGCAAGGTTTAAAGTAACCTAACACAACCTCTTCGAACCTAACCTGTCCGAGTCGGGGTGCCCCAAGTTGCGAGCTCGCTTCGCTCGCTTTTGCATCCGAAATCCGTCCAGCTACCTTGTTGGGTAGAAATCAATAATTTGACTAAGGATGCAAGAGCGAGTGAAACGAGCTCGGGACTTGGGGCACCCCGACTCGGACAGGTTAGGTTCGAAGAGGATGGCGGGGTCTGCAAGACCCCGCCATCCTCTTTGTGTTAGGTTACTTTAAACCTTGCAAACGGAAATAGGAGCCCCGCGAAGCGGGGCTCCGTCGACTTACTTTGGTAGGTGGTTATCAGCAATTTGATATTTCAACTAGTAGGTATTTTTAACGTAAATATTATGAACTGCGATGTATTAAACGTTGATATTTTGAATTTCGACATAACGTCTTTCGATATTTTGAATCATTCGACATTTAAATCAGTCGACATTATAATCTTCGACGTTTTAAGCGTAGATGTAACATTTTTCGATATTTTGTTACAATCGATATTTTAATTTTCGATATTCTGAACATCGATATTTTAAGCGTAGATATTTTAATCTTCGATATTCAAATATGTACCCATTTTTTCATTATTTTTCAATACCTACCCTTACTGACGGACAAAACAGATTTTCATATGCAAGGAACTCTGTTTAGTGCTTTTTTTATGGATCTTTTTAGAAAATACCTTAGGAGCGTCTTTTACTCAAAGCCAAACGACAGATCAAAATAAAGAATATTCGAATTCAATTCAATATAATTCTGTCTTCAGTTTCATGTAGCCACATGTCGACAGAAAATTGGTTTTTAAAGTTTGTTTGTGCATATTATTGGCCATTTAGACTTTGCATAAACCGTACCTGTAACCGTATTAATCTTAAAATGAAAATTACAGAGTATAAATCACGGAATGTAACGAAGAAACAATATTTTTTTTGACTGACCAAGCTGGATACGGTGATGATTTTTAATGAGGAGCCTGAGAGTCCCTTCCGTTCTATCTTGGGCTAAAGGACTCATTTGAGGAGTTGCGAAAGTTTGTGAGGATGTATGTATGTGTATGTAGGTATGTTTGTTACTCTTTCACGCAAAAACCACTGAACGGATTTGACTAAAATTGGTACACAGATAGTTTATAACCAGAATTAACAACACATAGGATAGTTTATATCCCGATTTTATGTTCCGTGGGATAATTTTCGAGTTGTACCGGGTGAAGCCGCTGGCAGCAGCTAGTATAACAAAAGCCGTAATTATTATTTCTTTAACCTACGAAACGCCAAAAGCTAAAAAGAAAAAACGTAATAAAAAACATAATTCCAATCAGTAAACCACATACTGCAAAGTACAGCACACTAATGAGATTGCTTCGCACAAGCTTCAGAAAGTCTCTCTAAACAAGTTTTGATGGAGTCTCTACACCTTTGAAGGCGCTGCACTACACCACATGAACCGAATGACCCAGAAACTGCACTCTCGATATAAAACCACGTATTACAACCAGCATTACTTGACACATCAGTGGGGCGCTGCTGAGCTATGGAATAGTTTTAAAGAGTTATCGCAGTTCAAAGGGAATGCAAAGGGTGATTGAAGGAATAGGGTAGTTTTTTAGTCTGTCACCATCATACCACAAAAGTTAAACATCTGTTGAACGCTTGTCTAAAAAAAGTGTAACTTACATCAACGTCAGATACCATTATGCAGTTAACACTTTTTTTTGGAAAAGTGTTTAACAGATGGTCAACATTTTTGTAGTAAGGCGTTTAGAGTCTGACACTTTCGATGATTTTATCAAACAAGAAACCTAGCCTTCTTCTGTTGCATTCGGGCAGGAATCCCGTAAGTGCAAGCTAACGAACGGTGAGTAATATGCAGCTTGCCGTCTGATCAAGGACCAACAGTGATTCTCTATAAATAGAGCAAAGTCCATACCAACCATCAAAGCGCTCACGCCACGTTCGCTTTGGGAAATTGGGACTAAAGTTTGTTACCAACAAGCCACTGAAAGTGACACAATCCTATGCACGACTGTAGGACCCTACGGTGAGAGCTCGCGCTGCACGATTGGACGATCTTAAAGCACATCGTAGAGTTCAGCGATGAGATTTCTTATAGAGAATAGCTGCCCGAATCAACAGCGCTGTCAGTAATAACTTACTGATGCTGATGAGGTCAGCTTCCATAGAGCCAAATGTGTGGGTTGCGCAGTGAGCAGTAGTGGCCCAGTGGTATTGGTCCCGACTTACGAGTTGTAGGTCGTAGGTTCGAACCCCGCCCGGCGCATTACTTTGTGTTAATTATTTTACCATCACTGCTCTCAAAACGGTGAAGGAAAACATCGTGAGGAAACCGGCATGTCCTAGAACCAAAAATTCGAAGACATGTAGGTAACATCTACCAACCGGTACTGGGCCCGCGTGGTGGATTATGGCCCACTCCCTCTCACAAAGAGGAGGCCTGTGTCCCAGCAGTGGGAACATTATAGGCTGATGATGATGATGATGATGATGTGGGTTGCGGAGCTGACTTAAAAGAATACTGTGTACCTGTGGTCAAGGAATGGAAAAACAAAAAAATAAACATTTGGAACGTACTGCCCGTTTCCACCGCGTCTTTAGATATTTTGGTCGAGTTCTATGTGTTGGGAATATATCTTACTTTTAAACTAATGTTGACTCGACCGCTAAGGAATGATATCAATTTTGTAAGTGTTCGAGTATTTTATTTTCGTGAAAGAATTTTCGATTTTGAGCTGTTTTATTTGATACTTTTGGTTTGGAACGATTTTGCGGGTTGTAACATTTATGAAATTCGATTTTGAGATAGCAGTAACGTATAAACAGAATAGACGAGCTGAAAGTGGAAGAGGGCGGGCCACGTTGACCGAATGTGCCCTGAGAGGTGGACAAAGATCGTAACTCACTGGACGTTTGACATCGCCGTCGAGGTCGACCGCGGCAGAGGTGGTGTGACGATCTGATCATGTTCGCAGGGCAGACATGGCTAGAAATTGCTCAAAATAGAGAGGTTTGGAAGGAGAAAGGGGAGGCCTTTGCCCAAAGAACACCAACTGCGCTATAAAAAAAAAACGTTTCATCTGCGGATGAAAAAATTTGTGGATGAGAAGACAACTAATTCGACAAGGTTGGCACTTGATGATTTTTATCGCGGTATCGATACACGCACTGAATAAAAAAACTTGTAGTTCTACAAGTTGTTATTCCGTTTTGAGATAAATGTGAGTTTGAAATTGTAAATCAACAATAACTATACTGTAATTATTATTGGTGTGGGAAAACGTTTAAAAACTAAAATGTCTGAAATATACATTTGGATTGATTTCATACTGCCTTTTTTTTATTAGCGTGGTAAAATCATCAAATGCGGGAGGCGGGAGGGATTGTCAGACTTCTACTGACTAAAATCCACGGTGTCCTTCAATAGCCCTTTATGTTCCGGGATTTCATATTGCCTTAAAACAAAATTAACTATGGAAATATATATATATAAAAAAAAACTCAAAGAAAATTATTATAAACATTCAAAACCAATCAGTGACCAATTTTTCTTAATCAATTTGATAAACAGTTATGTAAACAGATTACGAGTAAACACATCAATATAAATTGATAACAGCGAATGATAAGATAGCTTGGCAACGCTATTTAGTATCATTTAAGTAGGTGTTAGTGATAGACGCAAAATGGGAAAGAAAGTCAAAAAGAAAGATTTGGAAAAGAAAGTTGAAGAAAAGAAAGTTGTGGAAAAGAAATATGGCGGAAAGAAAAAAGTAGAAGAAAATAGTAATTTGAATGTAAGTTTTATTCATTGTTATTATTATTTGGGGTATAATTTGATTGAAATACGAGTAAGCTGATGCCGTCAGGGAGGTCGCTGCGCAGCACCCAGTCGTATCCGATGTTCCACAAGGGCGGTCCCAGGGCCGAACCCTGTGGAACACCGCACGACATCTCTCGCCGGTTCCACTCTCCCCGGTGACCGGGGTAGATGACGGCTCTGTCCGTCAGATAGTCCTCGACTATTCGGCGGAGGTAGGTCGGCACCCGGTGATACCGGAGTGCCTCCCTGATGCAACTCCAGGGCAGGGTGTTGAAGGCATTGGTGATGTCCAGAGGCACCGCCAAGACGACCCTGCCCCGGGCCACTGCATCCCCCGTCGTGTGGGCTCTCACGCGCATGATTGCGTCCACCGTCGAGCGCCCCCTGCGGAAGCCGAACTGGCTCTCCGACAGGTTCGGGCCCACTTGATTCAGGTGCCTGGCGAGGCGGTCTGCAATGACTCTCTCAAAGAGCTTGCCCACCTCGTCGAGCAGCACGATGGGCCGGAATGCGGACGGAGAGTCCGCAGGGCGCCCGGAATTATTAATAGGCTACGAAACTCCTAGAGAATTTTTAGATTTACCAAAAGTATCCTTTAAGGAGGGTGAGTGGGAATTAAATACACTAAGTTCGAAGTTAGACACACGCGCAGACGAAGTCGCGGGCAAAGTGCTAGTTGATAAACAAAATCGTTACATACATAATGTCAAACATTTAAACCAGCCGGCAGCCGTTTGTCAGTGGCTTCGCCGATTATGTCGATAATTTAACGTCGGGTACGTTCCAAATTCGCGGGCATGCGGACGGTGAATAATGGGTGACTCGCCGTCTGATTATGGGCCATACCCGGGACGACGACATGTTGTGTTCCACGCGCGCCTCAAAAAGCAGTCAGCAATCTCACCCAGTGTGATGCTATACCTCCGGGCTTAATCATCATCAGCCCAAAAATATTCCTACAGCTGGGGCACAGACCTACTCTCTTTGAGAAGGAGTGAGTCATAATCTACCACGCAGGCTGGGTGCGCGTTGGTAAATTTCACATGTCTTCGAATTTTTAGTTTTAGAACATGCCGGTTTCCTCACGATGTTTTCCTTCACCGTTTCAAAGTCCGAGGGCCGTATACTACTGATACTTGAATTAAACCTTTACCAGGCCTTACCACAAAAATAAAGATCTGTTTAACGCTTGTCTAAAAAAATGTAACTGTAAAACGATCCTTATATCAACGTGAAATGTCGCTTTGTCGTTGACAGTTATTTTAGACAAAGTGTTTAACAGGCGTTTATCTTTCTGGTAGTAAAACGGTTAATGTTTTATTACAGATATCATCACTAATATCAATTCTAGCATTAACAGGCATAACACTATTAGCTTACAATGTTTACAAAGACTTCACAACAGTACCAGAAATGCCTGATCTTGACTTGAACAAATGGTGGGGCCCAAATACTACGGAACCTGTAGATACTTCCATTAGACCATACCGGATTGTTTTTTCAGAATCGGTGAGTAAAACTATTATTCTTGGCTGTTAACTATTCGGAGATTTGGGGGAATGGACTATGCCCGGGTCGACGGCGCGTCGTGTTAGCCCCTTTGTATACTAGGCGACGCCAGTATCTGATACCTGATGACTTTGGTATCCAAGCGACTAACGCAAGGAAAATACATAGTGGTTCGTGCACAGGTACGGTTCAATGGAAACCAAAGTCGTAAGGTATCGGAGTCTTGCGTCGCGTTGTAGACGAACTGCGGAACGACGACTGGGTGACGAACGTCGAGTTGGGGCTTACAAGCGCGCCTCAAAGATGTCTGCAATCTGACGGGGCCCTCTTTTAGGGCCAAAGCCTTGGCGGGGTCTCGGGACTGTTTTATCAGGTAACCATGATTCCCGAACATAAAGGACTGTTCAAAGATCACAGTGGAGTTTAGTCAGTACAATTCTGACAGTAAATTACTCCGTAGCGGCTGGAGTCCAGAAGTTAATTGTGCAGTCCATAATACCCTCGGGAAGTTTGTTACTTTATCATTCATCATCATCAGCCTATAATGTTCTCACTGCTGGGACACAGGCCTCCTCTCTGCGAGAGGGAGTGGGCCATAATCCACCATGCGGGCCCAGTGCGGATTGGCAGATGTCACATGTCTTAGAATTTTTGGTTCTAGGACATGCCGGTTTCCTCACGATGTTTTCCTTCACCGTTTATACTTCACTCTATCATTACTGCATCGTATTTAGGTAACTTACCTATTTAGATCCATAACTATGAACAGAGTAAATATTGATAAGATTCATGTTAGCAGGAAAGGTTCTTCTTACATCACTCTTTTCATAGTGATAAAGATTTTAGCTATTGGACATTGGAGCGGATATCCATTATATTGATGACCATTCTTCTTTGCGCTGTACAATATTTTCTCCATCAATTATTACTCTCAGCTGAGACGGTTTATTTCGCGTTCAACCCCCAAGATTTTCTACCCTCTTCCGCGTTCGACCCCTAAACGTTTCCACATTTAACCCCTGAGGGTTGAAAGTGGAATAAAGCCACCATTTATGATCCCTTTGTCACTCCAATTCCAGATGAACACAGAAATTCGATGGCTTTTCGAGATGTACAGACGTGGAACCAACAAGAAGCAAAGTTTCGAAGACACGGCCTGGACTTACGGAATACATTCAGAAGCCTTCGACAAAATCTTCAACTATTGGATTTTCAAGTACAATTTCCAAGAAAGAGAACGGTTTTTCAACCAGTTTGAGCAGTACAGGACTAATATTCAAGGGTTGGATATTCATTATATTCACGTGAAGCCGAAAGTGGATGTCAATGTCAAGGTACGTTATTCACGGTGGAGCATACGGTGCAGGAGCACGGAGACGATAGACGGCGACCTCTTGCAACCGGTATTGATCGAGGCCATGCTGCGGTGCGAGAGGGAATGGGAAACGGTCGCCTCCTTTAGCGAAGCAGTCATGCTAGCGAAGGAGGCATGACCTGTGAGGGACAGTACAGCCTCCGTCTCAAGACTTAGCCGACGCGGAAGTCGTCCACGGCGACGGACGTCGCGAAGTGATTTCCGGTTAGCGTAGGCACTGGAGTATGGACGGCTAGATGAGGCTAAATGAGGTAGCTGGCCGTCTGATCAAGGCCGGGTCAACGTCGCGTCGTGTTCCACGCCAGTTTCAAATCTTTTTTGACTGTATACGGGGTTGTGGATCTGTCTAAATAGGTAACCCTGGAACTTTCAAGTGTAACGTGGAAGGAAGTCCGTGCAATTTAGTCAGTACGATTCACATATTCTGTTCCGCTCCACCTAGGGTGGAAGGACTCATTTAATAATTCTAGGGTAAAGCGTAGAATTTGCTTGTATTATGCGTATGCTTGTTTGTATGACCAGAAATACGAACGGTGCAGGATTAATTCATTTAAAAAAAGTCCAATTAAAAAAATCGTCACGTTTCCCACCTATTTACTTTTAGAAAATTCCAATTCAATTTCAAACCTAGGATTACATTTTGATCCGGTTTCTCGTTCAGAATTTTTAAAGATAAAGTTTCCACGTTCAATGAGAGCTAGCAGATAGCTAACGATTTTAGTCGGTGCAATTGCACGCTCTATACCTAGAGATGTAACGATACGAGTAAATACAAAATACTTACTCGATACTTTTCTAGAAAACCAAGTACTTTTGTATCGATACGTTTTTGAAACGAAGTACCAAGAGGATCGTCTACCGAGCGCTCGTCCATACTAAAAGAGAAAACGTTTTTCTACCCCTAAATGTTTTCCTATTTCGATGATTTTTTAGAATGCTTTTGACACAGAAAACAACTAGGTTTACCTGATTTTGAAAAAAAAAAGAAAACCTATAATCATAGTTTTTTACTGTGTAGGAAGCATTCAAAAAAATCATCAAGATAGGATAACATTTAGGGGTAGGAAAACGTTTTCTCTTTTAGTATGGACGTGGACGAGCGCTCGGTAGACGATCCTCTTAAGTATCAATCAATAGAGCTTGTTTAATTTGGTCAGTTGCACAGTTTTATTTATTTAAGAAATTTTTACTGCATCTTTTCTACTCCTTTTACGCAGCTGTGTAGCTTTTTTTGTGTATAAATAATACCGCGTAATCATTAAAATATTTTATTTAATCAATTTTAAAATACTTTATTTTTCTGCAACATTCTCATGGAAGGTATCGAGTACTCTTCAATCAAAACATAATTACGTATCGATACTTTTCGATCAATTCCGTATCGAGTAAAAGTATCGATACCTGATATTTCTATCTCTATCAATACCGGAATCCAGTTGGATTGGAACCAGGTAAAACTGATTACATGTGTCGCTCAGTAACTGAAAAATATTGGGATTTTTGGAATTGCTAACATAGTACACAGGTGCACAGAGTACAAGAAAATATTTTTGCACTGGGATTGAAAGAACAAAGGGGAATGAAAGAAAAAACGTGCAGTCTTTAAGAAACATAATATAGGATAGGGGTAGACAAATGATGATTTTTAAATGAAGAAAAGAATAGATATACAGGTTTACCTATCCATGTCGCGTGACCACGAGCGTTTTATCTGTTTCTACGGTTCAATGAATCCCGACTTTTATAATACCTAGTATCGTAGACTTTTTTGGAATCCCACCAAATCGATACTATTTTTCTTTTTTACACTAGAAGTAGTAGTAATAGTAGATCTAGATATACAACATTATTTTTAGTATATGCGAAAGCTGAATATAGTTTGTTCAGAATCAGTAACTGATTCGATTCCAATAATTTTTACAACATGTTACTTTTTTTTTCAAAAATATTTTATTTAAATTTTATTACCAGTTAATAACAACACAATCACCGTACGGTTAAGTACGTATTGCCAAACTATTATCACGAGTGTATCACACAGGAGACTCGGTTTACGCGGGTGTATCGCGAAATGAGCATGTTTTTAAACGGAAAACCAGGTAATATAAAAGCTTATAACTTTGTGATTTTAGATCATACGGTTTTAAAATTTTGTACATAGATTCTTTATACAAAAATATTGGACAGGTGTATCAGGTTTCGCATAAACAAAAAATAATGTTGTACCTTTATCAATAAATGTAAGTGCTGTTTTTTTAAATGTTGAACCAGCTCTAGGATAATTCCCTGTATATCGTGGAAACGTTATAAATACATAAACGACTCTACCGAGTAGATCATAAAAACGCGGGAATCGTAATGCTGACACTCGCTAGCTACACGTCTGTTTAACCAACGTTAGTAACCTTATCAAAACTAAAATAAAGATTAATTTCCATTGTCAATAAAGTCACAATCGGCTCAATTGATAAAAATCGGTTGTCTGTAAAGTCGCTTTACTGACGATAGTTGAACGTGACAACGTCATAAGAAAATACTGCACTTACCTACGTTGCTATGAACAAACAATTGACACACCGTTGCTATGGAACGCTACAGAGCGAGGTAACGCCGCATGACGTCATTTGCGTGCAGCCGGTCATTAATTATACAGGGTGAAATCTTATTAATAAGCTATATTTAAAACTTGGGCATTACTAACGATACTAATCGTTTTACTGAACTCAAAAACATAATTAATGCAAGTATCTTCGCTTAATAGTTGATGTTTGGTTACTTATCGTTCTGTGTGCGGTGTAATGCCCTTAACAATTTTGATTCTCTAAGATTTTTGGGGTTTATGATTTATTTTTATTACTTTTAGTGTTTATTTGCAATACTAAATTTTTAAAGCTGTCCATAATTGCAATAATAATATTTTTGATTTAGGATTTATTAGTCGTAATGCAATCAGCATCGTGAGTAGAGCCTCAGATTAAAATATTGCCCATGATTTCGATTTCACCCTGTAAGACGTGATCACGTCAAAAATATTTTACAATTTTTTTATTCTTTTTCACAGGTTCTTCCTTTGATTCTTCTCCACGGATGGCCAGGATCTGTCAGAGAGTTTTACGAAGTTATACCGTTACTAACTACTGAAAGAAAGGGATACGATTTCGTCTTTGAAGTGATTGTACCAAGTTTACCTGGTTTTGGATTCTCTGATGTAAGTACTTTTGTCAATACTTGATTTTGACCCATATAATTATTATTTGAGACAAAAATACCAATTTAGCTGTTTAAAAAAAAACTTGAGAGGTGTCAAGGGACACCCGGATGGAACGAAGTTAACAAAAATAATCGTCGCAACACCACACTGTTCAATGCGAAATAGAAAGACGAAACGAAAATATCTGGCTTGCTTTCTATTAGAGAGAGAGACAGAGAAACATGTGCACGCCGCAATACGGCAAGAGTCACGAGGAACGGGGGTTGAGTGAGGGGTGCGGGGCGCGGGCTGCAGGCGCGAGGTGCGGGGCGAGGCAAAAAAGTGTTGTGACAACTTTTCATAAGAATTTTTTCCGTCTAGCCCTCACAACGCGCGATAAGGAACTTCGTTCCAAAAAGGTGCCCACTACCCACACTAGGTCGTTTCTCCTATATCATGGGTGGGTTTACAAACATTTGAAATCATGTACATACATAAACACCTAGACCGTTTGTTCCCTGCTTATCCTCCTTTAACGCACTGTATTTGCGATGACCAATGATCTTTAAATTGCTTACCAACTTACTAAGACAGCGTTGTTTGATTAATAATTAAACTATTTATTAAGTCCTATAATTATATTCAAATCATTAAATGATTTGTTAACAATACTTAGTTTAACCAATCTTTTTCCTGTATTTCTTTCAAAAACCCTTCAAAGATTTCCATTTCTTGCCTTCCATTATACAGTTACAAAACTAAAAGAAAAACCGTCCTACATCCGGGTCAAAGAACTAACAAGTACCTATTATTTTCAGGCCTCAGTACGTCCAGGATTGTCTCCGCACCAAATAGCAATTATAATGAGGAACCTAATGCAAAAACTTGGCCATAAGAAATACTACGTCCAAGGCGGCAACATTGGCCATACCATTGGCTCACACTTGGCCACCATCTTCCCCAATGAAGTGCTTGGCTTTCATACCAACTTTCCTGTAAACTTGTCCAAGTATTCACAGTTAGTTTGGCTGTTTGGCTCTGTTTGGCCAAGCTTTGTGGCCAATGGGGATGAAGATCGAATGTATCCGATTGCGGAGAAGGTTAAGTTTTATTTGGAAGAGTCTGGGTTTTTGCATTTGCAAGGGACTAAGCCGGATTCTATAGGTAAGATATCATTTAATTAAAATAATAGTTTTTCCTTTTGGTCTTACAACAGTCTTCTATGCGTGCGTCCAAGTACAAGTAATGACCAAAGATAAGCGTCAACAAATCCGCATCGCACGTATCGGACGTATCGTACTTAACGGATTTTAGTTTGCCTAGCATTAAAACTCATACAACTGCGTCCACTGATCCGCATCGTACGGACGGCTCATCGGCAATGCCTACATGCGATGTGTACTTATGTCGTCATACGGAATTTCGATCAGTGGACGCGCCCCGCACCAGTAGGTAGATGAAAAACAAAACACGCTCGCCACGACGACGCGACGTAAGTCAATCGAAATGCATCAGTTGAAATCGTAGTAGTCCGCCAGTTTAAAGATGCTTAGCGAGCTATGGAACGAGCTATACTTGGAATAACTCAGCCTTTTCCCATCTATATTGGGGTCGGCTTCCAGTCGAATGAGATGCAGCTGAATACCAATATTTTACATGGATCGGCTGCTTATCGGACTTCCACAACCCAGTAACTGGTTTATACGATGACATGGTAAGACTGGTTATCAGACTTTTGAGCTTCTCACTGTGATTAACGACTGTCAAAGATCTACAAATAATACAATAATGAAGTAGACAAAAATATTAATGCAATAATTCACGATCAACTCAAAACCTCTTCAAAACTTTCCAACTCAGTTACATCACCGTAATACTAAAAAATATCCAGAACAAAGCGTACTAACTTTTCAAGTAGTGAAAATAAAAGAATGAAGAGGCAAAAAGTGCCAAATGAAACAGAATTAAATGGTCTATTGTTCAAAGTAGGTGCTATAAATTCATTCCAGTGGGTTTTCGGGGACTTTATTGTTTTGGTTCTATTATTTATGGGTAGGAGGTTTTAGTAAACGTAACTAAAACTAGTAGTTTAGATATAGTGAAAGGTACTGACCTAGATCAAATAAATATTGGGAATCTTTGAATAAATAAATTAAAAATATTTAATTATAAATCTCCACTCGGACATCTCTTAAAGCGATTTTCACACGAAACCGCACAAGATGCGGCGAAGCAATTTGATTGCACACGAATAAAAACACATTTCCCTATCGTCGCGACGCGTTGCAGCTCATAGCGTAAGCCCCTTGGACCTTGGTACACAAGGTGTTGCAAGTCTCCGATACCTTACGACTTGAGTATCCAGGCGACTATCGCAATACAAATCCATAGAGGTACTCTGTGATAGAGGTTCGTTTACAGGCACGCGTCATAGGTGCGTCCACACAGAGCGAGCAGCCAGAATCTGCCTCGCGCGAAATCTATCAACAGTAAATACAGTTCATGTTTGCTTGCAAAGTTTTCTCCGTCTGCATTCCGCGACACGTAGCGACGTGTCCTTACTGTTGCTTGCAAATATGAACTGTATTTACTGTTGATATATTTCAATGTTCTTTACCGCATAGTAATTATACAGCCCGGCCGGTTGGTGTGAATCTTACCTAAGTCGTAAGGTATCAGAGACTTGCGTCGCCTAGTCTACGAAGGGACTCACATCGCGGCACGTTGCTCACCAATCAACTGACCCTTTTTCATTCACATCTCAATTCCAGGTATTGCTCTTGAAGATTCCCCAGTGGGGCTGGCGTCTTACATCCTGGACCGATTCATGATCCTCACTGATCCAGCCAACAAGCTGGAGCCAGACGGTGGCCTGGACAAGTACTACTCTTATGACAAACTCCTGGACAACATTATGCTGTACTGGATTAGTGGGAGTATTACTTCTTCCATGAGGATCTATAAGGAGGCTTTTGTGGATGGTGAAGTGGAGAAGAGTTTGGCTTTGTAAGTGTTTTCTTTTTTACAATACTATGCTAATTTAATTTCTTACCATCCAATTGAATTTGTAGTTCTAAGACATGCCTTCCTCTCTGTTTCCTAACGATGTTTTCCATCACCGTTTTGAGAGCAGTTGTGATGAAAATAAACTATACAATGTACTGCGCCGCCGATCTAAGTTCGAATTTACGACTTCTTTTTTTATCGTGGTAAAATCATCAAATGAATCCTCTTATAGACAAGGCAGGGCAGGAGGGACTGTCAGACTTGTATTGACTAAAATCCACGGTGTCCTTTAATAACCTTTTATGCACGGGGTCACGGTAGCGGTTCAGTCCCGCGACCCTGGCTGGCTTTGTACCTCTGAGGGGGGCTCAGTCATCGAACTTACGACCTAGTTTAAGTTCGGACTGTTAAAAATGGGCCAACAGCCCGACCTTAAAATTACTAAGTCGTAAATTCATTTTCGACACAAAATGATACGTTTGACGAAGTGGCTATGCTGCTTATATATCGCTAACAGCCGCTAACTCAATTTATTGTTAAAGCAGCATCAGAAAATACATTAACTGTGGAAACTATCAGTCTATGAGGTGGTGCCAGTTTATGACAGACAGACTGACAGTGGAGTGGGACCCTATTACCCTTTACTTGCAGAACTCTACAAATACGTACATGCTATCAAAACAAAGGAAGTAAATTAATTTATTAATCAGAATAAACCTTCCCTGTACTTACAGTGTCAACAATATTATGATGAACAAGAACCGTAGATTATACACACGTAACGCCCGCATGATGTGTCACACCCTGAATCCACTCATGACAGTGATGCGGGTGTGACATGACAGATGTTGTGTCATGTCATAACAATATGACACTACAAGATCAAACTAGTGCCGCTCGTAACTTTGAAGTGAATTTCCTCTGTAGGTTTAGGAAAGATTAGTGTAATCTTGGTTAAGGGGATGTTGCAGTACTTTTTTTAAGAAAGGAAGAAAATATGTTAAATGACACAGTCATGCCAGTACAAACAACGTAAACAAAGAAAAAAATAACTCAAAAATTTAAACATCAGTCTGTTGAACACTTGTCGAAAAAACTTTTAACTGCAAACCGTCATTTGTCATGGATGTACGGGTCGTTTTGCAGTTGACAGTTTTTAGACAAGTGTTCAACAGATGTTTATTTTTTGTGGTATGTTTTTTTTTTTCTTCTTTATGTTGTTTGTACTGGCATGTGTAATTTAGGTAGTTTTTGTAGTAAGACTACTATTGTATCATTTTGACTGCTGAGACATAACGCTCTTTTTTAGGGTTCCGTAGTCAACAAGGAACCCTTATAGTTTCGCCATGTCCGTCCGTCCGTCCGTCCGTCCGTCCGTCTGTCCGCAGTTTAGCTTAGAGACGCCCAGTACTAGAGAGCTGTAATTTGGTGTAAATATACGGATTTGTTGTGCCGAAAAAGTGGTAAAATAAAATCTCTTAAAATATTTTTTTTTAGGGTACCTCCTGTACCCGTAAAGAGGGAATGTTTTTTTTGTTTCTCGCGTACCCCTTAGTGTGGGGTATCATTAAATAGGTCTTTCAAAAATAATGTGAGTTTCCATTAACAATTTTTTGATAAAAAATTCGTTTGTGAAATATTAAGCTTTTAAGTGCTAAATTTTGCTCGACTCGAGTGTCCCCCCCCTCTACCAGCTAAACGGTTATGTTTGAGGGTGTGAAAAAATTCACAATAGTAGTACATATAACGAAGTTTAAAAGAAAATTATCATGACTAAGTAGGCTTTACAACTTTACGAGTAATAGTCGACCAACTTATAAAATGTACTTGATATCATATTTTCTTAAACAAAATGTATCGGAGACAACTGCAAATATAAGTTATCAACTTTATTTTTACAGCTTTTATAAGTATGTTTTTTGGGGATAGGTAGGTTTTTATCGTCAACTATTTTTAACTAAATTCAAAATAAAACCGGCCAAGTGCGTGTCGCGCCACGCACAGTGTAGGGTTCCGTAGTTGCCCATCAAAATACTTATGCGAACTATAACTAAACTGAATTTAATTTTAAAAAATCGGTCCACGAGTCTTTGAGAAATCGGGGAAAATACATAAGAAAAAATATTACGACGAATTTAGAACCTCTTTCTTTTTTGAAGTTAGTTAAAAATAGTTGACGATAAAAACCTACCTATCCCCAAAAAACATACCGTAAAAACATACCTAATAAAGCTGTAAAAATAAAGTTGACAAACTTACATTTGCAGTTGAAGAGCATATTCTCCGATACATTTTGTTTAAGAAAAATATTTTCCAAGTACATTTTATAAGTTGGTCGACTATTACTCGTAAAGTTGTAAAGCCTACTTAGTCATGATAATTTTCTTTTAAAATTCGTTATATATACTACTGTTGTGATTTTTTTCACACCCCTAAACACAACCGTTTAGCTGGTAGAGGGGGGGGACACTCGAGTCGAGCAAAATTTAGCACTTTAAAGCTTAATATTTCACAAACTAATTTTTTTATCAAAAAATTGTTAATGGAAACTCCCAATATTTTTTAAAGACCTATTTAATGATACCCCACACTAAAGGGTACGTGAGAAAAAAAAATCCTCACTTTACGTGTAAGTACAGGAGGTACCCTAAAAAAAATATTTTACGAAATTTTATTTTACCACTTTTTCGGCACAACAAATCCGTATATTTACACCAAATTACAGCTCTCTAGTACTGTGCGTCTCTGAGCTAAACTGCGGACAGACGGACGGACGGACGGACGGACGGACATGGCGAAACTATAAGGGTTCCTTCTTGACTACGGAACCCTAAAAAGGAGGAGGTTCTAAATTCGTTGTAATCTTTTTTCTTATGTATTTTCCCCGATTTCTCAAAGACTCCTGGACCGATTTTGAAAATTCTTCTTTTATTCTAATTAAATTCAGCGAATCAGTTTAGTTAGTTCGCATAAGTATTTTGATGGGCAACTACGGAACCCTACACTGTGTGTGGCCCGACACGTACTTGGCCGGTTTTTTATAAATACGAATAAGATGAATCTATTCTTGCTAATGGATAATCGACTTTAAAGACTCATTTTCTATTCCAGAATACCAACATCAGTACCAACATGGGGTCTTCGATTCAAGAATGACATAGCTTACACCCCTGACTTCATCCTTCGATGGAAGTACCCCAACTTATTAGGCACCTCAAATTATGACGTTGGTGGACATTTTGCAGCATTTGAGAGGCCAAAGGAATTTAGTACAACTGTTTTTAAAGCTGTCAAGGCATTTTTGGAGTTCCAGAAATAAAATAATGTTTTTAAGGTCGTGTTTTCTTTAACGCTTTTCCGAAATTTGAGTTGAAATTTTGTGAATCTTTTTTTCAATGATTGCATTGAGTTTTTTTTTTCGGAAGGCAATGTAACATTGGTTGCTATATTAATTGAATCTTTTTCTGTCACTAATCGATGACCGAATAGTCGGAGAGGCGGCATCTCCAACTCTTTTAGATGCCCAAAGAGAAGCAGCCGTCAAAAACAAAGAAACGGTATTTGAATTGAGATTGAATGTATTAAATTTGGGCAGAAGTCAGTAAGAAAGTCACAGGAGACATGAGAAAACAGTCTCCTAAACAGAAATTATCAAAATTAAACTGCAATACTAGCAAGAATATGAAGAAGTAGAATCAAATTGCATTTCCCTCCAAAAAATAAACCAGCCAGCCAATAAAACACTCGAAATTTAAAATTCCCGCGCTCGCTACACCATGTTTTCTAAAAGGAGCACAGAGTAAAAAAGCTTCATGCAAAAAAAAAAAACAGGCACAGGCGAAGTTGCGGACGGCCGGCGGGACGCAAATAATTCGATTTAGCGACGCTGACTCGATTGAAAACGATTACAGCGAGCATCGAGTTTGAAGTTGTTTATTATTTTGTTTTGCGTTGTACCGAATTCGATGATTGAAGTGTAATGAGGTTATGTTCTGAGACGAGATTTTGTTGTGTTTTGATGTAAAGCTCTTGATCCTGTTGTAGACAGTCTGGCTTGTGTTGGCGTTCGGAAATTGATGTTTGATGAAAGTTGATTTGATTGCGAAGCAATAATAACGTGATGATGATATTGTGCTGAAGGGGTGGACAAAGATGTATGAAATACCAATATTTTGCCAGTTTTAATGTATTGTGTGGGTTTGGGGATAACTGTTTGATCAGTCCATGTATGAGACCTAAGTGTAATCACATCACATTCAAATAAAACATTGCACTTCAAACTTACATTTTTGATATATTTATTTCGATTACGATTTTGTGTGGATGATAAGACGGTGCAAGTAAAGTCAAACATAATTTGTCTTATCACACTATAGTTAAACATCTGTTGAACATTAGTCTCAAAAACTGTCAATGTCAAAATGGCATCTCACTTTGGTCTGTGCTTTGGTACAAGGATCGTTTTGCAGTTACACTTTTTTTTAGACAAATATTCAACAGATCGGGCACGCCACCCTAAAAAAAAAATTAAGTTTTGTGATACGACTGTTTTATTTGATTTGTTTATTGTTTAAAGGGTTGATAAAACTTGATCTACAAAAATTACCCTAAAAGCTATTTGCAGTTGCAGTCTACGTCAAAATGTTACCATATCGGTGCAATGTACTGTACTTACTACAGAAAAAGTTAAAACCGCAAAAAGTCGTCCGGAAAACTAGATTCTACCGCTCAGACTGCTTCGCTCCTTTCTTTTTTCGAAAGTTCTGGATTCCTCAGAATATTTTCTTTTTTTGAAGTTGGTACTTTGTTTCTTGTTCTTGCAAATGTCCTGGCTGAATAGAAAAGTTGGTTATTCTTTTTATGTTTTTATTGAATACTCGTTTAAAGTTATTTTTTTTGCACTTTTAAGGCTGAGCGTAGACTTGAAACACAACTGTTTTAAGACAGTCTTGTCTCACATAGACAAGTCTGTCTTAAAACATAAACAAAACTGTTTTGTCTACGACACGCCGCTCACTTGAAACAAAACTGTTCAGTGTCAGACTTGTCGCTGTGAAGTTCTTGTGTCTATTAGACAATATTGTCTATGAGACGTTTTGTTTTGAGTGTGCGCATCTTCATAGTTTTTGTAAAGCAATAGTCTGTCTTAAAACTGTTTTGACTCAAGTCTGCGGTCAGCCTAAGTCTTGTTGCCTTGATTTACGGTCTATCTCAGTTTGTTTTGACTGTACAGGGGCAATGTGACTATAATTTTTGTAGTATTAATTATTTTTGATTAAAAATTACATGTATTAAAAATGATAGAAATCGATTCAGTAAACGATTCTGAACAAACTGATTTCAGGATTTGCGTTAATTATGTTACATGTTGTATATATTGTTCACTATCATAGAATACCAAATAGTACTACGTACTCACTATCTAAACCTACAAACATCAATCTGAAGTCATCACAAACAATGATTACACCATGGACTATGCAGAAACACATTTACAATTCAAAAGTAGCCCCCTCCCCGCTAGCTTCTCCCTGCGGATGGGAAACAATACACGCAGGGTTTGCACAAAGAGAATTAATGTGTGTGTGTGCCAACGACGATATAATACTAGACTCCGCATGCACGATCTAAAGAACACAAACTATTCTGCCAAGTTGCTGAGGTACTACGTAAGCGAGGGGGACGGGGTACTGCGTTGTGATTGGCTAACTCAAGGTCTGTGCTGTCTCAACGTATGTTTACGGCTCACAGAATTGGTCGAAATGAGACGAATATAAGACTTTTTTGCCTAATGTGTTGGCAGACATCGGTCGCCTGTTATTACGAGTCTAGTATTATATCGTCGTTGGTGTGTGCACAGTTTTGAGGTTATAATGGCCGTTGCATCGTGGTTAATATTGTTGGCTAGGTTTTGATCGCGGGTTCTATGACACCCCCGTTTTTTTTTTGTAAAATCATCAAATGAGTCCTCTTGCCCAGGGCAGGGCAGAAAAGGAAGGACTTTTTTTGGGACATTCCCCACTCAACTCCTGAAAGCCAGAATCAACAGTGGCATCTACCAAAAAGCGCCGAGAAAATGAAGCTCGACGTGTCCCGGAGAATGAATTTACCTGTCTTGGATCCTGCAACAAAATTAATCAGAAAAGAATAGTGGAGGAGTAGGAAATAGATTAAGGAAAAAGAGAGGATGAAAGGACTGTCAGACTTGTACTGACTAAAATCCACGGCGACCTTCAATAGCCTTTTACGTTCTGGGGTCACGATAGTTCGTTAGTCCCCCGACCCCGGCTGACTTTGGCCCTCTTACGGCTCCGTCATATTGCTTACAACTCTTTGAGGCGCGTGGAACACAACGCGCCGTTGACCTGGGCATGGTCCATGCCCGCCTGCATGCTTGCAATTATAGTGGCTGAAGATCGTGTGCCAACGACCGTCGTCGTGGGCGTCTACCACTGTTACTGGGGCGGAAGGAGGATGCTGTCCTCTCCCTCACGCGGCCCTTCTTCGCGAGCATGACTGCTTTGCAGAAGGAGGCGAAATATAATAATATCCCCTACGGATTATGTATTTGCAAAGAATTTAAGTCGATTTTTTAAATATTTTCTCTTCCCCCTTTTTAGTCTCACTATGCTCCTGTAACTAAGCGGTATACGCACAGTGGGCACACAGGCAATTAATGTGTGTGCACTCTGAATGGTGTGTATTTTGAGGTTATAATGGCAGTTGTATTGTGAAATACGTTTTGTTTATTTTAGAACTGTTGCTGCTACAATGTAAACAACGAATGAGCATTCGAAGTCTTTTTTCCCAAAATTAAATACCTAGTTATATTAAATGTTATGAAACATATTTAGTTTTAATTCCGCGACAAAAATATAGGCCTGTTGCAGGATGCAATTCCACCCTATGCAGTACCTAGTTATATTTAAATAGCCCTTTTCATATAATATGGCATCATTTGATGGTTTTCATAAAAATTTAATAATTATGGAGTTTCTTGCCAGACATACGAACCTACCCTTGTAAAACGGTGTAGAATCAATTCTATCGTATCCCCTCGACGACGTGACGCGTCGACGGCGCGTTGTGTGGTCGACGGCGCGTTGTGTCCCACGCGCGCCTCAAAGAGCGTCAGCATAATGACGGGGCCCCCCTCTCAGAGGGCCAAAGCCTGCCGGGGTCGCGGGATTATTTCCTTACCGTGACCCCGGTACATAAAGGGCTATTGAAGGACACCGTAGATTTTAGTCAGTACAAGTCTGAAAGTCCCTCCCGCCCTGCCCGGGGTGGGAGGACTCATTTGATGATTTTACCACGTTAAAAAAAAAAAATCCCCTTTCCTATAATTTGAATATTTGACGTTCAAAAGTGCTTTCTTGATGGCCGTCAATCAGGCCATCGAAGTTAAAAGAAGAAAGACAGTTTTATTATAAAGATGGAATAGACATTTGGAATTTCCATTGAGGTGGCGAGGAACACGGTGGATTTATGTTCACTGAGATTTTGACAGTCGCTTCCATTCCCAGGGCAAAAAGGCCTCCACCCAGAGGTTTTACTGGTGTTTCATCTAGGGGTAACCCTGTTCGGGGTTGCGGGACTAAGGAGCTACCTTGACCCCGGAAAGCAAAGGGCTATTGAAGGACACCGTAGATTTTAGTCAATACAAAACTGGCAGTCCCTACTGCTCTGCCCTGGGTAACAGGACTTATTTGATGGTTTTAAGGCGCTCCTTCACCGTGAGCATCCACCTGTAATACAAAGTGCGCAATTTGATGCTCTATTGCAGCGTTTCCCAACCTTTTTCGGTCGCGGACCCCTTGGAAATCAAACACAGTTTTTACGGACCCCCTTACTAAAATAATATTTTAATTGTAATCTTAAATCAGATCCGACTTGTAAACTGATTCTGTATTTTGTTATTTGTATAATACGAACGTACTTATTTCACTCACATCACATCATTCATTCAGTCTCGCTCACCGCCGTGCTAACTAAGCGTAGCGATTACGAGACATTAGCATTTATGTACGGTCCATAGATGACACCGGGGTCCGCGGACCACAGGTTGGGAAACACTGCTCTATTGTCTTCGAATGTTCGAATCTGTATCGTTACATTACAGGTGAATGCTTGCGGTGAGGGAGCGCCTTTAGGTACTACGAAAAAAAAGGTGAAAACCTGTATAAACATCGTGAACTACGCAAATAGTGTCACGTTGTTAATGTAGTTGTTTTATTGTAAGCAAAATAGAATTAGTTTTTTAACTAAATGCTTCCAAACATCCTACTCAAGAACTTTCCCAGAACATAATATCCACCGCCTTCTTAAAATATTTTTTGTACTTTTATAATCTGGGGTTTCAATCATAACTCTAAGACGAGACAGCCCTAAGGACACCTCATTTGTTTAACAAATACTCCGGGATAAGACTTGCTACTGGTCTTGTTGAAATAACAAGAAGTTTTACCGATTGATAGCTGGTCGTTTTTTTTTTGAGAGTGTATTTTTTCACAGTGTGGGAGATTCGTGTAATAGCACCATATTTTTTCTATGAGTTTTGCTTCAAAGAAGTTTTACTGCTATTAGGTCGCATACGATGTTATAATCAAGTATCATGCAGCTGAACTAAATGGGAAAATTAATAATAATATATTCCACAACTATCACACAATGCCATCTAGTTCCAAGCTAAGCAGAACTTGTGTGACAACTGATAAACATACTTATATAATTATTTCTAAATACATACATATTATAGATAAATTTGACACAGAACAAATTTAATTATCATGATCACACAAAGATTTGTCCTGGGTGGGAATCGATCCCAAGACCCCCGGCATAGCAGTCAGGGTCACTAACCACTAGACATTTTGTAAGATAGGTAGTTATAAAAACACTTTTACATGTCACAACCTAGATGGGGCCGGTGTTGCGTACCTGACTCTGAGAAGAAACAGCCGAAACAAACTCAGAGGTCACAGTCTCTTTTAAAGTTCAGACATTGTTTTGCTCAGGTCATACGAACACCATGCATCTGAGATGTTCTCTTGAGGAAAGAGCCACACAGATTTGAGTGGACCTGTCCAGTCAGTGCAAGCATTTGTCGGTTATGGTGTAGCTCGACTCAACACAAGGAGCTCAACGACACGACGAATAATACCAAAGAAAGGATATTTGGGTAGGCCGCTTAAAATACTCAAATTATAGTTATGATTCAAAAAAGCTGTGCCACTCTATGGTCCCATACGATATTATTAACTAAGCATTATGGCTGTACTAAATGGGTTTTTTTTAAACCTTTTCCCACACCATTCACAACCATTTGAATTCACATACAAACTTCTAGCGGCACTATAGTGGCTACAATGAAGCTGCATGGCCAGAACTTGTGCGCGGCAATTTCACCTCGCATGCTGCCTTTCCTCGAAATCTACTGCTATTTTTTCGATCATGCTTTGCTACACTACAGTGGCAACAATGCTGTGTGCTGCCGAGAAAGCTCAAGATTCAAGAAAGAAAGGAAGAAAAACTTTTATTTGCGTACACACAACAAACAAGCAAGTAAAGAATAAATAATAAAAAAGAACACGATAACAAAGGAATATACCTATCGAAAATTAAAAGCAACAACGAAAAATCAAAGATAACATTGTGTCCCACGGATACATCAAATAGGTCCAGTTCAGCAAATTGTCGAGCAACTAGTGCTCAACGCTGGTTTTCAACTGGACCAGCAGGCGTAGCATGGCTCCGTAGATAGGGGTTTTGTCGACGAAAGAATAGACAAAATGACAGAACGTAGAAATATTTTTATCGTTTTAAACATGATAATGTAAAAAATAATATGAAAAATAAACGTTCTTTTCTTCAATAGTGTACGAATGGTGGTGCAAAAAAACAGTCGATTTGTGTAGAAATAACGATAAATAACTTTGTCTTTTCTTGGCAGAATAGAGATAGAATCGCCATGCTACGCGTGCTGGGCGGTGACGTGATGGACGGAAGAACAAGATCAAGTAATATAGCTCTCTACATTTATATTCAACAAAAAAATCTAACGAATACTTCTGAACAAACTGAGCTTTAAAGTAAAACAACGATGAACAAAAAATCCTCAATTTAAAATTCAAATAATACCAATCTTTATGGACACTTTCTTGAAGAAAGAAGTAAGAAGACCACATAGCAATCAATCCTACTAATTTAATAAATACGAAAGTTTGTGAGGATGTATGTATGTGTATGTAGGTATGTTTGTTACTCTTTCACGCAAAAACCACTAAACGGATTGGTCTAAAATTTGATACACAGAGTTTATAACCTGGATTAACACACAGGATAGTTTTTATCCCGATTTTATGTTCCCGTGGGATAATTTTCGAATTCTAGCGGGTGAAGCCGCTGGCAACAACTAGTGAAATATAATTTAAGGTACACTGAAAATAGAGATCGGTTTCAAAGATGGAAGAGCTAAGAAAGCGTATATCTCTATCTTACACTGTTATAAATGCGAAAAGTTAGGATGGATGGGTGTTTGTTATTCTAAACAAATTGGATCGAATTCTGAATAACTGTATCCGCTTTGTATTTGGACTTCGAAAATATGATCACATTTCCAGTTACCGCTCTCAGCTTAAATGGCTGCCTATCCGCCAGAGAAGATCCCTCAGATCACTCTGCTTGCTTTTCTCCATTATGAACGATCCTTGTGCTCCTAATTATTTAAAAAATTCTTTTCAGATCCTGGGTAGCTCCCACGATCGTAACCTTCGTGCTGCTGAAAATTTGCTCCTTCAGATACCTTCTCACCGTACAGGTTTTGTTTCTAATTCCTTCGTGGTTACGGCACTTAAACTCTGGAATGCGCTTCCCCTTGACATTAAAAAAGCTCGGAGTAAATTTTCTTTTAAACGTCAGGTTCGGGAATACTTTTTGAAAACACTCGTTCCTTAGGTTTTCCTATTATTTATAATTTAATGGTCGTCGTCATGTCATATTATAATATCTATTTATGTTATATATTTTATTTAAATCTAAGTATATCAGCTGTGTAATTTATTTATCAAATATTTATTTATGTATAACGGTATATATTTTCATATGTATTAGTATATTACTTTTAATTAGATGTAGTAGTTTTAATTGTTTCGTATTGTACAGTTGCACCTATTCCAGTTTCTTCTCCATTTGACCCAAAGGTTGACTGGTAGATAATGCCTTGTGGCATTAAGTCCGCCTTATGTACCTCAATTGTACGTGAAAGTTTAAATAAATAAATACAGCTGAAGAGATCTTGATATTTGTCTGATTGTATAAATATGACACTATTTATTACGACAATATTATTTATTATGCTACCGTTATAAATATGACACTATTAATTTATACTACAAATACGAAACTGTTATATATGTTGTTGTATTTATAATAACATGTAGCGTTATATTATGCTACTTATTATTATAAATAGGACAACATTTTATTATGCTTCAATTATAAATATGACACTCTTATTTTATACTAAAATACGACACTGTTATATTATGCTACCGTTATATGTAAATATGAAACTAATATTTTATACTATAAATACAAACTGTTATATTATGCTACTTATTACGAGTATTATAAATACGACACCATTATATTATTCTTCAATTATAAAGACGACACTGTTATCTTATGCTACTATTATAAATACGACAATGTTATCTTATGCTACTATTACAAATACGAAACTGATATATTATGCTACTTTTTATTAAAATACGACACCATTATAATATATTGTGCAACTATGGAGACGAAGAATGATAAGTAGATTTTTTTAATCCTTAATATTAGTTTTGGGCGTTAACTGGTAACCAGTTACTGGGTTTTATGATACCTCTTCGTAACACACAACTAAGGTTGTAAAGGTCAGAAAGACAGTCACGCCATGTAAAATACTGATCTACATCCAGTAAAACGGAAAAGGCAAAAGCTAGGTAGATGATAAGACGGGCAAAACCGCAGGCAAGAACTAGTTTTAAAACAAACCGAGATCTCTGTATAAAAATGGTACTGTAATCCGTCTACGCGGAGTTTTGTAGCGGTTATAATTTTCTCTTGGATTGTGACAAAGTGGATAAGAAGTGAATTTATGACGACAGTATTCTTGCTTGGTACGTATCTGAACGTTTTATTCCGTGGCAATGAGTTTGTTTTACGATGTGTCTTACAGACCGTCTTTATGGACTTTGGGGTTTTTCAAGTCTCATTAGCAGTGCGTAGTCTGAAATTTTGCGCAGGTTGTTTTGTAATAGGCTGGCACCGTGTTATAGGGTACAACGTAATTTTCCTAAACGTGGGGGTGTTGTGTGTATACCCCAGTCTGTCTTTCTGTAAAGGATTCACAAGATTGGTAATGTTTTAAGTTTTTCTGAACTTAATATGCAATTATACGTTATGTGAGTTTTTTTGGTTGGTTAAAAATGATCGAAAGAGTTTTCCTTTCTGAGTATAGTAAAAGAAATCGAATAACTAAAAATCACTTTGTTCTTTCAGTTACCTTTTGCGTAGCCAACAGGAAAAAAAAATGAAAAACCAGTCACTCTCTACAAATAAATAATTCGTTCTCACACAACAGCCACATCTACCCTAGCCAACTATATTGGGTTCGGCTTCTAGTCGAACTAGATGTAGCTGAATGTCAGTATGGACCGACTGCCTATCGGACCTCCACAACTAAAACTGGGTAATACAATACCCCATCGTAAGACTGGTTGTCAGACCTTTAGAGCTTCGGACTAAAAGTAACGACTATCAAAGATCTACAAATGACAGCCGAGACCAACGGCTTTCCGTGCTTTTCGAGTCACGTACTCCTCACAAAAAATCAAAATCAAAATCATTTATTTCAAAAGTTACAGGCACTTTTGAATTGTCAAAAGACAAAAAATTAAAAATAGTTATGGTGTTACAGTCCCAGTCACAAGACATAAAAACTGTGAAAGTACCGTAGATGCCCATTCCAAGAAGTAGATCTCTATGGAAAAGAACGGGCAAGAAATTCCATGGACACTCTTTTTAGATCGCCAAAAATTATTACAGAACCTTTGTTACATCATTCATTTTCAGATGGTACATTACGTGAGAACGATGTAGCAAGTTATAAAGTGTCCACAGGAAGTATAAAAAAGACAATTCAGAAATAAAATTATAGATAATTAAAATAAACCGTGGCAGCTAAGAGATGACCAGTCCCAAGCGATAGCGCCCGTTCACGAACATGACGCATGATCAGTCTCTTTGCAATTTAAAACATCTTTACAAACTGTCTCGTCTTATCCAGTCTTCCCATGCTCCAGAACAAGTCTTCCTTCGCCGGAACCCTCGTTGAAAAATGAATAAGAATTAATTCGGGAAAATTAAAATTCTTTAACAGTCCCCCCCACTTTTTGGGGGTTTTGCGGGATTATACTCCGCTTTAATAGGAGCGAGGTTTCTATTTATACACAAGTCGGGTGATTGGGGTCTTTGTTGTTGTCACCCTCTGTTGTGGTGAGAATTCAGGGTGATTCAAGTGGGTTAAGTATTTGGGGATTAAGAATTCATGTGTAATTATGAGGTGAGAGATGTGAACGGAATATTACGTGAAGCTGATGTTTATATTAATTGCTGTTAACGTACTTGTGTTTGTAATAGGTTTCAAAGTTGTCATTTTTTTGTTTGTTTTGGGCGTAAATAAGTAGTCGCGATAGGCGTTTATTTATAGTAATATCTGTTTGCCCGCGGCTTTGCTTGCGTTAATTTAGAATTTGTGAAACAATACGGATTGTGTAAGTGGCGCCAGTTTTTTTTTTCTCGGCAGCAGCTCTCTTCTGTTATTCGGTATGAAAAATAACCTACAGACATTGAACAAATGATCATGCCTATTACATAAACATTTGTCCTGGGTGGGAATAGAACCCACGTCCTCCGGCATATTAGTCGGGGTTACTAACCACTAGTCAACAGGCCAGTCAACCTAGCAACCGCAAACCTAGTTCAGCTACGTCGTAGCTTGTCTACGGCGTAGACCGTGCTACGACGTAGCAGCTAACCAGGGCCCCTAGTCTGCTAATTTTAATAAATTCGTCATTCCAACACGATCCAATTGTCATTTTGATAAAAGTTTGTAATCTGCTAATTCATAATGGTCGATCACTGGTCGGTCAGTGGTCTCGTAATGGAATCGTGGCAGAATGACATTGTCGTATTGCCATTATTATAAAACCCGGTAGTAGAAATGATTTTCGAAAAACTACTACTAAATTTGAACATTTAGATTTCATTTATATACATGTTTACATATTATTTAATAATGTTATAAGCAATCTGAAGAAGTAAGAAGTTCCTAAATAGCAAAAACATTAAAATGTGTAACGTTTTTAGCAGTGAAACCACAGACTACATAGAAATATGTGAAACTCAATAATGTTTTATCTGTAGCTGTCAAAGTCAAATGTGACATTACTGCTTACTGTTTATAATTCTAATGGTGAACGCACATCTAGCCGCACCGCAGTCCCCGCATTATGAATTCTTTGTATAAAGTTCTATGAAACCTCGCACACTTACCCGCATCGCAGTAGCCGCAGAATCGGTAAGAAAACAGACTGCGGTGCGGCTAGGTGTGCGTTCACCGGTATTTTGCTATTTATTTTCATTTATGTGTTCTATTTATATATAATATTTTATACAAAATGGTGCTAATAGAGCAAATTTCGGCTCTAATTGATTTAATGGAAAACCACCAAGACCTTGCTCTTGGCTAAGTACGTGTTTATAGCTACAGAATAAAGGTAAACGCAGACCTAGCCGCACCGCAGTCTCCGCAGTCCCGCAGTCATCGTTTTCTTACCGCTTCTGCGGCTACTGCGAAGCGGGTGAGTGTGCGTGGTTTCATAGAACTTCATACAAAGAATTCGTAATGCGGGGAATGCGGAGACTGCGGTGCGGCTAGGTCTGCGTTCATCTTAATAAATCAATGAAAATCAAATTCAGTATTCTCGATATGCTATCGTTTCGACGCAGTCTGGCCATAAAGGGAATGAGTTCTTTAATTAACCCCCTTACTGAGTCCTTTCTTCCAGGGCGAAACGTTTTTACAAATTCCGCCTCGGAAATATCAATAGCGACGGGACTTTTGCATTCCGCGCATCTTCTTTCTCTAGGATCCACTGCGCTGACTGGCTCGAGAATATTTGCTCGTAGTGAATACATTTCTCCACTTAATATTTCACAAAATACAATACAAACACGATAGATAACAAACTCTTTTCGACTACCGAGCTATTAGAAGCAATGACTGCACAATGACGATCCAATGGTAGATCAATGATCAAAGGAACTGTCAAAATTTTAGCAGATTACCCCTTACGTCAGTCATTCATTTGTCATTGTGTACGAGATTACCATTCTAAGCCATTTCTTTCAATGGAATGTCAGTGGTTGTCCATTGGAAAGTCATAATGACGCCATTATAATAGTAGATTACCAAACTTGTCAAAATCAACAATTATGAAATCAATGATTGACCATTGTGACACTATTGTAATAGCAGACTTGAGGCCCAGTAAGCAGCAGTGATATTAACCACGCCTGTAAGTTATCTCATTCATCAAATCATCAAATTAATTTATCTGATGAATTCGAAAAAGCTTTGTCACCGAATTACATTAAACCGAAGACAGAAAAGTATATAGGATATAAATGACTGTATTTAACGTTATAGTTGTAGATGATTCATATGTGTTAGTTTATTTATAATTTATTATAATAATGGTATGTTTTTTATGTTATGGGCCATAGTTGCCTGAAATAAAGGTATAAATTAAATAATATTACGAAAACCTAACAAAATTAGATCTTTCACTTGACGTTCGGAATCATATTAGTAGATTTGCTTCATTAGATACGAAACTAAGCGGTCGTGTCTCTTCTATCGGATAATATGAAAATATGATTAATTAATTGCAATTAATATTTTTTCTGCGGCGTCAGTAATATTTTATAAGTAAAGTGTGTCGCGTGTGATTAGTAGGTTACTACAGACTGACTATTGTGCAAAATGAACTAAATAATAGACAAATAGTGTGTGTTAGTTATGTCTAACCCGGGATCCAGTCCCTTTGGTCGAAGCCAATTACTACGACGAAGTCCTCCACCAACCCCAATCAAAGATGTTCATCCTAGAGATCCAAGTCCGCCGCCTTCAACTACGAATGAATTGCCGAGTGAAGTCATAACTACGCCAGAGATCCAGAAATGGATGGTATCTATAGATACCATTCTGAACGAAGTGTGCTCCATTGTGTCGGAGGGAAAAATGAACTCCGAGCAGAAACTCCGTGTCTCCAGTCTTTGTCGGAAGGTCTCAAGTGGGACATCTCAGATGGCCGTCTTATACCAAGCCTTGAAGCAGAAAACAATCCAGGCGCACAGCACCATCCAGCACCTTCAGGCACAGCAGGACGTTTCGACGTCTCTACAACAAGTCAAGGAGGTCGTCGCAACTAAACTCAAACCTGACAATTGCTCATACGCTAGTATGGTTAAAAGAAGTTCGGATAATTTTGTTTTACCAGCAAATCTGAGTTCTGTTGCCATCTATCCTAGTGACAAGACCAAAACTAGTGACGAAACAAAGACCCTAGTACAAAAAATCATCTCGCCGGAAGAACTAAAACTGCATGTCCGCGGCCTGAGAAAAGTCAGGAATGGGGGTGTCCTTATTAGCACAGATAATAAGGACGACATTGATAAATTAAAAAAATCCCAGATATTGGTTTCATCAGGTCTTACAATTGAAGAACCATCCAGACGTCGTCCCAGGATCGTTGTCATCGGTGTCCCCGTAGCCCTTACTGAAAAGGAAGTTCTGGATTGCATCTACGAACAAAACATTGCTGATAAGTTACCGAGCACAACTCGTGAGTCCTTTCAAGGAAACATAAAATTGAGCCATAAATCGGGTAGAAAAGGTCTTCCTACCTGCAACTATATTTTCGAAGTTCCCGCTAGCACCAGGAAAATTCTTCTGAATCAAGGCCGTTTATTTGTAAATTGGACTTCATGCCCCGTGAGAGATTTCACAATAGTCACCAGGTGTTACAATTGCCAGCAGTTTGGACATGCAGCCAAGTATTGCCGAGAAACAAGTCCTACGTGCAACCACTGTGGAGAAACAGGTCATTCCTTCAAGGAATGCAGCCATAAATCTTCTCCCTCCCAATGTGCGACGTGTAAACGCGTCAAAAGAAAATGTGACCATGCTACTGGTGATGTTAGTTGTCCGGCTCGAAAATATGCAGAAGATAACTATATCAATTCTATAGACTATGAAGATGACTAAGAGCGCCATCAATCAATGTACCTATTAAGTAATCATTTAAGTATTTTAATTCTCAAACTGTAGTTTTCCTTACATTTTGATTGTACCTATGTAGTTTAGAATGATCAATCAGCCAATCTGTTATATCTAGTTGTTTCGATAATTTCCGTATAAAATGTAATAAACCAACCCAATACCTTGTTACTACCTCGGCACTTGGGTCTCTATCATCAACATTGCAAATAATATGTATGTCACCACCTACCTAGAAAAATGCACGCGTAGCTTTACTACAGTTAATACGTGAAACCTTGAAAATGTCATACCTATGTAATTTTGACCCAGTTTTAATTCAAGTAAAACAAATATTTGTTTGATAATTGCTTAATATATAGTTTAATAGTTTTATAATATTTGTAAAGTATGCTTATTTTGTTAATCGATAAAGTGTTCAATGTATTTTTATATTAATCCTGAAAACATAAATTATTCTGTCCTATTTAAATTGCGATGAAGTGATGACCTGAAACACAAGTTTTTATAAACTTACTTCAGGCAGGTCGCTACATGTAGTTTGAATTCTCATGTCAATTTTTTGTACTTATAATAATTTATTTATACACTATCTCTATGTAGGCATTAATTTTTACTTTATATTATTAAGTATTGTTTTGTGGCTTTCTACACCCCTCTTTGTAAAAGATTTATGAATAAAATTTATTATTATTAAAAAAAAAAAAAAAAAAATATTACCCTAAATAATTTAAGTTACCATTCACGAATTTCAGGACGATACTTTGCTAGTTTCACATAGTAACAGCAAGTTAAACGTGGTTTAGTTTGTTAGAGATAATTAATATAGTTAGGTATACTACGTAGTCAAAACAACACTTAAGAGTCGCTCGCTACGCTCATGAATAATCCGTATAATTCGCATCGCTTAATGACGAGCCGGGGTAATTCATCGAGATATAGTTGACGTGTAGTTACTGTAAGGATGGTGTGTTAGGTAGCTTGTAGCTTTCTGTTTAATCTTCCTTAGCGTTTAGAAACAGTAATAAAACATGCAGTTCCTTTGAAAGTTACATAGTTTCTGTATTTGCCATAATTTGACAAAGAAAAAATGTTGTGAATTTTTTTTAGGCTATTGCAAAGCTTTTAACGTGGGCTGTGAGCACGTCAACCGAATCAAGAAATTCCGTAACGAAAATTAACATAACACCCCGCATCATTTTTAACGTCGACAGACCTGCGCGCAGTTTACCGCGGCAGTTCCCGAGTGCCACACTTTTTTTTTATCTTCCTATGTGGGGTCACAACACGTGCCCTACTGATGCCATCTTTGAAAAAGGGGTCTAGATGGCATTTAATCCAGAGCCCAGTGTATACATACGTTATTATAATAGTGCGGAGAATTAATGTTATGTTATTGATATTAAATTCCCTACAAGTTTGCTCTGTAACTTTACTAAACGTAAAACTAAGACAAATAATATAATCAATAATGATCGATGGAAATTCTGCATCACATTTAATATAAAGAGACGTCATTGCGAAAGATTTGCTGTTTTTTGTTTTCAGGATGAAACACAATTTATGCAAGACGAAGACGAAATGTAAAAAAGTTCTTTTATGATATTTTTTTTAGTTTTGAGTTTTTGTACGAGTTTATTATAAGCGAAAGACGAAGACACTAAACATAAACGAATGTACAAGTCCCTCACAACATGATCAAACTTATCCCCAAACGCAAAGAAAATTCCGAAAAACTTTTACAATTTAAAACCACCCCCAGTCAAACACCCCCGCCTCAACTCGAACACTCCCAAGTCATGACACCGTCCCATTACATATTCGATGTCGTTCAATATTAATGCCAATGCTTCAATATGTAAATTGATTGATAAACGGATATTACAACGTGTACTGTAATCTGAACTGACTTACAATGTCCATAGGGATCAGTTTTTAAATTATTCAGGAAAATTCTGTGTGCGTTTTTTGTATTTATGAGTTATGTTGCAAAGCGTAAATATTTAAATTAAACTGTTAATTTTTATTGTGGACTAGCTGACTTGGCAAACTTCGTACTGCCTCAAAATCACCTTTTAGTCCGAGACTCCACCAAAGCTGAGACGTGTGCTGTGTGCTGTGTAATGTGCGCGCAGAGCTGTTTTTCAGCTCGGGTGACTCCACCAAAGCTGAGTGCGGTGTGCGGCGAGCGGCGAGCGGCGAGCGGCGAGCTGCGAGACGAGCACACGTCTCGAACTAGAAATGAAAGGTCATCGTCATCATCACGGCACACCGAACACCGCACACAGTACGCCGCTCACATCTCACGTCTCACCATACAAAATATGACACAGCCAACACAATGGTCTCCACTGAAGCTGTGCGGAGCGAAGCTCTGTCAATAACGCAATTCTATTGGTTGTTCAAAACACGTCTCGACTCCGCACAGCTCGACACAGCTTTGGTGGAGTCTCGGCCTTAAACCTTCTGTTACGTCGATCGAATTGCGGGACCTATCTATAGGCTTCTCGAAGGTTCCACAGATTCTCGACAATTCTACAGAAGATTGGTCGGGAAGTTTCTAGAGAGTTCTACCCTGTTCTAGATGTTTCGAGATGGTTCTGAAATGTCCTAGAGGGTATGGGACTGTGTCGAAGTTTATGGATGTTTCCAGAACATTTGACCTTGAAGGTTTCGCAATTCGATCGATGCAAAAATTTGCCAAATCGGTCCAGTCGTTTTCGAGTTTTCTCTCTTAGTACACTAGGCGACATATTAAGTCTCCGATACCTACCTTACGACTTTGACATCCATTGACGTTTGCCTGTGTACGAACCTCTATGGATTTGTATAATTATATTGGAGGACTCGTTTGATGATTTTACCACGTTAAAAAAAAAGGGTTGCCCCGTCAGAATGCTAACAGTTATTTGAAGAGTGCTTGGAAAATGACAAGCCATCGACCCGGGCATGGTTCGTGATCAGACGGCAAGTCACCCATTACTGGCCGTCCGTACTGCTTTTTTTGGGTAGGTGCAAAAATACCATCATTGAATATTTGTTCAACATTCTGCATACATTACGTCACAGATTTTATCACAATCGCATCGAAATATTTGCACGTGTCAATTTTATTATTCGATTCAACTCGTAAAGATCACAGCGCTGAAATCAGGACAGCTGAATTATAATGCATCCGTAATTTCCCTTTAAAATGTTGCCTGTAATATTTTTTGTCAACAACAACAGAGGCATAAATATAAATTACGAAATAATTTTAAATGTGTATATGTATGAATGTGGACATGAATGAACGCTTGGGATGGCGGTCTGAGGGAGATGATGATGATGATGATGAACGTGGACCAGGCGAGAAGAGGGACCTCCTTTTTATCAAAAATGATTCTTTCCAACCTGGCAATCCGTCAACCAACTACCTAACAACAGGGTTGTTTTGTTAGGTAGTTAGTTGACTGGTGGTTGCCACTTTTGATTCTGGCTTTCAGGAGTTGCAGTGGTTTGGGAATTAAATAGTGTGGTGGATTTTTCCCAAAAAAAAAAACAAACCTAAATTTTACTTTGCATAGAAACAAAGAGATTGAGGCCACGAAAATCACGATCGACTCATGTAAATCAGAATCTGTCGACTAGTTCCAAATAAACACATGCAGTACGTGCTTACTAACTAACTCTAATTAGTTCACCTCAGGAGCGAACCGTCCTTGATTACTGGAACTTGCATGTCAACATTACACGCTTCGAGTTGGGTTTATGTTTTACTGTTTATCACGCGTTGTAGGCTATGGGCAGCAGTGCTATACGGTGCAGGACCGCTTGAGCACGCGTACCTCTCGCGTTCGGCATTGGTCGAGGCCATGCTGCGGGGCGAGACGGAGTGGGAAGCGGTCGCCTCCTTCTGCGAAGCAGTAATGATCGCGAAAAAGGAGGCGCGCTGCGTGAAGGAGAAGACAACGTCCTCCCTCCACCCCAGCCGCAGTGGTAGACGCCAACGGCGTCTGACGTCGACAGACGATCTCCGGCGATTTGATGTGATTTGAGGACCTTTTGGCGTTAAAAGTTTGTTCATATATTTCATTTTGTTTAGTTTTTAAGAAGTTAATGCCAATACATAGAATATTCTATCAGATTGGTCAGACTGAGCTCCAACCCTCTCGACATTTTTACCCTTTCCTCCGCATTACGCAGCACGGCAACGTCAAACTTGACGGCATAGAATTCAAATTCTTTCGTCGCATACTTCACCGACACGGTGCTATCAATTATATTGTCTGTCTGATCATTGTACTGACACCTGAGGCCTTACCACGAGCTCTTAATGCGATCTACTTTAGGCTGTAGGAAAGAGATGGCGCTATACGACATGTAGCTCTGTCTCTTTCCCACAGCCAGGCCTCTGATATATTCGAGGAAAGCTACTAGTGTATTTTGAGGCAGAAAGGAGCTGAAATTTTTAAATCTAGAATAATAGGTATTTTAAAGCTGTAGAGTTTGTGGTTGAACACGGTAATCTCAGGAATCACTGAATCGATTGATGCTTGATGATGTTTGAAAAATCTTTCGTTTTGGATAGTCGATTTGAAAAAATAAAATAAAGGGCCATTCTCTTAAGTAATTTACATAAGTTACCGTTTCAATGAGAAAATGAGAAAAGAATTAAAATTATATCGATTCGACCAAAAAAATTATACTATTTATGCAAACGGAATTCAGCTAATTGCTTCAACTCACTATACAGTACAATATTTACTAAAATCCTCAACATTGTTAAGGCATTTAGTTTGCCCTACATACCTACTAGGTATAGGTACTAATAGAAAGATAGAAATCGTTAAATTCTATCTTCAAAAAATATACGTTGAAAGGCAGACTTGTAGGCTGCGGTTCCACTGAGGCGGAACGGAGCGGAGCGGAGACGAGCTGTGCTGCGATCCAACTTCTTTTTTATTTTATTTTAGAAGTTAAGCTTTCATTGTGCCATACATTTGTATTTACGCCCTAATTGGCCTCGGCGGCTCTGACGAGCGCCTTTTAATTTATCCCTACTCTGCGGCCGACCGTCACGCGTCATGCAACTGACAAACGAAAAAGTTTAAGACGATGTAATAAAAGTTTCATTTAAAAAAAAACACAGAGCGGAGAGGGACGGGGCGGGACAGTCCTCAGTGGAACCGCAGCCTAAGGCCCGATATCCACCAAAGCGGAGAGCAGAGGAGATGTGTTTGAATAACCAATCAGGTCCTATAGCCTAATGGCAAGCGACATTCACTAACGTTCAGCAGTCGCTAATACATTTTCAACTTTATACCCCATTGCATGAAGTTGAAAATCTATCAAAGATTACAGGGGGCCAATTCTCGGCTTTAGAGATGGTGTCGAACTCGACAAAAATTTCTAATGACGTCATTTTTTCGACAAATTTTTAAAAGTTGCTATTCTGGGGATGTCGAATTCGACATTATTTTGTCGAAGGCTAACGTTAGAGTTCATGTCGAGTGCTTCTGAGCAGTAGAGATGTAATGTCGATTGTAGAGATACGTCATTTTTGAGTGAATTTGTTGAGTTTTGGATTGTACACTGTTTTCTTTTCTTTAATTTTTTAATAAAATACGGCTTGGCATGTCATACCTACTGGAAATTCGATTTATACTTTAGATTTTTGCATTGTGTTTTCTTGAAACGACGACCTTCACGAAATTAACAAACTCTGTAATTTGAGTATCCACGATTGCACTAGAAACCACTGAAAGATGGACGAGTTTATTAGCATTTTATCTCGGAATTGTTGGAAAGTGGCGAACAACTGGCCAATACACGGCGACAACAGCGCACTTATCCCGCCATCGATATTTACGGTTTGAGCGAAACAAAAGTCATTAAAATAATTCTCCTACATGTTAAAAGTAAAAAAAAAAAAACATTAAATGTAAAACAGCACAGCCCACTAGTGATTTATAAACACAGAGTCCATGTAAACATAACAAAAGACGTAAATTCTGACACTGACAGACAATCAACTGTCAAACTGATTATTTTTACGTAAAACGTTTCGTTTCATACTAAAATAATTATATTTAGTCAGCGCATGTCAGCGTTTTAAAACAAAATCATTCATTCACCTACAGTTACCTAAAACGGAACGTGCGTTTCTTCATAATGGTAACATTGTGTTCACTCGACTCGACATTTTCTTGACATTTATTTCTATTTTGACTGAGAATACGGATTTCTGCTCAATTCGACATTTTTTGGTAGAGATAGAGATATTTTTAATAGACATAGAGATCGACTTACAATCTCGAACTCGAGAAAAATGGCGAAAATCGAGAATTGGCCTCCAGATCGTTTTCGTTTGTTTCTTTCGCTATCGCTCAGCAGTCTTTACTAGATTTTCAACTTTATGCGATGGAGTATAAAGTTGAAAATGTTTTAGCGAATGCTGAACGTTGACGATTGTCGCTTGCCGTTTGGCTACAGGCTCAGATGTCCACACCTCCTCTTCTCTTATTGACAGACGCCTATTACAGACAGATTGGTTATTCAAACACATCTCTCCTCTCCGCTTTGCTGGATACCGGGCCTTATACGTAGTATTGAGAATGAACGCAGACATCTGGATTTCAAACCTTTTATCTGGATTGAATAGCCGCCTCTTTATTTGATAACTCTTTTTATTGTCCCCGCTTTCAATCCAAGTTGATACCTTATACTTAGATAGATTTGTTTGTTTGTTATTCAATCGGGTGGAAGAATTTCAATAAAACCTTTATTTTGGTGGAAAATCAGTAACGAGTGAGGGAGAGGACATCTTCCATCTCACGCACTAGCGGCCTGGGTGTCGAGTCTGCTAATTATTAGTCAGAATGGCGCGACAATGGCGTTTCAATTGTAGTGCTTATTCGAACCATTTTTTACTCAGCAGTAAAAAATGGTTCGAAAATTGCGTCGGAAATTCCGGTGCGATTTTCAATCACTAGCCAATTAGCCACTATTGGCCCTGGCTTGCGGACGGCGCTGCGGCTAAAGGGTATTATCTCGCCGTCATATCAAGGATCAGGGGGATATTACGTCTTAAAAACAGGTTTGTTCCAGTGAGTGAATGAGATGGCGTTAGACGACTTGAATAGCTTTGTCATTTTCACTTGCCGGAATAAGGCTGCTTTTCCACCAGAGATGTGCTATGCTACGTTGCTAAGGATGCGTTTGTTATCCACCAATCATATTCATTTGTTTTCATAACGCACACACACATAATGAATATGATTGGTGGATATCAAACGTATCCGTAGCAACGTAGCATAGCGCATCTATGGTGGAAAGGCAGCCTAAGCCTGGTTTTAAGACGTTGTAATACCCAGGCTTATTCCCAGGACAGAACAGATTAATGAAAAAAATTTAGATAATGTTAAGGTTGCTACGGCAAATCTGAATAAATACTCATTAAGATGAGTTTAACGTTACCTACTAATTTGAAAGCAATTATTAAAATAATAATCATTGTAGCTATTATTCTAATACGAAACTTTAAAAGGATGTACAGATGTTTGTTACCCTTTCCAACAAAAAAATATCAACTAATGTGGTTGTTTTAGTAACCTGAATTAACACATTGTTTTTTTTATTTTATAGGATTAGATTTTTTTTGGGATTGTCCCAAAAAAAAAACTTGAGAGGTGTCAAGGGACACCCAGATGGAACGAAGTTAACAAAAACAATCGTCGCAACACCACACTGTTCAATGCGAAATAGAAAGACGAAACGAAAATATCTGGCTTGCTTTCTATTAGAGAGAGAGAGAGAGACAGAGAAACATGTGCACGCCGCAATACGACAAGAGTCACGAGGAACGGGAGTTGAGTGAGGGGTACAGGGCGCGGGGTGCAGGCGCGAGGCAAAAAAGTGTCGTGCCAACTTTTCGTAAGATTTTTTTCCGTCTAGCCCCCTTTCACAACGCGCGATAAGGAACTTCGTTCCAAAAACTATTCGGTACGATGATCCTTCTAGAAGAACCGAGTTAGTCCCAGTATGATCTTTTAAAATAATTTATAGTAATTTAATTTACTTTTTAATAGCGGGCAAATCCGCGTGCATAAGCTACTTAGTAATAAAGTATCATTAAAGGTTCTTATTACAAAGCCTTTTAAAATTCAAAGCTGAAAGATAAGACATTAAACCTCTTACCAAAATAATCTTTGCGCAAAACAGCGTAATTACACCAGGCAGACAAAATTATAATAATATTCCACAACTAGGGTAAAGTACCCAACTGCTGACCTCCCACCAACTATTGACCGCATAACAGTTTTTATCAAAAATAATAATAAATCTTCTTGCAGTGCTGCTTAAAGAATACAGAAAATGAAACATAATTTATCTTGTAATATATTGGCGTCACAGAAAATTTAAGTAAAGCAATAATGCGTCCGTAAACCTATAATAACAAAATACCCTCCTAAAATCATCAAAAAATTTAACAATTTGCTAAGCTGACGGTTGTTTTCAATGTCATTTTATTTCAGTTTGACAAGATAGATTCCTTTGAGTTTGGTATTTTTTGGTTATTTAAGACAGACACAATGCTTTTCCACATGATTTTCAAGTTTTAATGAGCGTTAACTTGTTAAAATAATGAGGTCAATATCTGGTACACTCAAATGTATGAATAACCATTTTTTTAACATGGCATGTCAATAGCTGGTTATTTACCAAATGTACGAGAATACCAGTTACTGACACCACGGTGTGTACGTATAGTTCATTTTTAATGGTGAGGTAGCTTAACATTAATGCATCTGTATTAAGCCCATGGGCGTTGGCACCCATAAAGGTGTATATCTGCATAATCACAAACGTAAAATATATCTTACGCAGTAACCTGACTTCCTAGCATAATTTGAGGTACTTAAATTTTCGGTCTACTGTCACATTCTGGATCCTCCTGAATATTTTAGACTTTTAGACTTACTAATATTATATGAAAAGTGAACGGCTGAATGGATTTTGACACAATTTGGCAAGCAGATTATTTTAAAACCTGGTTAAGTGGTGTACCTGGACGCAGGATACTTTTTATGTCGGTATATGGTCCCGTGGGACAATCTTTACATATAATAAAATCGTAGAGCTGTCATTCCTGTACATTGAATATTTTTTTCTTTTTGTATTTTTTTCGAGATAAGGGATCGATTCTGATGCCAAATCAACTTCTTTTTTTTTTCGAATTTTTTTATGTTTTTTTGATTTGATCTATCTCTTAAACTACTGTAAAGTTGTCGATCAAATTTTCCTCAAATATTCCTAATAATATGCTTCTGTTAATAGGCTATGTATTATTACGCTATTTTTCCTGGGAGATAAGCAATTTTGAATTTTGTTGTTTTTAGATGTTTGTTGATAGTTGGAAGCTGTGCTAAGCTATACCGATTTAAATTGTAGGTAGTAAGTTGGATATTTTTTTTAATTGTAATTGTTTCGAGGTGTGGAATTTTAAAATAAGAAAAAAATCAGGGTTTCTATAATTTGTGTTTATTTATGTTTTGAATTGGTGCTCAAACCAGTGCATAGATTCTGTTTTAAACGACGACAAGTTGTACTCATCGAGTCAGATAATTAGTTATTTTTTAGGTATCACGCGGTATGCTAAAGGGAGAAGAGCAATACTATCGTACGTTCAATTTGCAGCGATACTTATATCGACCAAAAAATGATAGTCTAATGTTTAAAATAAACACGGTTCTTTGCGCTCAAATAAGGACGTTTCCTATGCAAACTATGCACCTAGATATAACATTATTGATCTAAACTAATAATGAAAATGCAAGTATGTTTGTTTTTTATTTTTTCACGCATTACTACCTACTGAATCGATCGTCCCAAAATTTAGCATATACGTTGTCAGAAGTCTAGACACGGATAAAAGGTATCTTACATCCCGAATAACAGAAGAGAGCTGTTGCCGAGAAAACAATTACGTTCATATTCCAGATATGGCGCCACTTACACGGTCCGTATTGTTTCTCAAATTCTAAATTAACGCAAGCGAAGCCGCGGGCAAACACTAGTTGCAGAATATAACACGAGCAATGCCTCAGCCACAGGTTGGTTTAATGCATAAAATGACAAAATATACCCTAACCTGCATGTTTAGGCAAAGTGTGAGCTAGTTTTTTATTTGTATCTATGTTCTCTTCATTTGTGAGGTCTTTTACATAAGTTTAAAAAGTTAAAACCGTCTTATGTAATTAGGAAAATATTAATTCAAAGGTTTTGAAACTCACTTTGTAGAACTAAAGCCGTGTTCTTTCAATTTATATTTTGCCGGCGAGTATTTTTATATCTGCTGCATAATACAGAACAGTGAAATTAATAACTACTAATAAAGAAGAAAAATTGGACAAAAAGTGATAAAAACTACAACAAAAAGTGATTAAAACTACAAAATTTCAAAAACAAGTGCAAGAATATTATTGACGGCGTTTGAAGACTGAAGACCTAAATAGTGTGAAAAAAGAAAATGAGAAGGGCTATAAGACTAGTTTTGTTTGTTTTTTGTCAAATAAAACATCGTATCACATTCATAATAAAAATTATTTGAGTTTATTCTTATACTACAGGAGGTCAAAAATTGGTCATTTGCATGATGAAAATTGGTACAAGCATGTTAATAACTGGTCAAATGGCCTGTTCTTGCTAAACTCGAGAAAAAAAACACTTTTTACCTTTGTATGACTGGAAATAATGTTTTAGTTACATTCTCCAATGTTTATTATATCTTCCAAAAACATTCATTTCTACTTGCAACTCGTACATTAGTTTATTTTGTGAAAGAAGCAAGGAAAACCGCTTAAGGGGTCAATAGTTGGGTGTTTTACCCTATGTCCCAAGCTAAGCAGAGCTTGTGTTATGGGTACTAGACAACTGATAAACATACTTACATAAATCTAAATACATAAATATTATAGATAAATTACACCCAGCCACAGAAATAAAAATGATCGTTCTCATCACACAAACATTTGCCCTGGGTGGGAATTGAACCCACGACCAACGGCTTAACAATCAAGGTGACTAACCACTAGACCAACACGCCTGTCAAGACACTGCCTGTCAGATTACTACTCAGAAGCTGTGTAATCACTAAAATTCTACATCTGGCTAGCCTTTTCTTAACTATATTTAGGTCGGCTTCCAGTCAAACCAGATACCTACAGCTGAGTATCAGTATTTTACATGGAGCGATGGCTCATCGAACCTCCACAACCCAGTAACTGGGTAATTCGATAACCCATGGTAATACATGTTGTTAGACTTTAGAGCTTCTGATTAATAGTAACGACTGTCAAAGATCTTTAAATGACAGCCGGGACCAATTACGGCTTTACGTGCTTTCCGAGGCACGAAGGAAACTCGCTTTCACAGATGGTCACCCATCCACAGATCAACCTCAGCATGCGTGGCTTAACGCGGAAGATCGGCCTGTGTGGAAGTAATTATTTAGCCAGGAGCTTCTCTGTTAAAATCTCTTGTTTGATCAAATATATTAAGAACAAAAGCGCAAAATCTATTTCGAGTACTCATCAAAATAATTAGAAGTTCTAAGTTTTCAAGCAGCTGATTGGCTCCAACGAATCTCTAGGAACAGTGCTCCAAACAAGTTTTGCTCCCAACTATTCCACTTGGCGAACTGTAATGTCGATACTTGTGTGGGAGGGTGCTAGTGCATCCAGTTTAGTTGAAGTTTCAAAGCTGATCCTGGATTGGGTTTTGAGGTTTAACTGAAGTTGCTTAGTTAGTACATTTAAGTATATTGCTTCTTTCTTTTACAGCCATTTTCTCGTGTCTGAGTTTAATAAGTCGTATCTGGGAACCTAACTGGTCTTTTAAGTAATGAAATCATCAAATGAGTTCTCCAAGCCAGGGAGGCACCCGGGGTCGCGGGATTATTCCCTTACTGTGACCCCGGAACATAACAGGCTATTGAAGGACACCGTGGATTTTAGTCAGTAGAAGTCTGACAGTCCCTCCTGCCCTGCCCGGGGTTGGAGGACTCATTTGATGATTTTACCATGCTAAAAAAAAAAAAGAAAAGCCAGGGAGGCACGGGTCTGTCAGACTCGTACTGACTAAAAGTAGGTATGTACGAGTAGGTTTATATTAGCCAAAGGTTTTGTTTTTTTATTGTAAATTCTTCCTATTTTTTTCACGCATGGATAGCAAAACAATTTAATAATAATTTTATTAATTAATAGCCAGCACAAAACTATCGAAAACGAGGTCATGATAATTATTGTGTAACCCGAACAGAAAGTACTAGGAGAACAGGATCAAATTTTTTTTCGTGGGTAATTATTTTTGTGGTGTTCTTTTTCTTAAGTGTATCATTTGCAAGAACGCACATGACAAGTTAATGCTCAGGTTTATCAGCACCTTTATACCAACTAAATAGTAAATGGGTTAAAAGAGTGTAATGGTGGCTCCACATTAATGCCGTGAACTACCGTGAACAGACACGAATGAGAATGTGGATGGTTGTCGCGGGGTTCAAGCGCGTTCGCGCCTGTTCCCCGATCAGTGTCGGTATTGTGCCGAGAATTCATGGCGAGAATTCACGGCGTGAATTCACGGCACTAATGTAGAGCCGCCATAACAAAAAAAAAAAAGGTTGCACTCCAGGAGTGCCGGTAGAAGTGAAAACTTTTTTGTTACTATGTTTTATTTTTAATTTGAATGACGTCTTACTCATTTTCGATCAGGGTCACGTGACCCTGACGCGAGTTTTAAATTTTTTACCCATTACAGAAAAAGTGTACAACGCCGCTAAAGAAGTTTTCACTTCAAAAAACAAACAATGGAACATCATCAAGCCACACATGTCCGAAGCTTATTAAATAATAACAGAAAAAAAGGTTCAAAGAATAAAAAAAAAACACAGAGCGGTTAAAAGGGTATCTACATAAAAGGGGTAGGTATAAAAGTCTTCCCTGTATATTTGTAGCGTACAACACTTGAATCTCTAATAAACCGACTAATTAACGAGGTGCATTCATACTGCCGGGTTAGGGTAGCCATGTGGTTGGGAAAAAATGGGACAAGTTTTAAAAATACTTTGGAGAGAAATTACTTGCTTGTCTTATGTGTTTGTCACACACTAACTTATTTACGTGTGTTTTTTGAGATCGGTTTTCGCAACAGATCTAGATCTGAGGTAGATAGATAAAATAATTTTGCAGAACAATACAAGAGACACAATAAAATATGTAAAACAATTAAACGGCACTGTTAAAAAATAATTCATTTTTCTTTCTTTTCTTTTCTTACAATGCCATAATTGAAGTGAATGGTGACAGAGAAAGGATGTGTTAAAGTTGTCGAAGACTAGTCTTCCTTTGTAGTTAGTTGTAGCCCTTCGTCTTATAAATATAATGCTGTATGAAGTCAAAACTAGTCGGTTTGATAACCAACTAATTTTAGCTTGTACAGTAATCTATACTATGCAACCATGATAATGGTGAACACGTCAACGACCTCTATGTGTTAATTAGGCATCTTAATTGTTAATTCAGAAAAAAGGGTAAAATAACCTACAAAACTTTTCTTTCGGAAGTCAGTGACTTTATTTATTAATTTCATTGTCTCTTTTGCCACCGACTTCCGAAAGAAAAGTTTTGTAGGTTATTTTACCCTTTTTTGTGGTTGTTTTTGAAGGCGGTCACATTTTTTTTGAAAAAGTTTTTATTTTACTCTTTTTTGTTTAAATATTCAACCAAAATTCTTGTCAAATACATCATTTTATTACATGTGCACTAGAATTTTGTAATCCGTAGCACCGGTAATAACATCGTTAACATCTCTTTCATTCATGCCCTATCTCAAAAACTACTGAACCGATTTTGATGAAATTTGCAGTATTCCCTAAGTTGGATGATACCTAGTACAACAAAAAAGAATTATTTAAATCGGACTTGTACTTCCGGAGATATGCGAACACAAACATAATTTTCTTACTTGAGGAGTTGTACCTTCCATCATCAGCTCAGCTACATGAGATGATGATTTTCATACGCAAGTACTTGAATTACTTCATAAGATTTGCGAAAAACTAAGTGTCAGCCACTAAAATTTGAGGGTTGCCCTCGATTTCTCCAAGTTCCAATCACCAGGTCCTAAAATGGTGACAATGGGACCACACGGGAAGCACCAGCTTTCGAATAAAAAAAGAATTATGAAAATCGGTCCACCCAGTCGCAAGTTATGAGGTAACAAACAAAATACAGTCGAATTGATAACCTCCTCCTTTTTTTGAAGTCGGTTAATTAAAACACTATCTATCTATCAGATTACATCCAAATCCACTTAGTAGTTTTTGTGCGACAGAGTAACAGACATCCATCTTTCCATCCTTAGAAACTTTCGCATTTATAATAGTAGTGAAAATGAATCTGTCGAAAACTGATCACTATTTATTTACACTTATTTTATCGCGGGACTTACGAGCTACCGTGACCCCGGAATGTATAGATAGACTATAGAAGGACACCGTGGATTTTAGTAAGTACAAGTTAGACAGTTCCTTCTGCTCTGCTCCTTCTGCTGCTGCGGGGTGGGAGGACTCATTTGATGATTCTACCACGCTTAAAAAAAATCCGTGAAGTAGTTTTTATGTAAAAGAGTTACAAACATAAATTTTTCCATCGTTAGAAACTTTGCATTTGTAGTAAGCATTCGTAAACTTATCCATATCCATATTTGAATAAACTATCATAGTTCTTATAATATATCAAACTAGTAAAATTAAACCACTCAAGGGTTTATTTTACTCAATTAAAAACAGTTCGTTCTTAAACGAACCTTGTTTTATAATCCAACTTGGCTAGAAACAAACTTGCAACGAGTTTTACATAGACATGCATTCTAACTTTTATTATCCTTTGCTCAACTTTAGTTCTGAAGTTCCCTCGAAGTTATTAGTATGCAAAAGAGATGAAATACTGTGTTTTTTTAGTATCCCTTATTAATATTTTATTTAAGTAGTCAGTGGCTTTGGGTTGAAGAATCCGGATAGCCCATCGCTCCATTCTCTATAATATAATTCTGTTTTTTTTTTTATCGTGGTAGTATCATCAAATGATTTTTTCTTTTCTTTTCTCTCGTATTTACAAAAATCCATAGTGATTTTTCAATAGCCCTTTATGTTCCGGGGTCACGGCTACCTGATGAAACGGTCCCTCTCGGCAGGTTTTGGCTCTCATAGAGTTCTGTTGAAAGCCAATTTGGCGGCACAGTTAGATCATTAGCTGAGCTATTTGGCTTCTGATCTGCGTGCCGCAGGTTGAATTTTCTACACGAATTGGGTATTTGGATATTTATATGTTTTAATGGTGGATTCGGGTTTGAATACTTGTAAACGCACCTAGATACAAAAAATAATGTTTAGTATAGGACATTACTGTAGTCATGTCACCAACACTTTTCTCAAAAATGTTATAAAATTAGAAAATAAAAAGAGAAAAGAAGTTCGTTAAATATTCAAAAATCATGGTCACCCTACAAAACAACCCGAGTGTGCAATTAGCGTGTACTTGTTGACAGATTATGAAGGTGCTCCGTCTCTTTCACTCACGGTTGCTTCAGTACGTTAGAAAGAGACGGACGTATTGTAAAGGATGCGTCATTGCAAGTCTATACATTTTCCCTCAACTAGTGCGGTATGAAATTACAGGAATCTTCTTTTGATTATGCTTTACAAAATAAACTGTTTGCTTTTGTGGAAATGCTATTTTTGAGTCTTTAAAATACAGTATTTTATATGGAGCGACTGCTTATCGGACCTCTACAAGCCAGTAACTGGGTAATACAATACCCCGTGGGAAGGCTGGTTGTCAGACTTTAGAGCCTCTGACTAACAGTCACCACTGTCAAAGATCTACAAATGACAGCCGGGACCAACGGCATTACGTGCTTTCCAGGACACGGAAGAAACTCGCTATGACATATGACGCTCTCTGAGGCGCGTGTGGAACACGACGCGCCATCGTCGGCGTCGACCCGGGCATGGTCCATGGTTGGACAGCGAGTTGCTCTTTACTCGTCGCCCGCATACCCAGGGAATGCAAATCTTGCGAGATATCATTGGTTCTCAAGTGAGATCCCGCGATCTTTAAAAAAACATTCGTGAATTATTAATTTTATTTGTCTCATAATATTTGTATCATATTTTTTCCTTCTTAATTCTTAATCGAATACATCTTGCGATCATTTGCAAAAAAAAAAAACCTAATCTCGCGAGATCTCGAAAGATTAATCTCGTTAAAAATACCGAAATTTCGTGAGAGCGTGATATTACATTCCCTATCACATGCAGTTTATTCTGTACCATATGCAATCAGATGCATCTACACATACATTATCAATTAATATACTTGTTTGGAAGTTCACTTTCCTTCGCACAGCTAGTTGAGAGTCGCTTCTATTCAACAGTTCTCCCCAGAGAGGATTTTGTTCAAAAACATTCAGTCATGAAGGTAGTTGAATTTTTAAGTTTTGATGCGGCATTTTGTCACTTTGGTGCAGTTTTATTTCATAGTAAAATAACAAAATAAATTGATAATACATGTGGCTTAAAGCATAGTTTGGAAACACTGACAGGTTAGTTTCGAACGGACATAATCGAAACCGAATTGAAGCCCCGCTGAGCGGGGTTTCATCGTCCATACTTTATATGAAAATTTGAATTTTGTAAAGGCAAAAGTGGCAAAATTACTTTTAACCAATACCACTGAGGAGCAGTGGTGGCCTAGTGGTATCGGCCCCGACTTACGAGTTGTAGGTCGTAGGTTCGAATCCCGGCAGGCGCATTACTTTGTGTAATTTATTTCATCACCACTGCTCTCAAAACGGTGAAGGAAAACATCGTGAGGAAACCGGCATGTCCTAGAACCTAAAATTCGAAGACATGTGACATCCACCAATCCGCACTGGGCCCGCGTGGTGGATTATGGCCCACCCCCTCTCACAGAGAGGAGGCCTGTGTCCCAGCAGTGGGAACATTAATAGGCTGATGATGATGATGAATACCACTGGATGAAATTGGTTTTGATTATAATTACAGTCAAATTCTGTCTAGAGTTTTTAGTAAAAATATTTTTGAAGATTTTACTTTAGACATTAGGATATTTCTACTCTCTAGAGGTGCCATTTATTGAGAACGCCCCAACTGCGCGTCCTATGCTCTCTGATTTTGAAACCCTACAGACAATCGCAGATATAACGTCTTGGTTGTAGGGAAGGTAAAATAAAAAGCCAATTGATTTTAGCAATGTTGCTAATTGAATTGCGATACAATATTGTTCTTAGTGGGGCCCAGTGGTATCAATCCCGACTTACGAGTTGTAGGTCGTGTGTTCGAACCCCACCAGGCGGCATTACTTATTAGATTATTGGTCATGTTCTACAATTCGTGCTTAGGACATTCGTATTTATCCCAGGAGCTTATGAAGACCACTGTCATTCCTATTATTAAGAATAAGACGGGTGATGCCTCCGACGGGAACAACTACAGGCCCATCTCATTGGCTACAGTGATTGCCAAGGTGCTGGATGGTTTGCTTGACCGTCACCTTAGTGAGCATATACATCTGAATGATGCTCAGTTCGGATTTAGAGCTGGGCTTTCAACAGAAGCTGCTATACTGCGGCTCAAGCATACTATCCAGTACTATGTGACGAGGAAAACGCCTATTTACGGCTGTTTTTTGGACCTGTCGAAGGCGTTTGACCTTGTGTCTTATAACGTGCTGTGGGATAAGCTCCGGGAAGAAACTAGCACACCTAGGGACATGATCAATATATTGAGATATTGGTATGGTAACCAAACCAATAATGTTAAGTGGGCGAGTTCATATTCCACAGAGTACAGGTTGGAGTGTGGGATGAGACAGGGAGGCCTGACATCACCGCGGCTCTTTAACCTGTACGTTAATGGACTGATAGAGGAGCTCAGCAGGGCCGGGGTTGGTTGCTCGATAGATGGCACCTGTATGAACAACGTAAGCTACGCCGACGATATGGCACTGCTGAGCCCTTCTGTTAAAGCCCTTAACAAGCTCTTAGGCATATGTGAGAGGTACGCAGTGTCACATGGCCTCAGGTACAATGCCAAAAAGAGTGAACTACTTGTCTTCAAGGCGGGCAATAAAACTCCCACTAATATTCCTCCGGTAAGACTGACAGAGAGTCCTATAAGTAGAGTCACCAAATTCAAGTACCTTGGGCACTGGGTCACTGAGGACCTCTCCGATGACTTGGATATTGAGAGGGAACGTAGGGCATTGTCAGTGAGATGCAATATGCTGGCGCGCAGGTTTGCGCGGTGCACAAAAAATGTTAAAATGACTTTGTTTAAGGCGTACTGCCAGTCAATGTACACCTGCAGCCTGTGGGTTCGCTATACGCAGAAAGCTTTCAGTGCCCTACGAGTCCTCTATAATAATGGGTTTAGGATGCTGATGGGGTTGCCTCGTTACTGTAGCGCATCAGGGATGTTTGCGGAAGCCAACACTGACTGCTTTAGGGCGATAGTGCGTAAAAGAGTGGCCTCCCTGATGCGTCGTGTGCGGGGCAGCTCTAATGGCCTTCTGAACACCGTTACAGATAGACTTGAGTGTCCTATTGTGAGGCACTGGAATAAGGTACACGGTTCAGGTGGTGTCCTTTTTAATGTAAAATGAGCATGTAGTAATAATTTTATAAGTAGCAATTTAATATGGAATTTTGTTTCTGTTTTTAAATATAAAAAATGTTTGATTCCGATTCTAATTCTGATTTTAATTGATATTCTGTTTTAACATTTGAATTGTATTTTTATTGTATCGTTTTTGTAATTTCATTGTTATTTATACTTTAATTATGTACCTACTAACATAGATTTTAAGCTCCTATTGTTACTAACCATTATGGATCTATGTCATCTGAGTAATGAATATGGGTACATATTTGAATATCGAAGATTAAAATATCTACGCTTAAAATATCGATGTTCAAAATATCGAAAATGAAAATATCGAATGACCATAAAATCGAAACTTAAAATATCGAAAGTTTGAAATATCGAATGATTAAATGATCTACGTCCAATATATCTAAAATCTAAATATCTACAAAAGTTACATCGAAAGATCTAAATATCGAAGTACAGATTATCGAATGTCCGAAATATCGAACCTAACAAGGTAAGTCGTCGAGTCTGTTTGCAAGGTAACCGAACACGAAGAGGATGGCGGGGTCGCATCCTCTTCGAGCCTAACCTGTCTGAGTCGGGGTGCCCCAAGTTCCGAGCTCGCTTCGCTCGCTCTTGCATCCGAAGTCCGTCCAGCTACCTTGTTGGGTACTAATCAGTAATTTGACTAAGGACGCAAGAGCGACTTGGGGCACTCCGATTCGGACAGGTTAGGTTCGAAGAGTCTTTCAGACCCCGCCATCCTCTTCGTGTTAGGTTACTTTAAGCCTTGCAAACAGAAATAGGAGCCCCGCGAAGCGGGGCTCCGTCGACTTACCTTGGTAGGTGGTTTTTTTTTCGATATTTCAACTACTAGGTATTTTTAACGTAGATATTATGAAATAAGATATTATGAACTGCGATGTATTAAACGTTGATATTTTGAATTTCGACATAACGTCTTTCGATATTTTGAATCATTCGACATTTAAATCAGTCGACATTTTAATCTTCGATGTTTTAAGCGTAGATGTAACATTTTTCGATATTTTGTTACAATCGATATTTTAATTTTCGATATTCTGAACATCGACATTTTCAGCGTAGATATTTTAATCTTCGATATTCAAATATGTACCCAAATTAGGGTACATATTTGAATATCGAAACTTGTATGAGTGTATTTATAAATGTAGGTAGATGTGAAATTGTTATCACCTACCAAGGTAAGTCGACGGAGCCCCGCTTCGCGGGGCTCCTATTTCTGTTTGCAAGGTTTAAAGTAACCTAACACGAAGAGGATGGCGGGGTCTTTCAGACCCCGCCACCCTCTTCGAACCTAACCTGTCCAAGTCGGGGTGCCCCAAGTCCCGAGCTCGCTTCGCTCGCTCTTGCGTCTTTAGTCAAATAACTGATTACTACCCAACAAGGTAGCTGGACGGACTTCGGATGCAAGAGCGAGCGAAGCGAGCTCGGAACTTGGGGCACCCCGACTCGGACAGTTTAGGTTACTTTAAACCTTGCAAACAAAAATAGGAGCCCCGCGAAGCGGGGCTCCGTCGACTTATCTTGTTAGGTTCGATATTTCGGACATTCGATAACCTGCACTTCGATATTTAGATCTTTCGATGTAACTTTTGCAGATATTTAGATTTTAGATATATTGGACGTAGATCATTTAATCATTCGATATTTTAAACTTTCGATATTTTATTTTTCGATTTTATGGTCATTCGATATTTTCATTTTCGATATTTCGAACATCGATATTTTAAGCGTAGATATTTTAATCTTCGATATTCAAATAGGTATGTACCCTAAAATTATGTATAAAAATGTGTTAATACTTTTTTTCTTACGAGCCACTGTTTCAGAGATATAACGATTCAAAAAGTTATAAAAGTTGTTATCGTCATAATTATTATGCATCTAATGAGGTAGTGTACTTAGCGCGTTTTTTTTAACGTGGTTTGCCCAGTAGGCCTACTCCACGGGTCAGTTGTGATCCTGTTTATTGTAAAACTATTGCAAAATAACGGAAATTTTCAAAGATTGGGAAAGATAAAAGCGTGCCTGTCCCTGTGTTCAATTTACTTGCATCCAAAATGAAGATGAAGAAGAAGCAGGAGAAGAAGATCGAGAAGAAGAACAAGAATTTGAAACTTACGAATGAGACGAATAAACTTCAACACTTTTTTTTTTTCATTTACATCGTTTTTATCTTTCCCAATCTTTGAAAATTTCCGTCATTTTTCAATAGTTTTACAATAAACAGGATCACAACTGACCCGTGGAGTAGGCCTACTGGGGAAACCACGTTAAAAAAAACGCGCTAAGTACACTACCTCATTAGATGCATTTGACGATAACAACTTTTATAACTTTTTGAATCGTTATATCTCTGAAACGGTGGCTCGTAAGAAAAAAAGTTTTAACACATTTTTATAGATAATTTTATGATCTACAATTTTTGAGGTATTCCTCGTAGCGCTCCTGTTTTGAAGCGCGCCTATCTAAGCGTTACTGTTTCATTCCTCTTACCGCTCCCAAAAGGAGCGCTAAGAGGAACGATTAAAAATATTAAAATTTATTTCCTCGTAGCGCTCCCATGATTAACCTTCGGATAGAGATGGGACTATACTAACTGATATTATCGATAATAACTAGATAATAAGTAGAACACATTGTTATAATATACAACTAGCGGCCCGTCCCGGCTCCGCACGGGTTTGGTTTTTATTTTGTTTGTTTTATTGTAAATCCTTTAGTCCAGGGTTTTTCAACCTGTGGGTCGCTAAGCCTCTTCAGGGGAGTCGCGAAGCTTCTCTAGAGGAGTGGTTAAAAGTTGAGAACCTTACATTTATCAAGCTCTATTTCAATTTAATATGCTAAAGTTTTTCCGCCTCGCTACGCTCGCCCATTAATGAAGGGTATGCTTGTGAAGGTAAAAAGAAGTCAACTTTTTTAGGTAACATTTCAATGAAAACTTGTCTTATGTTGGTGTAGAAATAGTAGATTTACTGTCACATGCCGCGCTCACTCTTCAAGTCTTTAATTTTTTTATCTCGCTTTTAGATTAAAACTTGTTTTGTCGTACTACGGAAACGTTTAACTTTTAGAGTACTCTGCGTTCAATCTTCTTTGTAGATTTGGCTTTTCATAGTCCAGAAATCTATAAATTTTCGAGCTCGCTGCGCTCGCTATTGAAAATATGTTTTAAGTTTCCATGACCGAATGACCTCGATTTTTATACATAATTCATTTTTCAATAATGCTTTTGTGGAAACTACTATTGAAAAATGAACTACGCAGCGAGCGTACTCCTACCGTTTACGAACTTAAAAACTTATATTTGTAGTACAAAATTAGTGTATACTCCTGTTGAGTTTTTCTTCTAGAAGGCGGTGTGGAAATATCGGTGTACAGTTATTCGCACTAGACAGTTTGTTTAATTCATATTTGGGGCGTCAAGCTGTACAGGCCCAGGGCGCCGACAATTTTAAATTACGCCACTGCTTGTAGATCATAAAAATATTTGCAGGAGTCGTACCAGCAACACGCAGCGCAGCAGTGCAATCGCTCAGCCACTTTGCTAACCGTGCCGTCAAAATTGAATGCTTGAAAAAAGCAACGGGTAGGGGGTCGCGAAATATTTCTTCATACTAAGGGGGTCGTGCCATGGAAAAGGTTGAAAAACCCTTTTAGTCCACGAAATAGATGAATATAATCTGCCGACATATGTTTATTATTTTTTAATTGTTTAGAAAGCTTATGATTTCTTTCCATTATGTTTCCCATTATTACCCTCCCTGCACACCTCAATGTTTTGTCGGAAGTTTTTCGTAGAATTATGGCAATGAGTTGTCTATCGTTTACGTCAATGGTAGAATTTTAAATGACTTTCTTTGTCCTAGGCGGGGCGAGAGAGTGTCAGACTCTTACTGACTAAAACCACCTACTGACTAAAATCACCCGCTCTGTCTGAGCCGGGACCCAGTAACGTATTGCGCTCATACACATAAGAGTGCCGAAAGCAAAATGATATTATTCTCTCAATTTTACGTTCCACAGTCATGTACCTGGTGAGATAGTCTCACAACGCCAGCAGGCTTTAGGAGGTATTCCTCGTAGCGCTCCTGTAGGGAATAGGGAAAAGCATGAAGTAAACGTAATGAATTATATCGATTTTTTTTTAAAACTCATGTGTGCATCATCGACATCGAAGTTGCTTAACCAAATTACGAAATTGAGAGAATAATATCATTTTGCTTTCGGCACTCTTATGTGTATGAGCGCAATACGTTACTGGGTCCCGGCTCAGACAGAGCGGGTGATTTTAGTCAGTAGGTGGTTTTAGTCAGTAAGAGTCTGACACTCTCTCGCCCCGCCTAGGACAAAGAAAGTCATTTAAAATTCTACCATTGACGTAAACGATAGACAACTCATTGCCATAATTCTACGAAAAACTTCCGACAAAACATTGAGGTGTGCAGGGAGGGTAATAATGGGAAACATAATGGAAAGAAATCATAAGCTTTCTAAACAATTAAAAAATAATAAACATATGTCGGCAGATTATATTCATCTATTTCGTGGACTAAAAGGGTTTTTCAACCTTTTCCATGGCACGACCCCCTTAGTATGAAGAAATATTTCGCGACCCCCTACCCGTTGCTTTTTTCAAGCATTCAATTTTGACGGCACGGTTAGCAAAGTGGCTGAGCGATTGCACTGCTGCGCTGCGTGTTGCTGGTACGACTCCTGCAAATATTTTTATGATCTACAAGCAGTGGCGTTATTTAAAATTGTCGGCGTCCTGGGCCTGTACAGCTTGACGCCCCAAATATGAATTAAACAAACTGTCTAGTGCGAATAACTGTACACCGATATTTCCACACCGCCTTCTAGAAGAAAAACTCAACAGGAGTATACACTAATTTTGTACTACAAATATAAGTTTTTAAGTTCGTAAACGGTAGGAGTACGCTCGCTGCGTAGTTCATTTTTCAATAGTAGTTTCCACAAAAGCATTATTGAAAAATGAATTATGTATAAAAATCGAGGTCATTCGGTCATGGAAACTTAAAACATATTTTCAATAGCGAGCGCAGCGAGCTCGAAAATTTATAGATTTCTGGACTATGAAAAGCCAAATCTACAAAGAAGATTGAACGCAGAGTACTCTAAAAGTTAAACGTTTCCGTAGTACGACAAAACAAGTTTTAATCTAAAAGCGAGATAAAAAAATTAAAGACTTGAAGAGTGAGCGCGGCATGTGACAGTAAATCTACTATTTCTACACCAACATAAGACAAGTTTTCATTGAAATGTTACCTAAAAAAGTTGACTTCTTTTTACCTTCACAAGCATACCCTTCATTAATGGGCGAGCGTAGCGAGGCGGAAAAGCTTTAGCATATTAAATTGAAATAGAGCTTGATAAATGTAAGGTTCTCAACTTTTAACCACTCCTCTAGAGAAGCTTCGCGACTCCCCTGAAGAGGCTTAGCGACCCACAGGTTGAAAAACCCTGGACTAAAGGATTTACAATAAAACAAACAAAATAAAAACCAAACCCGTGCGGAGCCGGGACGGGCCGCTAGTTGTATATTATAACAATGTGTTCTACTTATTATCTAGTTATTATCGATAATATCAGTTAGTATAGTCCCATCTCTATCCGAAGGTTAATCATGGGAGCGCTACGAGGAAATAAATTTTAATATTTTTAATCGTTCCTCTTAGCGCTCCTTTTGGGAGCGGTAAGAGGAATGAAACAGTAGCGCTTAGATAGGCGCGCTTCAAAACAGGAGCGCTACGAGGAATACCTCCAATTTTTGTCTGAGGTACTTCACTACATAGTATAAAACAAAGTCGCTTTCTCTGTCCCTATGTCCATTTGTATGCTTAAATCTTTGAAACTACGCAACGGATTTTGATGCGGTTTTTTTAAATAGATAGAGTGATTCAAGAGGAAGGTTTTATGTATAATAACATCCATTAAATAGTGGAGAAGTACTGTTATTTTTGAGGTTTCTAATGTGATGTCGTAAATAATTACATTTTTTCCGCTTACATTGCAAACGCAGGCTGAACCCCACGAGTTTTATTAAAATAATGTACTAAGTATTGTACACATTGAAAAGGTCTACAGAAAAGTCCGTGATGGTATATGTCTATCTCATAAGGATAACCCACAATAACTTTTTTTTGTCATTTACTTTTTACGACAAATAATGGCTAATTTTCGAAGCGATTTTAACCAATACAGCATTAATCCTTAACCAATTAAATACCTTGAATACATTGTTCATTTAATATAGATCTATATGGCCCTCTTACACCGCATGATTGTTGAAGTGAATATTTTCGAAGATATTACAGATTTAAAAATGGCGGGACGTAGCGTTTGCGGCGGTACCGGCCGGCCGCCCGGTGCGGCAAGAGCGACTTTGTTTATGCTATGTAGTGATTCTGTAATATGTTGTAAAAATAAAATAAATAGTTAAAGATATAAAAAGTAAATAAGTAAAAATGTAGTGTATGAATTTAGATATTCCAAAGATAGCAGGAAATCTTTATGGTATAGGGAAAGGGGAAACGCGTGTGGGCCACGGGCACTGTAATGAATAAATCAAAACTACTTGATCGATTTTAATCACATAGGCTATATATTTTATACCAGTGCGAAGCCGGAGCGGGCCGCTATGTTTTTATATACAACGTTCACAGTTTTTCTGTAGTGTATTTAGCATCAGCAATGCACCCGTGCGAAGCCGGGGCGGGTCGCTAGTTTATGATAAAACTTACCGTTTTACTGAAAATCGCGAAAAACTCGTTTTTTATACCTTTGACCTTGAATATTTTTTTTCCTTACAGGGGAATGATGGGGAACTTTTAGACATTGTTCATAATTATGTTTTGAACAACTTCACAGAAATTCAGCTTGCTGGGACTTTATGTAACTTTGAATGTCTAAATTGACCGGACGCAATATAACAGAATGTCATTGTTCCATTATACACCCGCTTTTTAGACCCGTGGTCTTCAAAAACTATTGCCACATCCATCCTTTTCCCAAATTATAATCCACAAAGTCTTACAAACTCAAATCCCGTACTAGCAACAAATCGAATAAGCGGCAGACGCCTCACCCGAATACTGAGAGACGCTCCAATGCGAATTCAATTCCGATTTAAAAGTGAACTATACAGTTTCTGCCTTTTTATAGCTTATGTTTGTGGTAATAAGGTCTATAGTTTAGTTTTTATGTATATGAGTTTGGAAGTTGTGGTTTTGTTATAATTTTTTTTTTGGTATTTTTTTTTAAATAAATCTAATAATATTTTATTGATAAATGATGCTTATTTTGCAAAAAGGTTTTAGGAAAACATTTTAACAAACAACAGAAACGAAAAGTTTTAAAAATAAATCAAACAAATAATTACGTAAATTAAAAAAAAAACTGCTTAACAAAATTTAAAACATCTTTTCTTTTGTAAGTTTAAGCTTTGTTTTTTATTTCATTGTTTGCGTAACCTTTTGCCACTGACCAATTTGGACATGGTTTTTAAAAACTTATTTGGGTAAAGTAAGTTTTTAAAAAACCGTATCTAAATTGATTGAACCAAAGAAACAATCACACGTACAAGATACATGGTAACATACAAGCATACGAATAAAATTAAGAACCTCCTTTTTATTGAAGTCGGTTAAAAATAAAGAAGCCAGTAAACAGTGAATCGCATAAAAGTTACCGATGCAAGTTAACGTGTTCGATTTAGTTCCGCAACTATTTAAAGTTGCGGGCTAGAGTTTAAATGGTATTTCACTTTGTTCGGTAGAAAATTATCTAGTCACTAGTGTATTTAATGATGGGTGTGTTATGTATTTTTTTATTTTTTATGTGAGATGGGTTTGCTCTTGACCTTACAAGTCTGACAGTCCCTCCTGCCCTGCCCGGGGACGTAACTGCCAAAAAATTAAAAAGTCGGATGGCACCTGGTACAAAAGGCACAAAGCCGTTTATGTACTATGCACCTACAAGTAAGTAGTTGTACTCAGTCTGTGTTTGTGTGTGAGAGTTTCTATGTTTATTAACGAACACGTGGCACAGGAGAAATTCCTGGTCAGAACTATATGAAACAAATTGGTTTGAGAACCTCTAGTCGAATGCTTCCCTATGTCAAAATACATAAACAAGAACAACACAATACGCAAATTCAAGTCATAGCTTTTGACATACATACATAGTTTTACCTACAAACTCTTTTATGGTGTTATGATGTGCTCCCATAAGCTTACAACTTTTCTCCCCTGAGGGTCGTTCTTGCTTCTAATGGTCTTAACTCTAATGGACATCCGACATTCTTTGTTGCTACACGAGTTTTCAACATGACTGTGTGTTGAGACACAGTGTCAATTTGGATGTATCGTCACCAATCGAAACTGAGTAGATGGAATGCACTTAGGTTAAAGCAAGATTTTGATTTTATTCAACTTCATCATCAAACTACCATTCTTCTTCTGTTCATATAATACAGTAGAGCGTCGATTATCCGAACTAATTGGGGGACATGGGTGTTCGGAAACTGGTATTTTCCGATAATCGAACTACATTTTTTTTTTGTTTGACCACCTCAAACAAAAAAAAAAATAGGTAGTTCGAGTAGGTAGTTTGCTCTTGACTCTAGTCCAGGTTAAAGGTGACCGAGACAAAGCCTACAATAAAGCGAGCTTCCCGCCAGCAATTTCCGTGTCAAACATACATGAACCTTTTCACATGGAGATTAAGTCGAGAATTCATAAAATTTTAACAAATTGGCGTACCATGAAGTGCTGTTGTCTTTAAAAAAGTGTGAAATTAATCTACAAAGTTTTTTTTAAAATTTGAATTGTGTTTGCTCTTGACTTGTCTAAGAAAAAGACAAAGTCCACTATTCAGTAGTAACTTGATTGTGCAGCTCCATTTATACCGTTAGATTAGAAGTAGTCAGAAACAAGAGTGCTTGGGAATAAACCTAGGTTTATAACGATGAACGGTGTTCTTATAGTTGAAAATGATACCGTCCTGATACGGTTCGATAGAGCCGGAAGTTTCATCATCATCATCAGCTATAATGTTCCCACTGCTGGGACATAGTTCTCTCTGTGGGAGGGAGTGGGCCATAATCCTCCACGCGGCCGGGCCCAATGCAGATTGGTGATTGTCACATGTCTTCGAATTTTTGGTTCTAGGACATGCCGGCTTTCTTACGGTTTTCTTTTCACCGTTTGAGAGCAGTGGTGATGAAATAAATTACACAATGTAATGCGCAACACTCAACAACTCGTAAGTCGGGACTGATATCAATGGGCCACCACTGCTCCAAGCACTGCCGAAAGTTTAATTAGAAGGAAATAAATTATTATGGCAACTTTTTTTCTTTAAAAAAAAAAATCAAGAAGTATTACATAATATGTAATACTTCTGGATATTTTATTAGAATTTTATTATGATCAAAGAAAAAATTGCCATAGTAATTTGACTTGCAACAGATGATGGAAAACTTATTTCATAATCTAAGTTTTCCAACAGATAAAACAAAATCGGTCCAGGAGTCTTTGAGAAATCGGGAAAATACATAAGAAAAAAGATTACAACGAATTTAGAACCTCCTCCTTTTTTTGAATTTAGTTAAAAATAGCTGACGATAAAAACCTACCTATCCCCAAAAAACATACCTTTAAAAGCTGTAAAAATAAAGTTGACAAACTTACATTTGCAGTTGTCTCCGATACATTTTGTTTAAGAAAATATGATATCAAGTACATTTTATAAGTTGGTCGACTATTACTCGTAAAGTTGTAAAGCCTACTTAGTCATGATAATTTTCTTTTAAACTTCGTTATATATACTACTATTGTGATTTTTTTCACACCCCCAAACATAACCGTTTAGCTGGTAGAGGGGGGGGACACTCGAATCGAGCAAAATTTAGCACTTTAAAGCTTAATATTTCACAAACGATTTTTTTTTCAAAAAATTGTTAATGGAAACTATCATTATTTTTTAAAGGCCTATTTAATGATACCCCACACTAAGGGGTACGCGAGAAAAAAAAAATCCTCACTTTACGTGTAAGTAGTGGAGGTACCCTAAAAAAAAATATTTTACGAGATTTTATTTTACCACTTTTTCGGCACAACAAATCCGTATATTTACACCAAATTACAGCTCTCTAGTACTGTGCGTCTCTGAGCTAAACTGCGGACAGACGGACGGACGGACGGACGGACATGGCGAAACTATAAGGGTTCCTTGTTGACTACGGAACCCTAAAAAATGATGCCCTTTTCTGAAAATACGGTGAAAGGAAAATTCTTGATTCGAGCCCGCGATAAAATGTATTCAATAGATTAAAAAAATAAACTTTTTATCTCGATACCAGGCTTTCATAAAACCAAGAAGACACTATCAGTCGTCCACAAAAATCTTAATCGCATAGAAATATCTCAAAGAGAAAAAGTGTAGTCTCAACACAAATACATTTTCTTTCATCTTCCAAACTTTACCTTTCAATGCTATAATTTGTATGGTGACTGCGTCACCTCCCCATCCCTTTTTCGTCTACTTATCTTCACTAAAAGCTAAAGTGAGTTTGTTTGTTTGTTTGTTATGTTTTTACCAAACAATATTTATTGCTCAACCTAGTCCTCCTCGTCATTAGCCTATAATGTTCCCACTGCTGGGATATAGGCCTCCTCTCTGTTGAGGGAGTGGGGCATAATCCACCATACGGGCCCAGTGCGGGTTGGTAGATGTCACTTGTCTTCGAATTTTTGGGTCTAAGACATGCCGGTTTCCTCACGATGTTTTCCTTCATCGTTGACTAAGAGCAATGGTAATTAAATAAATTACACAAAGTAATGCGCTTGGTGGGGTTCGAACCCACGACCTACAATTCGTAAGCCGGGACCGACGACCCTGGATTGCAATACCTAATACCCTTTAAAACGTCATAAATTGAAATCAACAAATTAAATACTAAAATGTCAAAAATTAAAATCACACACTAAGTAATATCATAAATTAAAATTCAAAAGTCAGTAACTTCGCACACTATCCCTAAATCACTAAGCCGGTATTGAAAACTTTTGGCACTCTGGAGATGAATTTATTTTTCTAACTTTGCATTACCTATATTTGAATATTGAGATCATAACGGGGTGACGTGAATTTTCTATGCAATTTTCATTACATCGTCCAATTTACTCCAGTTTCCAAAAATATCAATCAACGCGTTTGAAGTCGCGAGCATAACCTAGTCTTCCATATTCCTGTCTCACCTCACGTTTCGTTTGTTCCACGTGACTTTTGCTCTAAATCTACTGATTTACAAGTAGTTTTTCTTAAGGCAGTACTTTGGGAGCGTCGCGACGCGTCGTGTTGATTTTTACATTTTTTCTACCCTTTTCGTGAAGTAAATTGTTAACAGTTCGTAAAATGTTTGAGTGGAAAGTTTTTTGGATTTGTCGAGGGAATAGTTTATTTATTTATTTGTTGTTACTACAGGCTTCACCCGCTTCAACTCGCTACGGGTACATAATATCGGGCAAGAGAAAGGCGAGTAATGGGCGACGCGCTGTCCGACTATGGACCAGACCATGCCCGGGTCAACGGCGAGCGCGCGTTCTGTTCCACGCGCGACACAAAGAGTGTCAGCATAATAACTCCTTTAGAGGGCCAAAGCCTGCTGGACTACTGCTGCTGGAAACGAATTACATACTGTGACCTCGGAACAGAAAGGGCTATTATCGGAACGTAAAGGGACCGTGAAGACCGTGGATTTTAGTCAGTACAAGTCTGACAGTTCCCACCTGCCCTGCCCTGGGTGGGGAGGTCTTATTTGATGATTTTACCACGATAAAAAGACTGTAACCAGCGCTTCGTTCGCAACAGCTCAAAAATTTCCGCGTATACATAAAATGGGGGTAAAAAATTGGTACATATACAGTTTTTATCAAACTTCATCCAAATCCTTTCAGTAGTTTTTGCGTGAATGTGTCACTAACATCCATTCATCCATCCATTCAAAAATAGTTCGAGCAATATTTCTGTAGCATCAAGTCAACAGCCAACTGATGGAGAAGAAAAGTTCTCGAGTGGCGACCACGGCCCGGAAAACTAGGTGTACCGACGATATCGTGAGGGTCGCGGGCAGCCGGTGGATGCAAGTGGCGAATTGTCGTTCGGCGTGGCGGTCTAAGGGGGAGGCCTATGTTTAGCAGTGGACGTCTTCCGACTGATGATGATGATGATGAAAATTTGGTGCATAGATTGTTTTAACCAAGTTTCATCCAAATCCTATCAGTATTTTTGCGTGAATGAGTAACTAACATCCATTCATCTATCCATTCAGAAATAGTTCGAATTGTGTAGCATCACGAGCTCGCAATTTTTTCAGATCCTGCTTCAACTGTAAGAGCTGCGAAAAGTTGCTTCATTTGCGCGCCTTTCTTAACCCTTTTTTCCAACAGAATTCTGTCCGAGTTCTATGTCCAAAGCCGAAATTCATCTGCATCAGTTTGAACAAACTTTAAATCCAAGTCCACGAAAGTTATTCCATGTAAATCCTAATTAAGAGAAGCTTAATTAAGGCATGACATAACTGTCAACATCATTTGCAAAGTTGCGGTACCTAAAGTTGGTGCAACAGAAGTTTGGGATGAGCACAACTTTGTAAGTGTCAATTTAGGCAAAGCTTAAGTTTGTTCGCGAAATCTGTTAGTAACTTTACTTATTTTTGAATATTTAAAAACTACTTCATAGTTGTAGCTCGGATATTATTTTACGAAAACCTCATTATCAGCCTGTAATGTTCCCACTGCTGGGACACAGGTCTCCTCTCTGTGAGACGGAGTGGGCCATAATCCTTCACGCGGCCGTAAAGCGTATTGGTAGATGTCAAACGTCTTTGAATTTTTGGTTCTGTGACTTGCCGGTTTCCTCACGATGTTTTCCTTTACCGTTTTGAGAGCAGTGGTGATAAAATAAGCCTGGTGGGGTTCGAACCCACGACCTACTCGCAAGCCGGGACCTATACCGACTAGGCCACCACTACGCACGAGGGTCTACGAGTGGTACCGGGATATACGGTGTGTGTCATTATAGACTATAGCATAATCTTTGAATTAAACATAAGAAAAATTGTTCTGACAACTTTAAAGGCATCTTTATTTATCAGAATCTTTTCCGATGCAAGTTTTAAGTTCATTTTGAAACTTGAAAGTTTGAATGAAAAGGTGTTCGGCGTAATGCTCTTAACGTTGTCAAGGAGACGAATTATTTAAATATTACTAATATTATAATAAATGCGAAAGTTTGTGAGGATGTAACATGTATGTATGTGTACATACACAGGTATGTTTGTTACTCTTTCACGCAAAATCTGGCGATATAGTAGAAAAATGTGAGACTATTCCATTTTTTTTGCAAGTTTTCTTTCCGTATTGAATTTTCCGTCCACTAAAATATTTTTTCGCAATATTTTCATCAATAAAAAAATCCGAAATGCTATGTTAACGATAAATTCGAATTAGAACTACTAACCAAGAATAAGGAAGACACCATAAACCAACAATTCAAAGGGATAGCAACCCAAAGACAAAAGCGTAGATCCTTTTTAACGAAATTGCGTGCGATTTGCAGTAAGTGGAAAGAACTGGACGCATTCACAGACCGTTTACGATGGTGTGCTAACATTACGTGAGATATTCAACCTTGTTTCACAAGTCCTAAGATCTATTTTTGACTGATTTTGAAGACAGGATACTGCGTGTGATGGCATGACAACACTGCAAGTGAAATTCAACCCTGTAAATAAACTGTTAGGGTTGTGATTTCAATAGAATGGAGGCAAGTATAGTGTGGTTTCCTCAGTTACGATCGCATGAGGAGAGTTTAAAAGAATTGCAGTCCTATTTATAAAGTGTTAAGGCGTGTTTTTAGATGTTTGGATACAAGATGGCGTGGCTTTCCGTGGTGTAACTGAGTCCTTGTGTTTAAGAGGAATATCATGTCGTTTGAGTCGGATAGAATGTTTTCTAATGTTTGGAGGCGTTTGTTAGATGTTTTGATTCGTCCTTTGTTTAGTTAATAGCGAACAGCCGAACAGCCTTACTACAACAACTTTATCATCTGTTGAACACTATTGTCTAAAAAAAGTGTGACTGCAAAAAGGACCTTATTTCAACGTCATAATCTGACATTTTTTTAGACAAGTGTTCAACAGACGTTTAAAAGTTATTGTGGTACAACGGTATGTGTTGATCGCACAACTATAGTACGTAGGACCGTAGGTGCTCAGTGGAATAAAATGCTACGAGTAGATTAGTAGCGCGAGTGATTCGCCGCCGCGTCTGTGATTTTCAGTTCCATGTATCTTTGTGTATATAGAAGGAATTTGTCATCACAATTATGGCAATAACTACGAAATTTTAATAATTGGCCTTCGAAGGAGCATGGCCTTACATGTTCCACCCACCTTATTGCGATAGTCGGAGTCGGATCAAAGACTTGCGTTGCTTTGGGTACGAAGTGGCTCTCGTTGGGCAGCTAGATCAAGGGTCTGATTCAGCAGCTCTTCTGGACACAAAATATACAGGACACTGGATAGGTGACAAATTGTTACTGCAATCGAGAGAGCGCTGTGGTTGTGCATGAGATATGAACAAAAATATTGTAATTATGTATCTATATTTTTTATAACTATGCAACATCTTCAATATTAATCTCGAGAACATTATAGAGTTTTTATCATAGATTTATAATTTGTAAACCGCGCCTTTTTTCTAAATAAATTACAAACAAAATCTCATTAGCAGAAACACCCACAAAGTTTAAACATTCATCAAAAACTTTTGCACTTAACAGTACATACAGGAAAACAAAAGGTCTAACCCTCAAACGGCTGCATTTCTTTTTAATCCTAGAACACAAAACATTATTTTTTAAACGCGGTCATTTTCAAACTATTTTCCTTACCACTCAGCTATTAGCCGTACAAGGGGGTTGAAAAACAATAGTTTATTTGTCTGCAAACCCAAGTTTCATCCCTTACACAATATAGCTCTTACTGCGTTCATTCGTTCGTTCACTCATTCATTCAACCCCCTTAGCGGTAAGCTTTATTGTTCGTTCGCGGAATGAGAGTGAATTGTTTTTCATTCATTTTTGTTACTCATTTTATAATTATGTTGTGCTGGTTTTGAGCTTTTCGTAATTAAGATTTTTGTTGAGTTCGTTCATTAAATTTGTGGAAGTTTTCCATAATTATAGCTTACATTGAATGGGGTCACTACCTTTACCATAAAATAGTGATACTTGTAGGTGAAAGTGATTCCTCACTGAGGTCGATCTGTGAGGAATCACTTTCACCTACAAGTATCACTATTTTAGGGTAATACTACTCATCTGTCTAGCCTTTTCCCAACTATATTGGGGTCGGCTTCCAATCGAACCAGATACAGCTGGATATCAGTGTTTTAAATGGAGCGACTGCCTGTCGAACCTCCACAACCCAGTAACTGGGTAATACGATACCCCATGGTTAGATTGGTTGTCAGACTTTACAGCTTCTGACTAACAGTAACGACTGTCAAAGATCTACAAATGACAGCCGGGACCAACGGCTTTACGTGCTTTCTGAGGCACGGAGGAAACTCGCAATGACAGATGGTCACCCATCCACATACCAACCTCGGCAAGTGCGGCTTAACCCGGAAGATTGGCCTGTGCGGCTGTGTTTATTTAGCCACGAGCTCCTCCAACTTACATACGGTCTAGCATAATACGAGTATTTCATCCCAGAATATTCTATACAAAATCAACTGTCGTCAAATAAAGTTAAACAAAATCTAGCCGATGGAAATTTTCAAACAACAATGCTACTGGACATCGAACAACTTTAGACAGTTGAAAACGTTCAGCTAAGTCGGTAGACAGGCTTCAGAGCTACGTGTTATCTTTCTATTCTATAGAACTACTGTAGAACTAGTTGATAACTGTAAAGTGAATAGTCAATCCTTAAACTATTACCTTCATTTTCGCGTTCATTTTTGGTGTTTAAACTTTTTTTTTCGAATTATGGGACAGTACTTCGACGTGCTTAAATTAAAAAAACTTGAGAGGTGTCAAGGGACACCCGGATGGAACGAAGTTAACAAAAATAATCGTCGCAACACCACACTGTTCAATGCGAAATAGAAAGACGAAACGAAAATATCTGGCTTGCTTTCTATTAGAGAGAGAAAGACAGAGAAACATGTGCACGCCGCAATACGACAAGAGTCACGAGGAACGGGGGTTGAGTGAGGGGTAAGGGGCGCGTGGTGCAGGCGCGATGTGCGGGGCGAGGCAAAAAAGTGTCGTGCCAACTTTTCGTAAGATTTTTTTCCGTCTAGCCCCCTTTCATAAGGCGCTATAAGGAACTTCGTTCCAAAAATTGACAACACAGGGTTAAAACACTCGGTCGCAGGACTTATTCCATCACCGTGACCTCGGAACATAAAGGGCTATTGAAGGACACCGTGGATTTTAGTCAGTACGAGTCTGACAGTCCCTCCATTTGATGACTCTACCACGTTAAAAAAATATGTTTAAAACTCTCGGGACCATAATAACTAAGACTCAACGTTTTTCATCTGTCTGTCTGTCACCAGGCTGTTTCTCATGAACCGTGATAGTTAGACAGTTGAAATTTTCACAGATGATGTATTTTTGTTGCCGCCATATTAAATATAAATAAAAAATATAATAAAACTGAAGATTTTGTTTGTTTGAACGTGTTTATCTCCGGAACTACTGGTCCGAATTGAAAAATTACTTTTGCGTTGGATAGCCCATTTATCGGGGCAGGCCATAGGCTATAAAACATCACGCTATAACCAATTAAAACCGAGCAGCGGTGCAATAATAAACGCAAGAAAAAGCTATAACAAAACATTTATAATTGTTTCGTTTTATCAAGTTAGTGGCAACATTAACAGTGAATTATCACACAGTCCAATAATTGCCAAAACATTAAATTCAGTTTTATTCAAACACATAATATTTGAATACGGAACAATTGGAATTGTTGCACCAGTACAAAATGGCGAACCATTAATTTTCAATTTGTACTTCAGTGGGACACAGATGTATTGTTAACGGAAGTCGTTTATTATTGAAAATCGAAAGCTCATGGCTGAATTATTACAACCACAGGGGCCGATCTTCCAGGTCCTGCTGAGGTTGGTCGCAGGATGGGTAGGTAACCATCTGCATCATTGCGAGTTTCTTCCGTGCCTCGGAAAGTTCGTAAAGCTGTTGGTCCCGGCTGTCATTTGTAGATCTTTGACAGTCGCTACTATTATTCAGAAGCTCCAAAGTCTGCCAACCAGTCTTATACCATATGACTTCAGAGAGGGCAAAAGCCTGCCGGGGTCGCGGTACTTATCAGATTACCGTGACCCCGGAACATAAAGGGCTATTGAAGGACACCGTGGATTTTAGTCTGTACGAGTCTGACAGTCCCTCCCGCCCTGCCCGGGGTGGGAGGATTCTTTAGATGACTTAACTACGCAAAAAAAAAACAGTAATACCATCGTGGGCGATACCCCATGGTAAGACTGGTTGGCCAGTTACTGGATTGTGGAGGTCCAATAGGCAGTCGCTGCAGGTAAAATACTGATATTCAGCTGCATCTGGTTCGACTGGAAGCCGACCTCAATATACATACTCGTAGTTGAACCTCCTCACAATGCGAGCCGTATCGAGGAGTACTGCCTTCTGAATTCCTTGGTCCAACCTACTAATGAGAGCTTCGAAATGTGTTTTTGCTATTATAGTTAAACTGGAAGACCCCAACATTATAGAGAATAGACAGGTAAATCATTTAAAACAATAAACAGAATATATGACCATTTACACGAAAATACACGTAGAAAATATTGTTTCTGTTCTAAAATAAAAGTTATAGCACCGAAGCGCCATAACCAAGCAATTTATATTTTGTACGACAAACTAATTATTATGCTTCCCATGATTCAGTTTTCTCTTCAACTAGGGATTCGCGATAGCTTTGCTTTTGTATCTATCGATTCTTTTGATCGATCTGATTACAACCGATTTTTAAGGACATTAAAATGTGCAATGTAGTCTCCCAGTGTTGGGTGGAGCGGAATGGATGGAAAGACTTTTATTGTCTAAAAACCACCCTTTTTTTAAACAGCCCCTTAACTTTCCAAGGCCGTGGTATCCTTCCTACCAACAGGAGACTCCTTAAGATGATGTGCTCATCTCAAGGAGTCTCACTGATGATGATGATGAAGGAGTATGGCTGATGCGCCATCGACTCAAAACTGGTCCTTCATCGGACGGCAAAATAGGATCACAATACCTACCCTGCAGTAAGATCATAAAAATAAATAGAAAAGGAAGGACGAAGTATGATTCGCAATTATTATTTTACAATTAGTTCGGCTTAAAATGCTATTAACACTAAATAAGAATATTATGATCCTTTCGTTCTGCCTCCTTATCGCCAACACAAAATTTAAATCTAATTGAATTTTGTTAAACGGAAAAAGTAAAGGTTCTATACAACTTGAACAATATTGTTAAATGTGTAGATACAATTACTATTCCATCTAGATATCGATTTAAAAATATCGAAGGGTCATAAATTCTGTTTTATCGATAAATATCGGATCGGATCGGATCGTGAGCATCACTATCGCTAACTTTGCGCAACCAAGGTAAACTTAGAGCTTAAACCACAAGCTACTAGGTGTACCGGTGATAAACGACTTGTATGAGCTGAATTTTTAGTTACTGTGTACAAGACAGGGGAAATTCGACCTTACGGTGACAGTTTTCAAAGGATTAACTGAAATGTTTATTTGTGGAGATTTAGTTTTCGAAGAAATAGAACTACTTCACATCGGAGGAATAGATTAAAAACTATTTGGAGCCGATCTTCGACAGGAATGGTGTTGGCAAACCAGGTGGCCTTACTAGTCTAACACACGTGGACCGCTAGTTGCTATAAAAATTATTGTAGGAAATTTAAAACTTTACATAACAATTATTTAAGCTCAAGGCGAGGTCTAGGTGACTCTTTAAATGGTCAATTTTAAAGGTATAAAGGTAAGAAAGAAAGAAAGAAAAGGTTTTTATTAGACTCACACAGGACAGAATAACAACTAAAACTAAATATAACGAAATAATGTATGAAAAACAATAGAAAAAATTATAAAACTAAATATTAAGAAGTTTGGTCTTGCATGAGGCCAAAAGGCCCCTATCTCAGCATGTGCTGTGACATTAAAAAAAAAAAAACACAGCGCTGGTTTTCAGATTTATGCCTCAAACACTTTTTGTGGAACCAAACAGATTGCATCTTTAAATACTTCTGGCTTTGTTCAAAACCAGTTTCTCTCAGCTAAGTCTACATAATATCTGTGTTTAGGGATTAGTATTGAGTGAGTCTTTAGCGTGCTTCAAGCACAAAATCAAAAATCAAAGTATTTATTTCAAGTAGGCCAGTTACAGGCACTTTTGAATTGTCAGAGACAATTAAAGGAATAAATTATTATTAGACAGTAAAAAGTTATGGTGCTACAGTCCCAGTCACAAGACATAAAAAAACCGGCCAAGTGCGTGTCGGGCCACGCACAGTGTAGGGTTCCGTAGTTGCCCATCAAAATACTTATGCGAACTTACTAAACTGATTCGCTGAATTTAATTTTAAAAAGAAGAATTTTCAAAATCGGTCCAGGAGTCTTTGAGAAATCGGGGAAAATACATAAGAAAAAAGATTACAACGAATTTAGAACCTCCTCCTTTTTTTGAATTTAGTTAAAAATAGTTGACGATAAAAACCTACCTATCCCCAAAAAACATACTTAAAGCTGTAAAAATAAAGTTGACAAACTTACATTTGCAGTTGTCTCCGATACATTTTGTTTAAGAAAATATGATATCAAGTACATTTTATAAGTTGGTCAACTATTACTCGTAAAGTTGTAAAGCCTACTTAGTCATGATAATTTTCTTTTAAACTTCGTTATATGTACTACTATTGTGAATTTTTTCACACCCCCAAACATAACCGTTTAGCTGGTAGAGGGGGGGGACACTCGAATCGAGCAAAATTTAGCACTTTAAAGCTTAATATTTCACAAACGAATTTTTTTATCAAAGAATTGTTAATGGAAACTATCATTATTTTTTAAAGGCCTATTTAATGATACCCCACACTAAGGGGTACGCGAGAAAAAAAAAATCCTCACTTTACGTGTAAGTACTGGAGGTACCCTAAAAAAAAATATTTTATGAGATTTTATTTTACCACTTTATCGGCACAACAAATCCGTATATTTACACCAAATTACAGCTCTCTAGTACTGTGCGTCTCTGAGCTAAACTGCGGACAGACGGACGGACGGACGGACGGACGGACGGACATGGCGAAACTATAAGGGTTCCTTGTTGACTACGGAACCCTAAAAACTGTGAAAGTACCGTAGATGCCCGTTCCAAGAAGTAGATCTCTATGGAGAAGAACGTGCAAGAAACTCCCGCAAAAATTCGTAGAGCTCTCTAATCATCAGAGTAGCACAACAGCTGATGGTCTTTTTACTTAAATATTATAAAGTCACTTGACACAGCCGGGGTCGCTGGAATACCTAACTATCGAGACCCCGGAATGTAAAGGGCTATTTAAGGACACCGTGGATTTAAGTCAGTACAAGTCTGACAGTCCCTCCTGCCCTGCCCTGCACGCGTAGCATGGCGATTCTATCTCTATTCTACCAAGAAAAGATAAAGTTATTTCATCGTTATTTCTGCACAAATCGACTGTATTTTTATTAAACAATATAACCGCAAATATGACACCATTTGTACACTATTGAAGAAAAGAACGTTTATTTTCCATATTTTTCACATCAAAATGCTTGAAACGCTAAAAATATTTCTACGTTCTGTCATTTTGTCTATTCTTCCGTCGACAAACCCCCTTTCTACGGCGCCATGCTACGCTTGCTGGGGGTAATAAGGGGGGACGTAAGGTGATAATATTACCACGCAAAAAAAAGTTACTTGCCACTTCCATCAATTCTACATCCCAGTACAATCGAAATAACTGTAATCGTCATAATTTGCGTCGCGAATCGGAATTTTGGGTAAATAGGCGAGTGCACAAAATCCAGTAATTCAATGGTAAATTCGTGACAATTTATCGCGTTTCCTATTACGTTTGTGCCTATTGAAAATTGGTGATTTATTCCATCATCATGTCCTGTGGTGGGCGCGTTCGTAATAGTGGTTTTTGGGTGATGATCTGAGCAATTATGGGTCATCAACAACCTATAATGTACGCTGGGATACAGGCCGCTCTGTGAGAGGGTGTGGGCCATTTTTTAAATTTATTTTTAATTTAAAGAGAGGTTCGCGTTTGACCACTATATCGCCTGATGGTAGGCGAAGATGTGGTCGACGGTGAAGCACGCTTTCCTAGAAGTAACCTGTTCACTCTTGACTTGAAGACCCCAAGGTTATAGCTATCGGGAAATACAGATGGCTGCAGGAAGTTCCACTTCACAGCTGTGCGTACAATAAAGGTATTGGCAAAACGGTTTATACGTACCGGAGGGATGTCCAGGTCCACCATATATCGATATAACTTTTCTTTCGGAAATCGGTGGCAAAAATCAATGAAAAAAAACAAAGCTACCAACTTCCGAAAGAAAAGTTATTATGTATGTTATTTTATCTTTCTTTGAGGTTGTTTTTGAAGTCGGTTTCTTTTTTTGAAAAAGTTTTTGAAAAGAAACTCCAATCATAGCTTTCTTGTTTGAGTCTCTCTAAAAGGCCAACTATTAAACACACAATAAAACACACATGTTTTAGTGACATTTGCCATCACCGTGACAAAAATACATACATTAATTAGTGCACAAATTACAAGTTTAATTATTTTGTACAACCTGTGTCAATGATAATTCGTCATTATCTACATATTGTTATTTTAGTTTTAATTAATGAACCGTTGGGTGTACTTCGTAACATCACTTTAGATCGGTTTCACATAGTTCTAGAATTGAAATGTAGTTAGTTTTTGGAACGAAGTTCCTTATCGCGCGTTGTGAAAGGGAGCTAGACGGAAAAAATTCTTACGAAAAGTTGGCACGACACTTTTTTGCCTGGCCCCGCACCTCGCGCCTGCATCCCGCGCCCCGTACCCCTCATTCAACCCCCGTTCCTCGTGTCGGCGTGCACATATTTCTCTGTCTCTCTCTCTCTCTAATAGAAAGCAAGTTAGATATTTTCGTTTCGTCTTTCTATTTCGCATTGAACAGTGTGGGGTTGCGACGATTATTTATGTTAACTTCGTTCCATCTAGGTGTCCCTTGACACCTCTCAAGTTTTTTTTTTTAAACTTACACATACTAGGAATTTGTACTTTGTCGTGGGTGCGTTTACAAACATAATTCACATACAAAAACGCCCAGACCCGAAACAACTACTTGTAGATCATACAAATATTTGTTTCATGCGGGAGTCGAACCGGCTACACGCAGCGCAGTAGTCCAATCGCTCAGCCACTGTACTAACCGTGTCGTCAACAGATTATTATCAAGGAAAGATGTGTGAGTACAATGATAGTACTCCTGACCGATTTCGGCCACGGCGGCCAATCTCAACTCAGATTAGACATCTGTGCCGGATATACTGCAGTGCACAAAGACATTAAACTATATACGAGCAGTAGACGGGACATCACGAAGAAATTTGTGATCCAAAATTTTTTACCAATAGGTAAAAAGTCCCTCAGTCTAGTAGTCGCGTTGCTATGCAACGCTTAGATATTGGTACTGACAAACGGCATCAACAATTTTGTATGACAATTTTCCCAATGCCCGCTCTACAGGTTCTTTTAAATCTCTTTGGCAGTGCATAAGTTTGCCTCAATAAGTTAACTTTCTGGGGTTAACTCTTATGTAATGCTGTATAATGTAAAAGTAACAATTAAAAAAAAAACTTCAGAGGTGTCAAGGGACACCAGGATGGAACGAAGTTACTGTATACACTCAACAAAAATAATCGTCGCGACTACACTCCACTCCACTCCGTTCCGCTCTGCTCAGCTCCGCTCAGCTCCGTTCAGCTCCGCTCCGTAATCCGACACGACCGGAGAGTGCCCAGGCGCAGGATCAACGGCGCCCTATATAACTTAGTGCAGTTAAAAAAAAAAACGTTTTTTTTTAAAACAAGCTTATTTATTGTTGAATAAACACTAACGATAGACAAAGTACTCGTCAAGACAAATCAAAAGATTCCAAAGGCGGTGGGTTTGCCGCGTGTCATTGCAGAGTTCCTTTGCCTAGTAGCTTCCATCATCAGATCAGCTCCATGTCATCATAGTCACGCGATATAAAGACACGCGAGAGCGTGGCCAGCCAAGTTCAGGCGCGCTATACAGGGTGGACTTTTGTAATGCCACCTGGAGGGAAAGTACTCTTAATACTGCAGATAGAAAATTTTACTCAAAGGAAACATTCCTTTATTTTTGAATAGAAAACAAACTGCAATCAAAGATTTTCGAAAATTCTCTTCTCCCACACCCGGTAATAACTCTCCCTCCAGGTGGCATTAAAAAATTCCACCCTGTATATGCAAACTTTTTAGTTCAATCGGGAACCGGGAAGTGGATCAAGAACTTGCAAAAATTTAACTATAGACAACTGGGCAGGTAAAACTAAATAAAAGATTGTAATAATGTACATATTGTACATATCCGCACTAGATTTTTCAGAGAGGGTTTCTGGAAAAAAACGATCAAAATGCATCCGATAGTAGGTATATCGGTCAACCAACTGCTATATTGATTAAATGAGTTCAATAGTGGTTAAACAATTTCGGTTTTATATACCGAAAATCACAATGTAAAGCACTTTAATTTCATGAAATTAACCACAAATACTTTAAGTGAAATTAATTCCCTCAAAATTCGTTTTGCTCTAAAAACGCATGAATGCGTCTGGTTGCTAAATTAGGGCAATATGGGGACAATTAGCACTTTGAAATGAGAATTCTAGGAATAAATAATTTAGTAAACAAAATGTTGCTAAGTTTCGGAACAGGCACTGGTAGACGTCTATGGCGACGGACGTCACAAGAAGATCTCAAGCTACCGTAGGCGTGGACATGCGGGCGGCGAGTAACGGGCAACTCGTCACCCGACCATGGACCATGCCTGGGTCGACGGCGCGTTGTGTTCCACGAGTGCCTCAAAGAGCGTCAGCATAATGACGGGGTTTAGAGGGCCAAAGCCTGCTGGGGTCGCGAGACTTATCTCATTACCATGACCCTGGAACGTAAAGGGCTAATAAAGGACACCGTGGATTTTAGTCAGGACAAGTCCGACAGTCCCTCTCGCCCTGCCCGGGATGGAAGGACTAATTGATAATTTTACCACGCTAAAAAAGAAAGTGAAAGAGAGAAAGTGTCCATGCGAGAATAATGATTTATCGAAGCGGAGTGAAATAATCGTCGTATAACAATTCACGCTACGGATCCCGTTCTCATTAACCGTATAGTTCGATAGCGCCCCCAAAAGGGGCGCGACAAGTAAACCTACGCTGGCTCAATAGTGGGTCCAAAAGGGGCAAACGTTGTAGTCATACGACATCCTCATTATAAATTAAAAAAATATAATATTCTCTGCGTAAAATCCTATGAGTGCGCATTAATTAAGAATGTTAAATAAAAATCTGATTTATTTACGAAATTAAAACTTCTACATTTAGCGCCTATTTTCATAATTTACCGTAACAAAATCCAAAAGTGTAAATACGATCTTCGCCATTTTGATGGCAGTGCTGGGTGGGGCTAAAAATCATAAAAAACGTGGTTTTCGGACATCCAACGGATCATTATAGGAGGAATGAATAACTCGTCATTTAGTATTGTAACGAATTCACACGTATTTCAACATAAATTAGCAGTGGTAATGAAAAAATTGATATCTGAACTCGAACTTTCGCGCCACTTTTGTTTGTTTACATTTTTATTTTGCACTTGGATCACACACGCGAGCTTTAACTCCATTATAATAAAGATAAATATCATGCCAAATATTATAAATAACGTAAAAAAGACCAGATCTTGGCGTAATTCTCTAATACAGGGCCAATAACACGTATTTTTCATTACCACTACTCAATTTGTATTCGTAATCGACAACCATGTTATTTTTTTTAATCGTAATGATGTGTGAAAGCGAGTATTCTAATCGATTCCATAATTGATTTTTTTGTCAACTCGAGTGAAAAAAATAAGGATATTAGGAAATCGATTAATAAAAATTAAAATAAATTTGTTTTATGCTTAGAATACAATTATTATCTATTATAATATAATTTAAAGCTTTTATAATAATATTACGTACATTGTCATTCCCAAAAAAACAATAATAGACAAAGGAACAATGTCAGATAATAAATGTTTGAATGCGCGGCAATTATTTAATTCAAAAATTTTGAATTAGGAATGCACTCGCTGAGGTACTCGATAATCAAAATATGTAATAACTTTTAATTTATTAGCTAATTTTTACTGTACATTTTATTTTGTACAATCATATAATTTTTAATGTTGAATGAATATAAGTAGAATGCCTTGGATTTTGATAGGCTTATTTTAAATGAGTTTGTTTCCTACCAAATAAAAGTTTTTTTTTTTTTATCGTGGAAAATCATCAAATGAGTCCTTCCACCCCGGGCAGGGCGGGAGGGACTGTCAGACTTGTACTGACTAAAATCCACGGTGTCCTTCAATAGCCCTTTATGTTCCGGGGTCATGAAATAACTCCCGCGACCCCGGTAGGCTTTGGCCCTCTAAGTTCTCATTATGCTGACGCTCTTTGAGGCGCACGTGGAACACGACGCGCTGTCGACCCGGGCATGGTCCATGGTCGGACAGCGAGTTGCCCTTTACTCGCTGTCCGCATGCCCGTGCCTACGGTGGCCGGAGATCGTCTGCCGACTTCCGACGCTGCGGGCGCCTACCACTATGGTTGGGGCGGAAGGAGGACGCTGTCTTCTCCCTCTCGCGGCTCCAAACAAAAGATAGCCGAATTAATTATTTTATTGTACTTTGGGGTTTGAAGATTTGTGGCATACCTACCGCCGCCATTTTGATTTTTTTTCAAAATCGCGGCCAGCTTTGAAACCTTTTTAGATCGTTAGCTGACATTAATGCCAACAAAAAGTATTATGACAACAACCCGCGTAAAGTTTCAGGTTTCCGAGATAATAACCGTGAAAGTTAATCATGTGACATTCACAATTCTAAGCTAGTGTATGTGTTCGAATGTATCAAGATGTTAAAAATAATAACTTTTTGTACGTAATATTTATGTTGCATTATATCTGCATGTTATTTAAACATTATACGTCTGATATAATCTACTTTTTGAATTTAATAGATTATTTTTAGACCGTCTACACTTATTTGAATGTAATATCTTCTTAAGATTTAACTATCAATACGATAGTAATACGTTAAATAAAAGTATAAATAATTATGACACAACTCGCCTCACCCGCCTGCATTGTAGGTGTCTCGATCGCACCTTTGAAATATATGAGGCGTAGAAAGAGAAGAGTATAATTCATCTATGGTATGATGTATTATATTTTAGTGATAAATATACCTAACCATGGTACGAGTATGTCACCTTTACTTTTTGCAATTTTGGTAGGGATGGTTAGATTTTGCCACATTTTTAAATATCGAATTTCTTATTTGTACATGAAGCCATAACTTAGCCGTTACATTGTATCCCTATCATCAACAATAATGACCACTACAGACTTGGATTGGCTTGTACCGGAAGAGTATTTACTTCGCGTGTAAAAAAAAGAGATATTTTGATTTCTTTTAACGATTCCGCGCTCGAATATTCTCGCAGTCAGACGTAATACAAAAAGTAAAAAATGCCTAATTGTGCCGTATTGAGTTGTAGAAACAATACATACACAAGAAGTAGGACGACTATGTCGAAGTTTGTATACTAAATTACAGTTGTACAGTTGTATCACAAAAATATCCATGCAAAATATGACACGCTCGTCTCGATACAAATCGAAGAACATATTGCTTCTATCCAGATAATATTGCTGTGATGGCCACAGTAAGCAGAAGCATCATGAGGCATGATAGGTACCTAGTTTTAATATCATTATCAATTCATTATCATAACAGCCGTAGAAAGTCCACTACTGGACTAAGGCCTCACCCAAGGATTATCCATTAGTTAGATGGTTATTGCCACGCTTGGCAGGCGGTTTGACGAGCGCATTTATTTCAGCTTATTAGTCTTCCAACGCTTCCAAATCATCAAATGAGTCCTCCAACAGGACTCATTTGATGATTTTACCACACTAAAAAAAAAAAAAAGCTGCTGCCCATTTGAAGAGTTTAAAGCTGAGGGGCTATGGATCTTACATTTTGCCCTATCCCGCGATCGAAGACCAGGATTATCGTTTACTTACTAAAATAATATATTAAGCCTTTGTTATTCCGAATTAATGTGGACAACTTTAACACTTTATATCTCAGAAACCTGAAACTTTACGAGGGTTGGTGTCTTAATATTTTTTGTTGTTATTGATGTCAGCTATCGATTTATAAAGGTTTCATGGCTGGCCGCGATTTTGAAAAAAAAACAAAATGGCGGCAGTAGGTATGCCACGCTCCATAGTAAAATCTTCAAACCCCTTTGTTTCGTGAGATTGGTTTGGTCATGTAAGTATTACACGTCAGAAATCGAGCTTTTGAAATAAAAAAAGAAAATGCTAGGTATTATATTTTTTTAAACTATTCGATGTCGCTGAGGATCAAATTCGGTGAAGTAATGTTACCTTGGTAAAATATGAAATAATATACAAACAATAATTTAGTCATTGTACAGCAGAATAAAATCAAAATTCGCGCAAACTCTATTTACACCACGTAGTGATAATAAAAATTTGAAATAAGAACACTATGTTGTGAACATGTAGCGAAACATTATTTAATGGAAAAAAATCCTTATACCTACCTCAAGTTTGTCGCATGTTTCTACTTCACAGAATATTGATAGTTTGATTGCTGAATTTATATTTCAAAAATTTAATTTTTGATGTTATTTAATTTTTTATCAAATCGGCCTCGAGACTTCCTTAAGGATTTTTCGCTATTCCTCATAGTTTAAAATTTAGCCAAATACGCCCCGTTGGAAATTCTAATTGTTTGTTACTGCAAGGAATCATTTAGAAGTACTCCCATCTCTCAGCATTAGATCCGAACCCGGTGTTTGTCTTTTCACGTTTTTTAGATCCGTTTTAAAAAGATAAATTGAAATTAATTAACGAAAACACAAAATATAAGTAAAACCATATGATTGAATTTAAGTTTAGAAGACACATAGGTATGTTTAGCCTCCAATGAAACACCGATAAATAAATTATTGCGTAAACGAAATAATACTTGAAAATTTTAAATATTATAAAATGATTCAGATTTAGTTTCATAGACTTATTGCATGGACTGAGCTTTCTATAGTCAAAAAGCAGATAAATCAGGGGTGCGTTTAAATCCTTCGGCGGTATTTCGCCGGAAAAAAATTAAACTAGCGAGGGTTCGCTGAACGGGGGTGCGTTTAAATCCTTCGGCGGTATTTCGCCGGAAAAAAATTAAACTAGCGAGGTTTCGCTGAACGGAGTCATAAGTTTCTGTCAATGTTAGTTGTCAAATTCAATTGACAGCTCAGTTTATTGAACAAATAATCAATTTGCCGGTTTTTAATATAAATCCATAATCCACAAATAATATTTACTCTATAAAATAAAAATAATATTCGTTTTTACGGCGCGAATCGAGCAAAACAACAAAACTTAATGTCAATCTGACAGCAGGATAAAATTTTGCGTGGTAAAAAGGTCGCAAATATTTATTCCATTTAGTAAAAACTTCTACCAGCGGACGACCGTAAACGGGGCAGATTAAATTTTAGTTAGCTTCATTTATCACCTCTCGGTGTGCTTGAACGGGGTGTTTGACATTTAGTCAGTATAAATTTAAACTGGATAAAGGATTTAAACGCAGCCCGGAGTCATAAGTTTCTGTCAATGTTAGTTGTCAAATTCAATTGACAGCTCAGATTATTGAACAAATAATCAATTTGCCGGTTTTTTACAAATCCATAATCCACAAATAATATTTACTCTCTAAAATAAAAATAATATTCGTTTTTACGGCGCGAATCGAGCAAAACAACAAAACTTAATGTCAATCTGACAGCAGGATAAAATTTTGCGTGGTAAAAAGGTCGCAAAAATTTATTCCATTTAGCAAAAACTTATACCAGCGGACGACCGTAAACGGGGTAGATTAAATTTTAGTTAGCTTCATTTTTCTCCTCGCGTTGTACTTAAACGGGGTGTTTGACATTTAGTCAGTACAAATTTAAACTGGATAAAGGATTTAAACGCAGCCCAGTCCATGCTCTATGTCTTGTTTTACTTTTTTTTTCATGTTCGATTATGTTGCGAGTATCGATTAGGCTGAATGAAGGTTTTTAATCGTTTTGTGAATATTGTGTTTACGGTCAGCACTAAAAAGAGTCATGTTGCAACATAGTTTTTGCAAATTTTTATCCAGACTTTGATCGTTATTATTTATGAAATTATGTATGAACATTGGCAAATCTAGTAATGTATATAGTAAGTTATTTTATTTATTTCACTGTTTAACCATTATTATCATGTGATAAGCTTCTTTATGTACATATTTTTCAGCACATCTAAATTACCTAGTTTTTGGAATGATGTAGCATTTTGTATGTTACACACATTTTACAACAGAATAAGGCAGTTTTATTGACTTCAACATGTTCTTAGAGATATTGTTCACAAACTTATCGCATGAAATAGCTGTAGTAACATATTTTTGATCAAAAATTGGATGCTGAAAGTTGACAAAAAATCTTGTGTAATATCTCAAATTTCGAATCACCCGGTCGACTCAGCTGATGTGTCATGTGTCAAAATATTGTCGTGCAGAGTGGTTAATACAATCATAATTAAAAATATTTAAGAAATCATGGTTTTGAAACTTTTTGAGCGCCCATAGGTATGTTGTGTGGCCTCTTTATAAACATAGTAGTACAATGGAGTAGATAATTAACATGCAAATTGTTTTTTTTAAGTCAAATTTTTAATTGTTTTTTTTATGAAATATTTTTCGAGACTCTTCTTCAAATTAGTTTAACTGCCCTGGGTGGAGCTGAAGGGATAGTTTATGGTTTCTTACTCAAAGCGTAAAACTGAATCGTATTATTAAGACTTCGTTGTCCGTCTGTCTGTTAGTTCATCCGTCTGTCACCAAGCTGTAGCTAATGAACCTGGTTCACCCTTGTTTGGCAGAACAACTTTTCGTCGAAAATCACTCCTGCTAATTTTGGTTACTATAAAGTTGTTTAGTCGAATTATTCATTTCACCGAATAATTACTTTTTATATTTTTATTTGGCCTATTTATTTCTTTGAAATAATTTCATTTGACCGAATTTTCAATATCACTGATTTTATTTAAACTAATGTTTCACTAGACTAATAATGATTTAGTCGAAATATCGCATCGAATATTCATTTAACTAATTATTCGTTTTCTTTCATTGTCTATAAAAAAATTGGGCTCCGCCTAGCTACCTTGGTAGGTGATCAGCAATTTTACCAAGGATGCAAGAGCGAGCGAAGCGAGCTCGGAACCTGGGGCACCCCAAGGTTACTTTAAACCTTGCAAACAGAAACAGGAGCCCCGCGAAGCGGGGCTCCGTCGAGCTACCTTGGTAGGTAGTAATCGGCAATTTGACTAAGGATGCAAGGGCGAGCGTATATTACTGATGAACACCTACCGAGGTAGCTTGAGGGAGCCCCGCTTCGCGGGGCTCCTATTTCTGTTTGCAAAGTTTAAAGTAACCTAACATGAAGAGGATGGCGGGGTCTTTCAGACCCCGCCATCCCCTTCGAACCTAACCTGTCCGAGTCGGGGTGCCCCAAGTCCCGAACTCGCTTCGCACGCCCTTGCATCCTTAGTTACTGATTACCACCTACCGAGGTAGATCGACGGAACATAAATATTTACAATATTTTCTTTTCTGCATTACATTACACCAATCGAATATTCGATAAACTAAATTTTATACCACCTGAATATTATATCAAATGAATATTTTACCTTTTGATCAATAGCGCAAATGTTGTTATCGCAAATAAATATTCGATGAAATGAAAATTAAATTAACCGATAAAATACAAACTGATTATTTTCTCGAACGTTGTTCGAATTAGTAAAATTATATCAAAAGTTGTTCGACCAAACAAGGGTGAACCTATGAACCTAGATAGAGAAAAGACATTTTTACAGATGACGTATTTTGGTTGCCGCTATAACAACTTTGGTCATTTTGAGAAAAAGGCTTTCAAAGAATTGGCTTTTTTGAGAATTTGCAACTCTGTTGCCATTTTGAAAATAAGAATTCTGCGCTTCAACCATATTTAGGTCTCAATAAACTTTTAAGACCCTCTAATGGGGCCCTGTTATTATGCCGATACTCCTTGAGGCAAAATAATATCTGGTTGACCGAGCTTCGCTCGATTTTTAAATATCTGTATCTTGGGAAGCTTTTCTCTAACCTGGGACCTTGATAAATCGATTCCTTGAGCCGAAAAACCCCTAATCTGTACTTTTCATGAAAATCCTTGGAGCCGTTTCCGAGATCCTGATTATCCTACTACTATTATAAAGCCGAAAGTTTGTAAGTATGGATGTATGGATGTTTGTTACTCTTTCACGCAAAAACCACCGAACGGATTTGGCTAAAATTTGGTACACAGATAGTTTATAACCTGGATTAACATATAGGATAGTTTTTATCCCGATTTTATGTTCCCGTGGGATAATTTTCGGGTTGTAGCGGGTGAAGCCGCTGGCAACAGCTAGTATTAATTTTATTAAATAAGAAATGACAGGGTTTTGATTTTAATTTAAAATAATAATGGAATAACATCGCCCGTTATGCTCGAAAAAATCAACCGTTAACATTACACGGGGTAGTGATGGGCTGACTATGAAACTTTGGCCGACTAGCCGACTACTCGGTAATGTCAAGGTTGACAATTATATGATCGGGTCGGCATTAATCAAAACAGCTGAACGGTAAAACCACAGCACAGCAGTCGATCACTCAATTACTGCGTCAATCGTGTCACCAATTGAGTCGAACAAGTGCATTAATTGCTTTGGGTCGGCTTTTTTGCTCGACAAATATCGTCGAACCGACAATGGCCGGCCCGCTTATGTGTATATGGCAACCCCTGGCGGCATTTAGCGGCAAACACATTAAAATGCATTCAATAGTATCCGTTGTGTTACAGAACAAAATCAAAATTATTTGTTCTGCTTTGAACTAGAAAATAGTATTAATTATTTTCTTGAATTAAATAAAATTGAAGAGTATCAAAGGAAGATTCGAATGATTCCTACGTTACGAGTAGATATAACGGCGGCTCCACATTACCGTCACAATACCGTCACTGATCGGGGTACAGGCGCAAACGCGTGAACCCTACGAAAACCATCAACATTCTCGTTCGCGCCTGTTCACCGGGGTTCATGGCACTAATGTGGAGCAGCCGCTATAATAAGTAGAAAGGCTAATCATAGGAAAAATCACTCACATTTGTCAACTTGTCGGTGCTTTTTGAAATCCAATCGAAAATTGTTGGTGTATTCCCGTTCGTCTACTCGACTTTGTCCCCCGAGGGGGACGAACGGGAATTTACAAAAATAATATTTAATTTGTTCCCGATCGTCCCAATCCTAATTCAAGAGGGGACGAATGGGAACAAATGTTCTTCAATTAGTGCTATTCGTTCCACTAAAAAGATTTGTGCTGAAATATGTTTATTCGTTGTTGATAATTTACTGACCCTATTTATGTGTTAAAATAATGAGTAAACTTTTCTAACACTTAGATAATGTAAAACGTAAAATCTTGCCATCATACACATAAGCAACTGTAACTACAAAAAAATAGTGACTTATATTTCAAAAGGAAACAACCTGAACAGCATAAAGTCTGTTTGTAGTGTTTAATTTTAATATAATACAGACTTTTTTTATAAGCTCTATACACTGATTTTTTAATCATATTTTTTAGTTATATTGATAATTACATTCTTATTTAATAAAAGTGGAACCATAGGGAAAATAAATAAAGAATTCCCGTTCGTCCCACTCGGGGGACGAAGTCGAGGGGATGAACGGGAATACACAATATTGTTGGACCTCTGCAAATGTGGCCGACTGTAGGGGACATCTCTAAATATTGTGTCACCTTAATCTGTTAAACTAAAATTTGAATAAAAAATGAAGTAGACGAAAATTATAAAATGTTTTTTATGACTCATATCTTACTCAATGTCACGGCTTTTGTGCACCTGCATGCAGTTTATGCCTTTAATTTAATTTGTCCGATTATCTTTAGGGGTTCCGTAGGTATAATTATGTAGAGTCTGCGCCACAACTTTTTTTTTCTATCATCAAATGAGTCTGAGCCTGGGCGGGGCGGAAAGTACTGTCAGACTCTTACTGACTAAAATGTAGTAGTTCTGGGGCCACGGTATCTTGGATTAAGAAAATTCCGCGACCCCAGCAGACATTTGGCCCCGTCGGTGACGCGTGAAACACGACGCGCCACCGACCCGGGCTTGGTCCTTCGTCGGTTCGGGTCGTCGGACGGCGAGCTTACCCATTACTCACCGTTCGCAAGCGCTCTCCGCCGCTGTGCCTTCTGCTACTCAGAGGGTTGTTGACAGGCTATTCGCAGGCGGGCAAAGAGAGGCACTGTGTGCCTAAGAGTTTTTGCCCGCATCCCAGGGTGCACCGGCCCGAAGAACTGGTCTTACCCCCGGACGTATTCGAGAGGGAACTCCAGTCCACGGGCGCACGTGAAGGTTTCCTGAGCACCGCGAACTGCGGAAAATTTGAGGTATTACATTTTATAATTCCATAAGTATTCTATGGCTGCGGTGCCCTCTCTAGAAAGTCTCAAGGATCGAATACCCCGGGAAAATTTAAGCAGGGTTGAATACACTTTTGCCTTTGTTATAATTGACAATTTTGACAGTAAAATTGCACATCTAACTAGTTTGTCGTTTAAGTGTCATTTAAACGGAGCAAGAACTCGCATGCACAAGGACACAGGCCTCCTCTCTGTGAGAGGGAGTGGGCCATGATCCCACGCGGGCCCAGTGCGGATTGGTGTATGTCACATGTCTTCGAATTTTTGGTTCTAGGACATGAAAGTTTCATCACGATGTATCCTTCACCGTTTTGAGAGCAGTGGTTATGTAATAAATTACACAAAGTAATGCGCCTGGCGGGGTTCGAACCCCTGACCTACAAGTACAACTCGTAAGTCGGAACCGATACCACTGGGCCACCACTCTCCTTTTGTACTGTTTCTTTTGTAAAATTAATAATTAACTAAGATAATTATAACGGATCCTGATTCAAAGGTGGGGCACTCATCCCTTTTGGTAGTGCCGGACGTCATTTTCTCCGTAGCTTACCATACTAATTTGTGAAATATTGCCAATTTTTGAAAGCGCCGTATTCGCGTCGTCCATACTAAAAGAGAAAACGTTTTCCTGCCCCTAAATGTTATCTCTGAAAGTTACAGGCACCTGTAAGAGTTACTTTTGAAAAAAAAAACTTATAAACCTAGTTTTTTACTCTTTCATAAGTATGCAGCAGTGTATTGGATGTAGATTTAATATTGGAAGAGGGAACCCTAAAAATAACCAACTTACTCGTTATAAAGCACTGACAGTCACCGGTAATATTCATTACCGAGTTTGTTAACACATGGAGCAGTGAATACCATAATAAAATCTATTCTTAGAATTTTATTGTTAAAAAAATATATCTCATGATTTTTTAGAACAATTGGCCTTTTAAAGTAAGAAAAAAATGTGGGAAAACAACTAAAGTATGAATCAGTTACCTTCAAGAACTTGAGTGCTATAAAATTTTTGCATAATTATATATACATAGATAGATATATATTTTGTGTTTAAGTTTTCAAAATAACAAGTTTTTTATTTTAGTTTTAATGAGCATAATAAAATTATACTTTTTTTGTGTAGGCACAGGAAAACGTAAATTATAATTTAAAAAAAAAATGTTCTGTTTATTTTATACAATAAAATGAGGTTTTTTGTTCGAAACAAATACGTGAACTGCTACCAGGAAAACATATCAGTAAATGTTGATACCAAATATTATTAAAAATAAATAGACATTTCGTTGTAAATTCAGAAGGATATATCGGAGTTTTAACCATGAACTTTTCACCTTTTGCGAAACAGGTAAGTGTAAAATAGTTAATTTTTATAGATTTTAATTATTATGCTTTCGTATTCTAAGAAAAAGTGCTTGCGTATTTCGTATTAAGCTCGTGGCTATATAATTACAGCCGCAAAGGCCGATCTTCCAAGTTAAGTCTCACTTGCCGAGGTTGGTCTGTGGATGGGTGACCATCTGTTATAGCAGTTTCCTCCGTGTCTCGGAAAGCACGTAAAGCCGTTGGTCCCGGCTGTCATTTGTAGATCTTTGACAGTCGTTACTGTTTGTCAGCAGTTTTAAAGTCTGACAACCAGTCCTACCACGGGGTATCATTACAAAGTTATTGGGTTGTGGAGGTACGATAGGCAGTTGCTCCATGTAAAATACTGATATTCAACTGCATCTAGTTCGACTGGAAGCCGACCACAATATACATAATTATTTGGGAAAAGTATAGGCAGATGATGATATTGATAATTATTAATGATTATTTATTATGAAAAAGTAAATAGTCGTCGACAAAACTTAAGACAAGTTCGACTCGTTCTAATCCTCGTCGTAAACTTTAACGATTGTTCGACATATTGATTGTAATAATATAACGCACTATTTATTTTACGTAATGTGATGAAGGCTCATGTTTACTTTAAAGTTCTAGAATAGCCTGTTGTTCTAGTGGTTAGTGAACCAGACTGCTATGGCGGAGGTCGTGGGTTCGACTCCCACCCAGGGCAAATGTTTGTGTGATGAGCACGATCATTTGTTCAGTGTCTGGGTGTAATTTATCTACAATATGTATGTATTTAAAAATATTTAAGTATGTTTATCATTTGTCTAGTACCCATAACACAAGATCTGCTTAGCTTGGGACTAGATGGCGTTGTGTGATAGTTGTGAAAAAAAAAGTTCTTGAAAAAATGAGCGCACATGCACAAAGGCGCATAACTACATAATTTTTTAAACTTCGCTGTCTTTCAGAGAATATAGATTATTGTCTCATTCAGAATCGCTACTGATTTACTCTCAAACAAAGACTTCGATTATTCACTCTTGGGTGAAGTGAGATCGTTAACGTTACAGAATAGCACTACAACTCGACGCTGTCCAAAGGCCTCTCCTAACTCCTTCAAAATCTTTCTGCTTTGTGCAATAACCGGCCTTATTTACCCATAATCATTCACGTTTAATATTGAAATGCTATATCAAACAGAATCTGAAACCCAGTGATGTTTACCAAGAATTCCTGACATTAATAATCCATAGTATTAAATGTTGCCCGTGTATATTGTAAGCCTTTGGTCGAAGCTAGCGGGAAATCCATGAATACATAGTTGGGTAAACTCTGAATAAGCCATTCTAGGAATTATATATACAATGTTGCTATGAACTATTTTGCATTTGAAATATGGGATAATCTATATATCTTATCTTACACAAATAAAATTGGAGTGTCTGTTTGTAATATTGAAAATAATCGTTGATTACTACATACTTACGAATATACAGCGTGTAAGATTTGATTTGATTTGATTTGTAACGTTAATAACCCAAAACCTCTCGTGGGGTAACTCAGCCCATGTTACTGAACAATGTTTGTTCTAAAACTTTTGGAAAAAAAAAAAGATTTTTGATTTTTTTTTAAAACACCCAGGGCGGAGGACTATTATTTAGGTACCTACAACCTTTATAAATTACTATTAGACATTTGAGCAGTTGATGGCCCAATGGTATCGGCCTCGACTTACGAGTAGGTCGTGGGTTCGAATTCAGCCTGGCGCATTACTTTTTGTGTGATTTATTTCATCACCACTGCTCCCAAAACGGTGAAGGAAAACGTCGTGAGGAAACGGGCATGTCTTAGAATTGGAACCATCGAATTCGAAGACATGGTGACATCCACCAAGCCCGCGTGGTGGATTATAGCCCACTCCCTCTCACAGAGGGAAGGCCTGTGTCCCAGCAGTGGGAACATTATAGGCTGATGATGATTAATATTGGAGCATTGTGTTTGTTGCAATTTTCGTACAGTTGAAACTGGTGGCCTACCATAACGAAAAGCTTAAATAGTTCTGCTCAGGGAACGAGATGGCGCTAGACGACTTTTATAGCTCTATCTCTTTCACACAGTCTTACTACTCACGCTTTAAAACGTCATAATAGGTCACCTTGACTAGTTAATAATAATAATAATATTCCACTACTATCACACAACGCCATCTAGTCCCAAGCTAAGCAGAGCTTGTGTTATGGGTACTAGACAACTGATAAACATACTTATATATTTCTAAATACATACGTATTATAGATAAATGACACCCAGACACAGAACAAATGATCGTGCTCATCACACAAACATTTGTCCTGGATGGGAATCGAACCCACGACCCCTGGCATAGCAGTCAGGGTCACTAACCACTAGACCAACAGGCCATTCAATAGTTTCGTCCGTCCCAGCAGTGGGAACATTATAGGCTGATGATGATAATGATGATTAAACATTAACATCGTACTTCCAGACGATTGAGCAGTACGTACCTCATCTACTCTTAGTAATAGGTGGTGAATAATAAACATTGACTCAGTATATTTGTCAGTACATAATTATCTAGTAATCAAGTGTTCTGCTGTAATTGCGATATTCTGTCTACAACTGTTTACATTAAGAACAATGATCAATTAATGAGAGTATTTGTTTCGGTATCTTCAAGTTTCTCGTTTAGAGTGTTGCCATTAATTTGTTACTAAAAACATTATTTGAAAGCATACAACTTATGCGCCGTAACTTCGTCTATGCGAATCTCGAAGGTTCGCAAGGCACTACTGTAAGGTTTGCCCGAAGGACACGGTGGAGCATACGGTGCGGGACTACCCCGCTTGGGCAGAGCACTGCCCTGTTATCACGATAGGCCTCTCATGACTTTTGATAACTCTCGGGCGTCTGAGCGAGAGCGAGTGTTAAATGTAGGTAGTAATTTTAGACGGAGTGTGAGGCGATTGTTTCACACTCCTTCTCGCCCCACAGCATGGCCTCGACCAATGCCGGGCGCGAGCGGTCTACGCCCATCGCCTCTTTGAGGACACGGCGGTGCTCTGCCCAAGCGGGGCAGTCCTGCACGGTATGCTCCACCGTGTCCTCTTCGCAGTGGTGACACTCGGTGGCGTCTCTTCCCTCCCTATCCGACACAGGTATTACCCGAAACTTCCGTGTCCGGTGAGGACCTGCGTCATCCGATAGGTCAGGACGCCCTGACGTCTCTCTAGCCACTCCTCTTACCGCCGTGTTTGCGGCGTGCCCGCAACGTTTTAGACTTTAAAAAATTTGTATTTAGCACAGAAATTATGAAAATTTAGTAAAGAAGTGTATCTAAGATTCTTCAGTGGTTTTATCGGAAAGAAATATTTTTAACTGTTCTTTGACCCGTATTTTTTCTCTTGTTACGTAAACCAATTTTTGACGTAAATACAACGCGATATACTCTAGTATTTTTAGACTTTTTATTTATTAGTTAATTGCTATGGGAATATACAGAACAGTAGATAATAATCATTTGTTATTCCCATTAATGCGTCTAAATACACAGATAGACATCTCATTTCCAAATGTAGGTACACTAACAGGAAATAGGCACAATTAGGGAATTCTCATGAAAAAGAATGGAAACATTTAATTCATTTGCTTTATCTCTAAAAGCAATTAATTATTCCGAAGATTTTGAGATAATACAACAAGTGTAATGGCACTACAAAATTATTGTTTTGAATAAAATAAAATAAATAACAAACAAAGTCAGCTTCCCACGGCGCGTGATAATATCATCGTGCGTCACAAATCGTAAAGTTTTCAAATACGGCGATGATGTTATCGATACGACTCTGACATAAATATCGTTCGATCTCGCTCATTTTCCCTATAAATTTATGAAACCGATTTTGTGTCGTTGCTGTTATGGTCTTTTCTTTTCAACGTGGTCAAATCATCAAATTAAAGTTGTACTGACTAAAATCTGTGCTGTCCTTCAATAGCGAGGCTCTTAGGAGGCCCCGTCATTGTGCTGACACTTCTTTGAGGTGCGCACTTCTTTCAGTGAGTAAACGAGATATCGCTAGACAACTTGTATAGCTCTGTCACTTTCGCTCGCCGGAATAAGCCTGGTTTTAAGACGTTGTAATACCCCCCCTTGGTGTTGTTATTTTCTAATGTAAAAGCATCTATTTACGGATCCGACGCGCCAGCCTCAAACTCTAGTCACTCGTAGTGACTGGAGTTTAAGGTCAATACCTTTGCACTACGCGTTGCAACTCGTCATTTAACGCGCCGTGTGAAGCCAGCATAATAAACCCACAAGACATTTTTAGTGTTCAACATTCTCATCAACATAATGTTTTAAATGCTTTTGGTTTGATTTGCTCAAAGACTATAAACGAGCAATAGACGGGACATCACGAAGAAAGTTGTGATCCCAGTCTAGTATACGCGTTGCTATGCAACGCTAGATAGTGCGTACGCACGGCATCAACAATTTTATATGACAACTCTTTGGCTTTGCTATTGAAAAATAGTGATTCCTACTGAAGAAAATTGGCATTTACAATTTTTTTAGACAGTGATAAATGATTTCGTTTAGTAGAGGACAGAAAAGACAGCTATCTAAATCTATAAAATTTTCTTAAATAATAAATGAACCTTATTCTTCTGTAATAAAGTAAAAGGCTTTACAATTTTGTATATTTACAATATAATTTTTTCTTCTCCAGATGTTCGTGGCGACAGCACCACAGTTGGCTGCGATATCCATGGGTGGTTCTTTAGGATACCCATGCGTCCTACTCCAGCAGTTTCAGTCAAATGACACCAATATACATACGGATTTGGATACGCTAACCTGGATTGGTAAGTGCTGGGGCACAGACCTCCTCTCTGTGCGAGGGAGTGGGCCATAATCCACCACGCAGGCCCAGTGTGGGTTGGAAGATGTCGCTCAAACAAGGACGTTTCCTATCCAAACTATGGACCTAGAATTTAATTGATCTACCTAGAATTTGTTTGCCTTTTCACGCAAACTACTTACTGAATCGATCGTCCCAAAATATTGCAAAAACTTAGGTTGTCAGGATATAAACACGGATATACGGATAAAGGGTAGACGTATATCTTTCATCCCGAAAAACAGGTGAGAGCTGTTGCCAAGAAAAAAAACCATTACTTTCATATTCCAGATGGCGCCACTTACACGATCCGTATTGTTTCTCAAATACAGAATAAACTCAAGCGAAGCCGCGGGAAATAATAAGTTTTTTAATAAAAACCCACGTGGCAGCTGAAAAAAGGTGCAGTGACACTATTCATACAACATAAAAAGTGACCACAGCTAGACCGCATTTTGGCACTGCGCTGTTGTGGTATTTGTGAATGAACCTCATTACTGAAAATCCATAGCAAAATCATAAAAATACGGTCTTCTTTTGTTTCAGCATCAATGCACGGTGTTGCTGGCATAGGAGCAACGTTAATGCCAACAATAATGCAATGGAAAGGAAGAAAATACACCTTCATTGGCAGTTCCGTTCTCCTCCTTATCGGCTGGATTCTAGCTTTTACAGCAAAAGATGTTCTCATGGTCCTACTGTCTGCAATTTTTCATGGTTTTGCAAGCAACTGTATCACAATTATCAACCTTGTGACCGTCAGTGAAATGTTAGCTCCTAGATACAGATCCGTATCAATGGTACTTCTAAGCATAAACCAAACTGTTGGACAAGTTCTTGTCACCACACTAGGTACTGTTCTTAACTGGCAGACCGTTGCCATAGTATTAAGTGCTCCAGTACTCATAGCTTTAATGATGGTTATCGTTTGGCCAGAATCACCATCCTGGTTGGCTTATAAAGGTAAATTCGAAGCTACTGAAAAGGCTTTCATATGGTTAAGGGGAACAGATGATGATGAAGCAATGAAAGAGTTGAAAGCGTTGATAGCAGCTCAAAAGGAGTCGAGAAGAAGAATTTCCAAGAAGACAAAAATTCAAGAAACTTGGAGTAAAATGAGGAGAAGGGATTTTTATCTGCCAAGTCTGTACATGTTACTGATTTTAGTGAATTTCTACATCAGCGGAGCATTGCCGTTGTACATTTACAGTAAAGATATTTTAGAAAAGGCTATTGGAGATCCTAAAATAGCTGTTATAGGTTACGTTGTATCCGTTTGTACCTTATTTTCTGGTTCTTTGATATCTTTGATACTAATACGATATTTAAAAACTAAAACTGTGTTGTCTACTTCTTTAGGATGCATTGCTTCTTTATTCGGTTGTTCTTTGGTATCATACTTGCAAAGTAATGGATTTATAGCCAAAGATTCTCTACTGTTTTTGTACTTTTTCATTGGATATACAGTGTTCTGTAATTCTGGATTCAATCCTATGACTTATTCACTGGCTATAGATTTGATGCCAGTAAAGAATAGGGGAATCGGTGGAGCATTATTCAATATATTAACTTGCTTATTGTATGTGGTTACAGTGAAATCTGTACCATACATTATCATTTGGATAAACATTTCATGGACATTCTTCTTACTAGGTTTGTCTTGTTTGATTGGTACTATATTAATTTGGATTTATGTGCCAGAAACTAAGGGTAGAACTTTGCAAGAGATTGAAGATTTTTACAACTATGGTACTTTTGTAATGATCAGAAATTCTGATGACGCTGAAGTAAGTGTGCCAATTGTTAAGAGTACACAATAAATATGTTACGTATTAAATTTATTTTCGTGTTTTGGCTTACGAAATACTGAATGTTAGTGAATAATAAATCTTGTCTGGATAAAGAACTGTTTTCCGTTTCAAGAAACGTATTTTAGATACTAAAAACCTGTACTGCTGGTATGCTGTTTTATTTTTAGCGATAACTTACTCAATTATAACACAATATTCATGTGAATAATTGATGTTTTAATTATGCGAAAATTAATTAAGCTACATGAAGTTACTGAAATTATTTTAACACCTCGAACGTCGTTTAGAACTGATAACACACATTAAGTAGAGCACTTTGGTATTTACTCAATGAAGTCTGACAGTGTCTTTGTCTGTCACAAATCGAAGAATGTGGACTTATAGACGGCGAGTAGCATTAGGTGCCTCGCCGTCCAATCAAGGATCAGGCCAGGCAGTGTTCAACGAGCGCCTTATAGAGATGTCAATATAGTTTTAGGATCCCTCATAAGGCCAATCGTCGGCCTGGGTCTTGGGACTGCTTTAAAAGAAGATCGCGGCCCTGGAAGACAAACAATAGGCTATTTCCGGTTCACCTAGGGCGGGAGGACATATTTTATAATTATTTTTTTGTGAATTTCTAAAAGTCTTAGAACAAACATTGTTCAGTAACATGGGCTGAGTTACCCCAGAGAGGTTTTGCGCATTTAACGTTACACGTTGTACATTTACAACATCAACAACAACATCTTTCGTTCGTGAAACATGAATAAAGTTATTGATAATATCAACAAATTCGCAACCATCTGAAAGAAAAAATCTTCTTTTGTGGTCCCCGATATTATTAGGAGCTTTGATATTTCGACGTAGAACTTCGAAAGCGTTATCTAGGTAACGTTCATCTTTGATCTAGTTTCGAGCTGTGTTATGGGAGAAGGCATTTTTAAATAAAATGTAAGCACATTCTTATCTAGCTCCTGGATTCCTTTTACGCTGATGTCCGTTGCGTACGTATTTATCAGAAATCAGTGGCGCGTACGTACGTGTATTTTTTGCTGACGAACGCGACCGAAATATTTTTTTTTATTTTTATGTGAGATGGGTTTGCTCTTGACCTTAGTCTAGGTCAGGAATAAATAAGACAAGCTCGACCGTGGAGCAAGCTTACCCAGAAGAAGCCTGTTCACTCTAACTTTGAAGAGATTAGGGTTGTATGCGTTCGGAAACACAGACGCAGGCAGAGAGTTGCACTCTCCGTTTTTTTTTTTTTTTTTTGGATTTTTATGACCTGGTCATTCGGACCTTTAAGTCAAGTCTTATTTAATTTTCCAAAAACACTGCACTGTGTATCACTTCACTTTTTATATTGATCCAATCGTGTTTTTAATATATTTATATAGAGGTTTGAAATTGTTTTTGTCTTTTAATATTTGGTTAAGTGGCGGCGGGCGGGATGAAGAATTGATCACATCACTTTCACTGAGTTCACTAGCCAACACTAATCTGTCAAGTAGGAAGTTTTGACAGTCGAAGATAAGATGTTCCATGGTTCCTTCTTGGGATTCACAATGTGGGCATATATTACTTCTAATAATATTAAGTCTAGCAAGGTGTGACGGTGCAGTATTATGGCCAAAGCGCAATCTATTTATCGTAGTGATAAAGTCTCGGCTGGCTTCCTTCAATTTATTGTACCATGGCATAACAGGTAATCTTTCTTGAATACTTCCATACCATTTTCCTTTGACGTCTTGGTCTTTCTTCCACATTTCTAACCATAACTTACATACACTTTCATTAATACATTGCAGGAAGTCAGTCATAGGAATGTCCATTCTATTACTAATATCTACAGCATTACTACCTTCGTATGCGGTTTTATCAACTGCTTCATTGCCAGAGATACCTCGGTGAGAAGGAACCCACAGGAAAGCTATTTGGATGTCCTTAAGGTAATATTGATGAATTATTTCCTTGATAAAATACAGAATGTGATTTGACTTATATGATACTGTAAGATTAGTTAGGGCATTTATCAAACTTAATGAATCAGAAACTATCAAAAAGTATTTACAATTATTAATTTGACGAATATGTAATAATGCCTGATAAACCGCATACGCCTCTGCAGTGAATATGGTACATGTATTGTGCAGAACAAAGCTTCGAGAGATTTTGCTTTGAGAATCATATATAGCGGCGTGCACATGATCACTCCCCTTACTGCCATCAGTGTAAATAACATAATAATTTGTGTTATCTGCCAAAAACTGTAACATATCTAAATTATTGTTAATGGAATTCTGCAATTGTTTTACAGGATGTGCAATACAATGATATGAGAAGGAGTAACATGGCCATGGACACTGTTTTCTAATACTAGTAAAACTATTTATTATTTCTGACAATATTTTGGACAATGTTGGGGATTTGCCATTCAAAAGATCCTCTCCTGTTGTGAGAGGCCCAGGAGTTCCACTTACAGAAGGTATAATTTTGTTAATAATTTTTCTGTTATTTCCTGCAATTAATTTAAGACAGAATCTCTCTGCAAGTAGAATACGTCTCAAAATTAGGGGCATAATTCTGGTCTCCACTTCCATGGCCCTTATGGGAGTAGAGCACATTGCACCAGAAATTGTTCTCAAAGCCCTGTTCTGCAATAAATCTAGTTTATTTACATGAGTACTATTTATATACACTAGTGAACTATAATCAAAATGACTTCTCACTATACTTTTATACAACATTGACAAAATTTTGGGGTCTGCTCCCCATGAGACACCTGCAAGACATTTAATTATATTTAATCCTTTGAGAGCATTCTTTGATATATGTTTAATATGTTCGTCAAAAGTTAATTTTCTGTCTATTACTACCCCTAAAAATTTCTTTGAATTTACTGGATTTATAAATTCCCCGTTATAAACTATTTTTGAATTAGTATTATCTTTTCCAAATATCATGACACTGCTTTTAGAGGGATTAATTTTTAAATGAAGCACATCATTATAATAGTGAAATAGTTGGGATAAGGCTCTATTAACATTGTCTATTGCACATTCTAAATTATAATTACTACTGTACAAAACAATATCATCTGCAAACTGCAAAATATCTACATTACTATTTACAAATTTACAAATCTCACTTGTGTATATATTATAAAGCAAAGGAGATAGTGTGGCACCCTGCATTGTACCCCTAGATGCACATTTTGGACCATGTAATGTATTATTGTGTCTTACATAGAGTGTTCTTGTAATCAAAAAATTGTAAATCCATTTACATAGTTGACCAGGCACACCTAACCTAGACATAACTTGTACTAGTATAGCTGGATCTAGACTGTCAAAAGCACCTTGAACATCTAAAAATACACAAACAGTGTGTAATTTTCTCTCCTTTGCATGTTTCAGGTCTGAAACTAAGGAAGTGAAGCTGTCTGCACAACTTCGCCCTCGACGAAATCCATATTGTACATGTGGAATGATGCCATTAGATTCCATATACCAATCCAAACGATTTTTAATCATGTTCTCAAATAATTTACCTAGACATGAAGACAGTGATATGGGTCTATAAGAGCTGGCAAGCTCTGAGGGTTTATCTGGTTTGAGAATCGGAATGACACATTGTGTTTTCCATGGTTGTGGAATACATTTACAATGCCAAAGTAAATTAAGAATATTAAGAAATATTTTTTGTGCAGATTCATCTAAATTTTTAATAATGCAATAAGGGTAATCATCTAAACCAGGTGTTGTATCTTTCCGAGTTAACAAGCTCATTTTAAATTCAGTCCATGTGAAAGGATCTAACAAAAATTTTGAATTTAGATTATCATTATTTAATTCGAAAATATTGCCTAAACTATTAACATCAATTAAGTTGCTATTATCAGATAATTTATCTAGAAATTGGGAAATAAACTCATCATTATACGATTTATTGCCAGCTCTTATACCTTTGAACATTTTAAGGAGATTCCAAATCTTACTAATAGGAGTAGTTCTATTAAAAGTGTTACATAAGTTATCCCAACCTTTTCTTTTTTGTTCCGAAATGGTTCTTTTTTTAAGTGCATCTTTTCTCTTATAAGCTAAATAGTTCTCCATGGTAGGTTCAGTTCTATAAAGTTTCAATGCATTGTAAGAGGCAATTACACTTTTCTCACAAATGTCATTCCACCAAGGAGTTGGAGGTCTGGTTTTAAAATGATTTGGTTTATTAAATTTAGGAATTGTCATGTCTTTTAAAGTATCCAATCGAGAACAAAAATCATTATAGGTTGAAATAGGATCATACAGTTTTAGGACTAAATCATTAAATATTGTTTTGGAAATAGTTTTATACTTCTCCCAATCTGCTTTTTTATATATAAACCTATCAATAGGGGGATTAATATGATATCTATCAATATGTAATGAAATCTCTGTTATTGTTGGGTAGTGATAGCTGCCCATGGCGTCATCATGTACAGACCACTCGCATATTGATGCGAGGTTAGCACTAATAAAGCTAACATCAATTGCAGACGGATTTCGTCTTGGGTTGTTAACAGTTGTAAAACGACCGTCATTTAAAATACATAAATCCAAGTCATCAATAATATTGAATAGATCCTGACCTCTGCTTTTAGTGGATAGACAACCAAATGCAATGTGGTGCGCATTAAAGTCACCACTGACGAATATAGGCTTTGGAAGATCATTAATAATATTACGTAGTCTATTGATCCGTATTTGCCCACTAGAAGGAGGACAGTATACACATAGAATAGTCAAACTACCATGCACAGTAGATAAGGACAGAGCAACAGTTTGGATGTCTTCATAAAATCTAGTGTTTAAAACTTTATACCTTAAATATGGTTTAATTAAAATTGCTACACCATTATGAGTATTGTTGGAGTTTTTAATATAAATGTTATAACCAGGTATTCTAAAATTATTGTTTTTAAACCATGTTTCGTTCAGTAAGCAAATGTCTATATTTTGTTGTTGTAAGAATTGAATCAATAAGGGTTTTTTACTATTAGCACTTTGAATGTTATACTGAGCAATACGTAGTTTAGACTGAGTGTGACTTGGATCCATTACTTTAGATTTTTAAGAAGTATTTCTTTAATACTATTGACGGTGGTAGGCGTATTATCTCCCTTATTACCGAGTTCCACCAACGTCTGTACCAGGGCCATTAGTACGTCGTTGTTGGCAACTATTTGGGCTTTGATGTCAACCTTAGGAGGGACTTCTTTAGATTTATTTACATTTTGTACAGATTTATTTACACTTTGTACAGAATTATTTACAGATACAAGCTTATTTACAGATGTATGTACAGATTTATTTACAGAATCGATTGTTTTCATTTTTGGAGGTGGCAGAGGTGGGAATTGTGTATTATCATTCTTAATTTGTTTTGTCAATGTAGCACTTGAATAAGTAATCTTATTTTTCTTTTCTAAAATTTTATTTATCTTAATTGGACATAATCTAGATATTGCAAGATGAGGCCCGCTGCAATTGCAACAGCAGATCTCTGTTGGTCTATCACATTCTTTATATAAATGCTCGCCTCCACAAATGGAACATCTTTGTTTGCCATTACATATTCTAGCTGAGTGGTTAAATTTGAAGCAACGGAAACATTGCTGTAATGGGGGAATGTATTCAAAAACTCGATAAGAAAACAAATCATATTGGACATTATCTGGAAGTACATTAGATAAAAAAGTTATGCTAACGGTTTGTAGTGGTACTCGTTCTTGTCCTACCTTTTTTACAAATCTTCTTACTGCTATTATTTCATAGATAGATGATAGTTTACAATACAGTTCTTTGTTAGAAATGTTTGCTGGTACAAATCTGATTATTCCTGTTTTTTCTATTTGCGCAGCCGGAATAAACGCTTTCAAGCCATGTTTATTGAGAAATGCGCTATTGTTGATAAGATTATTGGCCGTATTATACTGTTTGAATATAATTGCTATTTTATTTGCGTTTATTCTTTGTATAGCCGTCACCCCTTTTATTTCGCTTGAAAATATATGGTTTAGGTAGATAGGGCTCTTATTGCCTATCCTATCCTTATTATTTGTAGCTTCTATAAATACCTTATAATCCAAGTAGTTGGCATTTTCCGGGTATAGTCTTTTATAGTCCGGTTTAATATACGGCGAATAGATTTGCTCACCACCGCCGCCGCCATCCATGTCCATGTAAGTCCCTCCGCTGTCCTCAGGCCGAGGACGTTTAATTGCGGTGGGCGGGTTATCCCCGCCCCCCTCGTTTCCTACCATTTGTTCGTGTTTGCACACCTAAGACTGTTATTTTTATTGACTTTTCAGTAAAAAACTAGCTATTATTTAATTAAAAAGGAATTTGAAATTTTTTTCCTGCGCGCTCTTTTTTAAAGTTCCCGCCAGAATCTTGCACTCTCCGCATTATAAAAGACGTCTGAAAACGCTTAGTGCAAATAGGCGGTATAGCAATAAGATAAGGATGGTAATTTTCCATGCGTCTATATGTTCGATGGTAGAAAGGGTCTGGTGGGATGAGATCGTGGAGTTCTTGGGCACACTCTCCGGAATACAATCCGTAGAAAACCGAAAGGCAGGCAACTTTGCGGCGATGAGTCAAGCTATGGAGCTTCGCACTTACCAATTTTATGTCGACAACGAGCCTCTTAGCTCTGCGTTCCACTGTGTCAAGAGCGGCAAGTTGATATTTAGCTGAACCTGTTCCTGTCGATGTAACAGAAATTTAGGTCTTGGCTTTTTTTCTACATTGTTAGCGTCAGCATCCTGTACCCATACCATGAATTGTCATTACGGTAATCATACAAATCCGTTCTCACAATCTTTCGCAATTATAATTAAATATTAATAAGGTTGGGAACTTAGGATGGGATTTGGAAGTTAGGTTACGTTAGTGGCTATAACATAAATGTCATAAAATTACTTTATTACTTTTTTTATGGGTACTAGACAACTGATAAACATACTTATATATTTCTAAATACATACATATTATAGATAAATTACACCCAGACACAGAACAAATGATCATGCTCATGACAAAAACATTTGTTCTGGGTGGGAATCGAACCCACGACCCTCGGCATAGCAGTCAGGGTCACTAACCACTAGACCAACAGGCCAGTCATCACCTTAAGATGCCGTATCTCCCCAATTTCCAACATCTTTGTTTAAGAAGGATCCGACAGACGATTGGCGAGATAATCTGAAAGCGTTTGCTTAATACCTTCTGATAACGTTAGGGAAATACGAATTATTCTAAGATTTGCTCTCGAACAGTTGTATAGCATTATCGATATGTCTGTCTGTTAAATACGAGTTTAGAGCATTTATTTCGGAGCTTAGATTATTAGCTTGCATAAATTATAATTCAATTTTGATTTTATGACCAGGGCATTAATCAAGTAATATTAATGAGAAACAGGTTTTCTGCAGACTTTAGGGCCAAACTTATGCCTTAAGGTCAAACAAGTCAACATTTTTTCCATAGAAACTTCGTTGGAGTTTTACTCCACTATTTTACAAGGTACATCCAAAATTAAACATTGTATCGTTTTGTCTTATTATTAATTTTGTCTGTACGGAAGCATAATTTTAAAATATAAAGCTAATAAAAAGTTACGAGCTTCTAAAGATTCGTTTTTTTGCTGATTTTAACACAACTTTAGGTGTAAATTAGAAGCTAAAGAAGCATCAAATTTCCAAAACGAAGTCCGTACCAACACAGCAAATTTATCGAAGAATTTAATAAATTTTATTTGAAATTAATTGGTGCAGTGATTTTTTCATAAAACCCCTTCTTCCAAAGGCTTTTTCGTATTTTTTTACGCGCGCCTTTTACTCTGAATGAACGTGCATCTCACTGAATAATGTTTTCCCCTGTTTTCTCCACGGGAGGATGACGATCGCGCACACATGAACACTATGGTAACACACTGGGTAACATATGCAAAGGTGATAACAACAGAAATTAGCCTAAAAAACAAAATAGGCACAACCGAAGTACTAGAAGATGAGGTAGAGAAATTTAACAAGTCCATCCATACTGCTGTTAGCATCGCTACCAACAAACGAAAAGGTAAAGGGAAGCCACCAAAACATAACACATATCCAAAAGAGATAAAGGAAAAAATATTGAAACGTCGGAAACTTCGAAAGATATGGCAGACAACAAGATATCCAAGTGACAAAGCAATATTCAACAAATTCTCAGACGAACTTAAAGCCCTTATAAACAAGCACAAAAATGACAACATACAAAGCATGCTTTCAAATCTTGATCCAACGATTGAAACAAACTATTCGCTGTGGAAACTTACAAAAAATTTAAAGCGCCCTAAAACCCACATACCACCCATCAACGATAATAAGGGAGGATGGGCTAGGTCTGATCTTGAGAAGGCAACCATTTTTGCAGAACACCTTAATACTGTTTTTCAACCACTTCCCGAGAACTGCCATGAACATACTAAAGAAACTAAGGAGTATCTTGAAACAGCAAATCAAATGTGCATGCCTCTGAAAAGCACTAGTCCTAAAGAAGTATGTCATGAAATAAAAAACTTACAGGAAGGGAAAGCACCCGGCTATGACCTTATCGACGCAACACTCCTGAAAAATCTCCCATACAAAGGAATAATGAAACTAGTACATATTTTCAATGCATGCTTGAAACTCGAACATTTTCCTAGCCAATGGAAGATGGCATTGGTAGTAATGATACCAAAACCAGGTAAACCAGCACAAGAGACAACTTCTTATAGGCCCATCAGCTTGTTACCCGTAGTTGGAAAACTCTTCGAGCGAATTCTACTAAATCGAATGAAGGGACACCTTGGCACGGTGTTACCCAAGCACCAATTTGGATTTCGTGAAAAGCATGGAACAATCGAACAAGTACACCGCATTGTCGACACTATCAGCAGAAGCCTAGAAAATAAAATGTATTGCTCAGCGGTCTTTCTTGACATCAGCCAGGCATTCGATAAGGTATGGCACGACGGACTTGTCCATAAACTCAAAAAGACGCTCCCACACTGTTTTCTTCACATACTCAAATCGTATCTGGATAAAAGAAGCTTTCAGGTGAAGTATAACGAAGAATTCTCCGAACCCCACGAAATCAAATCAGGAGTCCCGCAGGGTAGCATACTGGGCCCAATATTATACCTAATTTTTACAGCAGACATACCAACAAAGGACAACACATCAACTGCGACGTATGCTGACGATACAGCCCTGCTGTCCACTCATACAAACCCAGAAACAGCCTCACTTCTACTACAAGATCACCTACACGAAATAGAGTTGTGGCTTCAAAGGTGGAGAATAAAAGCTAACGAAAGTAAATCTGTTCATGTAACCTTCACACTCAGGAGAGAAACCTGCCCCCCCGTTAAATTAAACGACAAAATAATACCTCAGGAAAATAATGCAAAGTATTTAGGAATGCATTTAGATAGAAGACTGACCTGGCAAAAGCACATCTGGACCAAAAGAAAGCAACTTGACGGAAAACTTCGTACCCTAAACTGGCTAATCGGACGCCACTCACAACTAGATGATAGCAGCAAAATGTTGTTGTATAAAACAGTAATCAAACCCATCTGGACTTATGGCATACAGCTGTGGGGAACCGCCAGCAATAGCAACATCGACATACTAGAAAGATTCCAGAGCAAAGCACTAAGAACAATGTTCGGTATCCCCCAGTGTATTAGCAACAAATACATGTATCTAGACCTCGGCATAAAAACTGTCCGGCAAGAAATAGCCCAAAGCAGCCTTAGGTACCAGGAAAAGTTAACAACCCACATAAATGAACTTGCCCAGACTTTGAGTGGAAAAGGTGGACTCCAACATACCCGATTGAAAAGACATGACATCCCTAATCTTACCAAAAGATTTTAACAGTAAGACAAGGAGAGAGCTTGCTGGAAAGAAATTTTCCAACAGTTTTTAGCTCTCGTAGATAACACCTAAAACAGATATTTTATCAGTCAAAGAAGTGGATTATTGTTCTTAGAACAGATTGCCGCGGAGCAGGAAGAACAAAAAAAAAAAAAAAAAAAAAAAAATGAACACTATGGCTCGATTTCCGGTGAAATATCATGGTTTTTGACCATATCTGCCAGTGAGTTCGAGCTCGCGACTAGCGCCGCCTTAAAATATGCCAATACGGGGATTCACAATCACCACATCACTATTAAATTATGTATACTTGACAGGACACGAACAAAGAAAAATATACGTATTAATAAAACAAAAGAACAAAGGTTAAAAATTGTATATCGTAAAAAATATTTCACCACAATCGAGCAATCGAACAATCATTACCGCTTGAAAATGCGCCTCGTTGGAGCATTGGTTGCATAATGTGGTTTACGATACCTATTGAAATAAGATTAATTTTCAATTAATAACTGAGTTTGGTGCCCTTATTTCACTTTACTTCCTTCGTGCTGTCTCCCATTTTGGTGACGAAACCAAGGTGCTACTATCCAAGCAGCTTTTTTTAAAAGTGTTATGAATGATTCCCAGGATAATAATGATGATGAGATCTAGCCCAGGGTAGGGCAGAAGGGACTGTCAGACTTGCACTGACTAAATTCCACGGTGTAAATCAAAAGCACTTTACGTTCCGGGGTCAAACTGGCTCGTTAGTCGCGCGACCTCAGCACGCTTAGGGCCTCTAAGGGGGCCCCGTCATATTGTTGACAGCTCTTTGAGGGGCGTGCGGAACATGACGCGCCGTCGTCGTCACGGGCATGGTTCATGATTAGGCAGCGAATCACCTATTACTCGGCGTATGCTTGATTATTCTGGCTTGATTAGAATTTGCCGTGCGTCTATATGTGTGATGATAGAAGGGGGTTGGTGGGATGAGGTCGTGTAGTTCTTGAGCACACTCTCCGAAGTACAATCTGTAGAAGACCCACAAGTAAGCAACTTTGCGGCGATGAGTCAAGCTATGGAGCTTGGCATTCACCAATTTTACGTCTCCAACGAGCCTCTTAGCTCTGCGTTCCACTGAGTCAAGAGCGGCACCTTTAAAATCTTCCCTGGACTTCCAAAAATAATTCAAATCCAAAGCTAAATTGGCCAGTCGTTCTCAAGTTTTAGCGAGACTAACGAATAGCAGATGATTTTTATTTAGATACTTATACAGATCTGTTTTCATTAATAATTCATAAACATTATCACAAAAAGGAAATTATGGAAGTTCTCTTGTTAAAAGCTTTTCGGATTGCTCATTAGCTTGGATTGTTTTCACTTAAAAGATTATAAGAAACCGCGCAATGGTACTTTCATTTGTTCTTTGTTCGACAATGATTCTTTTATTTTGTATCGAAACAGTAACTTGACATTGTTTTATAATAATGTGAAGATATTTAATTAGTATTGGTTGTTGCCTGCTATTCTTTTAGAGAGACTAAGGCTGAGATAAATAGTCGTTGATTAGCACCAGCTAAGCCAAATTCTAGTCCGTACTTAGGTAATAACGCCAAAAGAAACAGCATCCTGAATCAGATACTTGGCTTAGATAAGCTAAACATATTGTATCAAAATCAAAACTATTACTTCAGAGTCTGTCTGAAGTAATAGTTTTGAGAGATGTTTAGTAACGACTATTTATCTTGGCCTGAGAGTGACTCAACGAGCAATAGGAAAGAGCTACGCTCGGAGTTTCCTTGCGGGTTAAAACCCGGAACAAGGATATTCGGCGAAGAACCCAGATTCAGCGACTTAGTTCGTATTTGCTAATTGAAGTAGCAATGGGCAGGCCAAGAAAAGTTCTCGAGTTCGACAGTGGACCGGAAGACGTAGCGTAGGCAGGCCTCCCATTAGGTGGACCGACGACATCGTGAGGATTGCGGGGTCGCGGGCAACCGATGGATGCAAGTGGCGAAGTGTTGTTCGGCGTGGCGGTCTAAGGGAGGCCTATGTTCAGCAGTGGACGTCTTCCAGCTGATGATGATATAATAAGTAAGCTAAGATAATACACGGAATTATACAAAGATAATTCCCTTACATTTTATTTCCCCTCACTACGTGCAAAAAACATCCAATGTAAAAATATTTCTTGCAATTCGAATGAGGAAATGCAAAGCATTCGTAGAAGTCTTATAAACAACATAAAGTTGTCTCTTTTCCTTTTATGTTTTCCTGGTATGAACATTGAATTCTTTACATAGATGAACTAGAAATGTAAGCTAATAAAAGGGATCTCAAATTGTTTTGTTTTTTGAATCGAATTGATAGTCAGCCACTAGTGTGTCATCCTAGCTGTCATAGCCCTTTTTACGTCACTTATTTGCTAAACGAATGATTGATCAATTTTTTTTCAAATATTTTGATATAGAATGATTAATTACAGATAATTTTAAACCAGTACATTTGATGTAGGTATAGTACCATTTTTTTTCAAGTCACTTATTCTCCTATTATTACCCATGATGCACGCATCTGTGGTGGACAGAAATCGTTTCGCCGTCGTCCGACCGTGGTCGTCTCCTGCGATGGCTGGGTCGTGAGGTGAAGGCTGTCCTCTTTTGATTCCGTATCAGCCCGCAGCATGGCTTTGAGTTTTTGCCAGCGGCTTCACCCGCTCATCCAGCCCCTCATTGCCTATGTCAGTCAAGACCAAAGCAGCTTTCAACTGGTGAAATATTTTGAAATTGGTCCAGCAGTTTTTGAGTTTATTCATTACAAAAATACACACACACACACAAACACAAAGCTGTCTTCTTTTTATTAATTTAAGTGTGGATTAATGTAGATGATGTAAAATAACAAAAAGAAGATCAAAATCGAATCATCAAAACGTATTACCATGGGATTCCAAACCGCCTTACACAATCTGAGAAAGTGCTTATTTTTTATCTCTCAAACGAAACAAACTTTGATTTGTAATTCATGAATTTTATTAACAAGATCATGGTAAAGTTAAATTGAGTTTTCTCTCGTTGCTTATTACTAGATGTCCGGCATAAAATCTTTTACATTTGTGCCGCTTCCCTGACTGCTCCGACTTTTTTTAGCGAGAAAAGAAAAAGATGTGCAGGGTTTATGCTGTAACTAATTAAGAATTTATCTTTGGTATTTTTAATTAAAATACGTTCTGTTGAAGGATTTTGATGTAGCATGGGTTTTTTTAAATGAAATATTTGTATTAATAGTGGTATATTAATTAAAGACTTACTACGTGTAACGTTAATAGCCCAAAACGTCTCGTGGGGTAACTCAGTCCATGTTAATGAACAGTGTTTGTTCTAAGACTTTTGGAAATTCGCAAAAAATATGCTTTTTTCATACAAAATGAGAAATTGATCCGGCCCATCTGTTTGAAAAATCTTTTTTTTTTTCAAATTTCCAAAAGTCTTAGAACAAACATTGTTCAGTAACATGGGTTGAGTTACCCCATGAGACGTTTTGGGCTATTAACGTTGGGAGCAGGCACTACCTCCTTTGTCGGAGGTGATAGTGCCAACGCCTATTTCCCAGCAGTGGGATTAAAATGGGCTGATTATGCTTTTGCTGACATGTGGAGAAGTAGACTATTAAAAAGTGAAATTTTTGAATACCTATTTGAAAAATACAAGCATAGCAGAAGATTGAGATCAACTTCAATCAATTCAAAATCCATCGAAGATACATTTCATCCCATTAATTATCATTTCCCGATTCCCCAAATTATTTACCATCACAAAATATTGCAATATCTCGTTCTGAAATTGCATATCATAAATATATTGTATTAAATAACGTATATCGTGCAAATTAACCGGTCGTAAGCGAATCAACTAAAATCAGTCGTCTCCCGATCTGCTAGAATTGGAAATGTAATAACATAACGTCTACGGTCGCGGGTTAGGGAGCTTGTAGATTTGTGCGGGAATTAAAATTTTATTTCGTAATTATTTTCCCGGGATTTCAAAAATTCGCGGGACCGTCTGTAACTGTGTCTCTGAAACGCAACAAAATGAACAGGTTGGAATCTTACTAATATTATAAATTGTGAAAGTTTGTGAGCATTTATGTGTGCGCATAAACCACTGAACGGATTTGGCTAAAATTTTATATACAGATAGTTTATAACCTGGATTAACAAATAGGATAGTTTTTATCCCGATGTTATGTTTCCGTGGGATAATTTTCGAGTTGTAGCGGCAACAGCTAGTAGGAATATAATTTTATTAGTCCGTTAGCTAAATTTTATTTTCTAATGTACGACTATCACCTGACTTAAGCGCTGTACATGTATAAACTGAACGACGTCGTTCGGTGACTGAAGACATGGACGGTATAAGCAAGAGTTTTTTTGGGGACTGTACTCACCGTTTACTGGCAAGTTGTTACCAGAAAATATTTGACACGTACTTTTTCTGTTGGCATCGTGAACCAAAACTTTAAATTCCACGGTGTCCTTCAATGGACGTTTACGTTAAGGAGTCGCGGTTGCTCGGTAGTCCCGCGACCCCGGCCGGGTTTTGCCCTCTAAAGGGGTCCTCGTCATTGTGCTGACATCTCTTTGAGGCGCGCGTGGAACACGACGCACCGTTGAACCGGGCATGGTCCAAGATCGGACAGTGAGTTGCCCAGTAACTCCCCGCGCACATGCCCGCGCCAGCGGTCATGCGACGTCCTTCGCCGTGGGCGTCTACTACTGTGGCAAGGATCTCTCTTTCACTCGTCTCGTCCGTCTCCTCTTTCGAAAACACTACATCTCCACTCTCCTGAACCTTACCTACTGAAATGTTAAGATCTCGTCTAAAAAAATGACTCAAACCATTTCAATCAAGCCTGCACACTCCCTTACCTTCACCCACATGGTGTGTAGCAGACTCTAATAATTTGAAAGCGAGTTAAATCTCATCTCGACGCAAATCAAATATTTAGCTAAGACGGATCTTGGCAGGCGTACAGACAGACGTACAAACATAGTTTGGTGGAATATTGCCACGCGTAGTTAGTACATAGTTGTTGAACGTTCGAAGTGATTTTAATTAGAATTTTGGAGTAGATATTTGGTTATGAAATGTGAAATGAAATTAAATAATTTAGACATTATCTTACTTGCTCTTATTGTAGTTTTACTTAATTACTTTCGTAATTTAAAACACGTATATGACACGCGCTGCTACTGAGTTGGAGCCAAAGGTGCGGTTTGCGCGCGACAGGAGACTGCGACAGCAGACCGCGGCAGTACTTAGGCAAATTGTATGAGCGACAGTTCTTGAGCGAGATAGTGACAGGAGACAGATACGGTAGCAATCGTCGGTCGTGGTCTCCTGTCGCGGTCTGGCGAGCGAACCGAGCCTTCTTCTTGCCCACCAGAATTTCCTATACAAAAAAGAAAATAGATGATAAATAACCATTTCTTCCTTCAACTCCGAAATATGCATTTTGAGAGCATCGGCTAGAGTTTTTATAAATAATAGACACGTAATTTTTTCCAATCGAACATGAATTTTCTTCTTTTGCTATAAAATTGGAAATATTTTAAAGTATTTTGACAGATATACGTAGCAGTCCAGCCAAAGCAACAAAACTGTTGAAGTTATGGGTGAGGCCAAACAAGCGTAATTTTGTGAGTCGTAGAATTTCGTGTTCTGAAACGGTGCAGAACACTCATTTTGCGTCGCGAAAGACTTTTTCTACGAAAGCTAACGAAATTCTGTGACTTACGACTCATAAAATTACGCTCGTTTGGCCTTAGCCTTAGCCTATATCTTCTGTTCCCCGTTCTAAAACATTACCCACTATGAGAAAATCGGACAAGAAACTCCATGGCCACCCATGATCTAAAAAACGGGAACGTCAAAGTTTAGAAGTAAAAGAAACTCGATATAAATCTAAAGCTAGCAAGAGACATGTCAGTGAAACGTTGCGCCCTCAACTTTGATTTGTAATTCATGAAATCATTATGAAGTTCCCGCCAAACTTAAATCGACTTCCCTTGTAGTTTCGCACAAACTTTCATCTACCGCTCAACAAATATTTGCACACTCAAATTTCAGTTCTACGTCTCGCAAAATAAAGTCTAACTCATCTATAATTGATGCCTAATTAAGTGTAAACGTTAATTTTGTTTGCAATCTGACATCTACCAAGTTTGGGACCAATGACAATTTGTTAAACGTCTTCTTAGTTTTTTTTTGTGTGTGTTTTAAGAAGGTTTTAAGGGAAGATTTATTGGTCACGATGCGGAAAGAGAATTCTTTTTTTAAACTTACTCAAAAGTCTTGGTGATATTTTTTTTCCAAAAAGTTTTTTGTACGAAAGAGTTTTATGGTAAGCGTCCACAGGTCCGCATCGCACGTATCGGACGGTAGGTATATATACTCTACAGCTTGATACGCACACATATTAACAGGGTGTTTCATATTTCTAAAAACATGGGCGATCTTATAAGTGTCCATGAAGTTTCTTGCCCGTTTTTCTCCATAGAGATCTACTCTTTGGAATGGGCATTTACGGTACTTTCACAGTTTTTTGTCTTGTGACAGGCCTGTAGCAACATAACTATTTATGTACTCTTTTTATTTTTTGTCTTTTCATACTAGGTGCTTGAAATAAAAGTTTGATTTTGATTTCCTAATATTACTATTACGACGACATAGTTCTTTTTGCGCCTACAGCCATGGAACTACAAATTATGCTCGAAGACCTGAGCACGGCTAGCCTCAAGGTGGGACTTGCGATGAATCGGTCTAAAACTAAAGTAATGACATATAGCACAAAAAGTAGGGTTGAGGTAGATGGGCAGGAAATACAATATGTCGATGAGTACATCTATTTGGGCCAGTTAGTTTCCTTCGAAAACAGGCAGGAAAAGGAAATCGATCGCGAATCGACAACGCCTGGAAGAGCTACTGGTCCATGAAGACGCTAATGAAGGGAAATCTGCCAATTTCCCTGAAGCGAAAACTCATCGATATGTGTATCCTGCCCGTCCTAACCTACGGTGCTCAGACCTGGTCACTCACCGAGTCGCAGAAGTTCCGCCTTGGAGTGTGCCAAAGAGCAATGGAGCGCAGCATTCTGGGTGTAAGAAGGTCCGATAAAATTCGTAACACCACGCTGCGCTCTAAAACTGGAATAGTTGACGTAGGTAAAAAGGCTGCCAGGCTCAAATGGGATTGGGCGGGTCACGTCATTCGCATGCAAAATAGTCGCTGGGCAAAAATGTGCACTCAATGGGTGCCTGAGAATGGACGACGCCGCCGAGGCCGGCCCAAAAAGAGGTGGCAGGACGATCTAGATGCGTACCTCGATGGCTGGCCCGAAGTGGCACTAGAAAAGAGTACTTGGAAGGATAAGGGGGAGGCCTTTGCCCAGCAGTGGGACATAAATGGCTAAGGAAAAAAAAAAAATGTACCTATTTACAAATCATAAAAATTATAAAAAATGATAAAAAAACCAGCCTAGAGGTATTTTAGGTAGGATTAAAAAGACGACTAAAAAGTCACGGTGTTTAATTTTGTAGGCTGATGATGATGAGGTATAAGCAGCAGTTTCTGGGGCCTGTGGATGGTGACTATCTTTGACATACCTTACGAGTTTGTGCTTTAAACGAGTGCATTTTATGAAGGAGTGTATAGGAAAATGCGAGCGAAAGAGATAGTATTTAAAATTAAACACTATCTCACTCTAACAAATTCAGAATGTGTTCCTATTTGAGCTGTGTCCTGAAAATGCTCAGTCATTGCTTCTTCATCAATTTTGGTGCGATATGGATGTATGTATAATATTGTTCTGCGGTTTTCAAGGGCGTACACTAAGGTACTTATGATGAAAATTAATTAATAACGTCAATCTTGGAGTTTGAAGGCTCTCCTGGCTAAATAATAGCTGCGTGGATCGATATTTAAGGTTAAGCTAAAAAATCCAAATACAATTTTAAGCAGATTCTGCTCGATGATGAAGCAATGGTGGCCTAGTGGTATCGGCCTCGACTTACGAGTTGTACGTCGTAGGTTCGAACGCAGCCTGGCTCATTACTTTTTGTTATTTATTTCATCACCACTGCTCTCAAAACGGTGAAGGAAAACATCGTGAGGAAACTGGCATGTCCTAGAACCATAAAATTCAAAGTCATAATGTAATCTACCAAACCCGCACTGGACCCGCGTGGTGGATTTAAGTCCACTCCCTCTCTCAGGGAGGAGGCCTGTGCCCCAGCAGTGGGAACATTATAGGCTTGTGATATACTCACACTAGGATTTTTTCTGCATCGTGGGTGAGTTCTCAAACATTGAAATAATTCACATACACAAAGAGCCACGAGGCGCTTTTCTGGTGGTTGTCACTGTTGATTCTGTCTTTCAGGAGTTGCAGTGGTTTGAGAATAGTGTGGTGGGTTTGTCCCAATAAAAAACACAAAGAGCCAGACCCGGAACTACTACTCACAAAACATAATGTTTAGTGCAGGACCGAACTTGCGACTCGCTCAGACACTGCGAAGTGTGCCATCTTTATGTCTAGTAGGTATTAACTCTATTTCAAGTAACGAAAATGATCCAAACATAAATATTAACGTAAACGAGAACGAACACATAATGCATGAAGCACATATTTGAAGATAAACTAGCAACCCGTCAATATTATACCGAATTGTTATTGTAGCACCATCCACGTTATGTTCACGTCAGAACACAGGTAAGATAATTAGAAGGTCAGCTTCACACAACAACAGAGCCTGAAGCCAAACGGCAAGCGAGTTCAGCAGTCGCTAATACATTTTTAACTTTATACCCCATCAAATGAAGTTGAAAATCTAGTAAAGACAGCTGAGCGATAACGAAGGAACAGACGAAAACGATCTGTAATCTTTGATAGATTTTCAACTTTATGCAATGGGGTATAAAGTTGTAAATGTATTAGCGACTGCTGCACCTTAGCGACTGTCGCTTGCCGTTTGACTATAGGGACAGGTAAGTTCCCGTGTTGACGGAACTCAAGGAGCTGTCAGCAAACTCAGCACAGGCGCCTCCCGCGACCGAGAATTAGGTCGTCTCCTTCAGGTATTACGCACCTCCTTCTCCTTCGCAGAAGGAGGTGACTGCTTCCCATTGCCCCTCGTTCTGTAAAATGGACTGAGTCGGGTATTACTATCTAAGCACGAAACCCATATAACTTTGGCCAAAGTTTTGAGTGTTTTCTACTGTTAGCCACTTAAACATTGTTACATACATGTTACATAGTTATTGGTTCGAACTAAAGATTGTTGGTAACATTATTGAACAGTTATTAAGACTTCCGATGCGTTGTCCGAACTTAAAAAATATTTTATTTTATTTTTATTTTATTTTATTCTTTTTATAATTATATTAGGGCGTAAGGGTCACTAAAAAGTTTGAAATAGGCTACTTTTCCACCAGAGACATATTTATGCTACGTTGCTATGGATGCATTTTATATCCACCAATCAATTAATTGCTGCACATAACTCATATAGTTTCGTAGGTTAACCTTTACACACACAGCATAGCTGTATAGCATATTGGTGGAAAGGCACATTACCTTCGGACGCACACCCGATTCTTCGTTGACGGACTCAAATAAAAGACCCCTGCAGAGTCGGACCCAAGAAGTTGCAGCCACCTATCGACTCCATGATTCTAAATAGTTGAGTAATGACTAGGCAGATATTATAGAACTTCTGAATCTATCCTTTTGCGTGTCAACGTATAGCCCGGAGCTTCGAGCGCGTCAGTTCATACATATGCAACTTGTGGTAATACCGCAAGGAGATCCGCTACGTAAGACCAAAAGTCTTCAGCGTCCAATGATCCTGATAATATTCTGTTGAACCTTCATCATTTTAGGGGAAGGGTCGGATACCGTATATTTTTCTGCTGTTTTTTTTTTGGTTGGATTACCAACTACGTTGGAGTCGTTGAATAAGTACCTATGGACTTTTACGTTTTTTTTGGAACGAAGTTCCTTTTCGCGCGTTGTGAAAGGGGGCTAGACGGAAAAAATTCTTACGAAAAGTTGTCACGACACTCTTTGAAACGAAGTTCCTTATTGCGCGTTGCGAAAGGATGCTAGAGCTCAAAGAGTGGAGTGGAGTGGAGCGGAGCGGAGCGGAGTGGAGTGGAGTGGAGTGGAGCGGAGTGGAGTGGAGTGGAGCGGAGCGGATTGGAGCGGAGCAGAGTGGAGTGGAGTGGAGTCGCGACGATTACTTTTGTTGAGTGTATACAGTAACTTCGTTCCATCCGGGTGTCCCTTGACCCCTCTCAAGATTTTTATTTTTTTATTATAGATAGGTTCGCGTTTGACCACTATCTCGCCTGATGGTAAGCGAAGATGTGGTCGACGGTGAAGCACGCTTGCCTAGAAGTAACCTGTTCACTCTTGACTTGAAGACCCCAAGGTTACAGCTGTCGGGAAATACAGGTGGCGGCAGGGAATTCCACTCCTTAGCTGTGCGTAAAATAAAGGTATTGGCAACGTGTTACGTTGCATGAGGTTCTAAATGAAAAAAAAAAGATAGTGATACTGATACTGCTAGCCTACATCATCCCACTGTTGGGCAAAGGCTTCTCCAAAGTCTTCCAGTTTTCACGATCCAGGGCCAAAGTGGACCATGACTGGTCATTGGTTCTGTCAAGCTCGTCCATCTTCTACGAGGTCCACCGCGACAGCTTTGATGATTTTGATAAGTCATTAAGTTCGTGGCAAGTTTCCAGATGACAGCGATGTGGAAGAGAACTTTGCTTAGTTTTATTGCATTTTTTATGTTTTAGTTAATGGTATATTTAATAGTTTCAACTGAAGACTACTAACTTTCAGAGGAGCTCGTGGCTAAATAATAACAGACGTACAGGCCGGTATTTTGGGTTATGCTGCGCTTGCCGAGGTTGGTCTGTGACCATCTGTCATAGTATATAGCGAGTTTCCTCCGTGCCTCGGAAACCACGTAAAGCCGTTGGTCCCGGCTGTCATTTGTAGATGTTTACTGACAGTCGTTACTGTTAGAATTTCTAAAGTCTGACAACCAGTCGTACCATGGGGTATCGTCCAGTTACTGGGTTGTGGAGGTCCGACAGGCAGTCGCTCTATGTAAAATATTGATATTCAGCTGCATCTGGTCCGACTGGAAGCCAACCCCAATATATTTGGGAAAAGGCTGGGTAGATGATGATTTAATTTTAGTTTCAATTTAGTGACGTACTTTTGAGCCGATACCACTGGGCCACCACTGCTCACACAGCTGAGATGTCAAGGACTTCCATATCTATTAAAATCTAAGCACACAACAACATTTACCGCCACACAGTTTGTAGTAACTCCAGACTCAAGTTTGCCCGCATGAAACTTGCATTTCCAACTTCACTGATAGAATTATCACTGCTTTGATAACTAAGTTACCTCTCTCGTGCTTAGTTATATTCTCGATAAGTGAAGGTGTTTGCTTAAGGTTTTGATACGGTGTTACGAATCTTAGATGGATTTCACAGATTCTGTCTACCAACCAAGTTCTGCCTAAAATAGTTTTCTGGTGGCCTACCATGGACTTTTAACGCAATCTAATTTAGGCTGTGGGAAAGAGATGGCGATAGACGACTTTTATATCTCTGTCTCTCTTCCACACCCTTAACTGGATCGCGTTAAAAGATCGTGGTAAGGCTCCCGATCTCGATTAATGTTAAACTGATTTCACCAGCAACATTTGGTTTGAGGCTCTTGGACGACGAATAATAAACTCATCTTCTACTATATAAAAATAAGTCGGGTTTTCTTTCCTGACGCTATAACTCCAGAACGCACGAACCGATTTCCATGGTTTTGCATTCGTTGGAAAGGTCTCGGGCTCCGTGAGGTTTATAGCCAAGAAAAAAACGAAGCCATCTGGTGGCGAAACGGAGTTCGCCGGGTTTGCTTGTCTTTAATAAAAGTAGTAGGAATAAAAGTAATGTTCCAGTAGAAAACAACAAAAAAATTAGTATGACTTTAGATTGCGATCGATTCATCATGATAATTGTAAATTAACGTAATCAAAGCCGCGGATAACAGCTAAAGTAAAAATGTACGCATCAAGCCCTTTAATTTGATACCCATGTTGATACAGTGCGTTTTGAAACGAAGTTCCTTATCGCGCGTTGCGAAAGGGTGCTAGAGCTCAAAGAGTGGAGTGGAGTAGAGTGGAGTCGCGACGATTATTTTTGTTGAGTGTATACAGTACATAACTTCGTTTCATTCGGGTTTCCCTTGACACCTCTCAAGTTTTTTTTTTGCGACTTTACATCCCGTAGAGGAGATGTAAAGGGCGCCATATATGATTTGGTGACACGTCAGCTACCCTATAACCAGCGGACAACTGAGACGCTTCCAACGACACCTTATTTGTTATGTAATGATAAGTAGTTTAGAAGTTATGAAGGGAACAAACAAACATACAAACATACATAGGTACTGGTCAAAATCATAACCCTCCTTTTGGCTTTGCCGTAGTCGGATAAAAAAATAAGGCAGCATCAGTACCAGCGTAGCTGTAATCGAATTTTTTGTATTCGTAGAAAACCTTTTTTTCAGGGAACTGTTGAAACATTTTTATTTATTTAATCAAATTCGATTCGCATATTCTGATTTCAACACTGAAAAGCTCTGAATATGAATAACCTCAGATGCGTATTAACATGAGTCCGCGGCGAAAATGTAAAGTTATTTTGTTTTTGGGAATTCTCTTCTCAAACATATTTTTTACTCAAAAATGCACGCAAAGTCGACTTTGCGGGTCTGTTTCAAGGAGCGGCCAGCAATGTTGTTGCTGGCCGCTTTAACAGGCCGGCAAAACATTGCCGGCCGCTATTTTGACGTTTCAACGTTTTAAAAAAACAAATGCAAAAAGCTTTTATTTAAAACACAGCTGTTTGTATTTAAAGAGGTAGGCACAAAAAGATTGCATTCCATATTTAAAAAAAAAATTCAAAGAAGGAACAAAAGCGCGGTTCAGCGAATTTTTTATTTTATTTAGTGACTTTTTTGCTTTATGTAAATGAAGTAATAAATGAAATGCAGTCAAACATTGCATTAAAATTATCGCAAACTATTAATAAGTAATATGAAACCGGGAAAGTCGGTGTTGAATTTTAGGAACTGTATTTTTCATAATTGTTATTTTAATAAATTTCTAGATTAATAATATATATTTTATTTTAATCACTTGCTGGTTTTATGTAGGTTAGGTACTTGCATTTTTGAGTAAAGCACTATACAAGCCTTGGCCCACTATGTCTGCTTCGCTGGTCACGCTATGATTGCCTCCAGCAAGCTTAGCTACGCTCTAGGCCTTCCAGCTTGGCCATCATGCAGCCCTTGCTGTCCTCGCTGTAAAGGCCTCGGCCTACGGCCTCGGCCTTTATCTCAGCTCGTCCATCAAGTGCTGCATGCTGACCGCGCTGTGTCGGCCTGGAGCTGCGCTAGGCTGCGCTGTCGGCCATCATCAGAGCGACCAGCAAAGTATTCATTATAGGCCGCGGCAGTAATGTACTATAATTTTAATTTTTGGTTATACTATTTACGATTTTTTTCTGTACTCTGTTCTTAACTTATATTTTATTACTTATATTTTAGTAATTTATACACCTTTTGCTAATTTAATTTGTTTTTTATAAATTAATAAAGAAGTTAAGTTTGTAGGTTTGTTAGTTCGTAAGTTTGTTGATTCACGTTTTAGCGTCATCATCGTAATCATCTCTGAAAATTTCAGTGTTTAAAATTTCACTTGGTGACAGACAGTCAGACGAACGCCGAAGTCTTAGCAATAGGGTTCCGTTTTAGCATCTGGATAGGAAATCCTAAAATTATAATGAACAAATGAGCTTAATTGCTAACTTTATTTTTACTCTTTAATGACACTTTTAACACAAAGGTCATTGAAGTTTCCAATCGTATCTCGTTCAATACGTTTACACCGCTCAATCGTGCCAGCACCTCAATTTTTCGCGGAAAATCATTTATTAATGCACAAAATAATTATTTTATAATTTAATATTTTGTATTAAATTTAACATCGTATAATGAATGGGATTGCGAATGAATTGTGTCCAAAATTCGTAACTCAATGAGCGATGGCGCGCGCCAGAATGCGGTCACGTGGTCTAAGGGTTGTAACACTGTGGGGTAGCGGAGCAGGAAATAACATTCCGCTTATTTTAAATGTCTGGGGTGCTTTATAACATTTTAATTTACAATCATAATTATTACCATCACTGTTTCAAAATTAAAATCACTGTGATTTTGATAATGGATGTCTCTTTTCTATTATTTCTCTTCTCTGTCTTTTATTACTAAAAAGATAAGTGGATTGTTGCCAAACAAGTGTATCAAAATTACTAATCAAGTGATCTGTAGAATCAATAAATAGGTTTGTTTGACTGATGGTAATTATAAGATAACAGTCAAAAAACTAAGAGGTTTAGAACACGTTTCTGTTTAGAAGGAAGGAAGATTCGAATAGGTTTATTGATTTTTATATCTAAACTGTTTGCAAACATAATAATAAATACTGAAGAAATTATTCACGTTTCTGTCTATTTCTTTTTCAGCTAGTCACCAATGAAAATCCAATGAAAGTCTCTGTAAGTAGTCGAATCTTCAGCAAATCGTAACTTTATTTGATACCACATTAGAGAAGTTATAAGAAGGTACTAAAACACTAAACGTTAAGAATGAAAGGGATATTCGAATGTCCCAAAACTTAAAAAGGGCTTGGCTACGGAACCCTAAAAACCCTTTGTGTGTCCACGCTGACTTTAGAATAGTAGTTGATCAACGCTTTGATCTTGAAAAAATATCGCCCTATTTTTTCAAAACTACCCTCATCCCCTCAACACAGAGGACCTACCCTAACTTTTCAAACTCGGAACATCATTTGCAGCGGCAACCGCACAGCCAGTAGCTCTCAAACAACGGTAGGGGGAGGTCGCGTCCTTCCCTTATTTAGGCGGGAAAATTGTGACACTTCTTTTTTCGAACGTCGAAAAAAGAATTTTGATTTCCGGAGTGTTTTTTTTTCTGTATCGGACTTTTGTGCTTTGACCTCATTGCTGGTGATGCCTGGCGAAGTGTAAAACCTTTTTGGTAAGTATTGAAGGAGTAATTTAAGTTTGTGGAGTAGCAATCTAAGTTTCTGACGGCTTCCTGAGTTCTTAGTGTTTGTTGACAACTTTCGTTTGTGCGGTATTAATTACTTGATAACAATCTGTTTCGAAATTTAACGAGAAGACCTGATTTTGGGGCCAGTCCAAGCTTGGATTATTAAACTATTTTTGGAACTGTCAAGAAAATTTTAGGCAAGTTCAATCGGGATTAATGTCAAGATGGATTAATTAAATGTCGAAGTTTTGTTTGAACGGAATGATGTCGAATGAAATTAAAAGGGAAATCTTTTCAGAGGGGATAAAATTAGATGTCACCAAGAAATGACAAAATTAGCTGTCACTTAGAGGTGACAAAGTTAGCTTTTTACATAAAGGTTACAAAATTTGCTGTCACTTCGAGGTTACAAAATTTGCTGTCACTTCGAGGTGACAAAATAAGCTGTCACCCAAAGGTGACAAAGTTAGAAGTTTTGTTTGGTATACGGAGGAGCACGTAACTTATTCTCTTGTCTGCCAAGAGTTGAAAACTTGTCGATAACATAGCTCTTAGTTTGCTATAAACTACATACTCGTTCAAAGTTTTCGTAAACATGCATGTTCTATTTAGCTGCAATAATATAATGAGGTTCTAGTAAAGCCACATTAGCAGGTAGATTAATATGAATTGCTTTAAAATTCTTGTAATTAAATACTCTTTTATTTACTTTTCTACTTTTTAAATAAGTAATCTTACCCCACTTTCTACTTTATATAATTTTTAGTTATAATATAACTTTTTTTTTGCGAATTTCCAAAAGTCTTAGAAAAAAAAAAATGTTCAGTAACATGGGCTGTGTTACCCCACGAGAGGTTTTGCGGTTTTGGCGTTACACGTTGTATACAAAAAATGACAAATTGTGAGCTGACCCATACGAGTAAGTACTCTTGACCTAAGCAAATATCTTTTATCGTAAAATCGGTAAAGCCATATTAAATAAAATATTTTATTAAAGTCAACAACGATATTATTTTTTGTGTAAAATAAAACCACAATCTTTACGGAAATGAGAGTATTTCAAAATACCGGGAAACTTGGCCGATTATAAAAATATTTAATGCGAAAAAAAAGATGAAAATCAACGAAATATGTATCTGTAGGTACTAATACGGTTTTCACTTCATATTTTTTAATTTAGACTTTCAATTTATTTTTATAGGTTTTATTAAAGGAATTTGTGTTGAATAATAATGATTTCAATACTGCTTTAATTCTATTGACTGCACGGATAGCGCAGTGGCTAAGCGATCGACTGCTGCGCAGTGTATCGCGGGTTCAATTCCCGCACTGAGTAAATATTTGTATGATCTACTTACAAGTTGTTTGGGCGACTTGCTGTCCGACCAAGGACCATGCCTGGGTTGACGGCGGCGTGTGGTATTCCACGCGCGCCTCAATGAGCTGTCAGAAAAATAACGGGGGGAAGTCATAATTATTGCTGACACGGCTGCTCCGCCTTTGACCTTTAGAGGGCCAAAACCTGACAGACTATCGAGTCCGTGGTCCCGGAACGTAAACGTGTCGTACTTTATGTGATTAATAGTTCGGCAATAGATTAAAAAAAAAACAGGCTAAGAAAACAAAACCTATTTAATACATAAAATTAAAGAAAAAAACACCATATAATTACTTCGATATTTTTTCTTTAAATTCCAAACCAAACAACGCATGTTAAAACAGTTAAAATACTTTTCCAAAGTAAATATTTTAACAAGCGTGCCGACCAAGAAAAATAGCGCTTATTTAAAAATTGCGTTTTAACATTTTTACTAGAATTAATATTCCTGGCAAATATTTTAACAAGCACTTTAAAGCTAGCTTTATTTTTCTATTCATTCATTGTTTTTTAACTATAAACTGGATTTCCCGGAATATTAGCAACCATTTATGCGATCAAATTGTTTGTCAAATAATTTGACATTCTACTGCTTTGATTGACGCGTTTGTCAAAAACCTACGTGTTTGACGACAGACAAGGTTTTACCAACTTGAAAGGGAACATTTGACAAAAATAAAACTCCAAGGCATAAATGCTAGAGGGCCAAAGCCTGTCGGGGTCGCGGGACTTATCTCATTACCGTGACCCCGGAACATAAAGTGCTATTGAAAGACTAGGGGAGAGGGACTGTCAGGCTCATACTGACTAAAATCTACGGTGGAATTTAGTCAGTATGAGTCTTACAGTCCCTCCCACTCTACCCTGAGTGGGAGGATTCATTTGATGATAATTATTACCACGATAAAAAAAAAAACAAAATGCTTTTTGACTTTGTTTGATCATTTACACCGTTTTTTTATGACAACGTGAAATCAATCCAACATATTTGTCAAACATGTTGGATCTATTATAGGATACAGATATCGCGACGCGATGTCCGACGCCTTGGGCGTATCCTGCGGCAACTGGCACTTGTTTTGCCACCTCTTCTCTTTATTTATTTTTTTGGAAGAAGAATTGGTAGTATTTTATGGCGTTTAATAATGTGGTTTCTAGGAGGTTACTGTTATCATGCACACAGCGTATAAGGCGCGGGCCACATAGAAAAGACGTAAGATTCAGATGGGGCGGAGATTCTGTCTCTTTGGCGTCTCTTCCATGCAAAATGTATAGAAGCGTCGCGACGTAAAACACCCAGAAGAGAAGGGGCGCGAACGCGACTCTCGTACATTTTCGCAGGATCGCGATGCGTCTTTGTCTTGCGTCTTTTCTATGTGCCCCGCGCCTAAGGTGTTGTTTAAAAATAGTAAAGCTTTAGTGTGTTCGAAAACATAACAGAATTGTATACTGTGACCCAGGGCCCCTACATGTGAATGCGTGACTGGAAAATAAATGAACCGCACAATTAAGTGTGGTGAATCTCTCTGTTTACATTAAGGACAATCAAAATAGGAAAAGTATAAAGAACAAATTGAATAAAACAACACAATTTTTATAAAACTAAGTCCATCTATATACTTTTTATAAATAAAATTAAATATAGAAAAAAATTACTCATTAATGACTTATATAATGATAAAGATATGAACGCAGTCATTGTATTAATATTGGTAGCAATCAATGCAGTCCAAAGACCTCGACTTAAAGAAGGACTTAAGGAGTTTCTCGCTAAGCGGTTGAATCAAGAACTTGATTCTGAAAACAGTACTTTTGGGAAAAGGTCAACCTCAAAAATGTTAGTTGCAAGAAAAACATGCGGAAGAAAATAATTTAGCAGGTCGTCACAAAATTGTTCACAACGTTATCCATTATACAAGAATCTATGAAGAAGGTTGACAATATTATAAACTTAGATAGAAATGGTTTAGACAAATATAGACCTTATTCTAACTAACATCAGACTTAATGAAAGGAACATCAACAGCCTCATCCTTACATCCATCCTTAAAACAACCAAAATTATAATACTCCTCAATTTCTTGTAAAGTCCTATTCATAGTATCCGGAACATACTTCCAGATGAATAAAATCGACGCCGTGGAATAGACAGAATAAAGTAAAAACACACCCCACAGGTTTAAATACACGCTCAAATAAGGGTACGCTTTCAAAGACGAAGAATGGAGTACACACGTATAGAACACATACAAACAGCCACCCACGCCTCTGTGTTTAACGGGCATTATTTCACTCGAAATAGAGAACCCTAAACAACTGGAACCCAAACTAAGGAAGCCCATGAATCCCACTAAACAATACACAGCAAAATCCTTTTCCACAGACCCTACACTTTGTAAATATGTCATAATAGTAGTAGCTGTCATAAAAACTGCAGATCCGGCCATGCTGAATAGCATAACTTTCTTGCCACTGCAGTACCGGACCAATACTGTTGCTATATTGTAGCCAGTGAAAAGGAAGACGTCCATAATAAATTTTGCAGTAGCATTTAACCTGCCTGATAACTTAAAGATCATATCTGTGGAGTAGATTATAACGGGCATGCCTCCACCCCAATACAGGACATTGATTAAGATAAAAGTATGCAACGTTGGCAAATAGAAATCTCTACTTGACAAAGTCTTCCGTAAATCTTGCAGTGTTGTTTTTGATTTGATTTTCAAATTCTCTTTCTGTGCATTGACTATTGCTTTCAACTCTTTCGTTGATTCCTCATCAGTACCTCTAAGTCGTACAAAACTCTGCTCACATTCCCTAAATCTTCCTTTATATGCTAACCACGACGGAGATTCTGGCCAAGCAAACGCTAAAGGCAATGCTATTAGAACTGGTGAACACATTATCAAACCAACTGTCTTCCAATGCAGATACCTTCCTATAATTCCAACTGAAGAGATCCCTAAAGCTTGTGACGTACCGTATAATAATAAGCAAGTATTCCTATACTTTGGTCGGACCATTTCGGAGACGCTATGGAAACTGACTGTGAGGAGGCTGTTGGTTCCAAGACCATGGAAGCACTCCCCGATTATGAGCGTCGTGATGTTCTGGGCCAAGTAGGTCAGCATCCAGCCAGTAATAATGAAGATGCAGCTTAACATGAAGGCAAATCTCCTGCCTCTATACTGCATGATGATTGGTAGAAGAATGCTGGGTATACCAGCAATACCATGGACAGATCCTGCAAAAGAAAGAAAAGTTACATGGTTTTTTTATAGTAAAGCCTGATATGGACTTCTTGAAGTTGATTTGTGCTCGCTTGTCTTCAAAATAATTTAAACATTTTAGATGGCTAGATAAAATTATTTTTCATAAAAGTGAGGTATTTCATTAGGCCCTCCCATTTTTCCTTGGACCTGCTACTCGCGAAAGCTCTATCCCTCAGTTGGAGGTAATAACGCCCCTTTGGGACCTTTTTAAATCGAAAGCCGACTCTAGTTGGTAAAACGCTGCGCAGACGATCAAGACTGTTAAATTACTAGGTAACCTATTTTCAGTAGCTGTAATTTGCCTCAGATTTGACGCCTCTTGAGAAATTAATGTTCTTAACTGAAGGTCATGGTTATTTCCTTAGAGAGTTTTAAAGTATTTAAATGTTTTTATTTGCTTAGCAAAATATAAATTTCAATCAAGGGTTTATTTATCGTTTATCTTTGGTAAAACTCTTGGTCTAATATAAATTATTTGAATTTGACAAGTTAATGTTTAAAAACTGTCTTTCAAAAGTTAAATGAAGAAACTTAGAAGCGTAAGGACGTGTGCTTGGTGAAATATTCTATTCGCAAAGATGTAACATCATCAAGAAGAAGTATCAGTCTATCCTTTCCCAACTATATTGGGTTTCATAGGAGGAAGGATAATGAAAAATTTATAATATAAAGGATGACCATAAATGAAGTTTTCAACATTGAGTGTTCGGTGTCATTATACAGTCGTGGTTTTATTTAAATGGTACTAAACTTAACAGTTATTGTAATGAAAATAATTGCGGATAGTATTTATCAACGTATCGAAGTTTGAAGATTAGACTTCGATACGTTGGTTTAATAAAGAACTTTGCATTACAAGACTGTTTGGATTTCATGCCTCAAGCTCCAGCAGCTGTGCGTGGCCTTGGTATATTTTTTTATATTCATCTGATCATTTTGACTTAGTTTTATTTAGCGTTAACCTCTTGTTTGACAATTATGTCGCCAGGCGATAAGCGAGGATGTAGTAGGTAGACGGTGAAGCGCGCTTGCCTTGAAGTAACCTGTTCACTCTCGACTTAGATAGAGATTAGATACCCGAAGTTGGGCATGCGGGCTGCGAGTAAAGGACGACTCGCTGCTCGACCGTGGACCATGCCTGGGTCGACGCGTGACAGCTCGTGTGTGTGTTCCACGCACGCCTCAAAGAGCGTCAGCATTTTGATGACGGAGCCTCCCTTTAGAGGGCCAAAGCCTGCCGGGGTCTCGGGACTTATCTCATTACCGTGACGGAACATAAAGGGCTATCGAAGGACACTGTGGATTTTAGTCAGTACAAGTCTGACAGTCCCTCCCACCTTGCCCGGGGTGGAAAGACTCATTTGATGATTTTACCACACATGATTTTACCACACAAGAAAAAAAAAGATACCCAAAGTTTGTAGCTATCACAAAACAAATTGTTACGTACCTATCCATGACCCTTTATGCAAGTCTATTTGTATGACGGTGTCATTTGCCTTCAACTGTTCTAGCAACACGCTAGGGTATGCTATCACTCCGCCAGCTGATAGAGCTGCTAAATGTGTTGAACCGGCCACCAGGAACTGAAAATTAAAAGTTTAAATAGTCAGTACATTTTTTGGTAATGCTTGGTCTCCATTAGATGATGATTTTGTGTTTGATGTTGCATGCTGGCGGTAACCTTCCTCGTTAATTTTGTCTCATATTACATGCGTATTGCTGTCACAAGTGAGTCTGTGGATGGTCACGAGTTGTGCGGAACAGTATTTTTACAGCAGGTGAGCTACGCGTCTTCATCGCACAGCTACCTTGTGGCGGCAGATCTTACTCGCTCCGCTACATAGCTTAGCATCAGTGAAAACGATTGAATAGTTTCCTAGCTTAGCTTTTACGTTTTCGCAGCATAGCTGCTGCATAGCACATTTTTGGTGGGAAAGCACTCTTAGACTTTGACATGATGAATTCTCTGACCAATCAATTTCATGACTCTTTATCAAATTTAAAATAGGTAGCTGAAAGAATAAGTGAGCCAATGACCAAAGTGAACTCATCAAAATACCTACAACAACAAAGTTCACTTCAATTTTGAAAACAGATGTAATCAAAAAAAGGGGTTTACAGTAAATAAGAATACGAGTAACATTCTCCCACGAATAAACGTACAAAGAAAGGTGATACAATAAAAACAAACGGTCTTAGTAAAGTACAGTAATCTTGATCGCAATACAACCGTTGTTAATCTAAGTAGAAAGATTTCTGAATCGAGATACAATCTAGTACATAGGATATAAGAAACAGTGACCCTATTTTGAGAGTAATACATGGAAAAGAACTCTTTGTCTGATTTAAAAATTGAAATAGAGGAATGTAATTTAGTTGAAATGACACTTCATAGGATTTCAAAGTGCAATTTACTGCCCAGAACTGAAAATAAACGGGACACTTAGTAAGACATGGTAATAGTAGGTGGAGTAAAGCCCTCACTGAATGGGTAGCGAGAGACGGTAGTAAAAGACGTGTAGGCAGATCAAACGGCCCGCTGTTGGTTAGACTACATTCAGACAAACGCAGTCAAAATTTAGTTTAGATTTGCCAAACTCAGGGAAGCATGGTGTGAAAGGAAGGAAATGAAACTCAGCAGTGGATAGAAAAATACTGCTAATCACGGTGACGATAACGAAACTTATTTATAAAAACAATAAAAGGACATAACAAAGATCAGAGAACTTGAAAAGTGATATTGTATCAACAATAATAGAAAAGTCAGTAAATCCAAAAAGTTTATATTAATCCTAATGAGAATCTTTGTAGAAACACGAGTTAATACTTCGAAAGCGATAGAAAAAGGCATTTTCTCTGTAAGAGGAGAACGGACTGAGAAAGATGTGTCTTGCTCAGGAATAAGAAATTTCTAGAAAGGAGCTTGTCTAATCTTACTAGGAATAGAGATAAAAATAGTCATACTACGCGTGTAAGTGAGAAAAAATAACTGATACGCACTCACCTGTCGAGCTAATGGTGAGAGATTCATGTTAATTGTCTATGCCTTATTCTTCATCTGTTCCAGATCTATCCTTGCCATTATCTTCTATTTTGTCTATCTTATGGTCTGTTGCTTCTATGCTGTCTCCACCATCATTGCAGGAAATATCTGTGGATAAGTCAAAATTATTAGCCATTCCAATTTAAATTTTTGTCATTGGGATATATAATCATCATCTGCCTAGCCTTTTCCTAACTATAATAGATTCGGCTTCTAAGGACCAGATGCAGCTGATTATCAGTATTTTACATGGAGCGACTGAATACCAGACCTCCACAACCCAGTAACTGGGTAATACGATACCCCGGTAAGACTAGTTGGAATATAAGAAAGAAGAATAGATTTTTAAGACGCTTGTTCTAGACTGGCGTAATCCAGCGTCCCATCCAAGGTGACCGACCAAGCCATCCATATACCTAGATGGAAATTTTATAGGTAATCTAAATTGGAAAAAAAAATCTTTTGAATTCCTAGATGAAAACATCTTAGATTCCATAAGAGATTTTTTATCAAGCAAATATTTTGTATTATTATCGGGAACTCAAACAAATATAATTATAATCACGGAAGATATCCCGTAAGTGACATTTTAAATTTAGAGACAAACCGTGAAAGCTTAAAACAGTGTTTAAAAAACCGGTACGGGCCGGAAATATGCAAATATTTTTTGTTTTTAATAAAAATATTAGTTTTTTTTAAAGTCAAACTTCATGCGAACGGTCTAAGTATATTAAAATTAAGCTAAATGATTTATTTTTATATTATATTTTTTTTATTGAAATTGGAACAATTGTTATAAATATCTTCTTTCGCTTTAAAACTTATAATCTAAAACTGTAAAATTATTTATCAATATGGAGATTTGTGAAACTATGTCTATTATGCTCAAAATTAATCTCAATATTGTCTATCGTACTATCATCTGTATCTATGCTGTATCCATTATCATTTCTGAGAATACCTGCAGGTAAATTATCACGTTATTGTTTTCGTAATAAAGTGAGGTTTGGGTCGTCCCGGACTCGCCCTAATTTTGAATCAAAAGGCGTCCGGGGGTATCCATCCTTTGTTGTTAATTTGAAACAAGGGCGCTATACCAGCGATTGGTGATTATTAATTAAATCTTTGAGCTTGGATACTTAATACTGTTATGTTCTTCTTTGGTTTTGTGTTTACGTTATTTGAATTAAGTATTTTTGTGGTGGAAAGATTTGGGGGCTCTTTTGTTCTAGGACATAATTATATTATGTAAAAAAAAACGTTTTTATTATTTTGAAATTGAAAATACAAAAGAATCCTTTAGCATTTTTGTCCAATTTTTATACAAAAAACTAAATTAATGTTTTTAAATTGAGTAAATATAGTACTTAATTTGAAACGAGTATTTTCAACGTGATATTCCAAGTACTTACTTTATTTTTTTTTCGCTCTTCAGATTTACGTACTAAATCAATTTATTGAACCCTCACAGAACATAATTTTTCACTTTCTAATTTATTTTAGGCCTTTGCCCACGAGAACATGATATTTAGAAAAAAAAATATTTTTGTCACTGCGTATTCACATTTGACCTCAATGACCTGACTCGCGTAAAACACTAACATTTACTGACGAACTCAACAAAAACGCACCTGTTTATATTAACTTACAAACAGTAAAATTAATTACAATTTACATAGTTAACTCAGTAAATATACTCGCATAATTATAGCCAGAAATAAAACGCAACAATACCGCAGTTAAACAAGAAATTTACCAGTAAAAATAAATATTCCAATTGACTCTATTCAAATTATTTTATATTTATAAATCCAACATTATGTGAAAACAATTTGCTTCACGTCCGATATGATACACTGCGTAATGCAATAACTGAATAACTACCAAGCTTATATAATTTTACAATCAGGTTTTGGTTGTATTTTACGTTTTGTATTGTATAAGTACAGTCGATTAAATAGTTGAGTACTGTGATTTTGTCAAGAAAGTAATGTCTTTGTTAAATTATAACACATTCTGAGTGATAAAAAACTCCTAGAGATATACTTTCGTGCTTATCTAATTCTTCTATTATTTTTAACAAAAATAACGAAAAAAAATATCGAGAACGTTTTTGACTTTACTTAAGAGTAAACTTAAATTTTCAAAATCGATGAAAAACACCTGGAGGAGACACATTGAACCAGGATGTGTGCTAAAGGATAATAGAAGCGTAGAAGTAAATCCTGCACTTATTATATTTATCACAAAGCAATGCAAGATGGGGCACTGTGGTCGGGGCCGATACGACTGGGCCACCCCTGCTCAGCGCAGTAACAACGTCAAATAATTATTTGCAGTTTATTATTAGCCTGCATACCAATATTTTTGTCTCACTATACCCTTTAATTACAAACACATCCATATCCTCGAAGGTCCGGTCGCTGTCAATAAACTCTCTGCAATAAGTACAAAGTGTCAAAATGAAGGTCTGATCTCAACCGGTTTATTTATTTAGGCAATCTTTAATTCTCAACCGAATAGTGTTGTGATAAGGCGACTCATCACTACTTTTACGTTCCTAGGGGAACAGTGTATAAGACGGGGACTCGAGTTATAATGGGGACACATACACAGTGCCGTATTATCCCTAAGCCACTTTAGGCCAGTGCTTAGGGGCCCACTATGACCAGGGCCCCAGCACTCCCTATTAAAAAAATGAAAAAAAGGAAAATGTGTGGTTTTATGAAACTACGATAAAAGTGATTTTTTTTCCACATTATTAAGGTAAAAGCCCCCATATCGACACAGTAAAAGTGACGGTAAATATCTGAATTTTTTATTTGCGATGTGAAAAATTCCGATTTTGACCTTTGCGATGTGATGATAAAATGCAAATAATTACTTTACCTTCATTATATTTGGTAATGTAGACAGTAAAAAAATCCAAATTGCGTTGTTGTGGTATGAAAAAGGGAGGGCCCGAAACGAGCTGTGCCTAGGGGCCCCGAGATTGTTAATCCGGCCCTGCATACACACTTATGGCAAACTCAAAACAACACTAACGTAGCACAAGCGCCAACAGGACGTTATTTGCAAGCGCTCATAATAATTGACATCCTGTTGGCGCTTGCGCTACCTTAGTATTGTGTTAAGTTTGCCTTATGTGTGTGTTTTCCCATCATACCCCGTGTTCCCATCTTATACATTGTTTCCTAACTCCATATAGAATGGATTTAAGACAATGAAATGGAATCATCGAATAGAAAAATGTAATTCGTCGATGAAATTATCAATAAATGTTTGACCCGCTTTTTCATAAGTTACGTAAACAGAGTAACAAAGATGGACGCTTTTAAAATTTGCTATACATCACTCTTAGGTATATTCTTACTTTTGCTGACGTCAGGAGCTTCGGTTTGATTGCGTTTTAGTCGTTGTCAATTTCAATTAACAAAAATACCTATCCTTGACGGATTAAATAAATTCGATATGATATATCATAATTACTAGAAACTAGCCTATTTTATGAAAATAACTTCTATAAAATAAATTGACCCTACACAGTTTCGGTCCTAACTGGCACCCTAGTAGAACACCAATAGATTTTTCATGTAATTTTGTGCTGTTTGTAATATTTTCTATTTACAAAGAAAGAATATACTTTTCAATAAAACTGAATCAATATGAACTGCAGGACATGAATTGTAATCTGTGGCAATGATATAATAATGTTATGAACAGTGTCGAATGCCTTGTAGTAATCGACTTCTTAGTTCTTCAGTACTTTAAAACATTAAGTCATTAATAACTATTCTAAGTACTTTGTAAGAATGATGGATGGACCAGATGTTTGATATTATAATCTTCCTTGTTACAGCTACAGCTGAATGAACGAATTGAATGAAATTGGTCATACTGGATACTTTTTATCCTGCTGACTTTGATACCGATGACTTACACGCGTGCGAAACCGCAAGTAAAATCTGTTGAATATTCTAAAGCAGGCACTGACAGTAAACAAAGAAAGAGTGAATGAGTTGCTTCTAGACAAGCGTAATTCACCGTTGATCTCTTAACATCAGGCAAAATAGAAGTGGAACGAGCCTATCGCTCAGCTACAGAACGGAAGATGAAAACGTGTTGCGTCGACCCCTATGTTTAGTGGCGTAAAGCCAGGAAAATGACGCTTGGATAGAAATATTTGCATAGTTATGTGGGTTTATCTACGTCTAACACAATTAGACTAAAATTAGATACCATTTAGTTCAGGGTTAGAATTAATAATGCGTTCAGAACTGAAGGTACAAAGGAGGGTTTAATAGGAATACTAGTGTTTGATGAAGAGAATTCAGTTGTTCTTGACATGTAATAGCATAACGGTATCGCTCATCAACATTTTGCTTATCTTATCTTGACACTATACATTTTTGGTTCCTAAGTTCGACTGATTTTTGTAAATCTTTCACTTAGAGAAAGCTACATTATAATATGCAATATTGAAGGAGCCCGTCTAGGTTAAGCCGTGCTTGGTCAGAGGATGGGTGGCCATTTACCATAATTGTTCATTAGCATTACGGAGAGCACGTAAAGCCGCTGGTCCCGGCTGTTATTTGTAGATTTTTGACAGTCGTTACTGTTAGTCAGAAGCTCGAAAGTCGAACAATTAATTTTACCAAGGAGATTCAGCTACATCTGGTTCTACTAGGCCATATTTGGTAAAAAACTAGGCAGATGATGATGATTATAATAGCTTTACTTTACCTCCATGACGGCTGACTATTCCATCACAACATTATGTAACATTCAGAAGTATCTTAAAGTCGTGATTTTCCACACAAAATAAGAAGTCGTTTTTCAGCAATAATTTTCACTGTTAGGTACTTAATTATTTTAATGAACTCTTTCGAGAACGGTCCATATAATTCTTTTCTCTTAATACACTAACCTGCACACCACTTCACACAAAGATACTTATTTTTAATTTTCACAAAAGACATGAGAAAAAGATGACTTGTAACAATCTGAATAATTTATTTCTTGAAACTGTATTAAAAATAATTTACAATTGTATTTATAGATATAATATATACAAAAAAGTTTAAAGTAAATTATTGCAAACAAGAATAACGTGAGAAACTAGATTTCCAGACGTTTCAATAGAATCTTACGTATTAGATAAATTACATTTTATTGAGTTTGCGAATTTTATTTTAGGGATCCACAAAGTTTTTGTTAGTGGCATCACAGGTGAAATTATTACTGCTCGCGCTCCGCGCTAAAAATAGACAGGCGAAGTGTATGAGATCCGAAGCGTTTTTATTTGTAATGTATGGAATTGTTTGAATCCAGTTATATAGAAAAGCGATCCGATAGTCTATGTGACTGGCTTCAAACAAATTCATACATTACAAACAATACGCTTCGCATCGCGTTCACCACGCCTGTCTATTTGACAATAGCTTAGGTCACTGCTCACAATGGCAAGGTGATCGGGTTGCCTGTAACTGTAACCTGTGGTGGATGTGTGGTTTCAACAACGCCGTCTGGTTTGCGATCACCATACTATTGGAGTCCAGCACCAAACAGTTTTTACTGTGTTTCGTCGGTGCGCAGGTGTTCCAGTTCTTTTTGAGTGGGCTAATTCTATCTTAGTGTGCAGTTATAATGGCGCGGGGCGGGCAGCGGGAGCGGGTGGCGGGTCACGAAATATAATAGATTTCCGCTCAAACCACCCCGCCCGCATTTTTTTTTTTTTTAGCGTGGTAAAATCATCAAATGAGTCCTCCAACCCCGGGCAGGGCGGGAGGGACTGTCAGACTTCTACTGACTAAAATCCACGGTGTCCTTCATAGCCTGTTACGTTCCGGGGTTACGGTAAGGGAATAATCCCGCGACCCCGGCAGGCTTTGGCCCTCTGAGAGGGGGGCCCCGTCATTATGCTGACGCTCTTTGAGGCGCGCGTGGGACACAACGCGCCGTCGACCCGGGCATGGTCCTTGGTCGGGCAGCGAGTTGCCCTTTACTCGCTGCCCGCATGCCCGCGCCTACGGTGGCCGGAGATCATCGAGCGCCGTCCGTCGCCGTGGGCGCCTACCACTGCGGCTGGGGCGGAGGGAGGACGCTGTCCTCTCTCGCTCGCGGCCTGCCTCCTCCTTTACGAGCATTACTGCCTCGCAGAAGGAGCTGACCGCTTCCCACTCCGTCTCGCCCCGCAGCATGGCCGCAACCAATGCCGGGCGCGAGAGGTCTCCGCTTAACCCCGCCCGCACTTGGTGCACCTTAGTTAAAAACTATGTGTTTGCGTTACCCACCAGCGGATTCCGCTGCCCGCCCCGCTGCCACTGTAATTGTACCATTCGACATCTACTTGGCTTTTAATTTTAGCGTGGTAAAATCTTCAAATGAGTCCTCTGACAAATCCAAGGTGATCCTTCAATATCCCTTTGCGTTTCAGGGTCACGGTTGCCAGATGAGCTAGTCCCGTGACCCTGGAGGTTTGGCCCCGTCAGTCTGCCTACAGCTGTTTGAGGCGCGCGAGTCCACGATCTGACGACGTTGGCTAAATTGAGGAAAATAGCAATCGTACAAAAAAAATGTTTTAAAGATAAAATAATTCAAGGCATACAGAGTCACTCTTATTAAATTCTCAACAACCTCGCCAACCTTAGAAAATAACATTTACACGTAAATGTAGATTTCTAAGTATCTAATTTTAATATAAAAGATCTTATCACTGTCCATTATCGTGGCAACTGTAGGCTTGGTATATTTTTTATTTCTATTGTGACGCAATTTAAAATGTCAGATTATTATGACGAACTACACTATCTGATATTCTTCATCGTGCAACCAGAGATACTCTTAAGAATTTTATTTCTTACTATTACTACGAATATACTTTATTTTTAGTATAATTATTATCTCAGATCAAGGAAATAGGCAGATAGAACGTGCGCGAACAACAAAGCGACCACAGTTTTTATGTATGTGTGCGCGGCAGATAAGTGGCGCCGTGTACGGACACGTGCATCTGTGTGCGTTTACGGTTGCCAGATATTGAGAAATACTCCCACATTTTTGTTCAGTTATATTGTTCTCAAATACTGTACTACATTTTTTTTTAATTGAAAACGCTATTTTGCTTTATGGTTATACCTAGAGAGCATAAGCGTGTAGTATTTATTATTTATCAGAATAATAATAAGGAATAAAAGTTAATATGCGTAATTACTTACTACCTATTTAATTACTCCTTACCTATTTAATTCTCACAATAATTTACCAAGTACCATCACAAGTTGAATGATGTAACAAAGATTTTGTTATAATTTTGGCGATTGAAAAAGAGTGTCCATGGAGTTTCTTGCCCGTTCTTCTCCATAGAGATCTACGCTTTGGAATGGGCATCTACAGTGAGTAAGTGATCGTGAAAAATGATGTTTTTGTAATTGTAATCAATAAACGTGCGACTGTCGAAGCTTGGACCGGCTGCCCGAAGCTCACAGAGGGGCGGCGCCCGCGCGCACCGCGGTCCGTGGCTTTTGAACAGACAACCATGTAACTTAAAAAGCTTATAACTTTGGGATTTTTCAAGTTACAGTTTTGAAATTTTGTACATGGATTCTTTACATAAAAATACTAGATACGTGTTTCAGGTTTCGCATAAGCAAAAACTAATGTTGTATAGGTACTATAGATTACGACTGTGCAGTTTTTTTGACGAATTTGATCGATATTTTTTATGCACAATACACATTCCTCTAATTCAAGGTAATTTACCCGTCATAAACTAGCAACACAGACGATTTACTGTTAAGGTTTTGTGTTTCAAGTGAGCCGAAAATGTTTTATGGAAAATAAATACCAAAACGATAAAAATAACAAGAGTTACCTGTGGAAAGATATTCCATCTTGTTTTCTTTCTTTTTGTGAACAACTTTTGCAGTGTTTAAACATACAAGACGGCATGTTTTGACATAAAATGGCAAATCACTAGTGACGTGTGAGCGAGACGATGCGTAGCTTGGTACTGTCGCGAGTTTGTAGCAACTTTTGATTTTGTAGTAACTTTGGTGGACCCACTCGCGTGTTCTGAGCGCTCTATCTGCCTATTTTTTTTATCTGAGATTATTATCAAGAATGTATAACACAGGAGACGCGGTTTACGCGGGTGTACCGCGAAATGAGCATGTTTTTGAACGGACAACCAGTTCATATACAAGCTTATAACTTTGTGATTTTTTATGATACGGTTTTAAAATATTGTACATAGAATATTTACACAAAAATATTGGACAGGTATTTCGGGTTTCACATAAACAAAAAATAATGTTGTATATTATCTATTATGCGGACGGCGAGTAATGGGCGACTCGTGGATCATGCCCGAGTCGACAGCGAGTCATATTCTACGCGCGCCTCATAGAGCTCTCAGCAACATGACGGGGCCAAAGTCTGCCGGAGTCGCGAAACTACCAGATAACTGTATTTCCGGAACGTAAAGGGCGTCAACCCAGGCATGGCCCATGATCGGATAGCGAGTCGCCCATTACTCCGCATGCCCGCGCTTCGTACATAATTATTACCTGTAATAAATTATTCACCGCAAAACATACATTTTAACATCAAAATATTCGGTCCTGTAATAATAAAAATTTATTATAAATTGATTCGTCGGCCTCAGGCTGAATATTAATGCTCCTAGGCCATCAGAGAATGTTTCATTTATTAAATCCGACAGGTCATCTGTAAAATATTAATTAATTATAATTAATTAAAATAATAATAAGAGCTGTGCTGGCCCAGTATTATCGGATGATTCTCACTAGTTCCACCATCAATTAGTTCCATGGAACTAGTGAGACTTTTTTTTCTCAGTAGTTCCATGGACTTTGATAATGGAACAAAATGATACAAAACTTAATCGAACTCGTCTCACTAGTTCCACCGTAGTTGTTCTATGGAAATAGTGAGATTGTTTTTTCCCAGTAGGTAGTTCTTTAGATTATTATCGGCCCCGAATTACAAGTTGCATGTCGTGTGTTAAAACCCAGCATGGCACATTTGTGTTATTTATTTTATCACCACTGCTCTCAAAACGGTGAAGGAAAACATCGTGAGGAAACCGGCATGTCCTAGAACCATCAAATTCAAAAACATAAGACAATATTATAGCTATTGTGAAACAGACAGGTAAAGCGAATGCGATCCGAAGCGTTTCTTGTATTGTATGGAATTGTTTAAATCCAGTCACATAGAAAAGCGAACGCGATCCGATAAACAAAAACTCCTCGCTTCACGTTCGCTGCGCCTGTCTGTTTGACAAAAGCTTATAGGTTGATGACGACGATGAAAATAATACTAGATGTCTCATTGCTGCAGATTCACTGCTGAGCTTATGGTTTTGGGTTTGATTTTTAGGGCGAGCAAAGTGTAGTTGGGTTTTCGAAAACAGAATCAAGGGGTCTACTTCAAAGTCAGTTGACGAAGACTCGGGTATGGATACCTAATGGACGTTTTGCAACCGCTGGACATTTTAAGAAGTGGACATTCTGAGCCTGAGCGGACGTACTTACGTAAAACGTCAGAATCAAAGTGGACGGAAAATACAGAGTAATCGACGGAAAAAACGAGTTCTCGCCACGACTGAATCCTTTTGACGCAGCGTTAGTTTATCTAATTATTTAGTACCACACACAGTAGACATTAGACCCCCATTTTCCAATGCTAATTGTTTCTACCTTTGAACCCACCCTTCGCGTTTAGCAGTCACGATCGCAGTCACTAGATCACCAAAGTTATTAAAAAACCTAATTAAAAAGTCCATGAAAATTTTCGCAAACAATCTTAGAACCGGATACGCCGCGATGAGATTGCCTTGACAGCCGTTTACTTACAGCAATTTTGGTTCAAACATCCGTTAAAAAGGTCAGATGTATCTAACAGAATTTGTACAGAAGGACAACTTCATTCAAGAAGTGAAAACGCACGTTAGCAGCAGGATTGCCTCTCCCTTAGGTCAGATTCCCAGCAACCCACTCACCCACACACACAACCAACCACAGGCCGGAATCGGCAGCATTTTACAATGCGGTAATGACATTGAAATCTATCAACAGTAAATACAGTTCATGTTTGCTTGCATTTGGCTTGCATAGTCATCTCCACCGGCATTCCGCGACACGTAGCGACGTGTTCCTTATGTTGCTTCCGTTCCGTTCGCTTCCTTATGTTCCGAAGTGAAGTGTGGTGGAGGAGGAACGAATAAGGTAAGAAGCTTACTCGTTCCTCCTCCACCACACTTCACTTCTCTAGCAGTACCCCCTTTGTAAACAACGCTACGGATGTCTCCGATTCTTCGCGACTTTGTTATCCAGCACGCGTAGCATGACCATTTCTATCTTTATTCTACTAAGAATAGACAAAGTTTCATCGTTTTATTTTATTTTTTTTCTTTGCCCTGTGTCTTTTTCCGTCGGCAAAACCCCTGTCTACGGCGCCATGCTACGCGTGCTGGCAATACAAATTCATAGAGGTTGGTGCACAGACACGGGTCAATGGATACCAAAGTCGTAAGGTAGAGGGAATCGAACCCACGAGACGCAGCGCAGCAGTCCAATCGTTCAAGCACTGCGTTAACCGTGCCATCAATACTACAACATGTAGTGCCAAAAGCGCAAAACATCTCGTGCGGTAACATAGCCCATGTTACTGAACAATTTTTGTTCTAAGACTTTTACAAAAGTCTTTGAACAAAAATTGTTTTTATTATTAGACAAAAATATTTTTTTTTTATTATATTCGCAAAAAAAATTTGGTTTTCATTCGAAATGAGAAATTGCTCGGGAAAATCTGTATAAAAACCTATTTTTTTGCGAATTTCCAAAAGTCTTAGAACGAAAATGGTTCAGTAACATGGGCTGAGTTACCCCACGAGAGGTTTTGTGCTTTTAGCGTTACAAGTTGTATAAGCACTGAGTAATGGAAAGTTCTTTTAACTCGGAGAACTTTACATGCAAGTTATACCTTATTCTAGTCCACTATTTGCATCATACTCGTATTCATAAAGTATTTCTAGTGCTTTTATTGTCCACTACATACCTCAAAATACAACTAAAAATTCCATAAAGATTGAGGAAACTGTCATAAAGGATAATTAAGTTTAATATTGCAATCACTTCTTAGTAACTACTGCAATTGCATAAAGATACAAAAAAAAAACACTAGATTCCAATTCGAATTCGCGCGCCGATGGTTCCGTACCAACTTGGTAGATTTTCTCCAAATAAATGTACTGTACACAGCTTGGCCAGAACGTCTTGAAACGGAACTAATCTTTTTGTTTTGCTGACAACGTTTTAAAATCTTTGATATATGATGTAAACGAAGATGCAGGGTTGTTAGATTTATTATTGTGCCATAAAACTAACGTATGTGAATAAATAAAATAAAATCATTCAAAATGCTGGTAGCGAGAGCACAGTGGCGATTTCCTGTTTTCTACTGTTTTTTGCCAAGCTGTAGTTTCGTTCATCATTGACAAACTTAGATATATTGTGGGCGCATGCACTTATTTTCTTTTAAATGAATTGCAAATTATAATAACTATTTTTGTAAATGAATTTTTCTGTGATATAACTGTAAACTACAAACGGACTTATTCGTACTGTAAGTTTTCACTTCAATAGGTTTTGATTACTTCGCGAGCAAATGAAGATCTACATAATTGTTATGAATATGAATGACGGTCTACAATATCAAGGAGAATTATTTGAAGTTTGATTTTCTCTCTTCTCCAAGATATTAAAGACCGACGAGCACGACCACGAGGAGCTCGTGGCTAAATAATCACAGCCGCACAGGCTGATCTTCCGGGTTAAGCCGCTCTTACCGAGGTTGGTCTGTGGATGGGTGACCATCTGTCATAGCGAGTTTCCTCCGTGCCTCGGAAAGCACGTAAAGCCGTTGGTCACGGTTGTCATTTGTAGTAATTTTTTTTTTTTTCAACCCTCAAGCGTTGAATGTGGAAACTTTTAAGGGTCGAACGCGGAACAAACCTCTTTGTCAGTCGTTACTGTTAGTTAGAAGCTCTAAAGTTTGACAACCAGTCTTACCATGGGGTATCGTGGAGGTCCGACAGGCAGTCGCTCCATGTGAAATACTGATATCCAGCTGAATCTGGTTCGACTGGAAGCCGACCCCAATACAGTCGGGAAAAGGCTAGGCAGATGATGACCTCCACACCTTATTGAGAAAAAAGTTCATGACCTACGCACAAAAAGGAATCCTACACGGGTTTAGTTTTTTCCTTTATTGGCTCAGAACTCTAAAAACTACCTTGACTTGAATTACTTGTGTCACCGCAATATAATGTGACATTTAAATTTTATCTACAAGGTCTAAAATGCATTGGTAAACCCCATTCGTCAAGGGCAAAAATCAAAATGTTACGTAAGGCCAATTGTCCACGTAACCGCATGTCATACGCACGCTTTCGTCAATTGATGATTGCAAGACGAATGCTTGCATCTTGCGTAGAAACAATGAAATCTGTGTCCACAAAGAGGCAACGTCGCGTCAGCCGCTCATATATTGTGTTCGTCATGCATTTTTGCCGCTTCGTGGACACAGATTTCATTGTTTCTGCGCAAGATGCAAGCATTCGTCTCGCAATCGTCAATTGACGAAAGCGTGCGTATGACGTGTGGTTACGTGGACAATGGGCTTAAATGTTTTTCTTCACCATCATTCTTTTGTCTTGTGCGTCATATGCGTTAATTGCTGTGATTTTGTGCGACAAGGTGGTAGGCCATAAACGAGATGGCGCTAGACGACTTGTATAACTCTTTCCCTTTACCACAATGGAACAACTGTCGCTTTAAGCCGTCCTGAGAGGCTCCCAGGTCTTATAGTCGTGGGGATGTACAAACGTTAGCACATCAAGCAACCGCCATCTGTCATAGATTTATAGATTTTTAACTATATCACAACGCAAAAGATTCATAATTAGGTTGACATTTGACATAAAAGGTACGAGTAAGTTGATGCTGGCGTCTTTACATCTCAAATATCCTTTAGATTATAAAATAATGTACAGTCCAACGGGGTAAATAGGGACGAAGAGGTGAATTGGAACAAAACTTTTGAAGCGATTTTTACGGTAAATTGTGATGGTGTGTTGCTAAGTAGGTCTCAAAATAATGTAGTATTATACAATAAATGAAATTGGGTAATTGTAGGAAACCCATCATTATTAATTCGATATTAAAATCCCCGTTAAAGTTTCGTTCAAATTCACCCCTGCGTCCCTACTTCTTCACCCCGTTTGACGGTACACATTACATTATTATTTAATCTTAAAATAATTATATTTTTAATTAATGTTCTTGGTAATTGTTGATTACTGTCAACGGGAAAAATATAGTGCGAGATTTCTTAAAGATAAAAATGCAAATAAAATAATTAATTTGTTAAGAAATAATTATCATGTCAACAGCTAGGTAAATAATTGGTTGTTGTTATTTATTTTTTGTTAGCAATTTAGAGCAATTCACAGCATTGATGTCGTTGCTATAATACAAGGTCAATGGCGACCAAACGACCGTATTTTTTAATGCTAAAGGAGATGGCTAAATGAGTGCCCCAGTCGCCTATAAGAATTTCATTTTAACTCGTAGTATTTGAAAATTCATTAATGAATTTTTTAATGTTTAATAATTTCCTAAGACTTATATAAAATGTTAAACATAAAAAAGTATCTGAATTGCTTTTCGCTCATTTTTTATTGACATGACTTGGTCACGATGAAATAATGAAAACTAGGGAAGGGTAATAACGCTTTTCCAGACTGTTAAAATGAAACTGTATTTAATCGATTTTTACTAATGTGATTTAAAACGATTTGTTTGCTGAAATTAAAAATTGGCGTTGAAACAGTATTTGGCGGGAATCGATAGATTCAGAGTCGTTTCGTTGCTTTTTATTGTGTTTTCATGCGTTTTGATTCGGAAAATCGGATTGTTTTAAAGTGATTCGTCCATTAAATTCAACTTCATTATTTTCGTTAAAAGCTTCGGAATGAGCTTCTTAGTTTAATCTTAGTTCATGTTTTGTGCAGAATAATATTAACTGGACAGGTTCCGTCCGAACTGGAAGGAAGACGCCCAACATCGTGAAAGGTAGGAGTGGAAAGAGAATATTGCCCAGCACGCGTAGCATGGCGATTCTATCTCTGTTCTACCAGGAAAAGACAAGGTTATTTCATCGTTATTTCTATACAAATCGACTGTTTTTTTGCACAAATATGACACCATTCGTACACTATTGAAGAAAAGAACGTTTATTTTCCATATTTATTTGCTTTGCTTAAAACGCTAAAAATATTTCTACGTTTTGTCATTTGTCTATTCTTGCGTCGAGAAAACCTCTTTCTACGGCGCCATGCTACACCTGCTGGAGTGGGAGAGAAAAAAAAAACTGAAGTATGATCGATACTACTTTCTAACGATTTCAATCGATTCTTTTATCGTTTCTGTGACTATTTGTGTTCAATCCCATCTTTAAGAAAAAAACAAACGTCAGATGTCATTTGAACGCTCTGCGCTCTGCTTATTAATATTGTTCGTTGTGATTCTTCCTTTTGCTTCCCCCCGCTTGTTTATTGGACTTCCTGCTTGCAAACCTACCGACCTCTCGCTTCTCGACCCGGATTTGACATGTATACAGTGAATCATGCAATGCATAAACTGTGGTATATCCACGCGAAGATTGCGGCGTCATATACACTAGAGAGGAGCTCGTGGCTAAATAATTATAACCGGCACAGGCCGATCTTTCAGCCAACATTGTCATTCTTGTTTTGAACTGCTGCATTCAGGAGCAACTGGTGAAATTCGTTTATTCGGCTATTCAACGGAGAGCTTAGCTTGTGGTCGTTCTGTGAAAATATTGCAAAGCCATCGCCATGTAGTGGAAAGAAACAGTTCAAAGTTGCAGAAATTAACAACATCACATCCAGATTTCCATCACCACGTAATAAAATGACATTTAAACACGTCGCTTCGTATTCTTTCAGACTTTATTTATAAGAATCACAGATTATCGAATAAATATACTATTTCCTATTTTTCTTGTTTCATTTCGAAATTGTTAAATGTATCCTTAGCTAATTAGAGGCTTCAACGAGTTCAGAAAGGATATATCAAGATATCGTTTGTTTATCATTACAACTACATACCTACTTATATCGTCTGTGAAAACTATCTTTATTTTAAGTTTAAGCACGTATCACATTATTTGGTAAGTAGTTTGAAGATGTTTAATTAATCTCAGTGGGTCACAAATGTGGTCATCAATAAATAAATACAATCGTAGATACATAAAACTAAACGCCTACGTAAAAGTTTATAGCAATATCAATATTTGCAATTTTTGTAGTACTTTTAATGGTAGGTGTTCACGTTTTTTTTTATCATGATTATGAAGATATAACAAGTTTTAGAAACTTTTTTTATGTGAAATATGAATATTGAGCTGTTCAGCGTTATACAGTGCTAGGTCCCATTTCTATACCTGTCTGAATTTTTCCCCATACTTGAACTTTCCATCTCCTTTATTCTTGCTAGCTATTACTCAACAAGTTACTCATTGAAAAAACTATCCCATCAAAAACATAAATGTGAAATGAGAGCCAAAGCCAAGCATAATAGTTTGGTATTATGCCATGGTTGTTGACTTCAACAAAAAAAGAAGTGAAATCTAAATGGGTGCCAAGTTCAATGGTCAGTTCTGAAATTTATAAAACAACATTATGTAAAATAGATTTCTTTTTATAACTAAGGATCATACTTGTAGCCTAATTTCTGACTTGGCTATTTCTCATAAAATACGAATTATATTGCAGCCTTCATAATTTCTAAACCTGTAACTTCTCAGTTTTATTTTATTTTCCCGAAAATTTGGCTTGCTGGTAGTACTAACCATCGAACAATTCGTATATGAGAACTAGTGTACTACTGCCGGCAAGAAGGGAAGTTCAATTTTTTCGGACAAGGATTTAATACCATTACTTACATTTTATTTATTCATTTATTTGTTCATTAATAAAATGACTTAAAAAGTTCATGTTCACAAAACCTTATACTAATCGCTTGCCCATCTTAACACCGCGATTCAGGATTGTGGCAACTCCATCTAGTGGGTACTCGGTGTTATAGAATACGGTTACTTAGGTGTAATAAATACGAAAATCAACTATAATCGTAAATTATAAGTACAAAATTGAGAATATTTGAATTAAAAAATTAGGGTGGTATTTAACTCGTTTATATTCACGTAAAGATCTTAAAATCTACATGTAGAGATTTACAGGCACTAATTATAACTTAAGTGAAAATTATAGTAAAATGATAAAAAATAACGAGTTTCTGGTTTTTTCCTTTGTATACACGTAATTACCTATCTGCACGCCAAATTCGAACTTTCTAGGTCATCTGGAACTGGGATATAGTTTTGATCTATAGGTCAGTCATAAAAATGACGATTTCTGGTCGTTAATAACTAAATAACCGTTTGAGATATGTTTATAAAATTTGGAACACATATTTATCTCGCCGGTCTCAATATATACGTGCTAAATTTGACAAGTCTAGGTTAAAAAGTTTTTGAGTTATGAGGGGCTAAAAAGTGCCTCCAAATGGTTCGTGTAATATTATACACTGTGAGCGCGCCTTGCTTTGGCTGGCCACGCTCAGTCGCGTGTCTAGATCAATGTTCTTTTAAACAAAAATACTTTTATTGTTAAAAAATACTAATGATAGACAAAATCCTCGTCAAGACGAATCAAACGAGTCTAAACTCGATGGGTATGCGGCGTTTCATTACAGAGTTCCTATGACCACCTTCCAGCTCCATCATCAGATCAGCTCCATGTCATCATAATACTACATTGTCACGCGATATACATATACGTGCAAAATTTCAGCTCAATCGGAAACCGGGAAGTGGATCAAATTTAACTTGCAAGATTTGATCACAGACAACGGAACGGGTAAAAGAAAATAAGTAAAGCAACGACGATTATAATACTAGACTCCGCATGCACGATCTAAGGAACAAAAACTAATCAGTCAACTCGCTGAGGTACTACGTAAGCGAGGGGGACGGGGTACTGCGTTGTGCTTGGCTAACTCAAGGTCTGTGCTGTCTCGACGTATGTTTACGGCTCACAGGATTGGTCGAAATGAGACGAATGTAAGACTTTTTTGCCTAATGTGTTGACAGACATCGGTCGCCTGTTATTATGAGTCTAGTATTATATCGTCGTTGGAGTAAAGGCATCTTTAGAAATAAAGTATCAAAAAAAAAACACAATCGGAACCGAAAGTTTCGTATTTCTTCGAAGTTGGTTAAAAATAGTATCACCCGTACAATAGCTACACCATTACAAGTCCCAATGGAATTCCTCCTCCCAATACATTAATATGACAACGTCGAGTTAGTTCCTCTCACTAGAGAATACCGACGTCACTTATTTTGACAGGCGTGACGTAAGATTTGAACCGTATTTATTGAAGGACCAGGAAGATACGACTTTGATAGTAATATGAATGATTTATTGAACTTGATAAGAGATAATAAGATGGTCTTTTGGGGCCACAATAATATCCAAAATGTCAAAAACCTCCATCTGACTGACATTTGATTGACCTGTTGGTCTAGTGGTTTAGTGACCCTGACTGCTATGCCGGAGGTCGTGGGTTCGATTCCCACCCAGGACAAATGTTTGTGTGATGAGCACGATCATTTGTTCTGTGTCTGGGTGTAATTTATCTATAATATGTATGTATTTAGAAATATATAAGTATGTGTATCAGTTGTCTAGTACCCATAACACAAGCTCTGCTTAGCTTGGGACTAGATGGCGTTGTGTGATAGTTGTGAGATATTATTATATTATTATCTGTCAGCTGTCACTTGAAATTAATATCGTTTACCACAAAACTCATATCATGAGTTTTCAGTTATTCCAACTTAAAGTAAACTGGAACTTTGACATTTTCAAATTGACAAACAAAGAAAAAATTTGTTCCTTCTTCGCACACCAGAGGCGCTGTTCCATTTTTCCATATTAAGAGGAAACAGCACGGCCGTTTTTCCATACAAACGTAGTCCCCTGTTTTCTCCCTGGATAATGCCAGTAGAGCAATATTTTTTTACAAAAAATCGATGACCACTATTGGCATGTCTCTATGTTTTCCTTTTTCCCATAAATTAATTATGAAAAGAGATATAAACATTCAAAATCCTAAAAAAATGGCCAGATTTTCCGCTGTGTTCAAATAATCAGTAAACAAATTTGACGAGATTATATAAAAAAAGGAAAACATAGGAACACGGCCAATGCCTTTCTTTATTTTTTAAAGGAAAAAGTAGTGAAATCGGTTAAGTTTTGGAGGAGTAATCAGGGGACTACGAATCGTTGATTTTGTGCCATTTTTAAGGTATTTTCGGTCCAAGCTGCAGTTGTCTCCTTCGCGCTCTGTAACTCTGTTGTGTGCACTGTGCGACAGCAATAGATTTTACAAATACCTATTTTTCAATTCTCCAGCCCTTGCTGTTTCCTCTTAAAAGAAACGCTTTATATACTGCAAAGACGCTGTAAAGTAAAAGAGTGAAAAAAAAAGAAAAAGAATAGTAGATTATTAACCAAGGGGATAAAGCAGTGTCTTCTGTCGCGGGTGACGATTTAAATCGCGAGCATAACGAAGGACTCGAGGCTTACTCCCGAGCGTAGCGAGGGTGTTAGAAACTTAAATCACGAGCGAAGCGAGGGATTTAAGACGAGTCCTGAGTGTAGCGAGGGATTTAAGTTCACCCAAGACTAAGACAGCTTTATCACCGAGGAAAATACTCTACTTTTCGTACCACTTGCGAAAAAAATAACATAATAATAAATAATAATTTATTATTATATTACCAATTACCGGAAATATATTGTCAAGGACGGTACGGTTGACATCTGTCGGGCATGCCACCGTCCCGGTGAGTCGATCAGACACATTATTTCCGGTTGTTCTCGTCTTGCTAACAGCGAGTACTTGCACAGACACAATCTAGTAGCTAGGATTATCCACCAGCAACTTGCCCTGCAGTACAACCTTGTGGATTCTGAAGTACCATACTACAGGTATGTGCCCGACCCAGTTCTTGAAAACGGTCATGCCATATTGTACTGGGATCAATCTATCATCACTGACAGGACTATTGCAGCCAATAAGCCTGATATAGTGGTGGTAGATCGCCGAGAGCGCCGTGCAATGATTGTTGATATCACCGTCCCTCATGACGAGAATCTCGTGAAAGCTGAAAATGATAAAAAAATCAAGTATCTTGATTTAATAGCTCACGAGATTGTTGACATGTGGGACGTGGACTCAGCAGTCATTGTACCGATAGTCGTTACGGTCAATGGACTAATCGCGAAGAGCCTCGACCAACATCTTAAGAGGCTCTCCTTGTGCAGTTGGCTCAAGGGCTTGATGCAGAAAGCAGTTCTCTTGGACACGGCACGCATAGTGAGGAGGTTCCTCTCTCTGGAGCCCTAACCACCGGCAGCTTGGACCCTGTTCCCGATGCTGGTGGGCACCTATTTTTTATATTTTTAAATGTTTTTATTTTTTTGTAATAATATTTAAAAATGTATAAAATGTGATAAAAAATGAATAAAGGAGGATAATAATAATATGAGATAAGCATTAATTAAACATTTAAATTTAACAATAACCTTTCTTAAAAAAATAAATTAAACTCAACGTTTATGTCTTTGAAGAAAACAAAACGCGGCAAATTCCTAGATTAATATTGTATTCTCGGAAAAGCAAAGGCATCAAGCTCATACGGCCTCTTCGATTTTCGTAATTTTATTTTACTCAAAAATGCATGTAATGTGGTCATTATTTTGACAACCTTGTTTGAGCAAAGTCGCCTTTGCCGGAGTGTTTCAAGGAGCGGCCAGTAATGTTTTTGCTGGCCGCTCTACAGGTCGGTAATACATTGCCGGCCGCTATTTTGACGTTTCAACGTTTTAAAAAAACAAATGCAAAAAGATTTTATTTAAAACACAGCTGTTTGTATATAAAGAGGTAGGCACAAAAAGATTGTATTCCCTATTTAAAAAAAAAAATACAAAGAAGTAACAAAAGCGCGGTTCAGCGAAATTTTAATTTTTATTTAGTGACTTTTTTTTTGCTTTAAGTAAGTGAAGAAAATATACCTAACAGTCAAACACCGCATTAAAATTATCGCAAACTATTAGTAAGTAATATGAAACCCGGAAACCCGGTGTTGAATTTTAGTAACTGTACTTTTCATATTGTTATTTTAATTAATTTTCTAGTTAATACCTATTGTATTTTATTTAAATCACTTGCTGGTTTTATTTAGGTTAGGTACTTGCATTTTTGAGTAAAGCACTATACAAGCCTTGGCCCATTATGACTCTTCGCTGGTCACGCTATGATTGCCTCGAGCTAGCCTAGCTACGCTCTAGGCCTTCCAGCTTGGCCATCATGCAGCCCTTGCTGTCCTCACTGTAAAGGCCTCGGCCTCCGGCCTCGGCCTTTATCTCAGCTCGTCCATCAAGTGGTGCATGCTGACCGCGCTGTGTCGGCCTGGAGCTGCGCTAGGCTGCGCTGTCGGCCATCATCAGCGCGACCAGCAAAGTAGCCATTATAGGCCGCGGCAGTAATGTACTAAAAATCATAACTGCATTAATAAATGCGTATTCCTTTTTCAAAAAGTTGTATAATGCTTTACATACAAACTCAATGGTGTAAAGACAGACTGATGTAGTTCACTATCGGTAAGTATTCGAAATTCAAATCACATTCTCTCCCTAGAGGATGAATGAAATTCAGTACAACTTTCTTTCCCTAGGGAAAGCTGTTTATAACAGATTAATAATGACTATTGTTATGTACGCTTTTTGTGGCGTAGAATGTCACTTTTTTGAGCAAGTGGTACGAAAAGAAAATTATTTTATTCTTTTACAGAAATGCATGCAAATTAGACAAATTAAAAAGTTAACTTAATCTAAACAAAAAAGTAGACATAATAGCAAAGACAAAATTCGACAGCTGCATGCCATGACTGTAAAAAGAAAACACAACAGGCAGACTGTATCTGTATGATATGCAAGTAGTTTTTCCGGGTCTAGGTGTCTGTTTCATGTGAATTTCTATGTTTGTAAACACACCCACGAAACCGGGCAAATTTAACTGAAAATGGCGATGTTTCTTAAAAAAAAAACAGTTGTGGTGGCTTGGAGGTTTAGCACTTCGCTTCTCATGTTTGTGGATGCGAGTTCAAACCCAGGCAAGTATTAATGTGTCCTTTTCAAAGCCCAAAGCCATGTCAGAGGTCTTTGGTGTTCACAGAGGCGGCATTAATTAATTCTGATACCAAAATCTCACACGAAGGAAAAACTTCGATATTATCTCGTTAATGTTATTTTCATATTGATTACTGTTTACTTTCATGATAATTACTGTTTACTTTCATGATAATTACTGTTTACTTTCATATAATTACATAGTTTCATTTAATTACATAGTTTCGCAATTTTCGTCAATTATAATTTAATTCTGATTTAAAAGGGAGCGATGGATGCAAGTGACGAATTGTCGTTCGGTGTGGCGGTGTAAGGGGGAGGCCTATGTTCAGCAGTGGACGACTTCCGGCTGATGATGATGATGATAAAAGGGAGCGAGCCTATGTGCGTTTTTCCATTAGCCGGCCCGGCACCAGCAAGCAAAAATGTATGAAAATGTACGGATCGCTTTTGCACTTACCGGCGCCGGCGACGGCACGGCGTTCATACATTTTCGTTTCCCATCACCGGCACTACGCCGGTGCCGTGCCGGCTAATCGAAAAACGCCCTATTTGTCATCAACCGGCTACTAATCCAGGGTAGTTTCCAGGGTCAAAATAATTACATTCTATTTAGTCCGTATTTTAGATTATAAAAAAATATTGGACACGTATTTTTTCTTTTTTCGATTAAACAAAAATGAACAAAGATAATAGCCTATTTAAGTTACCTGTGACGTCACTCTGCGCGAAAATTGCCACGCATCGTGACGTCACACGTAACTTTAATAGGCTATATCTTTGTCATTTTTGGTCTAATTTACAAATAAAAAAATACGTGTCCCTTATTTTTGAATAATCTTAAAGACGGACTAATTACATTTTTTTAGGCAACTAGCCTATTCTGTGGCTGTTATTAAGAAATTCCTTATAGAAAACCTTATAACCTTTGCTCAACCTGGGTCTCAAAACCCTCATGGTTAACAGTCGATCTTGTCAATCAAGTAGTTCAACAGTAGTACCTACTTATCCAGAAGACGCAGGTTCGAGCCCTGCTCGCAATCTGAATTTTTCGTTTCTTTAAAAATATTATAATATTTAATATTCCACAACTATCACACAACGCCATCTAGTCCCAAGCTAAGCAGAGCTTGTGTTATGGGTACTAGACAACTGATATACATACATAATATATATTTCTAAATACATACCGACGCTTGAAAGGCAAAAATTACCAAGCGACATGTAGCCAACTTTACAGGAGAGCATTTTAAAGTTTTTATTTTTGGAAAAAAAATCGTATAAAATCACCTATTAGTCATAACTACGTAATTCCAACGAATTTTAAATACATTTTACGGGCTTAATAATCTGGCATTTAAAGATTATGGATTTTCTCATTAGTTTATGAAATAGTGTCGGTTGGTAATAATTTTGTACAAAATCACAAACAGGCAAAAGTTACTTACCGACATCAAAATTTAATGATAAAACAACTAAAATTAACTGAACCCGATTATTTTATTATTGTGTTTGAAGCAAGATGACGTATCCTGGATTGGCGCATGTTTGACTTACAGGTAAAATGATCTATATAGAAAACAAATATATTTTTCTAACAGCCAATTTTAACCATGTTACAAATTAAATGAGGTTAGTGTAGGTTTTTTTTAATAAGTAGCAATAAATTTAGGTTTTAACACACAAAATTAAAAACTTTTGGTTAAAGCTTTTCGTCACCATCATCACAATTTTCAATGTTTCACTGAATTTGACACGTGTCAACTATCGCACTGTATTTAGGTACACGAAATTACTGAGTTGAAAAAAAAAACATTATTTCAAAGAGGAAACGGTTAAGTTGTTTCGAATACAGTCATTGCCTTGAAGATTTACTATCACTTTAAAAAAAATTAGATGTTGTCCAGCAGTTTGCCGTATATGATTACTTCCCAGAATTTAATCCTTATTAGCAACACTATCGAATGGTGTAATAGTACAGGGTGCAATTTTTTTTCCAAAAGCAGCGGGTTCGATTCCTTGCCAGAATTATTGAATTTTGTAAAAGCCAATCATGCAGTTTTAGTTTTAGTCAAAATCGGCCTCGAGACTCCTTTCAACGTTTTTCGATATTCGTCATAGTTTTGTATACGGCAATCAACGCACAGTTCAAAAATTCATCTTGTTTATCGTAATAAAATTCATCATCATCATATCAGCCGTAGGACGTCCACTGCTGTACATAGGCCTCCCTCATAGATTTCCAATAGGTCCGGTTGGAAGCTGCTTGCAGTTAGTGCGATCCTGTGATTTTCATCAGATCGTCTGTCCACCTAGCAGCGTTGCCTTAGGGCGTGGTCTCCATTCGAGAACCTTGCGGCCTCATCGGCCATCGTTCTGCGTGCTATGTAGTCTGCCTACTGCCAGTTGAACTTGCTGGTTTTCTGGGCTATGTCTGCAACTTTAGTTCAGCTACGAATCTTTTCATTTCTGATTCGATCAGGCAGAGGGACTTCGAGCATAGCCCTCGCCATAGCTCGTTGGGCTACCTTGAGCATACTAATGAGGCCCGTAGTAAGAGACCACGTTTCGGCGCCATAAGTTGTCACATATTTGCCGAAAACTATGAGGCATTGAGGTATTCTGGACGAGGAAACGTTACGCAGTTTCCCGAACGCTACCCGGCCGTGTTGAATTCGGCGGTTGACCTCTTTTTTAAAGTTCAACCTGCCTAGGTTTATTCCAAGTAGATATACGAGTCAACAACTTATCACGTCTGTATGATATCACGTTTCCCTGCTTTACGCTTTTTTCCAAAGGAATCGCCTTCCAACTCTGCACCTGTACTCGGGCCGACATAGTGGTATTGTTTAAGCATCTAGTCACTTCGTTATACCGATAGTTAATACGACATCGTTGGAGAGATTCAAGAACTGCCCAGTTGCCCACATCTCCACCGATTTAAAGTCTTTCTCGTAGTCCACAAACGCCAAAAATAAGGGCAAATTATACTCTCCGGTGTTCTGTATAACTTTCCGCAGCGTGTGTGTGTGGTCTATGGTCATCTTTTCGGAAACTGGCTTGTTGTGTCATCAAACCTGCGGTCCAGACGGTTCGTGATGATGTTCCTTCGAAAAAAACTTATAAACGTGGCTCAAGAGCGAGTTATTTCTTAATAAGGTGTTGTCATCCTTCTTAAAGAAAAGAACCACCAATTTCCACCCACTTTCAAAAGCTCTGAAATGACTCCATCTTCACTCGGCGCCTTATTATTTTCAGCTGATTAGGGGCCATCCTAATTTCGTAAAGGCTAATGCCCACGATGGCTTTAATGTGGTGTCGGGTTAGTTTGGCCCTTGGATCGGTGGCCACGCTGCTAACAGGTTTGGGGACCGAAGCTTATAGCTGCGCATAAAGGTTTTCGACCTCCTTCAATACCTCTGCATTCTTTGCATCTTCTCGTTTCAGCTTTGTCAGCTGGCTTTGCCCTATAGATACTTCTCTTGCAAACATTTTCTTAGTCGTCGTTCGTCGTCTCTTTAATGTGGTTAGTATTAAAGAGATCACCGTGCCGCAAGGATTTTGAATTTGTCTATTGATCTGCCTATATGACTCGGCGTCACCGAAAGTCCGTAGTCTTAATAAGCGTCGTTCAGTCATGAGGTTGAGAGTGATGTCGGAAAGTTTCTGAGGTCTATTTGCACGGCGGGGTATAAAAGACTTAGAGCAGTTTCTTTTCAGTTTCATACCGTTTCCAGTTTCTACGATTGAACTGTTATTAATCTCGTCACCTAAAAATTTTCGTAAATTAATTTCATGTACTCGAATTGCCATAACAATTTAACTGTAATTTAACTTATGAGACTTATTTTATATTGCATGAACAGAAAACCAGTTCCATGGAACTACTTGGATAAAAAAACCAGTAGTTCCATAATGGAACAAGAAAAAGAAACTGCTGGGATACGGCGAAAAGTTTTACGTGAAATGAAATTCGGTTAAATATTTTTCGAACTTATGATAGGCAAGACGAGTAGGTGATACATCAATATTTCGAGCTACGCGACGTACTACGTGCGATGCCCGCGATCACGCGGTTTGCCTTAGCGACAGTTGAGTGAAGAATATTCGAAATTATTTGACCAACAGCCATTCATGATCTGATTTGCAACGCGTTCATGCGACAAAACAAAATAGGTGCAACGGGAACAAACTGATTTTTGTACAAATTTCATATCGGAAATAGTTATCTAAGTGACAAAAACAGTAAAAAAAACGGCAGGTAAAATATTACCAAACGACAAAATTTATTTATTTTAGGCAGGTAAAATAGTACTATATTACGTTTTAAATTACACTGTATTTAGGAAGAAAATACTAAATGAAAATGAATACATCATTAAGGTGTGTTAAAAAGTCTTAAATGAAGAAAAATATAAAATAATAATCAGGTAAAATTTCTTAAGCAATGCTCACACAACAGATACCGTAAAGTAAAAAATACTAAATGTTAAATCGCATTAATTCAAGTCGAGGCAAAAGTTACTAAGTGTTAAAACTTGAAATCAAATATCTACCAAGTGAAGTTTATTCATAAATCGGTAAAATTTTGGTCGCTTAGTCGCCGAAATTAATGAAAATTTGTACATTTTTAAGTTACCAAGCGACAGCAAAAGTCTTCCTAGCGGTACGAGAGTAGGATCAATCGACGCAGAAAAATTTTCTGATTTCAATGATATATATAACTCAATATCGCCCAAAATGTCGCTTGGTAACTTTTACCTTTCAAGCGTCGATACATATTATAGATAAATTATCACACAAACATTTGTCCTGGGTGGGAATCGAACCCACGACCTCCGGCATAGCAGTTAGGGTCACTAACTACTAGACCAACAGGCCAGTCAATATCTTTGTAGTTCAACAAGTTCTCTCTACATATAAAATCAATCAAAATAAACATCTAATAATTGGATATGCTAACAAAAAGAAATCTAATAAATAATTCTACGCCCCTACTGAACACAATGTCACAAAAAACTTTCAAGACGAAAAAATACAAATACAAAAAAAAAGATCAAATAACGTAACACTCTTAAAACACAAAAGGTTTGGAAACTTTTTACTGGATTTGTTGACCGACTTCTTTTTGCCCTAAAACGGAAGTCAATTTCCTCTATAAATATGTAAAGAGGGCCCTATAGGTTTGGGCCTTTAGGATGTAATTATAGAATTCGGACCTTGGGCCACGACCCTTCCGGTAGGGCCTACAAAAGTACTGAATAAAATACGAAGGGGAAAATAGATTTTTTGCATTTTTTTCTTTCATTACGTTTACAGGATTGGGGACTTTGCGTGATCGATAGTAGATTGTATTTAGTATAATTATGTAATTATTTTAAAGAACAGTACCCTTAGCACGAATTTTCAGTATTTGAGACGTAAAGTAAACTGGAACTTTGACAATTTCAAATTGACAATTTTCAAGGAAAAAATTTGTTTCTGCTTTGCTCACCAAAGGCGCTGTTCCATTTTTTATACAAGAAACGCTGTAAATACTGTAAAGTAAAAGAGTGAAAATTCATGCTAAGGGTACAAGCGGCCTAAAATGACGTCTAAAAACGAGTGTGGGAATGAGATGGTCAATAGACGACTTTTATAGCTCTGTCTCCATCACTCACTGGAATTGCTTTCTCTTTCTGACGGCCACTAGAGATTCCTAAAATCGTGATTATTATAAACTAACTTTTGCCGGTGGCTTCGTTTTACTTTTTTTTTATTATAAATACATTATTCTCATTGTCTTCGTTAATTTCTATACATTTTCATGACAGAATATATTATGCTTTTCAGAACAAGCAGTTTAGTGATTTAGGCATGAAAATGTAACGTACAGTCACGAGCAATAACATGTATACACTCAACAAAATTCAGACGCAAATTACTAGTGAAATACTGGTTTCCACTTTGAAATAAGACCTATTTCGCAATAGTATGGCTTCCAAAATAGAAGTCTAATGAAAAGGCAAAAGTTTATTCAATATGGTAGCAGAAAATCGCTTTTGAATACTGCTTAGTGTATACATACTATTGCTCGTGACTGTACGAGTAGCGAATGTACTCGTATAAAAATCTGGGTTTAGTGCAGGTGAGTGATTGACTGCTGCTTTCCGTGCCACGTGATATGATTCCGCTTGGAAAAATACAGGATGATTTTTTAGTCACCATCCAAATTTTTATATATTAATCTTTGGCGAAAATCATTGAATACGTGTTTTTTCTTTTTGTATCACTCAATACAAAAATATCGAGTTATCACGTCTCAATGCTATTTATAAAAAGTTGATGAATCTGGACACCGCGCTGTGATGTGTCGCTCAGGTTTAGCGGGGCGGGGCCCCCGGTCAGCGAGGTGCGCTCTGTCCGTTTCATGTGTCGGCAAGTGTATATTATTAACGTTTAGCTTAGTGACCACACAGAGCGGATGAGAAAATGATTTAAATATGACAATTTAACGTATCGATTTTTTTTCAAAAATGGGTTTAGTGATTGATACCTAATGCCTAGAAAAATTTTGGACGGTGGTAAAAAAGTCACCCTGTATATGTATGATCTATTAAGTATTTTTTTCAAGTCTCTCTGTTTGTGTATGTGAGTTTTAATGTTTGTAAACCCACCCACGATAGAAGAGAATGTGTAGGATTTCATTTTTACGGGAAAGTGTAAGTGTAAACAAATATTTCCTTAGAAGGAAAGAAATATCGCTTCAAGGTAAACACTGCTAGGAACTTAATTATTAGCTACCGGATATTATGCGTTTATTTCAAAGAAAACAACGTTATCTGAATTAACCGTTATTTAGTTCCCACGAATAATTAAAATCGGTTCCTTTGTAATCTGACTTTATCTCCGAGGTACTCTGTCTGTCTTAGGGCACCCGTCAGTTTGCTGGTAGTTACTTGAGTTGTGTAGAGCAACGACGCACCGTCAACTCACGGTTTGGTCTTTAATTCCAACGTTTTCCCCAAAACTAGATCCAGCTAAAGTCTTCTCCAAGTGGGTCTTACCTATTACCCAATCTCGGTAGTCCAAACGCCTCCTCCTGGAGGCTATTTGCCAGAGTCGTGCAGTTTATGGCCATCCTTTACGTGGTCTATGTGCGGGCTCTGTGCATACTGAGGTGGCCGGTAAAGCTGTTTGTATGCCAGAGCGACATCCGCATGATCTGGGGATATGACACGTTCTTCAGCGGACTGGCAAACCTGCCTACCAGATTGCCATCATAAGATCTAGAGGCAAAAGCCCTCCAGCACGTCTACGAGTGACGTGTGGAGGCGCAACACTGGAGAGAAACTCCGCTGCTTCGACAAGTCGAGGCTCTGCAGAAAGAGCTCCGGCGCAATCTCATGACGGTATAGAGGATACAACTGTCGCTACCGAGGTTTTTGAACGCCGGCGGCAAGATCCATCTTTGAAACGCACCTGGATCGCCGTCGGCAACTAAGCGCTTGAGTGACTGGAGATAATCACATACTGCCGAAAGACGAAATGAGAAGGAGGATTGCGTCTTCCTCACACGTTCCGCTAGAATTACGAAAGAGGTTACTGTTTCATATTCCGTCTCGCTCCGCAACAAGGCCAAAACCAGACGTCTGAAAAGTAATATTATGATTACAGCACCCACGAGTAAACTTCTAGCCTTATCTTTCACGACAATTATAATACCAAATCAGTAGTTGTTATTCTAACCTTGGAAATAGGTAACCTTTATCTCGAACAGCTCTCGAAAGAGCAATATAATTTTACAGCAGTTTGTAAACAGATATTTTCATCAAATTGGGGGAGCTCGCTTTTTAGGAGCAAATTAAGTTATTATAATAATTCCTCTTACGTTTATTTTTTATTTTTGGAGTATTAAACTCATCAAATTTAGGTAATTTTTTTTTTTAGATTGTTAAAATCATCAAATGAGTCCTCCCACCCCGGGCAGGGAGGGAGGGACTGTCAGACTTGTTCTGACTAAAATCCACGGTGTCCTTCAATAGCCCTTTATGTTTCGGGGTCACGGTAAGGAAATAAGTCCCGCGACCCCGGCAGGTTTTGGCGCTCTGAGACCCCGGGCCCCGTCATTTTTGCTGACGCTCTTTGAGGCGCGCGTGGAACACGACGCGTCGACCCGGGCATGGTCCATGGTCGATCTCAAAAACCATTACAATGTTTTCCCCTATACCTACGTATCTACACGTCATATACTGTTTTGAGAAAACTAAAGAGTTTGCTTGTTTGCACGCGATTATCCTTGAAACTACTAGTTCGAATTACAAAAATCTTTTTGTGTTGGATACTGCATTTATCGAAAAAGGCATGAAAAAGGCTATTAGTCTTTAATAACATCACGCTATGAACAATAGCAGCAGTTTGGCCCAGTGGTATCGATCCCGACTTACGAGTAGTAGGTCATGGGTTCGAACCCCGCCAGGCGCATTACTTTGTGTAATTTATTTCATCACAACTGCTCTCAACACGGTGAAGGAAAACATCGTGAGGAAACCGGCATGTCCTAGAACCAAAAATTCGAAGACATGTGACATCTACCAAAACCCGCACTGGGCCCGCGTGGTGGATTATGGCCTACTCCTTCTCACAGAGAGGAGGCCTGTGCCCCAGCAGTGGGATATAGGCTGATGATGATGACCAATAGAAGCCAAGCAGTGGGCTGGAACCACAGGAAAACAGCTAGTCCTACTAATCCTAACAATATTACAAAAGCGACAGTTTGTGAGGATGTATGTTTGTGTATGTGTATGTAGGTATGTTTGTTACTCTTTCACGCAAAAACCACACAGATAGTTTATAACCTGGATTAACACATAGGATGGTTTTTATCCCGATTTTGTGTTCTCGTGGGATAATTTTCGAGTTGTAGCGGGTGAAGCCTCTGGCAACAGCTTTTTTTTTTACCTGGCAAAATCATCAAATCAGTCTTCCCACTCCGGGCAGGGCGGGAGGGACTGTCAGACTTGTACTGACTAAAATCCACGGTGTCCTTCGGTAGCCCTTTGTGTTCCGGAGTCGCGGTATACGTATGTCCCACACCCCCGGCAGGACTGTGGCCCCGTCATTATGCTGACGCTCCTTGAGGCAGCTAGTATTGCCGTTTAACAGAAACAATACTCTATTTAAAACGCTTTCAGTAACCAAACCGTAACGATACCCAGAATATTCGCATCAATGAAATTTAAACAGAATTAAGGCTAGCACATACTATAAATCATGTGCCATATTTAGTGCGCAGCCAATAATTTCCCTAGGGTTGGCTTCCAATACCAGTCTGTATGATCCTTTGTGTTACTGGCTTTATCTGAACAATGTATGGACGTTGGATTCTAGAATATAAGTAGGTACTCAGTATGTGAAATTTCCTGTTTAATTTTGTTCCTGTATTGGTTTAGTTTCGAGAACTTAGAAATCTTTCCTTGCTGACTACTACAAATGCATGTAATGTTTTTGTTTGTTTGAGGATCTTTTATCTTAAACAACTGAACGGATTTGAATGAAATTTTTTGCACAGATAGTTCATAACCTGGCTTATAATATAGTATAGTATAGTTTTTATCCCTATTACATGTTGTCGTGGCGTAATTTTCATGTTGTGGCGGGCCAAGCCGCTGACAACAGCTAGCTGGAGTGTTTGTTTGTTGGGCTGAACGAGCTTATCTCAGAAACGAATGGTTTGAAAATCTTTTTGGATAACTTTTAAACCTATATAATCTTGTCTAAACGACTTCAGTTTTATAATAATTATAGATACACATTTATGTAGTTAAATGTTTACCAAAAACAGCAAGTAATTTTGTAACTTCACTTTGTTACAATAAAAGTCCATAATAATATTGCTACGTCTAATAAAATCAGTAGACATGAAATGTCTCGACAGTCTCAGAATAAAATCCCAAGTTACGAGTATATTTGTGACAGTTAATTATATTGTTAGATTGTCAGACGTCGACTTTCATAAGAACCTTCCACTTTTTAGGGTTCCGTGTTAAATATATTTACGCGCATACATCTACAGGAATATTTGACATTGGACATGGGCCCAAGGCCTATGTTCGTTTGAGGGGTCCCGTATTTTTTGTGAACAATATGTTTCAAACAAAACTTTTAAAACAAAATTTCTTGTTTTACGAAATAACAGAACTGATTGTAATAATGACTTAATATTCATTAGCAGAATAAGAAAAAAAAATTGTCGAATTTCATGCGAAAAAACGTGGGAAAATAGTGTTACAGTTAAATATGGCAAACAACAATATTACTTTATCCTACAAGATCAAAAGAAAAACTGTGTTTTGTTGTGACCTTTTCAATAAAAGATAAATGAAAAATTCTGTGTCTAATATGGAAAATGCACGAAAAAAAAAAAAAAGTTACTAATTATGTTTTTAGAAATACCGTTGCCCCACACTAAAATTTATTTCTGTGTCATTTATGCGTTTACAAATATAGAAACTCACATACACGAACAGCTAGACCCGGAAAAACTTCTTGTAGATCATACAAATATATGTTCCGTGCGGGAATCTAACCCGCGACACTTACTGCACCAATTGCGTCGTCGTGTGAAAATAGTAAATTCGAATAACTTGGCTCATTTTCGCTTCCTACATAAGCTGCTTCTATTGTCCCAAAGTGCTCCAACCCCCAATAAGTTAAAAACGGCCCATCGCAAACCTTGGTTTGTGTAACAATGAACCCTTGTCATTTCGTCGTGTCAGTCTGTCTGTCACAGGAGTTGATGTTGTGGACGAATGTCCAGTTTGTGCGTTTCAGTTATTTGTGTCAGGGCTTGGCAGGCTTGGAGGGTAATGCTATGTCAATCTTTGTCGCTGGCTTGGAGAGAATCAATGTCATTAGATATTTTTTTTCTTTTGATAAATTTTATTTTTGTTTAGGTTTAATTTTTTATTGTTTTGTTAAATTCGGTTGCCTGGCCAAATTATACATCAAAATCAAAGCATTTATTTCAAGTAGGCCAGTTACAGGCACTTTTGAATTGTCATAGACAATCAAAGGAATATTATTAAACACTACAAAAGTTATGGTGTATATACAACTGATATACATCTTTTTTAACCCATTCTAAGGTAATTGTGCCTAATAAGGGCAGGGTTTTTGGAAAACCTTATTTATAAATTTTGGGAAATGTTTTTATTTGTAAAAAATGATGATCAAAATGTTTTTAAAACATTTTTCATCTGCCAGTCTTTTACCAACTATATTGGGGTCGGCATCCAATCGAACCAGATCATGCAGCTGAATATCAGTTCTTTATATGTATAGAATGACTGCTTATCGCACCTCCACAACCCAGTCACTGGGTAATTATGATACCCCCACGGCCAATAAGCGTTGTGTAATTTTAGAGGGAAAATATATTTTATTACGTTGGATCGAATATTGGACGACACAGAAATCGAGCAAATGGAAGTGTGGGAAGAATAGGTAGGTGTGACTTACTTGGGAGCACTGGAGGGCAGGTTGGTGCACCGACTGCCGGCGTGGTCCGTGGATGATGACACGCGCTCCTGGATGGTCTTTGCACTCGCGCTCGGTGAATGAAATCGATTGTATTGTTCCACTTTATCACTTCGCATCACTTTGTGTCGGCCAACACGTTAAATAGTTTATAATTATAATGATGGTACAGCGGTTTAGTTTTAAGCGGTGTTGAGCGGTGGGCGGCTTGAAGAGAACAGGACGAGATCATCATGGCGACCTCTGTCGTCGCGGTGTGTCGCTGCGGCGGAAAACGGCTCTCATTGGCTACCTCTGTCAAGTCGCTGCAGCGCAAACGCTTCTCATTGGCGTAGCGGTGTAACACCCTTTTCGGAATGGTGGTAGGATTGGAAAGGAAGAGGGAGTATGATTGGCTCAATACTGTGGTCCAATATGAATTCTATCTTCAATGTGTGAGACGCGTTTGGATACATGATACCAACATTTTAATATTGCTAGCTTGCGTAAGCATCCTGCCCGGCTTTCGAGAATATGTAGTATTCTCAAAAGGGGAGAAATTAAATTAAAGCGGACAAAAAGAGAAAAAGTAATGATTAAAATATGTGAACTACAGCTAAGTTAGAATTTTAATTATGCGGTGGTATTATTGAGAAGGTAAAGGACATAGTTTAACAACAGGTCTTTTGAAAGAGCCACTACATGTCTTCACCATGGCAACGCGGGTTGTCCCATCCCTGCCGGGAAAAATCTCGGTGATTATGCCCATTGGCCAACGTAAAGGAGGGACATCATCCTGATGCATGAGAACCACTGTACCAATCTTAATATTGTCGGCGTCATTTAACCACTTTTGCCTAACTTGCAAGTTATGTAAATATTCTATACGCCATCTTCTCCAAAAGCTACAAACCATTTGGTCAAGCAATTTTTTGCGGCAAGTTAATGATTTCGTCGTTTCGGGAACGTTCACGACAGGCAACGTAGTCAATGGAGAAGCCATTATAAAATGAGCGGGAGTAAGCGGTTCTGGGTACGGATCCTCATTCAGGACACAGAGCGGTCTGGAATTTAGAACTGCCTCAATTTCAGTGAGAACAGTCGAAAGCTCCTCATAAGTAAGAAGTTGAGAACCGATAACACGGTACAAATGTGTTTTAATAGATTTAATATTTGATTCCCACAGCCCTCCAAAGTGGGGGGCGCGGGGTGGAATCATTTTCCACTCTATGCGGTAGCGGTCAGCAAGTAGTTCTTGCAATTGAGCCTTGGCTCCAACGAAATTTGTTCCGTTGTCAGAATATAAATAAGAGACAGGTCCTCTGCGGGAAATGAATCTTTTAAAAGCGGAAATGAAAGTGTCCGATGACACGTCGGTAACCAATTCAATATGAACTGCTTTGGTAACGAAGCAAATGAATAAACATATGTAAGCCTTCTGACTTCTTTGGCCTCTGCGACGACATAAGGTTACTTTAATGGGACCAGCGTAATCCACACCAGTATGAACGAAAGCTTTAGTCTCTTGTACGCGACAAGCTGGTAAATCAGCCATCTTTGGACTGGGGTGAGAAGGAGAAACTTTGAAACAGAAGTTACAAGCATGTACCCTTTGTCTGATGACACCTCTAGAAGAGAGGATCCAATATTTCTGGCGTAACAGAGAGCTAAGAAGGCTTACACCGGCATGACAATGAATGCGATGATAATAGTCTATTAGAACATGTGTAAAATTATCATGTTTAGGTAAAAGCGCGGGATGCTGAGCTTCATAAGGAAGGTTCGCGTTTGACAACCTACCACCAATTCTAATTATGTTATGCTCGTCTATAAACAGATCGAGTTTCTTAAACTGTGAGCGAAGTTTTTTACCTTTAATTTCGGTATAAATGTCAAGAAAATGAAATTGTTGAATGCAGCGAATCAAATAAATTTCAGCGGTAACTAATTCACGGACAGTAATTATCTTATGTTGCTTGTCATAAGGAATAATATGCAAAAATCTCAAAATGTATACAATTATGCGCAATATTTTATTTAACGATGTAAATTTTTGAGAAAGGATATATATTAAATTAGGTTCTGATACGGTAGATACTAATGTTAAAGATTTATTGTTAAACTCAGGCAATTGCTCGCTGCATGAAGATACAAACGGAGTAATAGGCCACTCAGCAGTTGGTCGCAGAAGCCACTCTGGGCCATGCCACCATAAATTATGGTTTAGTAACTGTTCAGGTAGAAGACCTCGAGACAGACAGTCACTAGGATTTTCCTTTCCGTTGATATGGTAAAAATGTTCAGGATCAAGATTTTCTTGACATTTAGCGACGCGGTTACTAACAAAAATATTCCACTTGTGAGGTGAGGAATGGATCCATGAAAGAGTAATTGTAGAATCGGAAAAGGCAAATATTTTATTAATAGTGGTGCGAGAGCGGTAAGTGTCATAAACTAGTTTAATTAATTTAGACAAAAGAAGAGCGGCGCAAAGCTCTAGACGAGCCAGAGATACGACCTTAACAGGTGCAACTTTAGATTTAGCACACACCAAATTTACGTGTGTGTTACCATTTGTGTCAGTTACATGTAAGTATATTACGCAGCCATACGCATTCAAACTGGCGTCAGCAAAACCTACTATATTTGTCACGCAACCCATAGTAACGGCTACATGACGCGGCAGTTTTAAAGAAGAAAGTAGAGGCAGTTGCTCTTTAAATTTTTGAAAGAGAAGTACAATAGAATCGGGTGGAATTTCATCCCAATCTGTGTTTAATTTCCATAATTCTTTTATGAGTAATTTAGCGAATAAGACTACAGGAGCCACTAGACCGAGAACATCCCACAGACGGGCAACAGTGGAAAGTATGGAGCGTTTAGTACAACTTTTATCTAAATCAGATGTAGTAAAGGTGAAACAATCCTCGGAAGGAATCCATTTGAGTCCAAGGATCTTTAAATTATCCCCGTCAGAGAAGTTAATAGAAGAGCGGTTGGAGGGCGGAATAACCTCTAGTAATTCCGAGGAATTACTTGCCCACTTAGTAAGATCAAAGCCCCCCGCCTTAAATAAGGCGATAAGTTCCGCGGAGAGAGTCTTGGCTTCCTCCACAGTAGGGGTCGAATTAGCCAGGTCATCCATATAAAGCTCATGAGAAGCGACAATGGATGCGCGCGGGAAACGATGTTTTTCATCTTCTGACAGCTGACGCACAGTGCGCATGGCTAGGAATGGACTGGGCTTAAGGCCGAAGGCCACTCTGTTAAATTTGAATTCGCGAACTGGTTCCGTATTATTAAATCGAAATAATATTTTCTGATATTTTTGATGATTATCAACAACCTTAATTTGTAGATACATCTTTGTTATATCGGCTGTGATAGCAATAGGAAACAAACGAAAATTTAAAAGTAATAAAAATATGTCAGCCTGTAAATTCGGCCCTGTGTGCAATAAGTCATTCAATGAAACGCCATTATGAGACTTAGCGCTCGCATCAAGGACAATGCGCACTTTAGTAGTTTGTTTATCATTCCTAATAACAGGGTGATGCGGTATGTAATATCCTATAGTCTGATCAACAGAACTAGGTGCAGTTTCAGTTAAATAATCTTGATCGATATACTCTTGGATTATTTCGTTATAACTAGCGCGCAAAGCAGGGTCGCGAAGCTTAGTTTTCTCCAAATTAATTAAACGTCGATAAGCGACAGCATATGAATTTCCGAGTAATTCTGGATTTTTACAGAATGGTAACGCAGTACAGTACCTACCACTGGAGTCACGTGACACAGTAGAAACGTACAGCTGTTCACATTCCCGATCAGCGGGGCTCATAAAAGATTTTGAAGGTATTTCTTCGATATTCCAAAATTTATGTAAAGATTCGTCCAACGACAAAAAACAATGAGAATTATCTATATTTAACGCGGTAGAAAAATATGAAGCGGTATTTAAATCAATGTTATTTTTATTAGATAAACTAGAAGGTATCTCACCCATAAGAATATAACCAAACACGGTTTCAACAGCTGATGGCGCGGTAGGTGAGAGAATTTTATTATGAAGTAATAAATACGGAAACAGCTTTGCCCCTAGAAGCAATTCAACCTCACCGGGTACGTGCCACAGGGGGTCGGCTAGCGGTAACTCGAACAAATGTTGCACAGCAGAGGTGTCAACAACGTGAGATGGTAATTTATCCGTTATACAATCAATAACAAGAGCGGTTATTTTAAAAGAATTTGTTTTATTTTTTGCGGTAACTGTTATCTCCACGTAACCTATGATAGGCCGCGAAGAGGTACCTACACCCTTTATAACTGAATTTGAAAGCGGTATAATATTTAATTGCAGTTTCTTACAACAAGCTGAAGTAATTATATTATTTTGCGAAGCGTTATCAATTAAACACCGTACAGAAACGTATTGGTTATATTTGTTATCAACATAGACTTGTGCTGTTGACAAAAGAACCGTAGTGCGTGGAATGTTTATGCCTACGCGAGAACACGCACAAAGCGCCACCTGTTGAGAATGCGCGGAACTAGATACAGCGTCAGCTGATGTCGATCGCGGCTGTGAACTTTGTTCCAGATGTAAAAGAGAGTGATGTTTTTTGTTACATGTCCTGCAAGTGTGTATAGATTTACACTGTGAGGCAGTGTGCGTTGCACTAAGACAGTTTACACATCCACGTTTGTTTTTAATAAAATCCAAACGTGAACCGGCGGATATTGCTTGAAAGTTTGGACAGGTGTAAAGCTTCCAATGATCCTTGTTGTTACAATATAAACAAGTTTGGTTATTATCACAAGCAACAAAAGTATGTACTGTACTATCACGTGACTGATTACGATAAGAATTATTTTTGTTATTGTTGTTACTTAGTGATGCGGTCCGAGAAGAAGTAGATCTATCGAGTATTTTAACTTGCGATTTTATGAATTCAACGAAATCCGTATAAGTAGGAATCTCCACATCTCTCATATGCATCTCGAATAAATGTATGATAGCGGGATCTAACTTTTTTAAAGCTAAATTTAGTAACATGAAATCCTTTAAATCTTTAATTTTTAATTGTTCTAGAGCCGAAACAGACGCGTGAAAACTTTCAATAAAAGTATTTAGAGAAGCGGAATTATTAATTGCGGGTTTGATATTTAATAGGTTAGACATGTAGTGTGAGCCTAGTGCTCGTTTATCTTGATACTTTTGAACCAAACTATTCCAGATAGACGCATAATTCTCCCCTGACGGAATAATTCCGGCGGTAATTTGTAATGCGTTTCCTTTTAAGTTACCTATTAAATATTGCACACGTTGGGAATCTGTAAGGTTTGAATTTCCATGGATATTTGATTTGAACGATTCATAAAAAACAGGCCAATTTTCAATTCTACCGTCAAAGAACGGAATCAGAATTGGTGGCAGCTTGACCGAACATTTAGACTGCGTCGCGCTCGCGGTCTCGCTAGACGTCGAGTTATTCAATGACCTTGAGGACTTCGCTTCGATAAGTGAACGTATTCTCTCGACACGAGTGTAAACGCCGTCAAATGATATTTGACTGTTATAATCAATTTTATGATCAGGATCTATTTGTAAAGAATATGTATTTATTTTATCTATATTGGTACTAAATTCCTGACGAATAACTGAGAGTATTTGTGTGTCTGCCATGAACGTTTCTGCCGAACGAAGCTCAATACTAGTAGTATTTATTGAAGTGAAAACTTCTTTAGCGGCGTTGTACACTTTTTCTGTAATGGGTAAAAAATTTAAAACTCGCGTCAGGGTCACGTGACCCTGATCGAAAATGAGTAAGACGTCATTCAAATTAAAAATAAAACATAGTAACAAAAAAGTTTTCACTTCTACCGGCACTCCTGGAGTGCAACCTTTTTTTTTTTCTTTGAAATTTCATACAATGACGATAAACGCTCAAAGATTGCTTGATTTTTAGCTAGCAGTAATTTAACTTTAATTTTAAGTTCCTCCATATTGGAGTAGTTTTAGAAAATACAGCGTACAAAATAATTTAAGTCTAGTGGGTAGACTTTATGAATATTTTTTATTTATTTTTATATTAAGCGGGTGTAAGAAATTATTGCGGTTAAGTAGGTATAAGTTGTAGGCAAGTAGTTTGCCGAACTAACTCACGTTATTTGGCGGTTTTATTAATTACCTATGCTATTTTAATGCAACAGGCGAACTATTAAGTTGGTACAGGTAGTTCACAATGAATAATGTACCTAGCGGGGAATGTAAGAACGACAATACGCGTTCAAAATGGCGGGCGGTTTTACGAATTTAGGTATTTGACCAAAATCCTAGGTATGGGACCTAAATAAGAATGCTGATTCTACGAATCCGTCTCGAATGGACCAGAAACTTATGGTGAAGTTAGGGATAGCGGCTTTACGAAGGACCAATAAGCGTTGTGTAATTTTAGAGGGAAAATATATTTTATTACGTTGGATCGAATATTGGACGACACAGAAATCGAGCAAATGGAAGTGTGGGAAGAATAGGTAGGTGTGACTTACTTGGGAGCACTGGAGGGCAGGTTGGTGCACCGACTGCCGGCGTGGTCCGTGGATGATGACACGCGCTCCTGGATGGTCTTTGCACTCGCGCTCGGTGAATGAAATCGATTGTATTGTTCCACTTTATCACTTCGCATCACTTTGTGTCGGCCAACACGTTAAATAGTTTATAATTATAATGATGGTACAGCGGTTTAGTTTTAAGCGGTGTTGAGCGGTGGGCGGCTTGAAGAGAACAGGACGAGATCATCATGGCGACCTCTGTCGTCGCGGTGTGTCGCTGCGGCGGAAAACGGCTCTCATTGGCTACCTCTGTCAAGTCGCTGCAGCGCAAACGCTTCTCATTGGCGTAGCGGTGTAACACCCTTTTCGGAATGGTGGTAGGATTGGAAAGGAAGAGGGAGTATGATTGGCTCAATACTGTGGTCCAATATGAATTCTATCTTCAATGTGTGAGACGCGTTTGGATACATGATACCAACATTTTAATATTGCTAGCTTGCGTAAGCACTGGTTGTTAAACTTATGAGCTTTTGACTAATAGTAATGATGTCTAAGATCTAAAAATGACAGCCGGTACCAACGTCTTTACATGCATTCCGAGGCCTAGAGAAAACACGTTATTTATGACCGATGGTCAATTTGTCAAACTTTTAAGTACACTAACAGGGACAATAGTTATTTGTGCAACAAGAGAGCAAAGTCGTTTTTTGCTGCGAGTGCTGATTTTGAATCTTGAGCAAGCGAAGGATTCAAGGATTGAATCACGAGCGTAGCGAGTGATTCTAAAGTTGAATCCTGAGTGTAGCGAGAGATTCAAAGGCACGAGATGCAAAAAACTTTGCTCTCGTGTAACACACATAACTTTTCACTTCAGCAGCGAGAACACTTTAGGAGATAAAATAATAAATAGGAATAGATTAAAATAACTTTTTTTTTAAAGTAGCTTTCAACAATAAGTAAATACTCCGCATTGTAGATAATCGTCTCGTCTGTGATAAATCTAAAAAATAAGATAGCAACACCGTCTCCGAAAAACTGCTTGCGCCCTTTGTTAAGTCTCCATTCATTGAAGACATGGTATGGTTTCAGATATTTAGTTAGAGTTAGGAAATTTAATTTTGCATTAATAATTTGTTGTTTTAAATGGTTATGTTTAAATAAGTACTGTTCTCGTCGCTAGTTTTACGCATTTTTTTTTTAACTTATTCAACTCTTTACGCCAGCCATGAAATTTTATTCCCGCTCTTTTATTTTTAAATTAAGGCGTGTTCGGAAATAGCACCCATAATATTTTATTATTCAAATATTTATTAACATAAATTGAAACTAGAAATAAATATTTGCAGTAAATGCTTATTTTCATTTAAATACAGCATTATGTTAAAAATTCAATAAAATACATTCGAAGACATTATTATCGTTTTGCATTTCTTTGGTTAGTACAAATTTCCGAACGTGTTTGTCTTTGAGACCAAATTCAAAATCGGAACTTCGAAAGGGCTGGTGTTTGTCTCTCTCTCTTTCTATTGGCGGGAAAGAGATAGAGTGTTAATGTTTCGAATTGTATGATTAACTCAAGGCTGAATATGATAATCGCGGCTTTTTTTAAAACAAAAATTAAAAAGCTACTTTGTCTCACTAGTGAGCAAAATCGCATTTTGCTCACTGATTTCAGGCAGCAAAACCAACATGTTTGAGCTACTGAAGTGAAAAATATTTATCAATACAGTGCATGCAAATTGTTTAATATTTCTATTATCCTGACTTAGGTCATCTTCAAACATTGATATAAAATCAACAAAACTTTATTTTAGCCCCCCCATTATAAAAATGATAAATCACCAATCCTCATAAAAAAGACACAGCAAAGAAAAGAAAAACACATAAAAGAAACACGTTGCTATGATTTTTTGTCAGGCGCCGGCCATCTCGTTACAATGACAAGATACAAATAATAAGAAATGTGACAGGCTATTATTTCGCAAAAATGTCAGTTGTCAACATTTTTGACGGGGGTAAAGTCGGTTGTTATATACCTACGAAGTCTCGAGAAGCTCTTGTTCTTGTGTTATGAATAGAAAATGAATAGGTATTGCGTTTTCGTAGTGAATTTGTTAGTGTCCCAAGAGTGAGGTTTGTACTAGTTCTTGGCATTATTCTTGTTACAGACTAAGGTTCATTCGGTCTTGTGTTTGTTGAGGTATAAGTGAGTTTTCTTTTGAGCAATATTATATAGAATTTCTATAAGCTAGATATTACTAGTTTAGCTTCGCCCGCTAATTGATGAGAGATGTGTTGGAATAACCAATCAGATCTCAACTGAAACTAAGCGGAGAGGAGATGTGGACATCTGATTGGTCAAACACATCTCCTTTCCTCTCCGCTTTGGTGGATACCAGGCTTTATCCACCACGCAGGCCCAGTGCGATTTGGTAGATGTCACATATATCTCCATTTCTTCAAATTTTGGACATGACAGTTTTCCTTCACCTATTCGAGAGGCATTATTATTTCGTTTATTCATTTACTCTACTCATATTATTACATTTTTAAATATTTTTAAAAAACAAAACCGTAAAAAAAACATTTAAAAATATAAAAATAGTAGTCCGCCGGTGTGCTCCAGAGACAGGAACCTCCTCACAATACGAACCGTATCAAGGAGTACTGCCTTCTGAATCTGGCCCTTGATCCAACTACCCATCGAGAGCCTCGAGAGATGTTCGTCGAGGCTCTTGGCCATCAGGCCATTGGCAGTCACGACGATCGGTACAATGATAGCCGAGCTCACATTCCACATGTCGACAACCTCGCGCGCCAGATCGAGATATTTGATTTGTTTATCTTTCTCTGCTTTCACGAGGTTCTCGTCATGCGGGATGGTAACATCGATTATCATTGCACGGCGCGCTGATCTGTCTATCACTACTATGTCAGGCTTATTGGCGACAATAGTCCTGTCAGTAATGATAGGCAGATCCCAGTACAACGTGACATGGTCTTCGAGAGGCATTATTGTTAACATTTTTTTACTCAAAAGCATTATTTCCTTTAAATCTCGTCCACTAAAATCTCGATGATCTCAATAAACTGATTCCCCTTACAATAAAGGCCGCTATAATTAATGCTTTAAGGTCGTTAATCGAATTCTCCACTCACATAATTAGATCAATTGGCCTTACAGCGTAAATTAATTTTGTTAAGTTCCATTTGAATACAACAATGGCGTCTTCTACGATAATATCATGTTCTAATAAGGGGAATAGTTCAGGTTTGTTTTGGCTGGAACCTCTGTGTTTTCGGCTTTTAGAGCATCCCTTTAAAAGGGTTCAGAATTTTCAAGAATTTGTATTTTAAAATAGGTAGCTACACACCAAAAAGGACGTTCATCATCTGCCTATACTTTTGTCCAGATGTAGCTGGATCAGTATTTTACATGAAGCGACTGCTTATCGGACCTTCACAACCCAGTAACTTGGTAATTCGATACCCCATGGTAAGACTAGTTGTCAGGTTTTAGTGGTTCTGACTAATAGTAACGACTGTCAAAGAGCTACAAATGACAGCCAGTACCAATGGCTTTACATGTTTTTCGAGTCACGGCAAGGTACTCTGTGGTCACGGTGGAAACTGTGGTGACACGGTGACAGATGGTCTCCCATCTACCGATAAACCCTCTCAAGCGCGGCTTAACCCAGATGATCGGCTTTTGCGGGTGTAATTATTCAGCCACTAGCTCTTCATTTACGTGCATGACAAACAAAACAAGAATTTCAAACTAAAGTCGAACTATAAGCGTTATTTTACCCCATCGTTGTATAATTTTACCCCATCGGTGCATAAATACTGAGATTTATCACGTAGGTAATCTCTTCAACACCTCAAAAAGATAACATAAGCAATTTATCGTTCACCGTATCATAAACACGAATATCGTAACATTAAAACGCGCCGACACATAATGACATAAAAAACGGGCGCCTCCACGAACCTATAACTACAGTATGTCTTAAAATTTCGCCGGTAAAGTGCGCCGAACTGACGCGGCAGGTTCCGTACATAATTATTAGGCACTTTTCTTTTTTTTTCACAGCAACAGACGTCGCAAGACAATCTCCTGCCACCGTAGGTGCAGGCATGCGGGCGGCGAGTAATGGACCACTCGCTGTCTGACCATGGAACCTGCCCAGGTCGACGGCGGATTGTGTTCCACGCGATCTTCAAAGAGTGATACAACGGGGGCCTTTAGAGGGCCAAAGCCTGCTGGGGTCGTGGGACTTTCGAATTACCGTGCTCGAACGTAAAGTACTTTTGAGGGACTCCGTGGATTTTAGTCAGTACCTACAAGTCTTACAGTCTCTCTGCCCTGCCTTATTTTGTTTTACAATATAGACCTCTGTGGCAGACAGATTGACAGCAGAGCCTTATTAAAGGGTCTCACCGGCACCCTGTGTCTACGGAACCCAAAAAACTGGCATAAATTTATTCATGAGTCGCTGATCGCGTTTCAGATAGGTCCCTTGCGGTTTTATTATCGTGTTTACTGCGGGTACGCGACGACAACGCTGCTGTGGGCACTAAAATGGACCGCAGTGTAATTGTAGATTTTGTGACGGTACTTGGACGTTTTTGGTCGATTCATTTGTTGGTAGAGGTGTTACCCGATTTTTCCGCCGTATCCCTACTTTTGTTGGTTAGTAACATTCGTAACTGTGCTGATCATTATTGAGACTAATTTTACATTGCATAATTAAGCAACATACACACAGTTCCATGGATCTACTGCTAGACAAAACCCCAGTAGTTCCATAATCCCATTGTAATCAGATCAGGATCTGATGAGGGGGATCTTGGATAAATCGGGGGAAGTCTTCAATGGATGACAGCAAATCATCGGGGATTGCTGATGGCGTTATGTATTCAAACCGAATATTACACCCGAATTTCCAAAAGACATAAAAAACAAAACAGAATAAAGTGTAAAATAACTTTTCTTTCGGTAGTCAGTGGCAGAAAAGGAAAGGAACTACTTAACTAAGTCACCATCTTGCAAAAGAATTTTTTTTACATTTTTGTATTAATTTTCTTTAGAAGTTGATTTTGGTCGATTCAAGTTTTTGTGTTGTAGATGGTTTTTGATCGGTCATAGCAATGACGTTTAATCAAACTTGACGTCACTAATGGCGTTAGTAACGCCATTTGTGACGTAAACTTCTTCGTAAAGTCGCACAGTATTTGACATGACGTAAAGACGTCAGCTGGTAAACCTGAACCAATCTGACAAATTTTACCAATCGAACATTAACCTTCCAGTATTGCGATAAGGTTGAAAATCTATTACAGAAAGCTGGTGTCTGTACGTCATTACTCGCGTTTTAGATCGATCTGGCGACGCGTGCGCTTGAGAAACAGTATCATATTGTGTCAAGAATAGAACCAGACCAGTTTAAACATTATAATAAACTAGCTGTTGCCAGCGGCTTCACCCGCTACAACTCGAAATATATCCCACGGGAACATAAAATCTGGATAAAAACTATCCTATGTGTTAATCCAGGTTATAAACTATCTGTGTACCAAATTTTAGCCAAATCCGTTCAGTGGTTTTTGCGTGAAAGAGTAACAAACATCCATACATACAAACTTTCGCCTTTATAATAGTAGTAGGATGTGTAACAAATTTTAGCCAAATCCGTTCAGTGGTTTTTGCGTGAAAGAGTAACAAACATCCATACATCCATACATACAAACTTTCGCCTTTATAATAGTAGTAGGATATAATCATACCACCACAGCCTCAGATCAAAGAAATAGGCAGATAGAGCGCTCAGAACACGCGAGTGTGTCCAACAAAATTAATAGGTACAAAATCGAATACAAACTCGCGACAGTACCAAGCTACGCGTCGTACCAAGCTGCGCGTCGTTGTTGTTGTTTGCCAAAATGTGCCGTCTCGTGTCTTTAAACATTATAAAAGTTGTTCTCAAAAACAAAGAAAACAATATGGAATGTAATTCCATTTGATTTTGTATTTACTTTGGTGGACACACTCGAGTGTTCCGAGCGTTCTATCTGCCTATTTCTCTGAGACCACAGTATGATTTTATTTAATATCTTTTGCTCTACTAAACCTTCCAATATAAAAAATGGGTAACCAACCAGTATTACTAATGGAATGATTACTAATATTAAGTCTCTACGGCCCAAATGCTCATGGTTGCGTGACCGATTCTCCCATGGGATATTACAGGTAACTATGTTCCATAATTTCCGACGATACTACCTAATCTATACGTCTGTAATATGTATTATATTATATTATATAAATAAAATTGGAGTGTCTGTTTGTAATATTGAAATAACCGTTTTTTACTACATGCATACGAATATACAAGGTGTAACGTTAATAGCGCAAAACGTCCTCTCATGAGGTAACTCAGCCCATGTTACTGAACAATGTTTGTTCTAAAACTTTTGGAAAAAAAAAGATTTTTCATTCTGATGGGCTCGATTACCTACTCATTTTGTATGAAAAATCATTTTATTTTAGTACATACGAGTATATATAAATTGACTTTAATTTATTCTAGCATCAAGTAGGTGCCTGTAAAATAACTTTATAAAAAAAAATTAGAAAATACCACCGAATTCATTTAAACATCGATTAAAAAAATACATAAATGTAAACAATGTGAAAATAAACGCCGAGAAACGTTGTTTCCTTTTTAAATTTAACGCAAAGATAATGTCATTTACGCCACAAAACTGTGCCAAATATAAACTCCGTTTTATATTTTTTCAAGCAATAAAATCGATAGAAGGTTCGCCGTTGTACCAACTTTATGACACGAAGCAAAATTTGTATACAAATGCCCTTTTCAAAAGTTTGCAAAATATATGTGCCTTAATGTATGTTAAATAATGTATGAAGTTCGCAACAAAATGCGATAATCTCTAAAGGCTAAAGTTCAGCAAATATTTTGTTTAAATGATCCGTGATCACGTGAACATATCGTGGATCGATAACGTTGTTTTTGTGTAAAATGAGTCAAAATCAAAATCCAAGCATTTATTTCAAGTAGGCCAGTTACAGGCACTTTTGAATTGTCATAGACAATCAAAGGAATATTATTAACAGTACAAAAGTTATGGTGCTACAGTCCCAGTCACAAGACATAAAAACTGTGAAAGTACCGTAGATCCGTTCCAAGAAGTAGATCTCCATGGAGAAGAACGTGCAAGAAACTCCAAGGACACTCTTTTTAGATCGCCAGAATAATTACAGAACTTTTGTTACATCATTAATTTGAGGCGGTACATTATGTACGAACGATGTAGCAAGTGTACTGATCACTTACTTTTTTTCCTAGCCTATAATATCTTACTGCTGGTCAAAGCTATCTAGGCCCAACACTAAACCCCAACCTCTTTTCCTGGGCCGCTTCGAATCAGCCCTCGTTGTATGCGTCTTGGTTGTCTCGCCTTCTTTTTGTCCGACTACAGGTATGCGGGCGGCGAGAAATGGGTCACTCGCTGTAAGATCATGGACCGTGCCCGGGTGGACGACACGTCATCATCAGCTTATAATGTTCCCACTGCTGAGACACAGGCCTCCTCTCTGTGAGAGGGAGTGGGCCACAATCCACCAAGCGGGCCCAGTGCGGATTGGTGGATGTCACATGTCTTCGAATTTTTGGTTCTAGGACATGCCGGTTTCCTCACGATGTGTTCCTTCACCACGATGTGTTTTGAGAGCAGTGGTGATAAAAGAAATTACACAAAGTAATACGCCTGGTGGGGTTCGAACCCACGACCTACAACTCGTAAGGCGGGACCAATACCACTGGGCCACCACTGCCGTGTGTCACGCGACCCTCAAAATGTGCAGCAAACAATGACCCTATTTTATTATTGCGTAACTTTGAAGCTTGATTTTGTTTAAGGCTCGGAAAGCATGTAAAGCCATTTGGTATCGGCTGTCATTTGTAGACCTTTAACAGTCGTTACTATTATTAGTCGGAAGCTCTAAAAGCCTGACAACCTGGGTTGTGGAGGTCTGATAAGCAATCGCTCCATGTAAAATACCGATATCCAGCCAGCTGCATCTGGTTCGACTGGAAGCCAACCCCAATTTAGTTGGGTAAAGGCTAAGCATGATAGTGATGATGGAACGCCCGAAAAAGGCAGGTGATGGAATGCAACGTGGTCAGGGCTTGGTCGGGCTTCATAAACATGAACGAAGTCGCAGGTAAAAGCTAGTGCTGCTAGTAATAATAATTAATATAGACGTGACGAAATGTACACGTTTTAGGAATTCCAAACACAAATGTCACAAAACTCACTTGACCAGTAACTCATGCAAAACAAAAACCGCTCTTAGCGCCACAAAATTAAGATTCAAAATATCCATATCAAATATGACTTTGGTATTGTAGCATCTATGTGATATTATGTAAATTAGGTCATCTAGCTATCGTCTAGCGTTTTGACTAGTAAGTAGTAACGTATGGAATATTGAGCATTGGGCAATTTTCGACCTTAAATGCTGAGCCGAACGTTCAAATTCAAGAACCCACTGCATGTTTCTTACCGCCTATTAAATTATTCTATTGTTTAGTTTTGAAGCTACACTCTGTGAAGACAAGTTAATAATGAGATGTTTTTTTCTTTTATTAAATGTTGATAATAGAGGATGCCATTGATTTTTGTAACAAAATCTCCAAACGATGAAATACATCAATAGAAGAGACATCATCTGAAGCTCAACTGAGAAAACTCAGATGTTGTAAACCATTGGAGAGACTAACGGAAAGCTACAAGAATATCCTACGAAGACATGGAGTAAGGTGATGGATATGGAGTCGTACCAAGATCCCTGATGTTACAACTCCGTCAGAAGTGTGCCAATTTAGAAGAAGTTCCCGAAAAATTCAACATCATCCCATAGTGAGTTGTGCCCCAAAAGTGACCGGCCATGCATATCGTTGAGTGCATCAGTAAACGGAACTTTCCGTTAAACATCATTGCTATCGACACGGTGGAAGGGAAAGAAAAAAAAACCGAAGAAAATGTGCAAAATTGTTCATTACCGTTAATTGTGGCAGAAAACAATACAGGAGTGAATATTTCCATAAAATTTAATACTGACGAAAATATTTTACAAGACATTGGATTCAGTTTGATAATTTACATTTCTTTAGTGCTCACAATAATTACATTGATATATGGATTAGTATCCTGGCGTGTATTACGTAAGTTTCGTAATTACCATAATTTTGTGTTTCTTAACGCCATTATGGCAAACTTTCTGCTCTTTCTGATGTTAAGGATGATGCAATTTTTGGGCCCACCCTCCAATAGCAACATGTTATACGTCATTGGATAGGTATTTTTAAGCTGAACAAAAAATGTTATGGCACCAAGTCTGAAATGTTAGTCCGTTCCGAGATATGTCTGATTTAATGTAGCAGTTCAAGATTTATCCAAATAATGTTTTTTTCATAACATAATTACATTTTGGTGCAGAGGAGGAGGAGGAGAAGCTCGGTTTTAAATAATAACAGCCACACAGATCGATCTTCCATGTCAAGCCGCGCTTGCCGAGGTCGGTGTATGGATGGGTGACCATCTATCCGAGTTTCATCCGTTTCTCAGATAGCCATCATAAAAACCGTTGATTACGGCTGTCATTTGTAGATATTTGACAGCCGTTACCTACTATAGAAGCTCGCTCTGCCGTTAACCACCTCTACTTCGGAGTTGATTAACCGCAGGTTGAACAGCGATTTTAAGCTGTTACTCTAATGATAATTCAACAAAGCGGCAATGTCTTGTATCATTCAGTCACTACACGAGGAGATAGAAGGTATTTTTACATGGTAAAATCATTCAAGAGCTAGAAGTTACAATTACTAAGGTACTTACTGTTTCAAAACTTGACGTCGTTCTGAAGGCACCTGTGCGCATCATATCTCAATACTTTGGTACCTAGGGTCAGATGCCATACCGTACGCCATGGAATATAGAGGCGAAAGCATACCAGCTCGTCCATAAGTGGCGTGTGGAGCGGAGGCAAAATGCCGGGGTGAATATCCGCTAACTCTGACAAGTCCAGGCCCTGCTGGAAGAGGAGCATACGGTGTAGGTATGCATAGCTTGGACGGGGCACGGGGGACGGAGCTGTGGAGCCAGACCCAGACGCGCTGATTGAGGTAGTCACGTCCTCCTGCTCCTCATAAGCAGTGATGCCAACGAAGTAGAAGGCAGAATGCGTGAGGGAGAGGACAGCGACGACAATACCGCTGCGGGAGACGCCTACGTCGTTTTTGGACGTTGCGAGGCGATTTTTAGGGTAGTCGAGGGCATGCGGACGGCGAGTAAAAGGTGACTCGCCTTATGGACCATGCTCGGGTCAACTACGCGTCGTGTCCTACGCGAGCTGCAAAAAGCTGTCAGCTACCTGCGGGAATCAAACGCCACCCGAGGTTGCGAGACTGTCTAAACTGGTATTGAAGGGACACCGTAGATTTTAGTACATGTCTGGTAGTAACGGGAGAGAGGACTCATTCAATGATTTTATGTAAAAAAAAACCTTCTAGCTTTATGTGTAGTGACTGAATGCGACACTACATTGACGCATTGTTGAAATATCTTTGGCGTAAAAGCTTAAAATCTTTCTTCTCTCTGCCGTTAACCACTTCCGTAGTGGAAGTGGTCAACGGCAAAGCAAGCTTTTAACAGTAGGTAACGACTGTCAAAGATCTAAAAATGACAGCAGTAATCAACGGCTTATATGTGCTATCTGAGAAACGGATGAAACTCGGATAGATGGTCACCCATCCATAAACCGACCTCGGCAAGCGCGGCTTGACATGGAAGATCGATCTGTGTGGTTGTTATTATTTAAAACTGAGCTTCTCCTCCTCCTCCTCTGCACCAAAATGTAATATGTTATGAAATAAACATTATTTGGATAAGTCTTGAACTGCTACATTAAATCAAAGATATTTCAGAACGGACTAACATTTCAGACTTTGTGCCTTAGTATTTTTTGTTTAGCTTAGAAATACCTATCCAATGACGTATAACATGTTGCTATTGGAGGGTGGGCCCAGATTTCATACAAACCCTAGCATCATCCTTTGCTTAAAGTATATAGCCGCACATAATTTACGTACAGATTTGCCATATCTGTTATTTGTAGTACTCACTATTTTTGAGAATCTGTACTTGGGAATTGTGAAACACTATTGGCTGATTATTATAACCCATATGTTTTACGTTGATATTGTAAAAGTTTTCAGTATGAATTACGATAGAAGGTATTTGAAATCTTGCCTCTTTGGGTGGGGCTTTCCTTTGATAACCAGCTTCGTTTATCCGTTTGTCATAACTGAAATTCCTAATTTTAATGCAAATGATGTAATATTTTATTCCCTTCTATTTCCAATGATTATAAACACTTTACTTTACTTTGTTATTGTATGTAAACTTGTACGCAATTCTAACAAGACTGTACAATCACAAACACGCTGCAAGTGGCGGGATTTTTACATCGCCACAATGATTTTTGTATTGAGTGATGGTTTAATATTCGCTTCACATATTGCGTGGTTTATGATACCAAATGAAATAACATTATTTCAGGCAACTTTCTTGAATTTTTTAATAAACCCTCTTATGCTGACTCTCTATTTGGTTTTTTCTAAGAAAAATTTGCTAATATGGTCTGAGTTTTATGTAAAAAAAAGAAAAGAATGGCGAGCTAATTGTGAAATTCAGATGAGGGTAATAAATACAGCCGTCATTCAAGTATCAGTTATAAATATACAGAAATAATTAATTTGCTCTTTTTTCAAGGTAACGGCCTTTTTCTTTTCACCGTGATGGTGGCATAAATAATTAGGTAGTTATTGCCAGCGAACTCACCCTACTACAACGCAAAAATCATCTCAGTGGAACATAATATCAAATAAATATTGTTCTTTTCTTAACCGTTCCGTTATAAATTGGTCCAAATCCGTTAAGTAATTTTTACGTGAAAGAGTCACAAAGGTCCACATCCATCCTCTCGTTATATTCATTAATAACTTCATTCAAATTATTAATAAGATCAGATTGTTTTTTTTTTTTTTTTAATTAACTTAGTATAGTACTTCCACTAACTATTTTACTTAAACTAATAATCGATTATTGACAACTAGCCTTTGATATAAAATAAAAATCAATTATTCTCTATTAACGAGTTTTATTTTATCAACAAAGAAATGTTCAAGCCAAAGTGTACACGCAAGTTAAAATTTGTGATCACTTAGTTGGAATTGATCTGGGGTAGCTTCTTAAATAATGGCGTGATTTGAGAGAATTTGGTTAAGTTCTGGAAAGACACAAAATCCATTAAAATGGCAACATTATTATTATTCCTAACTAGTTATTAAGCATTCACGATTGCGTAGAATCGGAGTAAGTCATTCCATCCATACTTTAGGTCGAATATACGCCTTCAATTCCCTGACTTGGTGATTCATCAGGAAAGCACTCCGAATTCAACGGGTGCCGACCTATCTCCGTCGTTTAGTTGAGGATTACCTGACGGACAGAGCCGTCATCTACCCCGGTCACCGGGGAGAGTGGACCGGCTAGAGATGTCGTGCGGTGTTCCACAGGGATCGGTTCTTGGACCGCTTCTGTGGAACATTTGCTATTTGGGGTTACACTGGGTTTTGCGGGGCGATTTCCCTAGCGGTGTCAGCGTGGTGTGCTACGCTGAAACCAACGATCTAAACTAGCATAAACTAATTTTTAGAAAACCCCCAGCTCAGACGTATATATCATACAAGTAGCCAAAAAAAAAAAACTAGCTCTAGAACAATAAAAATCAATGACATTATTATCTATAAATACGTTACTTTTTATACCTTGTAAGGTCAAGGAAAAGAAGAATAAAACTAGTTTGTATAATGATATTGTCTGTGTCCGGTTTTATTTACTCAGAATATTTAAATTATACGAATTATTTAAGTCACCAGGTTGCCATAGTCTACATTTTTTAATTTATTTTAAATATTGTCGCCCCACTCTTAGGATAAGTTCTAAATCATGGGTGCGTTTACAAATATTAAACTTCACATACCTACACAAACATCCAGACATTTTTTTATCGTGGCAAAATCATGAAATGAGTTCTCCAGCCCAAGGCGGGACAGGAGGGACTGGCAGACTTGTACAGACTAAAATCCACGGTGTTCCTTCAATAGCTCTCTTTGTACCAGGGTCACGGTAACCGAGTGAGACAGTCCCGCGACACCGGCAGGGTCTGGCCCTCTTAGGAGGCCCTGAAACATGCAGACCTGGAACAAATAATAATAGATTATTGAAATGTTTAAAAAAAGTCAAATGTTTTTTGATAGGCTCATTAGATTTTTCAGTCAAATACACTACTAATTGTGTTTTGCATTGCTACAAAAAATCGCAGTAGGCGAGTGCTTTAAAAAGTTGTATTTATTTTGTAAAGAGACGCAACAAAGCCGAGCAAACTCATCGGAGCTGAATTGTTGCTTGAATCTTTACAACGGTTATCAAAACGGTATTGATAGAATGTTTTTTTTTTGTTAAAGGAGACAATATAAGCATGTAATGAAAAGTATTTTAAAAGACGTTGATACATTTCTTTGGCTTCATTTATATTTATTCTCCCTTTTTTCTTTTCACAATTTTCAAAAAAAGATAACGTCTTTCTGAGTTATTATCCTACCTGGGTTTGTTGGTAATAGAAGTAGGTATTTGCGCATACATCTACTATATAAAAATAAGTCGGGTTTTCCTTCCTGACGATATAACTCCAGAACGCACTAACTGATTTCCACGGTTTTGCGTTCGTTGGAAAGGTCTTGGGCTCCGTGAGATTAATAGCAAAGAAAATTCAAGAAATTCACAAAAGCAAAGTTCGAAAATCACGCGGACGAAGTCGCGGGCGAAGTGCTAGTTACGTATACAAAACTTTCAATAAAATCGGTTCGGTCATTCCGAAAATTATGGATTTGAAAGTTTGGCATGAAAAGCCATACGGCGTACACGCACTTACGTTTGGGGCACACTATCTGTGATATTTAAGTTAAAGTCCAATATTACAAGTAAGTATCAGACCCGTATTAAAAAAACTGTATTGAATTGCAATACAAATCCATAGAGGTTCTTAAACAAATACGCATCAATAGATGCCAAATCAAAACGTTTATTTCAACTAGGCCAATTACAGGCACTTATGAATTGTCAAAAGACATAAATAAAACAAGTACAAAAATAGTTATGGTGCTACAGTCCCCAGGGCCCCCGTAAGGTCTACTGGCGCCCGTGTGCAAAAAAGGATTTTGGCGCCCCTTATGGCATTTTGAATTATCTTTTTTTTATGGTAGGTCGGTCAGTGGCGCCCTGGGGAAAGCTAAAGCTTGCCGCTTCGGAACATAAACACAAAAACAAAATCATCAAGTGCTACTCAAACTTCACACCCAGAGTTTCATACCATCTAAGAATTTTTGTATACCAATAATAAAAATGTAACTAACATAAGAAGCATTTGCTATTGAAAAATAAGAATGAATTTCAGAACCGAGGGCAAAAAAAGCAAACATCAAAAATTTCAAAAATTTTTCAAAAATCGAACATTTTTAGCTTTTTGTAATAGAACAAGGCTATTTTTCATAGAAGAACGCAGTGAGCTCTAAAAGTTTAACGTTTCCATACTACATATTTAACTTAATCCTATTTAATTAAGTTCTCAACTTTTATTGAAAAATTATTTTTGTTTCTTTTTCTGTTCCCTTGGCTTTGGCGCCTCTAAAGGATGGCTTTGGCGCCCCTAAAGGATGGCGCCCGTGTGCATTGCACACATTGCACATAATGGTAGCGGGGGCCCTGACAGTCCCAGTCACAAGACATAAAAACTGTGAAAGTACCGTAGGTGCTCATTCCAAACCGTAGATCTTTATGGAGAAGAATGAGACAGAAACTCCATGGACACTCTTTTTCAATCGCCAAAATTATTACACATACAAAAATTTTGTTGCATCATTCATCATTCAAATTTTGTTTAATCACAGTCGTATGGTGTCGGAGACTTGTGTACGAAGTGACTATTAACCCTTCGGGAAAAACAGTCGAAGGTAATATAATATTGTTCTACATTATTATCATCAAAAACCTTCCTTACTTCACTAAAGGCCATTATTGACGTAAACAAAATGCTTTTAAAAATAAGTTAATTGTTCACAAGCTATTAGAAGCTGCTTTGATCACTGAACTGAAGAGATATTATTTGATGTTTTACTTAATTTCTCCCTTGAAGGGATATTTAATTAATAATTTTTAATATCACCCTTTTAGTTGAAAAAGGTTTGCTAAAAGGATTTGTTGGTGTTGGCGTATTTTTGGGTGCCGTACCGTAAAATTTCATTATTTGTGTCGAGACAATTTTTGTCTTTGGAATACCTGGAGGTATCAAGCTGAAATTAATATCAAATAACTAGGTATAGAGCAGTCCGTGTGGTGTCCGGACATAAAGAATAGCACCACCCCAAATCTTCCAATGGGTGTCGTAAAAGGCGACTAATGGACCTTAAGACCCAGTGCATAGTATGAAGCACCTTGAGTCACCCGAATGGTGGCGGGTAAACCACAAACAAAAGCATTCCCAAAGAGGGTTAGTGTCAGGCAGGCGGCCGGCTATAAAATCAAAGCCAAAACCTTTTGCAACATGATAGGAGATAATTATATGTGCGATAGGGCTAGGGCGTACCCCGCAGGCGACGCGCAGGAGCAGCACCCGGCCCCTGCGGGAAATGGACAAGGGTTGTTGCACCAACCCGGGCGGGTGCGACGTAAGAAGCGAGCTCGGGAAGAAAGATTGAGGTATGCGAGTTGGAATGTTGGTACAATGACTGGAAGAGCCAGAGAGTTAGCAGATGTATTGAAAAGAAGAAGAATAAATGTGGCGTGCTTGCAAGAAACTAAATGGAAGGGTACGAAAGCGAGGGAAATCGGGGAGGGATACAAGTTCTTCTACTGTGGAAGTGATGGAAAAAGGAATGGCGTGGGAATAGTGTTAGATAGTAATTTGAAAGAAAGTGTGATGGATGTTAAAAGAATAAATGATAGATTGATAGTTGTGAAAGTTATGTTAGGGAAAGTTGTACTGAACGTGATTAGTGTGTATGCTCCACAAGTAGGATGTGAGGAAAGAGTGAAAGAGAAGTTTTGGGAGGATTTCGATACAGTTTTAATGACCATCCCGGTACATGAGGAATTAATAATAGGAGGGGATTTTAATGGACATGTGGGAAGAGTGAAAGGAAGTTATGAAAGAGTACACGGAGGATGGGGTTTCGGTAACTTAAACAATGAGGGGGAAACTATATTGCAATCAGCTACTGCATTTGATCTAGCAGTAGCTAACACCTGGTTCCAAAAAGACGATAGACACCTAGTAACATATAAGAGTGGAGCACATAGTACACAAATAGATTACTTCCTCGTTAGACGAAACAACTTAAAGCACGTCAAGGACTGCAAAGTGCTACCGGGAGAAGATTTGGTCTCACAACATCGACTCCTGGTTATGGAAGTAGTCTTGCAAATAAGGCTTCTAAAACATAAAGAGCGTCCCCCTCCTAAAATAAAATGGCATATGCTAGAGAAGAATGATTGTGCTAGAGAATTAAGAGAGCGAGTGGTAAATAAAATGATTGAGATGGGTGAGATGTACGACAGGGGCGTAAATGAATGTTGGAATGAGATGGCTCAGTGTATTAGGAGCGCAGCAAAAGATATTTTGGGAGAGACGAAAGGAAGGGGAACGATAGATAGGGATACATGGTGGTGGTCGACAGAGGTACAGAATGTTTTGAGGGAGAAAAAGAAGAAATTTAAGGAATGGCAGAGCACTGGAAATGAGCATGTTAGTTTGAAAGCTGAAAGAAAGAGTGAGTATGATGCTCTTAAGAAAAAAGCCAAAAGAGCTGTGGCTGTAGCAAAAGCAGATGCCCAAAAAAAGCTCTATGACACTTTGGATACCCCAGCAGGCCAAAAACAACTATACCGGCTTGCTAGAGCTAGGGAGAGAAAGGCGAAGGATGTTTGTCAGGTAAAGTGCGTAAAAGACGATGCTGGAATGATTCTGTCAGAAGATGACAAAATTAAGAATAGGTGGAAGGGATACTTTGAAAGATTGATGAATGAAGAGAATGACTGGAGTGGTGTACTTGAAAGTAAACCAGTAAATAAGGGATTAGTAAGAAGAATAAGTGTGGATGAAGTAAGGAGTGCAGTAAGTGGAATGAAGAATGGTAAGGCATTAGGACCGGACGGAATACCTGTAGAAGTATGGAAGATATTGCGGATGGATGGTTGGACGTGGTTAGCTTTATTCTTCAATAAGCTGTTGCTAGAAGAAGCCATACCTGACGAGTGGTGCAATAGTTTGCTAGTGCCCATTTTTAAAAACAAAGGTGATGTGCTGGAATGCAATAATTATAGAGGAATAAAGCTAATATCACACAGTATGAAGGTTTGGGAGAAAGTAATTGAAAGGCGACTGAGAGAGGAGAGCGAAATTTCACAGAACCAATTCGGTTTTATGCCTGGTCGGGGTACGACGGATGCCATCTTCGCTATTCGCCAACTGTGCGAGAAATACAGAGGTGCGCATAAAAACTTGCACATGGTGTTCGTCGACCTCGAAAAGGCATATGACCGGGTGCCTCGTGAGGTTCTGTGGTGGGCCCTTAAGGAGAAAAGCGTGCCTGGGAAGTATGTACAGTTGATCCGTGCTATGTACAGTCGATGCAGCACCCAAGTCCGGTCTACAGCGGGCACTACCGGCAGCTTCAATGTGGCTGTTGGCTTGCACCAAGGTTCGGCTCTCAGCCCGTACCTCTTCCTGTTGATAATGGATGCTTTGACGTCGGACATCCAGGAAGAGGCACCCTGGTGTATGCTGTTTGCCGATGACATTGTGTTGGTTGCCGAGAGCGGCCTAGAGGTCCAGAACAGATTGGAGGTGTGGTGGCAAAGACTGGAGAACGTTGGCCTGAAATTAAGCAGAACAAAAACAGAATATCTGTTTTGCGATTTTGGCGGTCTCTCCAGTCCTGTGCCCATAACTCTTGCAGGAGCGCCCATACCTGTCTGTTCCGACTTCCGGTACCTCGGGTCGCTTGTCCAAGGAGACGGCGATGTAGATCGGGACATTACACACCGGATCAACTCAGGATGGATGAAATGGCGACAGGTCACCGGAACAACTTGCGATTCACGGATGCCCCTCAAGTTAAAGGGGAAAATATACAAATCCGTGATTAGACCTGTCGTACTGTATGGATCGGAATGCTGGGCTGTGAAAAAGTTGGATGAGAAACGATTGCATGTAGCGGAGATGAGGATGTTGAGATGGATGTGTGGAGTGACAAGAATGGATAAAGTAAGGAATGAGTTTATAACGGGAAGTTTGAAAGTGGCGCCTATTACGGAAAAAATGAAAGGGAACCGTCTGTCTTGGTATGGACATGTGATGAGGAGGGATGACACCCATGTGACGAAGAGAGTGATGAGTATGAATGTTGACGGATGGAGAGGAAGAGGAAGGCCAAAGAAAAGATGGATGGATTGTCTAAGGAATGATATGAAAGAAAAAGGAGTAAATGATACTGTGACGTCTGATAGGGGAGAATGGAAGAAGAAAACATGTTGCGCCGACCCCAAGTAGAATGGGATAAGGGCAGGAAGAAGAAGAAGAAGAGCAGGTCTGGTCTGGTGGTCTGGTCAGGAACTAGGTCGTGCACGACCTTCAATTCGTAAGTCGGGTCCGATATCACTGGGCCACCACTGCTCTATACGTAGTTATTTGATATGGGGTTCGAATCCCGCCAGGCACATTACTTTGTGTATTTATTTCATCACCACTGCTCTCAAAACGGAGAAGAAAACATCGTGAGGAAACCGGCATGTCTTAGAACTAATAAAGGGGAATTCTAGACTTATCCCAAACACAATGCCAGTGCGGAGCCCCTGTACAGAGTATGTCCCACCTCCATTTGTGCCCATCCTGCCAACCACCTACATCTACGTATTAGTTGGATGCCATTACATCGACACGCAAAGAAGAAGAACAGAAAAAAACCATAACAAGTATACACTTAACTGGTAGGTCAAAAATGAATCCCGGCAAACAAAATAAAAAATAACTGACTCCCAAAACAAACACAAAAACGTGCAAAACAACTTTTCAAACGTGCAAAATAAGAATTTTGAAACCGGTTCATAATGTGCGGAAAAATTGGTGAACCCACATAAAAAATACATGTCGATCATAGAATGTCCGGTTAGAAATATCCTTTATATTTAATTAAGATAGTCCCTTTTTTCCTCAAAACAGTCAAGTACCTAATGGCGACTCCACATTAGTGCCGTGAACCCCCGTGAACAGGCGCGAACGAGAATGGTGGATGGTTTTCGCGGGGTTCACGCGCGTTCGCGCCTGTTCCCCGATCAGTGTCGTTATTGTGCCAAGAATTCACGGCGAGAATTCGCGCCGTGAATTCACTGCACTAATGTGGAGCCGCTATAAGAAATTTAGAAAAGGCCGCAATCCTCCTAAAACACCGTAGCTTTGCAGAGGATTGTAGAAAATAAACTACGCGTTTCAATCCTGGAAACCAGACTATTGCACGAACTGTTTTAACATTTCTACTCGTATAGTGTAGAAACATGTTTTTATAGTTGTAAGCTAAATGTGGTTCAGTATTTTAGCCAGTTTTGGGAAGACTGTGGGTTGGATCATATTTGCAGAAAGTGCTCCAAATGTGCTTAGCCAGTTTTGTTAGGACTCAATTTTTGGTAACACTTGCTTTATCTGTTGACGTGATAACGTCTTATAATTCGATAGCCGGCTGTACGACCGCAAAAGATGACGTCATGCAGTGTTACCTCACTTTGTAGCGTTCCATAGTAACTGCGTGTCAATTGTTTGTTTATAGCAACGTAAGTGCAGTATTTACTTATATCACGTTCAACTATCGTCAGTAAACAAAAGACAACCGATTTTTTTAATGATTTTGTTTTTGGTAACACTCCCTTATTTTTTAGAAGTCGAATTTTGTGATTGATATTTTACTACGGACCTAACGGCATTTTTAGGTGATAATTGTCCTTTTCGTCCAGGGTAGTTCAGTGACCCTAGCAGGCACTCACTGTTTGAGCCGGGGATGATCTCTGGCGTGTCCGGCATTTTCGCCTACGGTTGCTACTGCTTTCGTAAATTTTACGTGATAGTGACACATAATAAACAGACATACCGACAAACAGACAAAAATTTTAAAAATGTTGGAAATGGGTGCTATCGATTGTCCTTTAACACCCTAGCTATTTTTTTTGGATTTTATTTTGATGTACAAAACGATTTCTACAGTTTTATATGTATATAGATATGCGGCAAAAGCTGTTGACTTGTGTCACAAAGAACTTAACACTATGTGTACACATTGCTACAACGTGTTCTAATTCGTCATTCTTTTGTTTCAGATCCCTGAAAATGTACCTTCTATGGATTTACTTCGCTTCAGCAGTTCTCATAAATTCATGTAAGTACTTATTTTTTGATCATTGTTATTTTCTGTTTATAATATGACCCTTATTTCTGTGTTATTACATTTCAGATCGCCCTAATGTTTATTGAAAAGATACGAAACCTTTAACTTTGACTAATATTTTAATTGGGTACCTACCTACCCTAAAAAACTATGACAGAATTTAAAGTTTATGGATCAAGCGTATTTGGCAGTATTTTTTTATTAAAAAATCATAGTTTTATTTAAAAAAAAACAGACTTCAATAATTTGCAGGAGGCAACAAATTAAGAGTTTTATAATTACTTTTATTCCTTATTTCTAGTATCAATTCTGATAACAACAATATATTATAAATGAAAAAAAGTAAAATACCTATTAATAATATTCCACAACTATAATAATATTCCACAACTATCACACAACGCCATCTAGTCCCAAGCTAAGCAGAGCTTGTGTTATGGGTACTAGACAACTGATAAACATACTTATATATTTCTAAATACATACATATTATAGATAAATTACACCCAGACACAGAACAAATGATCGTGCTCATCACACAAACATTAAATTTGTCCTGGGTGGGAATCGAACCCACGACCTCCGGCATAGCAGTCAGGGTCACTAACCACTAGACCAACAGGCCAGTCAAATATATATAAATATATTATTACTGTAGTTCGCCACTGTCAATAAAACGGTTCCACAGTTCCACGATAAACTCATTCACAAACATTCGTTCGTTCGAACTCACTTTAAAACAATTGCATTGCACCCGACACACGTCACTTTCGTCACCAAACACAATTTTTGAACACCGAAAACAAAGCTTTGAATTGTTTTTTTTCCACACTAGCTTATGCTAGCGGATTTGCCGGAGCGGGGAATTAGTTTTGTTGGGGTATTCCCACTGCACTATTTCCAAAACCACTGGAACTCGACTCTGTGACAATATGATTAATAAAAAATAATTTTCCCGTTGAAACTGCGAAAGGATACCCACTCATTCATCACGATATCTCAGAAACTACAAGTACTAGGAGTTTAAAATTTGGCAAGGGGTTCGTTTTAGGACGTGTGTGCTCTCTAAGATGAGACTTTGCGAAATCGGACCCCTAAGGGGTTGTTTTTGGGGTTAACAGCTTTTATAAAACTTTGCCACGTGGACAAAGTAGCGTATAAAATATTATAGTAAGAATTAGCCGCATTATAAAGCTAGAAATGAGGTAATATGATTGAAGGGATGGGAAAAATGTAAGGATTGTAGCAGATGGCTTTACTCCGGTGACGTTACTCCAATAAATTAACTTAATACTCGATTAAAGGAATTCTAAACAAAAATCTGAACCAGAAAAAACCCAACAGATTGGGTAAGATGATATGCTTGCGTATACGTACGTATACGCGTATGTATAAGCCTCACAAAATAATCACCAACTTACCGACACGCTCGGTTACTCCCATTCATTCGTTCACTCATTGACTCGGTCTTCCATTCACTCGTTTGAGTTAAGTTCACATAAAAATGTTGTAATGAGAACGAATTTTTTGTAACATAGCGTTGGGGTAAGAATTTGTGCTATGTTTGGGATTTGCGTGACCCTAAAAGGGTAGGGTTGTCACTTACATTTTTTATGGGTTTTATTTTAATGCACAAGTACCTGTGATTTATTAGGAACAGATATTGAAATAAAATAAGTATTAGAAAAGGACATATTTTGATCTGAAATGTGGGAACAATTTTTTTACTCAAGTCCGTGGTGTTTCTTGGTAATTCTTTTTCATATAGGTCTACGATTTGGAAATGGCAATGACAATACTTTTACAAAATATTATGCCTCGTGATAGAGACTGTTAGTTGGTTAATTTGAAATAAATGCTTTGAGTTTAAATTTTAGATTGTTTATCTAAGGTTTTTGATTTTATGTTTGTATGTTGATTTTTATCTGGATTTCGGAACTCCACAATGTATTTTTTATAGAAATTAAGGATTTTACCTCTAATAAGCAGGCTAAGTTACACCTTATTACCTTAAAAACCCGTCCCTTCAAAATCAGCCCAGCCATTTCAGAGATAAGTGATTACGAACAGACAAATAGACAGACAAAAATTGTACCTAAAAAAAGATTTTGCTGTAAGTATGTACCGTATACATATTCGTATCCCTGTAGCAAAAATCGGGTATTTTAATATTACAAACAGACACTTTAATTTTATTTATGTTTCGATAAATGTAATACTTGTCTTTAAATTGTTGCCAACCCTAATTCTAGCGACAAATTCACTAAGAAATCGAAACTACTAGAGAAATTCCTGTTCTTACACTGATCGCCTGGAATAGACATGTAATTAAAAACTAAATCGACGCTTGAAAGGCAAAAGTTACCAAGCGACATTTTGGGCGATATTGAGTTATATATATCATTGAAATCAGAAAAATTTTCTGCGTCGATTGATCCTACTCTCGTACCGCTAGGAAGACTTTTGCTGTCGCTTGGTAACTTAAAAAAGTACAAATTTTCATTAATTTCGGCGACTAAGCGACCAAAATTTTGCCGATTTATGAATAAACTTCACTTGGTAGATATTTGATTTCAAGTTTTAACACTTAGTAACTTTTGCCTTGAATTGAATTAATGCGATTTAACATTTAGTATTTTTTACTTTACGGTATCTGTTGTGTGAGCATTGCTTAAGAAATTTTAGCTGATTATTATTTTATATTTTTCTTCATTTAAGACTTTTTAACACACCTTAATGATGTATTCATTTTCATTTAGTATTTTCTTCCTAAATACAGTGTACTTTAAAACGTAATATGGTACTATTTTACCTGCCTAAAATAAATAAATTTTGTCGTTTGGTAATATTTTACCTGCCGTTTTTTTTACTGTTTTTGTCACTTAGATAACTATTTCCGATATGAAATTTGTACAAAAATCAGTTTATTCCCGTTGCACCTATTTTGTTTTGTCGCATAAACGCGTTGCAAATCAGATCATGAATGGCTGTTGGTCAAAAAATTTCGAATATTCTTCACTCAACTGTCGCTAAGGCAAACCGCGTGATCGCGCGCATCGCACGTAGTACGTCGCGTAGCTCGAAATATTGATGTATCACCTACTCGTCTTGCCTATCATAAGTTCGAAAAATATTTAACCGAATTTCATTTCACGTAAAACTTTTCGCCGTATCCCAGCAGTTTCTTTTTCTTGTTCCATTATGGAAGTACTGGTTATTTTTATCCAAGTACCTAGTTCCATGGAACTGGTTTTCTGTTCATGCAATATAAAATAAGTCTCATAAGTTAAATTACAGTTAAATTGTTATGGCAATTCGAGTACATGAAATTAATTTACGAAAATTTTTAGGTGACGAGATTAATAACAGTTCAATCGTAGAAACTGGAAACGGTATGAAACTGAAAAGAAACTGCTTTAAGTCTTTTATACCCCGCCGTGCAAATAGACCTCAGAAACTTTCCGACATCACTCTCAACCTCATGACTGAACGACGCTTATTAAGACTACGGACTTTCGGTGACGCCGAGTCATATAGGCAGATCAATAGACAAATTCAAAATCCTTGCGGCACGGTGATCTCTTTAATACTAACCACATTAAAGAGACGACGAACGACGACTAAGAAAATGTTTGCAAGAAATGTATCTATTGGACAAAGCCAGCTGACAAAGCTGAAACGAGAAGATGCAAAGAAAGCAGAGGTATTGAAGGAGGTCGAAAACCTTTATGCGCAGCTATAAGCTTCGGTCCCCAAACCTGTTAGCAGCGTGGCCACAGATCCAAGGGCCAATCTAACCCGACACCACATTGAAGACATCGTGGGCATTAGCCTTTACGAAATTAGGATGGCCCCTAATCAGCTGAAAATAATAAGGCGCCGAGTGAAGATGGAGTCATTTCAGAGCTTTTGAAAGTGGGTGGAAATTGGTGGTTCTTTTCTTTAAGAAGGATGACAACACCTTATTAAGAAATAACTCGCTCTTGAGCCACGTTTATGTTTTTTTCGAAGGAACATCATCACGAACCGTCTCGACCGCAGGTTTGATGACACAACAAGCCAGTTTCCGAAAAGGTGAAGAGACCACACACACACGCTGCGGAAAGTTATACAGAACACCGGAGAGTATAACTTGCCCTTATTTTTGGCGTTTGTGGACTATGAGAAAGACTTTAAATCGGTGGAGATGTGGGCAACTGGGCAGTTCTTGAATCTCTCCAACGATGTCGTATTGACTATCGGTATAACGAAGTGATTAGATGCTTAAACAATACCACTATGTCGGCCCGAGTACATGTGCAGAGTTGGAAGGCGATTACTTTGAAAAAAAGCGTAAGGCAGGGAAACGTGATATCATACAGACGTGATAAGTTGTTGACTCGTATATCTACTTGGAATAAACCTAGGCAGGTTGAACTTTAAAAAAGAGGTCAACCGCCGAATTCAACACGGCCGGGTAGTTCGGGAAACTGCGTAACGTTTCCTCGTCCAGAATACCTCAGTGCCTCATAGTTTTCGGCAAATGTGTGACAACTTATGGCGCCGAAACGTAGTCTCTTACTACGGGCCTCATTAGTATGCTCAAGGTAGCCCAACGAGCTATGGCGAGGGCTATGCTCGAAGTCCCTCTGCCTGATCGAATCAGAAATGAAAAGATTCGTAGCTGAACTAAAGTTGTAGACATAGCCCAGAAAACCAGCAAGTTCAACTGGCAGTAGGCAGACTACATAGCACGCAGAACGATGGCCGATGAAGCCGCAAGGTTCTCGAATGGAGACCACGCCCTAAGGCAACGCTGCTAGGTGGACTGACGATCTGATGAAAATCACAGGATCGCACTGACTGCAAGCAGCTTCCAACCGGACCTATTGGAAATCTATGAGGGAGGCCTATGTACAGCAGTGGACGTCCTACGGCTGATATGATGATGATGAATTTCATTACGATAAACAAGATGAATTTTTGAACTGTGCGTTGATTGCCGTATACAAAACTATGACGAATATCGAAAAACGTTGAAAGGAGTCTCGAGGTCAATTTTGACTAAAACTGCATGATTGGCTTTTAGAAAATTAAATAATTCTGGCAAGGAATCGAACCCACTGTTTTTGGAAAAAAATTGCACCCTGTACTATTACACCATTCGATAGTGTTGCTAATAAGGATTAAATTCTGGGAAGTAATCATATACGGCAAACTGCTGGACAACATCTATTTTTTTTAAAGTGATATTAAATCTTCAAGGCAATGACTGTATTCGAAACAACTTAACCGTTTCCTCTTTGAAATAATGTTTTTTTTTTTCAACTCAGTAATTTCGTGTACCTAAATATACCTAAATACAGTGCGATAGTTGACACCTGTCAAATTCAGTGATACATTGAAAATTGTGATGATGGTGACGAAAAGCTTTAACCAAAAGTTTTTAATTTTGTGTGTTAAAACCTAAATGTATTGCTACTTATTAAAAAAAAACCTACACTAACCTCATTTAATTTGTAACATGGTTAAAATTGGCTGTTAGAAAAATATATTTGTTTTCTATATAGATCATTTTACCTGTAAGTCAAACATGCGCCAATCCAGGATACGTCATCTTGCTTCAAACACAACAATAAAATAATCGGGTTTAGTTAATTTTAGTTGTTTTATCATTAAATTTTGATGTCGGTAAGTAACTTTTGCCTGTTTGTGATTTTGTACAAAATTATTACCAACCGACACTATTTCATAAACTAATGAGAAAATCCATAATCTTTAAATGCCAGATTATTAAGCTTGTAAAATGTATTTAAAATTCGTTGGAATTACGTAGTTATGACTAATAGGTGATTTTATACGATTTTTTTTCCAAAAACAAAAACTTTAAAATGCTCTCCTGTAAAGTTGGCTACATGTCGCTTGGTAATTTTTGCCTTTCAAGCGTCGAAATACTTCTATTTTCGAAAAAATAAATAAATATCGTATTGAATAATTTATTTTTGATATTTTAAGTAGTTCTTTGATAAAAACTTAGGAATAATTTCCCTTTTGGGAGTTATGTCTTGAAAACAGCGATACTGATTTTGTCGTGGCTATAACCCTCTCGTGTTCTATAAATCAAAGCAATTTGAACAACACAAATACTTCAAAACAAGTAGCTTGTCGTCAACGTGAATGCGCAACAAATTGATTCAGTTATGAAGTGATACGTAGAAGATAATTGAGTTTGGTTCAAAAGCATACAAACAATTCGAAATGTGGCTATGAAAACAGCGGAGAGAGTTAGAATTAAACTCGGTTGGGGTAGAATTTTGTACTACAGCATTACTTACTTGAATTTGTATTCAAATATAAATTCTATCAGCAACTATTATGATGTAAAATTGCTTTTCTGTGATGGAATTTATAGATGGCAGCAGCGCTCTCAGGCTTACAACTTTTACTGTGCTTACAGATGAGGAGTGAAATTCACTGCTGAAGTCCTGAAAGCTACAACTTTCAGGTCTTCAAGTAAAGAGTGCATAAAGCTGGAAACACATTATTTAACCTGCCACGCGACGCAACGTGTCGACACCCGATGTGCATGAGCGCGTGTCGTCGCGTCGGGTGTTCATAGTGTGATTCTGGTCATAGAAAACAATACATTTGATTTGACCCAACACGCATCACGTTTCATCGGGTGGCGTCGGGTGTTAATAATGTGTTTCTGGCTTAAGTTACTTCTTGACAAGCGTATTCACCGTCGATCATTTCATTGCTTACTAGCGGACGCGACATTATTCAAAAGGGGATGCATTGCACTCTTCAAATCATGAAAATAAATAAATAATCTCTCTAACACATAAAACAGTTTTCTACCATATTTATAATTATTTGTTTCTGTTATTGCTTTACTTTTACAAGCTGCATTATGGATAAAAAAATCTTTTACATAAATTATTGTATGTTATTAATTAATTTATTGCACATCGGGTGTTTTTGAGCAGAAAAAAATATCCCATATTCTAAAATGAATATGAAATATCTACCTGAATAATAAGAAAAACAGTAAATATCCCATTTTAAGTTAATAATATAGTTTAATAATATATATTACAAGAACAATGTAGAAATTGTTCTTATAATATACAATAATGATTTAAAAAAATATCGTTTTGTCAAAAAAACAGAATAAAACGGTTATTATAAATACAATTAGTTTCGTTACATTTCTAACACGTACGTATTTTTATAAATCGTTGAACAAATAGGTCGGTTATGTAACTGGCTACAAAATAAAATTGATGAACGAAGGATTATTATTTTTCAATGGACTAGGACTGTGTACTCTCGTAAACGAGTAGCAGATTGAAAATAGAAGTTACTCGTCTGTATTGTAGGGTTTGATAGGTGAAAAATAAAATTAAATCTTTTAGTGGTTTTCCATTGTTTGTTAAAAATAAACATAAAAATCGAAAATTAACCTAAACGCTCTCGGTCTCGAGCTTAATCGATTTTTATTTATTTAGAAGATAAAGACTTACTTATTCAAAACAAAATTATCTCAAAATAAAATAAAGCGAAATTAAACTTAACTATTATAGCACATGAATAAATTTAATTTCCGCTTCCTTAAAGTCCACAACGAAGAAATTGAAATGTCAATTCTCGAACAAATTACTTTGGAATTTAAAATAAGAATTGAACTCTTACATTGATTGCAAGACTCATTAATTCCATTCGTTCTTCCAATCTTCCATTCAGTCATTCGTTCTATCCGAGTTAATTTAGTTCAGCTAATATTGTCTGTGCAGTCGTTTTTAATTAATACCGTTATATTTTTTTTATTATTTCTTTTATAAAGTTTGTATCGGAAAAATACTCGTTCCAATTTTCTTTGGAATTGAATGGAAATTTATTATACGGTGTAGGTATTGAAAAATTGTCAATTGTTAAAGAAATTCTGATTATTAAAAGAATTTAATATCGGATTTGTCATAAAAATGAGTATAAATTTGCTATTTTAGTCCTTGGATTCAGTATTGATTGACTGACAGATGTGGAATATTGAGGTTTGGGACATATTTGGTACACACGCTTCTGTGTCAACCGCATGTCTACATGCAAGTGTGTACATACGAATGTATGTAGGAATATACATATGCCATAAATGTATGTCACTGTATACATTGAATGTAATCATGTTCTGTAACCGCACGAATACAAGGCGTTTACTCATTGAGTTAGGAATATTCCATATTAATTAAAAGCGTTTGGAAATGCGTTTTGATCCTAGCCCAACACTAAGTTTATTAGTGATTTAATTAACGGATTATATAAATTACTTTTCTGCAAGCAATTTTTAATTCAAGTTTCTAAAATTACCTATTATATTTTGTTTTTTTCTTTTCTGGAAAATACTTGAGCGTCTGCTAAAAATTAAGGGATGATATCTTTTCATATAGATGGACCAAAAGAAAAAATAACTACGTAAAAAAAATCTCCAAAAAGGAACAGTGAAGGTATAGTCCTGGTGATAACCAACGTATAAAAAAAAAAAATTAAACAAAGTAATGCGACCTATCCAACTCGTAAGTTGGGGCCGATACCATTGTACCGACATTGCTCTATATTATGTAGGAGAAGCAAGCCTTTTGCTAAAAAATCCATGGCTGCTTATAAAAATCACCGGAAGTTTTAATCAAACGTGTTCCTTTGCCAAGAGAATACAGGGTGTGTCTTTATCCAGGCCAAAGGCAAAACATAGTAACTATAACCCCTACTTCAAACACGCTTCACCATACAGCCACAATTCACAAAAGTTACATTATTAAGGCACTAGAATGAAAGCCCGTGTTTCGCCCGAGGGGTGTACTGTACCCGATATGGTACATGATGCTGTTTATAATATGGACGTTATAGTCGTGTTGTGATGTCAATGTAAAGGGGTGAACGGGTTGTAGGTAAAGGGTGTATTTGATTTGTGGTGCTGTGATTTCTAGTACGTCCACAGCACGTATTGCAAATATACAGCTTTAGAGTAGTATAAGTATCTATCTATGGTCAATGAGGTCATTATTAAAAAGTGTACACTCAAAAATTTAAATAAATCTCAAGGATATTGTTGGTCAATTCAGTACGAAAGCACTAAGTTATTGCCACAAGTTCTAAGTGTTAAAGTTTTAAGTGTCAACGAAATATTATAAACGAAAAAGTTTTGACAAAACTACCATAAAAAGTAAGTCGTTACTCCAAACATTGGATTATAAAAAATAAATATTCAAATGCAGTATCCAGAATTTATATTTCACATATTTCAGAACAACTCCCTGACTCCCCCAATTTAATAAAACACACTGTATATATTACAAAATATATTACAATAGTACATTATTATAATATCTTATTATTATTGTTTTTCCTTGGTAATGTAATGCCTGATGTCATATTGAAATTCAGAGGCGAGTTATTTGGAAATTATGCATGAGCATGTCTGGTTCAGGCAAAGAAAGTAAAAGAAATAAAGCTGTAATGGCTTGTATTTCCATTTTTCTTCGGAGACTTGGATTTCTATATTCAAAATATTTTGTTGGGCATAACAGACTGTCTTAGTCTTAAGTTTGATTTAAAAAGTTCTTTGAAATAAATATTTTTAGCTACAGGTTGGTCACATTTTTTTGTATTTTAAATTTAGAGGCCCGTATTACAGAACGTCACTCAATACTCAAGTATTACTTACAACTAGATTTAAGGCATTTAATTGGTTGAAATCTAGATTTAAATAGAAATCAGTGCTAGAGTTTCGTTCTATAATACGGGCTTAAGTGTTAGTTGTGAAGAAACTCGCATACATGAACAACCAGACGTGGAATAATTCTACTTGTAGGTAAAACAAATATTTTTTCTGTGCAGGAATCGAACCCTTGACGCGCTACGCAGCAGTACATTCGATCAGCAGTCTACTGCGTAACCGTATATAAAAAACTATAAAACACATTTAACCTCCTCCAAAAACACTTTAACACCACTGCTAAACTTTTCCCATCCCAGCAAAAACGCAATCAATGCTTCATCAAACTTGAATGCGACAAATTCAATATAAAACCGCGCCAAAGAGTAACTAGTTACGAAGTAAGTTAGTGCGACAAACGCCGCCTGATCAATATGTATGTTGTGGTGTACATTGTACATCAGGGAGTAGTTGGAACAAGGGAAAACTGGTTTAATTGTCTTGATTGTTATTGAGTCAAGTTTTAGAAGATTTAAATAACAAAGTCGAACCGAACTTGCTTCACACACAGATATGTCAGATAGGGAAGGAAGAAATGCCACGCGGACCTTTTGACGTGATAACGTCTTATAATTAGATGGCCGGCTGCACGCAGGAAAAAAGATGACGCCATGCTGTGCTACCTCGCTCTGTAGCGTTCCATAGCAACGGCGTGTCAATTGTTTGTTTATATTAACGTAAGTGGAGTATTTTCTTATGACGTCGTCACGTTCAACTATCGTCAGTAATCCGATTTTACAGACAACCGATTTTTTTTCGTGGCAAAATCATCAAATGAGTCCACCTATGGCATGACGGGAAGGACCATTAGACTTGCACTGACTAACAATGATCCCTCAATAGCACCTCAGGGGGCGTATTACAACGTCCTAAAACCAGGTTTGTTCCGGCGAGTGAACGAGATGGATTTAGACGACTTGTACAGCTCTGTCACTTTCACTCGCCGGAATAAGCCTGGTTTTAAGTGTTTGTTAAGACGTTGTAATACCCCTCTAGGCTCCAGATTCATAGTTAAAACCGCGCCAAACTAGTTACAAAGTAAATTAGTTTGACAAACGCCGACTGATCAATATGTATGTTGTGGTATACACTGTACATCAGCTTTGACAAGTTTGTTGTGTAGGAGAATAGTTGGAACAAGGGAAGTTTAAACTGGTTTAATTGTCTTGATTGTTATTGACTCAAGTCATAGAAGACATTTCAATGACAAAGTCACACCGAACTTGCTTCACACGCCTGATTTTTTATATAAGCGCCTCTGTCTTAACTGGCAAGGTGTGGTGTTGACCACGGTGCGACGCGTAAAATCACGCGTTGTTAGGCTTGAAATGAGAGTTAGGCTGCTCTTTCACCAGAAATGTGTTATACGTCGACAGCGACGAATATGATTGGTTGATATCAAACGTATCCACAGGGATACGTTTGATATCATATTTATTGGTTTACATAGCACAGCACTGGTGGAAATGGATTCAAATTAGATGTGTTTTTTATAGAAAGATGCAGGCTGTGGAGTATTTGAAAAGAGCTAGAGAATTAAATTGCTAATCGAATGATCATAGCTCATTTATGACAACTACATATTTTATAGGCTTTTTGAAAATAGAGATATTTTGATAATATGAGCTTTATGACCTTTATAACATTTCACTTAATAGCAACATTTTTTTTTATTCCATTCGTCGGCCGCCCTTGAGACTTGGGGCCCCCGTATAATTGATATACGGCTGATACAGCGGTAGCTACGCCTCTGGTTCTAGGACATGCGATAGACTGTTGAGAAACTCTTCCTTTTTATGTCGCTGAAAGGTTAGCGTCCACAGATCCGCATCGTACGTATCGGACGCATCGCATAAAGCGGATTAATTAGACTGCGTCCACTGTATGGACAGCAATTGAATTGCCGACGCGAGTATCAGCAATCGGATTGCCGAAGCCACCTTCATTTGGATTTTTTTAGTGATCGTAAAGGAGGAATGCGATGCAGAAGTTGTTATTGCTTGTTTATTAGCAGAATAATAATGCAAGAAAAAAAAGAACAAATGGTTCAGTAAGCGTGCGGGGCGCGTCCACTGATCGGCATTCCGTATGACGTCATTGGTACGCATCGCATGTAGGCATTGCGGATGAGCCGTCCGAACGATGCGGATCAGTGAACGCTGTTGTATGACTTTTAATAAGAGGCAAATTAAAATCCGTTACGTACGATACGTCCGATACGTGCGATGCGGACCTGTGGACGCTTACCTTTAAAATGAACGTCCTAACAAGAAACAAAAACCACTTGTCGAGCCGTCACATTATTGCATTATACTCATCACTTTGAAAATTTCTAAATCAATTATATTCCAACGTCTCTATGGTTTCTCAATGCCAAACCTTTGTATTTGACAAATTCAATACAAAACCACATCAAACAGTAGCAAGTTCCCCGAAGTTTCCCGAGGTTGCCCGAAGTTTCCCGAACAGATACTAATCAAGTGTTCCAATATCTAGGTAATTACATTGGTCGAGCAAATGGTGCTGAATGATTATGTTAGTTGAAGGTTATACTTGTTTTTTTATTATAATTTGGTTATTATTTATTTTAGTAGATACTTTTCTTCTTTTCTTTCTTTCTTACTTGGAGGACTTAAGTTAATAAAAACAGACAACATATTTTTGTAATAAGAAAATTATCAATTATTAGCTATTGTCAGTGGCTCCGCCCTCTTCAAATTGAAAATTATCTCACGGGATAAAAACTAAATTATGTTTCAATAGCACAAATCCGTTCAGTGGTTTTTGCGTGAAAGAGTTACAAACATCCATCTATCCATCTAAACAAACTTAAACGTTTATAATATTAGTAAGAAGTAGGATTTACTTTTACCATAAAAAATCACTAACTTATTCTAAAAATCTACTTCAAACTTGACCTTGTTTTGCAAATAAAAACTAATTTATTAGTAGACGTTGTTCGTTGACTTTACTTATGTGTCGCGCGTCTAATAAGGGCTCTCGCCCACGGGCGACTTTTTGTAGCAATGCAGTTTCGATGCTGTCACGCGTAGTATCGATACAGACTCGAAGCGGTCGCTAGCTGTGTGCCCTCGCCCACGGGACCACATTCAGTCGCGATGCAAACGCGATTCGGTCGTGATCTGGACCTGTCTGTGTAGCACTGATGTTCAGTCCCCACCTTCCCCCTCTGTTCTCTTTCCGATGTCGTCCGACGCGGTCGCGCGTTTGTATCGATACAATCGCGATGGGGTAGGGCGTTGTAAATGCGACTAACACGCGTTAGAAGAGATGCTGTCGGGCGTTTGCTAAACGCGCGACTGCATCGCTACAAGAAGTCGCCGTGGGCGAGGGGCCTAAGCCCGGTATACACCAAAGCGGAGAGGAGAGGAGATGTGTTTGAAAAACCAATCAGATGTCAACTGAAGCTAAGCGGAGAGGAGATGTGGACATCTGATTGGATAAAACACATCTCCTCTCCTCTCCGCTTTGGTGGATACCGGGCCTAATTTTATTAGGAATCTAGAGAAAGTTTTCCATGAAACATAACTCAAAAAATCACATCCAAGATTGATGAACTTCAAAACCGTAATAACAAATGACAGCCAAAATAAATGAACCATGGGAAAGCAAAATTCAACATCGAATACTAATACCTGTATCCCGATGATTGCTAAACCCTTCACACGTCCTAATGTGGACGTGTTTAGAACTGCAATTTACCGGGAACATGCGCCAAGCGACGCGTTCGCTAACAAAAGGGACTAACGAATGTGGCGCCATCTATGACTCACAAATTGTACGTGATTTATCTTTGACTGGCTTTTGCTCGTGTGTTCGTTTGTCTTCTGTTTCTGTCTAACTGAATCGCAAATACTGGGATAAATAGTGTTATGTTTATGAAGGTTATAAACAATTTGCTAACTTGATTTGGTAAAAATCGATTCAGTAGTTTTTGCGTGAGAGATACAAACATCTACCCATCGTCGTCGCCTCAAACTTTTGTTTGTTTATAAATTAGTTAATTGAATTCAGATCAGTAGTTCTGGAGATGAGTCCCTTCATTCAAACTTACAAACTTTAACTAATTGGGTAAGAAAGGGATTAACGAACCAAACGCCATTCTATGGCAAAATTCACTGTTTTTTTTTTTTAATGCAAACATTGATTACTCGGAATTTTCTAGGATCATTTTTTTTTGTTCTATACAGCATTCTTGTAGTTTGATCCCATTAAAATTAGTAAATTCAGTTTGAATTAGCAGTTATTATATGTATTTAGCCGACCCCACTATAGGTGGGAAAAGGCAGGCAGATGATGTATGTATGTAGCCATTTTTTTGATTATTGCTTACTCGGATCATATAATAAATACCTACGAATACCTATGGTTTACAAACTTGTTATTTTAGTAGATGTTCAACTTAATATTGGAGAGTGTAAAGTTGTAAATCTATTGGAGGCTATTGAGCGTTTTATCGCTTGCTACTTGTCTACAAATAAAATAAAAAATGTTTTTCTCTTTTCCTACCATCCTCATTCCACGCCCGGCATTGGTTGCGGCCATGCTGCGGGGCGAGACGGAGTGGGAAGTGGTGTCTCCTTCTGCGAAGCAGTAATGCTCGTGAAGGAGGAGGCGGGCCGCGAGGCGAGAGCGCGCCTCAAAGAGCGTCAGCATAATGACGGGGCCCCACCTCAGAGGGCCAAAGCCCGCCGGGGTCGTGGGATTATTTCCTTACCGTGACCCCGGAACATAAAGGGCTATTGAAGGACACCGGTGATTTTAGTCAGTACAAGTCTGACAGTCCCTCCCGCCCTGCCCCGGGTGGGAGGACTCATTTGATGATTTTACCAAGCTAAAAAAATAAAAACCATCTTCCTTCCTCGTTTTAAACCAAGTGCTAAAATAAATTCCACAAAGTAAATATAACTCTGATTCCGGTAACCCTAAAAAATCCTAAATTATTCACGCGGGTAACACCGAAGGGCACAATTCGTTTTAAAATAAAATGAAGCCCGCGACAGTTTGAAACCTGCCTTAAAAGCTTTGTATCAATCATGATTAGTCGATTTCTGAGTATTTTGTTTACTGAACGAGTTTACTGTTTATTGTATTATGTCCTGACATGATAATGTAAAACATTGTTTTTAATATTTATTAAAATGAAATAACTTTGACGTTAATTTGATGGATCCAATTAGTTCCTCATTCGTTCACTAGAGGCGCGCTAAGACTCCGCCTGTCTGTTTGTCTGTCTGTCACTAGGTTGTATGTCATTAAACGTACTAGTTGGACAGTTGAAATTTTTTAGATGATGTATTTCTTGCCGTTCTATGAACAAATACAAAAAAAAAACAGAATTAAAAAAACTTTAAACACGCCAAAAAAAGGCTCGATATTGATAATGGCAACAGGTAAATGCTTGAAATATTCACAGAACATGTAGTAATATTCACTTTAAAGCTTTACCGCGGCAGTACCCCAGTGCCACACGTATTTTTTTACCAATTTTATAGGTGTTTGTTAAAGGAATGACAGAGAGTGTGCTTAGAGAGAGCGAACGGTGTGGACGAAAAAAGACGATTTTAAAGTAGATTTCCTGCCATCGTATTTACGAATTTAAAATAAAACCAATTTATAAAGTTCATCGGAGTTTATTTGAAGAGTGAATCCACCGTCCACATTATCATAAACACCTATAAAATTTGTAAAAAAATACGTGTGAAAAATAACAGCCAAGTGCGAGTCGGATTACGGTAATATTAACGGTATTAATTATTAATATTACCGTTCGTGCACGAATCCGACTCGCACTTGGCTGTTTTTTTTTCATAAAATGTACGTTGTTAAACTTCAAAGTACGCTGTACGGCCAAACACGTGCGACCGAATTATGCTAGGGATTCAACTCTGTGGATTTCAGTTCCTTTCCCAAAGGCATGAAATACAGAACAATGAGAGCTAACGACGTCGAAACTACATTTATGTTGTACATGACAGCGATTACAACTCTATTGAGAACTTTATCTACATATTCCTACGCAGTACTGTATTTTGGGATTCTACTTACACAACGTGTAACGTTAATAGCGGAAAACCTTTCGTTGGGTAATTCAGTCCCATGTTACTGAACAATGTTTGTCCCAAGACTTTTAGGATGGGGTGCTATGACAGGAAACCTCCACGTGCGCCCGTGGACTGGAGTTCCTTCTCGGATACGTCCGGGGGGAAGACCAGTTTTTCGGGCCGGTGCACCCTTTCGGGCCGGGATGCGGGCAAAAACTCTTTCTTATGCACTGTGTGCCTAAGTGGTCTCTTTGCCCGTATGCGAATAGCCTGTCGTGTGGACGCTCCAACGCGTGTCCCTCTGATTAGCAGAGGGCACAGCGGCGGAGCGGGATGGCGGATTGTGAGTGATGGGTAATAGCTCGCCGTCCGAAGGACCAAGCCCGTGTCGGTGGCGCGTCGTGTTTCGCGCCGAATGCCTGCTTTTTTTTTTCTGGGGTCACGGGTTTTTTCTTAACCCAGGATACCGTGGCCCCAGAACGTAAAGGGCATAGGAAGGAACACGAGTGGATTTTACTCAGTAAGAGTCTGACAGGCCCTTCCGCCCCACCCAGGGCGGGAGGACTCATTTATTGATTTTACCACCTTAAAAAAAAAAGTAAAAAAAAAGACTTTTGGGATTTCGCAAAAAAAAAAAAGATTTTTCATGCTGATGGTCCCAATTAATTTCTCATTTTGTATGAAAAACCATTTTTTTTTTTGTGAAATTCCAAATGTCTTGGAACAAACATTGTTCAGTAACATGGGCTGAGTTTCCCCACGAGAGGTTTTGCGCTATTAACGTTACACGTTGTATAGATACTAGCTGTTGCAAACTTGAATTTCTAAAAGTCTTAGAACAAACATTGTTCAATTACACGTTGTATAAAATGGCAATAACATTAATTGGATACAAGGTACCTATATAATTCTAATGTCAACGTAGAACTCCGAGTTTCACCACACAATACCTACAATTCATCGATAACCAAGTTTATGGGAGTCAATAATGCAATTTCCAATACTATGTGTTACCTACATTTTCCTTGAAATCTGTAAGTTATGTAACAAGGCGTGGGTACAGTTATGAGCAAAGATATTATCACAGAATGTCACTCAATACGCAAGCATTAATTTTAAAACTTTATTGAAACTAGTTCTAAGTAAAGCTTGAGTTTTGAGGTGCGTTCTGCAATACGGGCCTTAACGGCGTACGGCAAAGCGAAAGCATCGTTTGATGAGTCGGAAAAGTTTCCACGCACCGCCACCAGCAGGCGCTAGTATCGCAAAATTAACGCAATCCAAAGTTTTATGTATTTCATTTCGTCAACTTCGACATTTCATAAAGTGTTCCCTTTACGCAAAATACATGTATTACTCTAGTAGAAATATTTTAATATAAGGATGTCGAAACATTGACCAAAACAAAATGATAGAAATCTTTATTGATGTGGATTAATATTTTGTGAATATTTTTATCATTCACAGTCTTAAATTTATTTTATAACATTTTGATGTCCCGAGATTACGAACAAAACTACTATTTTGGTAGAAAATTAATGATAATTGGCATACCTTACGAAAGTGACAATACCCAATTATCGTTAAGCCCCAAACACACGCGCGCACGGGTATGGGCGTGAGCGTTGTGTTCCACGCGCGCCGGAAAATGTGACAGCACAATAACGGGGCTCCCCCTTAGAGGGCCTACCTGGGTCGCGGACAAACGAATACAATACCGTGACCCCAGAACGTAAAGGGCTATTGAAATAAATCGTAGATTTTAGTAAGTATTCCAAGTCTGACAGTCCCTCCCGCCCTGCTCTGGGTAGGAGGACTCATTCGATTATTTTAACACACTAAATAAAGCCCCAAACACACGCTCCTTTTACTATCGTGCGTTCACAAAGCTGGTTGCGTGATATCTTTATATGTTCGAGAGTGGAAAGCTAAGGATGCTTGACGCCCTGTCCTCCACCATCTGGTGTTTGTATTAATTTTTGATGCATTTCGATGTAATGACAGACACAAGCGCCGCGTAAAATGGACATTAGTCGAGCAGCGGCGTGGATTTAGTAGTTTTTTACTCATATGAGGTACAGGTATAGTAGAACAGTTTAATGTCAGAACCTCTTTATAAATAAATCTTCATTCTATAATATCTTATCCACAGTATTTTTTTGGGACAAGGTTTTAATATCACTTTTCTGATAAATGATCTTTTGGAGTCGATAGATATTATCTATCGACTCCAAAAGCATGAGCCCAGTACTGATCTTTTATACTCCAAAGCAATCAATAGAGCTAGAAGCAACTTGTACCGAACACACGGTGAGACAGCAATGACCACCGATTTTTCATCATAGTCGCAGCATTATACTATAGGCGATATTTAAATCATGCAATGTGGACCATTTGGAATTGGTTCAAAAAACCGGTTTTAAACGCCCAAATGGTCGGTTCAACATTGCGCCTCAGGGTGGTGGGTGCTATGCCTTATTTGTAGTTGACAAGTAATTTTGAAGTATTCAAAATGACAATAGCAGTTTTCATTTAATTTATTTTATTCCTGTTTCTTCGAAATTGTTAAAATCTGTGACGAAACTAAATAAATAATAATAAAAGTGAAGTGCTTCTTATCCTATATCGCAGTTTGATACGATTAGAAGTTGTTTTCAGTTACATACAATCTCAAATTGTTGACTGCAAGATAATGCATTTATCATTAGTTCATGTGAAAATGTATTTAGATGCATAAATATTAGATGGGAGGAGGATGGACACAGAGGAACCACCCGACAACAATAGTACGATATCACGATAGCATTGATGTAATATCACTGTGAGTAATTTATTATATTGATTGGAACAATTCGTAATGTATAGAATCATACGTATTCAAACATTTCCCTTGTTTGCTCTGTAAGGGTCGTCAGGAATTTCCTGCGATGATTTTCAGTAAGTTTGGTTTATTTTACTCTTGATTTATTAATGAAAATAATTTGTTATTGAAAAAAGAAAGTTTACGTGACTTATTTACAGTCATGTCCGTTTACAATCACGTCCCATTGAACACATCGAAACATAGTTTTGAATAATATAAAGCCTACGTATCATTCGTTTGTATTTTCTCGATCTTTTTATCCATTACCAATTTTATTATTACGAAAATCTGACAGCCGCGATCTGAAAAAAAGTGTCACAGGTCTAGCCTGTAAGAGCCACGCTGGCTGACTGATTCGTCAAGGAACGAAAGTGATGACACTACTTGTAAAAGGCAAAAGATGAGAGGACGATAGTGAATGTGTGCTCAGAATAAAACGGCGTATGTGCCCAAACATATTGACGTCTTTTTATGAATTAAAATTGTTATTAATTGAAAAACTGTCTTTACAGAATTTAGATAGTGGTATTCTCTACAATTTAAAGTAACATCTTTTCCATAACTCATAGTAGTTATGCCATAAAGTCCAAAAAAGAAAAAATATAGACCTAACTTTGCATTTTTTTTGTATCGAGAAAATTTCAATGAATCGTGTTTTCAACTTTGTGAGAATTTATATCATATAGTCAATTACTATATTCCAAGTTTTAAGATCTGTAGTCCATATACGTACGAAGAAAAGTAAAAAATTAAAAGCGTATTTTTACTGACCTATCCCCTTAAATATTAATTTAACTTTAAAATAGGATATTTACCATTTTTACTTGTCTTCTATTGGCAACGCATTCATTTACTTTTTCAATTAATATTTTAAACATAAAAAATAGAAAAAACATTGACATAGGTCCTAGATTTTGCCCAAGGCTTTACTCATTTATATTTTGCCATAATAACGAGTCCTCACTCGCTTTGGGTATAGTGGAAGGAACTGTCAGACTTCAATGACTAAACTACTCAGTATTTTATTACTTCTACTAATTATACATGTAAACTACGATATCAGAAATGGTAAGAACTACTGGGGTTTCATAGACCTCACGTCCGTATTAGTGTAATAAAAAAATTACCGCCTGTTTCCTTCCAAGAACTTTTTTTGAGTGAAATACTGAAAAATTCTTTGAGGTATTTTGATTAAGAAATAACAGACGTTTCTGGGAATTTTATTAAGAACTAAAATATAAATGAAGGATGAATAACTCCTGATTGCCATCAACTAAGAGGAATATTTTTATATTTTATTGAAGTAAAACTAACTATAAAGAGACAGACATAAGATTGAGCCTCAAAATATCCTTAATAACCGAGAGACTAGTAAATTAAAATATAAAACGAATTAACTGATGCCAAGATGGTGACACTTTGCGGGACTGTCTCATTAGGTAGGTAAGTGACCCTGGAACGTACAGGGCTATTGAATGATCACCGTAGATTTTAGTCAGTACGAGTCTTACAGTCCCTCCCGTCCTGAATGGGAGGACTCATTTGATGAGTTTACCACGATAAAAGTAGGTGGCAATAAATATAAAATAGATAGATTTTACAATATGCTGTATAATATTTTAAACTGTTTTAGATAGTAATGTTAAGTATATAACTTTTCCAAACAAACCAAGTATCTTTCGTTAAAATAAAGACTCATAAACTTTGATAATTTGTGTGAAGTTTCATTAAAATAATTATGTTGCCATTTTGGAAAAAAAAAATACAAAATAGAAGGGGACTTAACTAGTTGAAATGTGTATTAAAAAACCGTCATATTTATGGGAAATCACAAAGCGAGACATCTTAAATTAAGTTATGAAGCAATGTAATCGATTAAACAATGCTTCAAAAATTAAAATCAACTCACAATTTCCTCCCAAAACTCCTTTCCTAAGAAAACCAGATAAAAACCGAACATAAGAAAACTATATCATCCGACATCGTGTCGTATTTCCCGTAGCTGGTAACTCAATATCGGCGCACAATATAGGTCTAATGAACGTAGCGGTAACTAGCTGTATTCAGAATTGTGTTATGTGTGGAATACGGAACGGGGTGTGTGTTTTAGTTCACTTTTAGTTTTAGCTGAACTAGCAGTTTAGTGACGAAAATTGGGTTTAAAGGAGGGTAGTTTGCGTTTATATAATTATACAGCTTGGCAAAAAGAAGTAGAAAACCGGCAGTCGCCACTGTGCTCTCGCTACCTGGCACTTTGAATGTCTATTTGTTCAAATATCAAAGATTTTAAAACGTTGTCAGCAAATAAAAAGATTATTACAGCTTACTTGAAGTATGTATGGCGTTTATTGTATGGAAAATGAGGAACAATTTTGACAAGATAAAATCTTATAATTCGATGGCCGGCTGCACACACGAAAAAAGGTGACGTCATGCGGCGTTACCTCGCTCTGTAGCGTTCCATAGCAACGGCGTGTCAATTGTTTATTTAAAGCAACGTAAGTGCAGTATTTTCTTATGACGTTGTCACGTTCAACTATCGCCAGTAAACCGACTTTACATACAACCGATTTTTTGTCCGTCAAATTAATGTCAAAGTTCCATAATACGTGAAACGTCGTACTAGAGCCTAAGAAACTGTTGTCGTACCTTTTTAAATAAATAAATAAAAACTCTACAAGACCAACGAACCAACAAACTTTTAAGAAGCAAACCCTTTTAAATCCTACTCGGATTTCAGTTTTACAAAACAACTTAGTAAAAAGTGTATACTTTGTATCTTCTTTTTACAAATCAAGTGACCTGTCCCGGTTTCGCTCACGTTCAAATTGACTGAACTGGTGGCTTTACTATAGGCCTCATTAGTAAGTAGTCAGTATAGTCCAACGAGCTATGGAGAGGGCTATGCTCGGAGTCTCTGTGCGATTGACTCAGAAATGTCTCCGATACCGACTTTGGTATCCAGGCGAATATCGCAATACAAAGCCATATAAGCTCGTACACACAGGCACGTGTCAATAGATACCAAAGTCGTAAGGTATCGGAGACTTGCTTCGCCTTGTGTACAAAGGGACTAACGAGGTGGATCCTACCCCAAAAAAATTGTTGTCTGTGAAGTCGGTTTACTGACGATAGTTGAACGTGACAGCTGGCCATAGAATTATGGTAAGCGTCCACAGGTCCGCATCGTACGTATCGGACGTATCGTACGTAACTGATTTTAGTTTGCCTTGTATGAAAACACATACAACTGCGTCCACTGATCTGCATCGTACGGACGGCTCATCGGCAATGCCTCACTGCGATGCGTACGGATGACGTCATACGGAATGCCGATCAGCAGAAGCGATGAAGTTGGCATCGGCAATCCGATCGCTGCCGACACAGAAATCCGTTTTATGCGATGCCTCCGATACGTACGATGCGGACCTGTGGACGCTTACCATTATAAGACAGTATCACGTCAAAACATATATGTACGTACAGACAGACTTGAAGCAACTTAGTTGTTATACTATGTAAAGATATACTAAGGAGTTTCTTGTATCTTCGTTTGTTTTTTAAATAAAAACTTTTTATAACATAAACATCTGGAAGTTTAGGTATGCGGGGGCCCCAGTTGGGTAAGATGATCATAACACGACAAGACAGAATAAGATGTGGCCTTTGCATATTTTGCGGCTCAGAAGTTTTAAGTTCTTGTTTTTATTTCATTTTGGAATGTTTTTAAATTGTTTTCTTTTTTCTTTAGACGAGAGTTTTTCTTTCATGTTGGGTCTACTTTGAAATTTAAATTGTAAGTTTAAGATATCAAAAATAGTGTTTTTAAATTTTAGTTTAAGATTTTAATAAAAGTTTGTGCATAAATAATAACATACCCATGGCTATGGGTTGATTTTTAAGTGACGTGCTTATCTCAGTCGGTCTGTGGATAGTTTTAAAACTGCAATTATTTTGTATTATTGTAATAGTCATTTATCAGAAAGTCTTACAACCAGTCTTACTGGGTAGTGGAGGTCAGATATGCTGGCACATAACGTGAAATACAGATATTCAGCTGTATCCGATTAGATTGCAAGCCAATATCAATATAGTTGGGTAAAGGCTAGGCAGTTTCGCATAATAAAATTATACTCATTCCATAAATATGTCGCAGGTTTTTCATCAAATTAGGTCTTTGATCAAAAATCGAAAAGTGGTTATTTTTTTTAAACCACCCAGAAGTAGTTCAGAAAAAGACGACTTAAATTTTTGTCATTTCGCTGAACCAGTTTAGGGATTTGATTTAAACACTAGATTCTTTCAGGGAAATGATAAAATCGTGTTTTTTTTAACATCATCCGTTGTTTGATCAAAAACATAACTTGATGAAAAACCTACAACATTTATACCTATAAATAAACCTACTGGAAGGAAGTCTAGCAAAATTACTACAGGATGTAGAAACGGAAAGAGCCTTTAATAGATAAGAATATGTAATGTTTATTTTGTAACTTCGTTATAAAAACACTTTTAGACGTCACAATCAATATTTTTAAAGCTAGATGGGGCCGGTGTTTCGTACCTGACTACTCCGAGAAGAAAAAGCCGAAACACACTCACAGGTCACTGTCTCTTTTAAAGTCCAGACATTGTTTTGTTCACGTCATTCGAGGACCATGCGGGTGTCTGAGATGGTCTTTTGAGGAAAGAGCCACACAGATTTAAGTGGACCTGTCCAGTCAGTGCAAGCATTTGTCGGTTATGGTGTAGCTCGACTCAGAACACAATGATCTCAACGACACGACGAACAATACCAAAGAAAGGACATTGAAGGAACAACGTTGACCACGTTGTTCCTTCTTTGTTTGTCAATATAAGTTTGACAGTCCCATACACTACGTTCAGGATTCTACCCAAAGCGGTAGGAATCATTGATATCTCAACCTGAAAAAGAGCTAATGTTTTCTTTGTGTCCATAGAACTAACGTTATAGCAAACGCTGACCATGCGCTAAATTATCGGAATTTCCGATAGACATAATTAGTGTGGACAGCTGGCTTAAATAATTGCATTTCGAACCACAATAATGATTGGTTGTCGAAATCTATTCAGTCTATAATTCATGTTCCAACAGTAAAACTAACAAGATTAGAGGTGGTCACAATAGTTACAATGTGAATAAGAGATATACCCACAAGAAGCTGAATATTCGGCTTATCATAAACATAGCTGATATCCCTTGAACTGCACTGAAAGCGATGTTCGACATGGTCGTTTAATGGATAAATATCTGGTTGACAAAGCTTCGCTCGGTTTTTAAAATGTCTATATCTTGGGAACCGAGCTTTTCTCGAACCTGGGACCTTGATAAATCGATTCCTTGAGCCGAAAACCCCTAATCTGTAACTTTCATGAAAATCCTTGGAGCCGTTTCCGAAATCCTGATTATATATAAATAAAAATACAAGAATTTTTCGTTTAAAGATATTAGATTTTTGCAATCAACTTTTGCAGTCAGCTATTTAATTCAGCTCATCGACAACATTTTTTTAGGCATTTCTCTTGCGTCGTGGGTGCGTTTACAAACATTCTATCATATTTTTGTCACCTTTATGAAACAGACCAAGCGCGATATTTCTACTTTGTTACTTTTTGACATAAATGTGGAATTGTAAGTGTAAAACTTACAATTCGATCGTCACACCATCTTCACCGTCGCGGTCGGCCTCGATCATTTCAAAACCGACTATTCGGCCTGATATTCGGCCTAAAGTAGCTGCCTAATATTCGGCTACTGGTAACATAATTATGTAGTAGAGTTCTGAAAATTATTGTAATATTATAATTTTATGCTGATGCACTTTTGATTTGATTTCGTACCGAATTTTCGAGTTGATTTAGCAGTGTTATTATAATACGGTATGTTTATGTTGAACATAATTTTGTAAATAACTGAATAATTTTAGTGAACATATCCATGACCCATAATCATTGTTAATAGACTTAGTAAGTACATCCCATGATCCTTAATCAGACAGCAAGCTATCCATTGCTAGACGCCCGCAACAAAATCTTCCCTAACGACTACAAAAAATCCATGTTCAAAACTAAACAACGGTTTAAAGTATGATAATGAAAAGCAGTTTACAAAGTACTTGAGGCACCCGCGACGTCTGGGTGTCGGGTGTTGTCAGACCTCATAAATATTTAACGGACGACAACACTTGCATATCAAATTGCACGGAAAAGCTTAGCAGTTTTGGAGGACATTTTTCTGAAGTTTCTTTTCGTGTTTATTATTTGTAGAATGGTTTTTTTTTTGTTTATTTGGTTTTTGTGTTTAGTAAGCGTGCAATCAAGTAACCTCAAAAAACAGAAAACATTTTTGAAGTGTTCTTTAGGTCGCGGGACTTACCAATTACCGTGACCCTGGAACGTAAAGGACTATTGAAAGACACGGTGAATTTTAATCAGTACGATTTTGACAGTCCCTCCCGCTGTGCCCTGGGTGGGAGGGAGGACTCATTTAATGATTTTCATCATTATCATCATCATCATCTCAGCCGTAAGACGTCCACTGCTGAACATAGGCCTCCCCTTTAGACTTCCAGTAGAACCGGTTGTAAGCGAGGTGATTTCACAAAAATTGAAAAAAATAATTTAATAAAACTTTACTCACTTTTAAAAAAGCCTTTTATAGTATGTATATATAAGTATTTTTTATATAATAATCTTGTTATAGTTGTATATGTATAAATAACTACCCAGATTATTTACTCTAATTTTAGCTTTCGGTATACTAATGATAACTCCATATTGGAATAAATTAGGGTTTCATTGTATTTCTTTACAATTTTCCTCCTGTAGCCACCAGTTTTCATAATCATTTCCAGTTTTTGTAATCCATTATTACCTTTAAGACGATCGTCTACCGAGCGCTCGTCCATACAAAAAGAGAAAACGTTTTTCTCCCCCTAGATGTTATCCTATCTCAATATTTTTTTTAGAATGCATCTGACACAGTAAAAAACTAGGTTTGTAGGTTTTCTTTTTTTCAAAATTTATAATAGTTTGAAAGTTACAGGCGCCTAAAAGTTACTATTTTTATGACAAAATCTTCATTGAAGTAAAACCTTTGTATTTAAAAAACAAAGAAGTTTAAGAAAAAAAGCAAAACCTACAAACCTAGAATATAATATGCTGAAACGATTGACACCAGAATCTAAGAGATTGGTCGTGATGTAGTATGTGAAAAACGTTTTCTCCCGAGAGACAAAGGACATGGACAAAAATTGCATTCCGTTACAACTCCATGTACACGTACCTAATAAATACCATTAAAAAATAAAAATATGAAAATAAATTATTGCGTAGGTTTTAGCCTTCCTGAACTTGTCAGTTTTTAAACAACTTCAAAAGAAAAGTAGGTTCTTTGTTCAATCTGTATATATTATGTTTGTCCGCGATTGTATCGCGTTTCGCTGAACCGATTTTGATTCGGTTTTCAGTAAAGTGTTCACTACATTTTGGAAAAAGTTTTAATATATAACACTTATGGATATCCCGTGACGTTGCCCGCGTAGATCCGTTTTTGCTCGCTTGGATTGTAGATTTTTACCGACCATTGCATGTTCGTCCGCGATTATCTCGCGTTTGGCTGAACCGATTTTGATTCTGTATTCAGGAAAGTGTTCATTACATTCTTAAAAAGGTTTTAGTATATAATGCATATGTATATCCCGTGACTTCGCCCGCGTGGATCCGTTTTTGCTTACTTGGATAGTAGATTTTCAGTGACCATTGCACGTTTGTCAGCAATTATCTCGTGTTTGGCTGAACCGATTTTGTTGTGGTTTTCAGGAAAGTGTTTATTACATTTTGGAAAAAGTTTTAATATATAACACTAATGGATATCCCGTGATGTTGCCCGCGTGGACCCGTTTTTGCTTACTTGGATTGTAGATTTTCAGCGAACATTACATGTTTATCTGCGATTATCTCGCGTTTGTCGGAACCGATTTTGATGCGGTTTTAAGGAAAGTGTTTACTACATTCTTGAAAAGGTTTTAATACATAACACTCATGGATATCCCATGACGTTGCCCGCGTGGCTTACTTCGATTGTAGATTTTCAGTGACCATTGCATGTTTGTCCGCGATTATCTCGCGTTTGGCTGAACGGATTTTGATGCGGTTTTCAGAAAAGTATTTTGTAATTATTAATATATAACATTAATAGATATCTCGTGAAGTGGCCCGTTTTTTTTTGCTTACTAGGATCGTAGATTTTCGAAGACGCCGATTAGTGTGAATTAAATATCTAAACTAAAAAGGGTAAAAAAAACTTTTTGAAGAAAAGGAACCGACTTCAAAACGAAACACAAAAAAGTATAAAATAACTTTTCTTTCGGAAGTCGGTGGCTTGGTTTTTTATTTCATCGATCATGGCCACGGACTTCCGTGTGCGTTATATTAGGAACATTTCATTCATAATGTATTCATTGGTAGAAACTATATTCATTGGTATTTGTTATGTTTTATAAAATACGTATCATAATAATTGCTATTTATCCAATTCACCCAAAAAGCTTTCAAACGGAACGAATTTACTGGTTTGATAGTGTGGTTTTGTTAACGTCAAATGTCAATTTAATTTTAATATCAGTGCAGACGCTCTTTGATTGCAGATTCAACGTCTATTGTGTTTGTATTTTGCGGCTATGTTCTGATATTTTTGACCCCCTACGGACTGATACCTTCTACTAAACGATTACCTTGCTAATGATACTGGACTCTGATTTGCTTTGCGTTTTGGATTTGTTTTGTGGATTATTATGAGGTGCATCAACTGCGGAATAGCCATACAAAAGCTGCAGAGGCATCTCATATCCTCGCTTTCTGCACACCATCAAACAAAACTTTCGCGTTGGTAAACCAATCCTCAAACCCAGGTATGAAGTTGGAATAGTAAAATACTTAATCTGTTTTTATTATGTTTTTTCATGGTATGCGACTTTAGATGGTGCATTTTTTTTCAGTTACCTGTATATATAATATTCATTTGTCATCCATGCTTCTTATTATTGAATACTTAAAACTCGTGAAAACGAGAGACTCAGTGAGTAAAATAAGACAACATAATGTCAGTGTGGAGTGTCCATTGCTCGCTGTCCTAATTTCACAAAATACCATTGATGTGGTAAGCATTTTGATTTTAATTCATTTAAATATGTAGTTATGTACATATTATCTTTACATATAATAAAATCGTAGAGCTGTCATTCCTGTACATTGAATATTTTTTTCTTTTTGTATTTTTTTCGAGATAAGGGATCGATTCTGATGCCGGATCAACTTTTATTTTTTTTCGAAATTTTTTATGTTTTTTTGATTTGATCTATCTCCGAAATTACTGTAAAGTTGTCGATCAAATTTTCCTCAAATATTCCTAATAATATGCTTCTCTTAATATGCTATGTATTATTACGCTATTTTTCCTGGGAGATGAGCAATTTTGAATTTTGTTGTTTTTAGATGTTTGTTGATTATTGGAAGCTAAACCACTGGATATTATTTAGTCAATTTTTCCTCAAATATTCCTTAAACTGCTGTTCTATTAATAGGATATGTATAATTACGCTATTCCCCTTGGGGGATTAGCAATTTTATAATATGTTGATTTTCAGTCATTGTTGACATTTGTACAAGAACCGCTATTTGAAAGTCATTGTCAGCGTACTAGCCAGTCCGGTCGGTAACCTGCTTGACTTTCGTGCAAGGGGTCTCTGGATCGAATCTCGCAGTTTTTTTTTTCTCTTTTTGAGTTTTTTTTTTATTTGTCCTTAGAGTTTTAAATAATTAAAAAAAAAATGTGCATACTTTTGTTTCAATATTATTCGCGGTTTTAAATAATTATATTTTTTTTCAATACTTCTTTAGGATATAAATCTACACAGATTTAAATTGTAGGTAGTAAGTTGGATATTTTTTTTAATTGTACCTAATTGTTTCGAGGTGTCGAATTTTAAAGATTACAAAAAAATCAGGGTTTCTATTTTGTGTTTATTTATGTTTTGAATTGGTGCTCAAACCAGTGCATAGATTCTGTTTTAAACGACGACAAGTTGTACTCATCGAGTCAGATAATAAGTTATTTTTTAGGTATCACGCGATATGCTAAAGGGAGAAGAGCAATGCTATGGTAGGTACGTTCAATTTGCAGCGATACTGTAAATCGACCCAAAAATGATAGTCTAAGTTTAAAATAAACACGGTTCTTTGAAATTAATGTCGCTCAAGGACGTTTCCTATGCAAACTATGTACCTAGATATAACATTATTGATCTAAACTAATAATAAAAATGCAAGTATGTTTGTTTTTTACCTTTTCACGCATTACTACCTACTCGATCGATCGAATCGATCGAAGATACGAATCGATCTTCCCAAAATTTAGCATATACGTTGTCAGGAGTATAGACACGGATATAAGGTATCTTACATCCCGAATAACAGAAGAGAGCTGTTTCCGAGAAAACAATTACGTTCATATTCCAGATGGCGCCACACGATCCGTATTGTTTCTCAAATTCTAAAATAACGCAAGCGAAGCCGCGGGCAAACACTAGTTTATCTATAAAAATGATTTTTCATAGTATGTTTGTGTGATTATCATATTTATCGTTAAGTATTTTCCATGTTTTACATATACTTCTTTAAAGTAGGCATAATACTTCTCATTTTACAAAAACATAAAACTTGAAAACAAGCTTTTATACGTGTTTATTCTAACTGGGGTTTATTTTCAGCCCTCAAGAAACAACTATGTTTGTTATGTGTATTGGATGCGAGCAAATAGAGAATCAGTGCATGACCCATCACGAAAAATGCTGAAATTAGCTTCAGACAAGGTGCAGGAATTGGTTTTAGACTGGTTTTATTCTCTGTAATAAATAAATAATTATTTATACCTACTCTTTTGTTTAATTTGTGTTTTCCTTGTTAATTGGCCAATAAACCGTTTTCGGTCAATAATTCCTAAAAGAATGTTTTTAAGGCAACCCCTAAAAATACAATTTAAAGAAAAACATGAAATTCTATTATAGGTACTTGGTTATTATTGTCAGATTTTAATAAATAATTCATTGAAGCGCCTTTTAGTATAGCAAATCCTATTCTATGCACTTATTGCCAGCAATCTGACTAATGGTTTAGCGAAACTGTTTTGGTTTAGTCTGTTGCAATGACAAGTTCTTTAAGTGTTTTATTTACTGCAATTTAATGTACTTATATTACTTATATTCACGAATATAAAACACCAAAAATCATTGGTGTACATTGAATTTAATAACTATGCAAACGTCCATACAGAAATTGGCCATGTCCTTTCATTTAAAAATACTTACAGTCAGTCGCGAGCTGCAACGCTCTCTATCGCACGATCAGGGTTTTTTCAAAGCGTGAGAGGGACAGTAGAAGTTTTTCTAAATACCTATTTTTTGAAATGGCAGCAGCTATTCTATCCTCTTAAAAGATGATTCACTTACGTGTAAATCAAAATAGACCTTATGATACTCGTAGCTATCGACCTGATAACCAGGATGTTTGTTTACGCAATATTTAGTGTAGCTACGTACCTACATTACTGAGAATTCTGAGTAACTGTAACATTGCCGGCAAAATCAATAGACCACTAACGCAAAGTTTAAACATGGAGAGAATTCCAAGTAGGCTATGATACGTTCAGTACTCAGAAATGTGAAATACCAAATAATGAGTCTCCATAAGTTTACTAATACGAAAAACTTGGTGGACCCCCATGGTGACGGACGTCACAAGACGATCTCCAGCCACCGTAGGCGCGGGTATGCGGGCGGCGAGTAAAGGGTACCTCGCTGTCTGACCATGGACCATGCCCGGGTCGACGGTGCGTTGTGTTCCACACACCAAAATAAAGCGACACAGCCTACCGGGGTCGCGGGACTTGTCTCATTACAGACAGTCCCGCGACCCTGGCAGTCTTTATCCCTCAAATAGTCCCCATCATTATGCTCAATCTCGACCTGGGCGTGGTCCATGATAAGACGGCGAGACCCATTACTCACTGTCCGCATGCTCATGGAAAAGTCATTAACAACTTGTTTGGTAGTAATGTTATGTTGGTTCACATAGGTCCGGTCATCATCATCAGCCTATAATGTTCCCACTGCTGGAACACAGGCCCTCTCTGTGATAAGGAGTGGGCCATAATCCACCACGCGGGCCCAGTGCAGGTTGGTAGATGTCACACGTCTTCGAATTTTTTGGTTCTAGGACATGCCGGTTTCCTCACGATGTTTTCCTTCACCGTTTTGAGAGCAGTGGTGATGAAATAAATTACACAAAGTAATGCGCCTGGGCGGGTTCGAACTCACGACCACTACTCGTAAGTCGGGATCGATACCACTGGGCCACCACTGCTCCGATAGGTCTAGTGGTAAGGTGCATTTGACAGTCACATCACTGTGAATTCATGGCAACTGACGGTCTTTGGCAAATCAAACAATGCTTTGTGACAGTTGCCTTGAAATTGCTTCGTCGAATTCGAACACTAAAATGGTTGGTAAAGGTTCTAGACGATGATTGACGAGCCAATTTCTGGTTAGTAAGCTGCTTACATACACACAAACAAGGACCTTATAATGCCGGAGCACACGGCGCGTTGCGGCGTCGCACCGCAAAGATTTTGCCCAGCAAAATATTGGTCACGTGTTAGTACGGCGAAATTTTTGGGGTGCGGCGCCGCAACGCACCGTGGTCTCCGGCACTTACTCCTGTACATATTTCGGAGCAAAGCCGCGGGGAACAACTAGTTGCAAATAAATTTTTTGTCGTGGGAAATTCATAAAATGAATCGTCGAACCCAGGGCGGGACGGAAAATATTGTGGGAAAGGTTGAAAATCTGCTTTTAACAACAAGAGCTTAACGAAATTACCAACCTACATTACAAACCTCTTTGTTAGCAACCTTTGTTTCAATACCCCTTACAACCCTACTCAAATCTCCCGCAAAAAAAAACCCCAATTTCTAATTCCCCTCCCTTCCTCATACAATCATTCACTCTTATCTCTCCAACCATTTATTCCATACAACGGACGATAAAACCTTACCCTTCTTTCATTCTTTCACTTAGTACTACAAAAACATTGTTTTGGCGATATCAAAAAAACATGGAAGCAATACATGTGTAGTGACCATGAATTGGTACGTACAAAGCGATTCGCCCGAAGCTATTTACGCCATTAAGCGATAGGAGCACGCTCATACATTTTGCAGTGCCTACTAGATCGGGTGGCCATGTTTTAGTGTATTTTTAGGACGTTCTGGAAACTATATTTTATAAATTGCCACAAGTTATGTTTGTACTTAAAAGTGTTTCGTATGACATATTATATTCGATGAACGACATTTTACGAGTATGCAGAGTTTTGAGTGCGTTTTCGAAATGATTGAACCGATTTTGTTGAAACTTCATATGCGTAACCAAGATACGTAGGTACATCAAAAAAAGTTATCAGAGAACGTTTTTCTTCACATGTATACAACGTGTAACGTTAATAATGCGCAAAACATGTTACTGAACAGTGTTTGTTCTAAGACTTTTGGAAAAAAAAATGATTTTTCATACTGATGGGCCCGACCAATTTCTCATTTTGTATGAAAAACCATTTCATTTTTTTTTTCAGGAGAGGTTTTGCGCTTTTAACGTTACACGTTGTATAGAAAAGCACTTATGGAACTTTTCATAGAAAAAAAAGTACATTTTCCAAAAAAAAAAACAATAACGTTAATTGGCAGTCGGTGGCGCTACCTGTCACCGAATTTTATTAATAATCAAAACTGATGGCAAAAGCGGAGAATTTATATTTTAGTCTAAGAAGAGCATTTTAGGTGAAATTGGAGGTTAAATAATTACAACCGTACAGGCCGATCTTCCGGGTTAAGCTGCGCTTGAAGAGATTGTTCTGTAAATGGGTGACCATCTGTTATAGCGAGTTTGTTCCGAGCCTCGGAAAGAACGTTCTTAAAGCCGTTGGTCGCGGCTGTCATTTTAGACATTTGGCAGTCGTTACTATTAGTCAAAAGTTCCAAGCGTCTGACAACCAGTCTTACCATGGGGTTATGTGTTACCTAGTTACTGTGTTATAGAGGTCCGATAGGCAGTCGCTTCATGTAAAATATTGATATTCAGCTGCATCTGGTTCGACTGGAAGCCGACCCCAATGTAGTTGGGAAAAGCTTATTTACAGGCAGAAGAGCATTCTGGGAAGTGTTTATTGGTTGAATAATGTTTAATGTTACTTTCAAGTACCTCTTGAGACTTGCACGAGTATGTACTCGAACCTTGTTAATATTGATGATACTGTGAATCAATTACTGTGGTCGGCGGTTGCAGTTCATTGCCCTAGATACTGCAGTGTATTTGTATATTTAATGTGTCGTAATATAGATATGATAGTATGCATTAGGCAGTACACTGTAAAAGTTACTGGGCCTAGAAAATATTATGTTTTTTCAATATGTAGACGCTGGTAGGTAATCAAAAAGGTTTATTTTATTATTTTGGTAGGAGTTTCTGCTCGCAGCTTCATTTGTGTATTCATAATTTGACAATAAATTGGGATCGTACATGTGGCGCCATCTATTATCATATAAACGAAAATTATAATTATTTTTTCGGGTACAGCACTATTTTTCAGACTGAAAAGTTCCTTAATTATGTGTTCCTTCTCTGTACACCTGGCAACGTATATCTATGCGAAAATTCGGAATGATTTTTTCTATAGTTTTGGACATGAAAAGGTAACAAAAAAAAAAAAACAAACTTAGATTCTCATTTACAATATTAGTTAATATTAGGATTTCGATTTTAAGTTAGGATTACGATATTTATATAAACGCAAAGGATAAATAAAGACAGAATTTTCATTATGACTTTATCGAAATAATCAAATTAAAAACAAGGACATTCTCAAAAAGATCCACAAAGGTGGTCACAGGTACACTACCCATTGGCCGTCACTCACCCTTTATCAGGCAAAGCTCACAGACCCGAACATTCATTCTTCGCCTTTTGTTCCAAGACTTAAGGATTTTTCGCGAAACTTCGAGAATCGACGGAAAAGATATAAAAGTTTCCAGTTAGGTATATCTCTTTTCTAGTCGTTACTGTTTGGCCATGAGCTATCTATTCTAAGCTATCGCAAAACGTATTACAAGAGCAACTGAATAGAGAGAATTTGTCCTGTTTCGTGGTTCATCATCATCATCATCAGCCTATTTGTTACCACTGCTGGGACACAGGCCTCCTCTCTTATGAGAGCGAGTTTCGTGGTTCGCTTTCAACTATTTAAACTCACTTATTTATAAACATTTCGACAGATTTAATTTGAGAGCAGTCAGTGGTGGCCCAGTGGTATCGGTCCCGATTCACGAGTTGTAGGTCGTGGGTTTGTACCCAGCCAGGCGCATTACTTTGTGTAATTTATTTCATCACCACTGCTCTCAAAACGGTGAAGAAAAACATCGTGTGGAAACCGGCATGTCCTAGAACCAATCACTAACCCGCACTGGGACCGCGTGGTGGATTATGGCTCACTCCCTCTCACAGAGAGAAGGTTTGTGTCCCAGCAGTGGGAAAGGAAATTCAACTGGTTATGGGCCCACCACGCTTCCACTGCGCCACTTTGATTTGCTGTAGAGGAATTTTATAAGTAGGTTTCATTGTGAAAACGAAAGTCTCCCAAACTGAAATAGACGATTGTTAGGTTATATTCGTTAGGAAATTTCTTGATTCGGTCGCCGCGCTCAAATCCCGCGATAAAAGCTATACAATAGCATAAAAACTCATTACAAAACTGCCTACCCAACTACCAGAGCAGGAATAATTGAAAAACAAAAACCTATCGGCCTCTGACCCACTTGTTGAACTTCCATAAAATATTTATAGGAACATACTCTATAGTGCACTAGTCCAGTTTCATTCCATTCATATTGAATCCCTCGCTTATTGCTCTTGCATATTTTAGGGCAACGATCGGTAGGTGCGCTGCATTTTTCTTGTAAGTTCTTTTCTGTTATTGGTAGTTTTCAATAGTTGATGTGGAATGGATGAGTGAAGAATTCAGTTAGTACGGTGAGTTTTACCCGACACTTCAATAGCGTAACATGCTTTGAATCTGAATTAGGAGATATTTTTGTCTCGTGGTAGGGAATGGCAGACTCGTGACTAAATCCACTGTGTCCTTCAACAGTCCTTTACGTTCCAGGGTCACGATAATTCGATAAGTCCCGTCTGTGGCAGGCTTTGGCCTTCTAAGGCCCCGTCATTATGCTGATTCTCTTTGAGGCGCGTGTGGAACACAACGCGCCGTCGACCGGCATGGTCCATGGTCGGACAGCGAGTTGCGCGCATTACTCGGTGCTTGCATACCCGCATGGCCGGTTATCCTCTGCCGACGTCCGACGCTGGGGTGGAAGGAGGACGCTGTCTTCTCCCGCATGCGGCCCGCCTCCTCCTTCGCGAGCATGACTATTTCGCAGAAGGAAGTGATGTGGATTGGCTGAGTGAAGAATTCAGTTAGTACGGAGAGTTTGCTTCGGTACTTCAATGGCGTAACATGCTTTGAATCGCAATTTGAAGGATTTGTAATCCTTTGTTCAATCGGATTTGACTTGTCTGATGTACAATGTTAACTTTTTAATTGGTGCTTTATATGATACTAACGGCCTTTCCCGGCTTTGCACCGGTGGACATGATATAATTTTAGCCTATGTTACTCAGGGTGAATTTAGCTTTCTAATGGTGAATTAAATTATCGAATCAGGCGTTGACATTAAATATTATGAAAAATGTCTAGTTTTAATTCCACGACAAAAATCCAGGCCTTGATGCCGAATGCTATCTCACCCTATACAATCATGCATATGCACATGCAGCAACGGAACATGCGTATGCAGACGTGCAAGAAACGGAAAAACATGCCATGCAAATCAAACCTATACTCGACATACATCCAGTTATATTTCAATCGCATAAAAATACAGTTACGTTCATAATAATAAAAAAAAGAAAACAACACAACCTTTTCTAAAACATACTGCAAAAAGAATAAAAAACTCTCTATTAAAAAAAGAAACGCGCCAATTAGTTCAGCACTTTAGTAGAAAACATTTACAAGTGCAGAGAAAAAAATTAACCCACTTGCTTTCCATATCGCGGGAAAACTGCGCAGAATTTTAAATGGACATACATTTATGATTTTACTCCGTGTAAGTTAGATAATTTGCCGTCTCGAGAGAACTATCCAAAGTTTAATGGGAGAGATTGGCTAAAATTTTAATTTTCTGGCTGATACGGAAATTTTATTGCACTTATGTGAAATTGTAGTAATTCTATAAGTTTGTGAGGATTTCTATAGATGGATAAAAATGAGGGAATGGGAAAAGTTTCTATTTTAGAAAGGAATAAGTTATTAAAAAATATACGAGTATATCTTTTTAATAAAAAAAAAAAAATGTTAAAAATACTTACGACAAAGTACTCGTCAAGATGAATTAAACAAGTCTAAACGCGATGGGTTGGCGGCGTTTCACTACAGAGTTCCTAAGGCCCAGCTCTATCATATTCAGTACCCTTAGCACGAATTTTCAGTATTTGAGTGTAAAGTAAACTGGAACTTTGACAATTTCAAATTGACAATTTTCAAGGAAAAATTAGTTCCTTCTTCGCACACCAGAGGCGCTGTTCCATTTTTTCATAAAAGAAAGGCTGTAAATACTGTACAGTAAAAGAGTGAAAATTCTGTGTGCCAAGGGTACTGATCAGTTTCATGTCATCATAAGTCGTAGTAAACAAAATCTTTTAAAATGTTCTATCTTCTACGATGAGATTGAACATTTTAAAAGCTTTTGTTTACTGACAAGTCTTATAATTTTGAACCGAGAGCTGTACTGAACAAAGAAATATTCTTCATCACACACAAAATGTAATAAATCCTTTAAATATAAACACGAATGCTTTACTTAAAACAAAGCTCCATTATCCTCTAGCTCTCTTACTAAAGTACTAATGAATTCTGAAAATATATCTCTAAATGAACGCCTCTTTTGTGTTGCCATAAATTTTGTACAAAATAGTGCCACGGAATAGTAAGATACACAGAATGTCAACTACATACATATAACGAGAAAGAACGTACGCACATATTTATGGATAGGCCCACTCAAATCTGAGTGGTTCATTATTCAAAAGACCACCTTAGACACCTGCATGGTTCTCATTTAACTTAACCAATACAAAATTTTCTGGAAATAAAAGAAACTGTGACCTCTGAGTTTGTTTCGGATGTTTCTTCTCAGAGTAGTCAGGTACGAAACACCAGCCTAATCTAGTTTAAAAATAGTGTCTTTTTGACGTGAAAAGAGTTTACCAAAACCAATTTGCCACTATTCGAGCCTATCAAAAGTAGATAGATGAAAGATTTATTTAGGAAAATGACGACACGATATAAATATAGACGCAATAATAAATAGGGACATACAAAGAAAGATAAAAAAATAGCACTGCATTACAATTCTTATTTTGAAGTGACATCAAAGGTGCGGTGTGTCTTGGGATTGCACTAAATGATTAATTAGCTCAGCATGTGTCAGATTGACTTGCACTTTTATTTGCACTGATATTTTGCTGGATCCCTGCTTATTAGGATTGGAGCAATGTCTTATGAGGTAACTATACGACCTTGAAACACCAAAAGCCTTCTTTTCCTTTAAACGTAACACCTGATACTTCTGTAATAATTTCCTGATTGTCCTTTGTGTACGTTGTTTTGTTTTGTACTGGCACGCATTCGAAACTTGTTTTTGTTGCATTTGATTTGTTAAGTGAATTCGAACTTATTGATTAAAGAATGCTTAAATATTTAATTTTCAATTCTTTTCTGTTTTATTGAAGTTGGCTCTTACTATTTTCTTTTTTTGGAAATATATATCGTCGTGTCCAGCGAGGAGGATAATAGTTTCGTCCCCTTTATCGAGAGAAGGCCTATGTCCCAGCAGTGAAAACATTATCGGCCTTACTACAAAAACTTAAATATCTGTTGAACACTTGTAAAAAAAAAGTGTGACTGCATAACGTTACGGACCTTATGTCAACGTTATAATCTGACATTTTTTTAGACAAGTGTTCAACAGACGTTTAAAAATGTTTGTGGTACCGTATAGGTAACTACTGTGCTTCAGGAGTACTACATTTTGCCAATTATTGCTTTCTGATTTGGTAATTTAGCGAATTCATGAATGCTGCATTGTGTTCAGCTGTTTCAGAGCGTTTGTTTGCGATGTCTAAATACGCATTACAGCATTGGATTCGATGCAGTTTCACATTTTGGTCATTCTCTGCATTAGGGTGCCTTTCCACCAGAGATGTGATATGCAGTAGCGAGAATGTAAAAGATGAGCTACGATACTTTGTGACCGTTTGCATTGCTACGCTACGTAGCGATGTGAGTAAGATGTGCTATGAAGATGCCGCAAAGTAGCTGCGCTAGGAAGATGCGATATATCGATAGTAAGGAAGACAATCCATAGCAGGCATCTATAGCACGCATCTATAACACGCATCTTTCCATATAAAAACATATCTTAGTTGCATCTTGTTTATAGTCTGTGCTATGTGTACCAATGAATACGATTGGTGGATATCAAACACTTCAATAGAAACGTATCATAGCACATGTCTGGTGGAAACCAGCCACAATCTGTTCATTTTCAAGCATGTTGCCAGCAAATGAGTTGTGAGCGCGCTTGCTTTTTTCTGGCATGGATATCTCAAACAGATGACATTCGCAAGCGCACTTGCTCACAGTGCTTGAAACGTGTCTATGTATGCGTGCGTGCTTGCTCATTACATGAAGCCATCTTTCTGTATAGCAGTCTCCACAAGTACTGTACTTGTAATCAAGTAATACTACTTGATTACATCCGGCGCGCTGAAAGTACTTAACTTTGCTCCTAACCTTGAATTGCTAATATTAAACCACGAGGGACATAGCTCGTGGTAGTACTTAGTCTATATTGTGGCAAATGAGAAATTATCTCAGTAGACCTAACCTTGCCAAGGCATTATAAACCTTATGCCTTATTTACTAATACTAGTCTTAATTGTGCTGTTGGATTTTGAACATACTGTTTTGGCGTCGAAAGTTTAAAATTCAATGAGTAATCTGAAAATGTTTCTATATTCATTTAGGTGTTTCTGCTGTTGAAAATGGCAGTCGAATTACCATCTCGTTTAATTTATACGAATAATACCTTTAAATTTACTTACTTATTGTGCAAACTACCAAAATCAGTCTCTTCTATGAACATTCTAATTTAGATGTGTTCACAGTTTAGCTATTGTCAAACAAACAGGCGAAGCGAATGCGATACGAAGCGTTTTTATTTGTAATGTATGGAATTGTTTGAATCCAGTCACATAGAAAAGCGAAAGCGATCCGATAGTTGCTACGCCTGTTTGTTTGTTTGACAATTATAGCTTTAGAGTTTTTTTCAAGCTAGATACTGCAGAGCCTCGTGGTATGTGTCCAGGCCATGCATGGCCATGTGGTCTTTTATTTTTTTAATTTTTGCCGTCATTTCGCTTGCCACCTTAATGGCCAATATCTGTTTCTAGTGCCCATCGTTTTGCATCACAAAAATTACCAGAATAGATCCAGCAGTTCTGATTAAAAAACGTAAAGTAAATAATTAAATGTACACTTTTGCATTTATATTAGTTAGAACTGTTTATTTTTATTTTTCGACTAATTATTTTTTCTACTACTATTTAAAACAGTATAAATGAGCAATCAGCGATAGAGATGTTAAAATAAATTTCCCCGCTACTAAACTGCAGCTTTGAATAAATTTAATATTATTGAAATTCCAAACCTGTCTCCCTTTCAAACATTCCTGACAGTTTCCAAAAATAGCCTACAGCAACTCATTTGCCGAACTGTCAGTCCGAAATTATAGCCAGACGCAGTTTCATAAATAAAAAATAAACCGATATTATTATGATGATGCAATATAATAGCAATTCACGAAAAACAATTGCCGGCGGGCCTTCCATTGTTGAATAATTAAGGCTTGGTTCCTGCTGAGCTGGCTAGTAATTAAAATTTTGGAAACTGACGGACGACATGGAGTATTGAGGTACAGAAGCCCAGGTTTGTACAATTAACGAAATCGAAAACACACATGTTTGTATTTAGGTACTTTTTATTACATACACTCAACCTTTATTACGTATCTGTTTTCCTTTCACATTTTTATTTATGTAAGTATTTATTGATCACACTTTGAAATAGTATGGCACTTATGGGCTGCAGATGAAAATCAACGTCAGCGTGACAAAATTTGTGCTGCAATCTGCCATTATGAGCTGAGACCCTTTTAGGATTAAACGATTTGTTTATTGATTTTAAAAATATAGGGATATTAAACACAAATATTATGTCTTTGCGCCATCCAAAAATAAGGGAAAAACAAAGAACACAACAAGCGCTTACACTAGCTGTACGTGAAGCGTGTTTATCTGTGTGTGTGCATTTTCGCTCGTTGAGTGAACCTTCTGTACTTACCTATTCTGTGTTTTCTCTATGGTACATAATTAAGCATTGTTGTTATGTAAAAGTGTGTCGAACGTTGCGCTGAAAAATTGGATAGTATGTTAATATTTTGGGACATAATTTTGTGCAAGCCTGTTCATTTATTGGTAGTAAATAAATCAAGTTTGTGAGGTCGTTACAGCTTGTAATATTGCGTATAATATTTTATGATACAAACTCTATTGGAAATTTATATGAGTATGCCTGTCTAAAGCAGTGGACATCGTATGGTTGCTAAAATTATGATCAAGCTGTTGATACAAATATATATATACCTAAGACATTATTGCTCCAGTTATTTCAACCTATCATAGTTGAATGTGGCAATGGGCAGACCACATTACTCATAGAACTGATAGCCGATAGGGTAGATTCCAAATGGCGTCCACGAACTCGACGACGTAGCTTAGACAGGCCTCTTCCTGCCTCTGTTGCGGGACTGTCACATCAGGTAAGTAACCGTAAACCTGGAACGTAAAGGGCTATAGAACATCACCGTAGATTTTAGTCAGTACAAGTCTGACAATCCCACCTGTGTGAAAGGACTCATTTGTTGACTTTACCGTTAATGTTTACAAAAAACCCTGTAAAAAGACGAAATCCAGTCATAATACATCCAAGTACGCTTAGCACGAAAGTAGTACGTTCGACAACTAGTTGGGTACGGTCGGTAAATATGATGCATTTGGATTACACTATTGTTAGTGGTCACCATAGTGGAAAGAGATGGGACCACATTATGTTAGTGAATAGTAAGGATTTTAAAACGACTGTTATATTACATTTTGGTTCAGAAAAATTTTACATTTGTCGTCGTACCACAAAAACTTTTAAAAGTCTGTTGAACACTTGTCTAAAGTAAAAATAAAATGTCAGAGTGACGTTGAAATAAGGTCCGTTTTGCAGTCACACTTTTTTTAGATAAGTGTTTAACAGATGTTTAAGTTTTTGTAAGATAATAAAAAAGGTAGTCCTTTTTGGATGAGCGATGATATTATAGAGACGCGATGCAAGTGGTGAAATATTGTACAGTGGCGGTGGCGGTCTGATTTGGAGACTTGTGTTCTGCAGTGGACCTGGACTTCTTCCAACAGACGATGATGGTGATGAAGTTGATAAGACTGTTGAACAAGAAGTCCTACACAAAGTGCTCGCCATAAACTATTTAGTTTATTTGTACTTTGTAGATCAAACTATAAAACCCTAGTTTTACATACACCATACTAGATATCGTTACTAGACACAAGACATTATTTTAATGCAAATATCTAACATACTCCTTTCTATCTATCTATACAGATAAAAGTACAAAAAAAACAATAACAAAAAGTGTATTTGAATTTTTACATCATACCCAGAAACAGTCATGAAGGCTGTATTTGTGCCCGGACAATAGGTTGCCCTATAACTTAAGGTCGTAACTCTGCTCTTAGTGTCCAACCTTCTTATCAATTAGGGCAAAAATAAGTAGCCAAATAGACAAATAAATACATAAACTTGGCCAAAATAGAAAGAAAGTACGTCACATAAAAACAGTCGTCCTAAATCTCTTTCTTTACAAAAAAACAACCATTAGAGCACTCACACACAAACATTAACAACGCAGCGTTTTCCATACAAAAAATATGTTTCCTTTCTATTCGTTGTGGGTATCATTACGCTATCTGTTACATCGGAAGCGGGCATACGGCTTCCCGTCATTACAACATGTCGTTTGTGCGAACCCTTCTCTATATAATGTTGGGGGAGTTTCACACTGACTGAGTGCGGCCCGGTTTTAGAAAACGGTTTGAGTTGGGTGTTTAATGTTTTTGAATGTTGGCTTTGAAGTTTTTGTTTCCCTGGTTTTATTTGAATGGAAGCTTGTAGAACATTTTCTGGAACGCAGTATTTGTTTTAAGAACAGAAATATAATATTTATTCAGTACATTATTAGTACAATTCTTTAATAGATGGCAAAAAGATTCTCTTTTTGCCATCAATAAAAAAATTTTGAGCAGTGTAGATGGTCATATTTTCAAGATAACTTTGGCAAATAAATAATTATTTAAGCACGAATTTTTTTTTTTTTAAATCTTATATGATTTGACAGCAAGGCCAACTACCTGAACCAAAAGTTTTTTAAGTTGTTATTAAAAGTAAAATACAAACTTAATTTTGAAATAAATCAACTCAAAGTGTACTCCGGAAAACTGTCAGAACGCAGCAATAAATAATTATTGCCGTGTTTTAAAATCTGACAGATATGAATTAATTATAATTAATTCATACCTGTCTATCTCTTTTGACGTTTAAAATCATCAATCATGACTCCTCACAAAGATTTGTCACTGCAATTAAACTTTAAACAAACTTTTGACAGTTGAAACAACCCGAGGTACTAGCATGAGCGATTAGCGTTTCCTAAGCACCATGTTTTTATATAAAAATACAATGATAATTCTGATTAATTTTGTATTTTTTTTTTTTGCCGAAACACTATTAATTATCTATCATAAAAAATAAATAAATTATAAACATTAAAAAAGTAATTTATTTTATTACTTGTTAAATCATAAATCATCCGTCATGACTCCCTACATTCAGACTTCAAACAAACTTTTGACAACCGACCCGACCCGTTTCCTCAAGTCTAAACTCACCCTTACCCGACAAAATACGGGTTCTGTCTTTAGCTTACGTCATAATTGCGCGTTATTTCGTTCTATAGAGGGGTAGGCACAGTTAGTGCCGGCGTCAAATGAAACGGTTTGGGCCTCTCATCACAATTGTAATGTTAGGAATAATTATAGCGAGCACGAAATGAGAGAATTTTCGCCAGATTTTAATGAAAATGAGGTGGTATTGTTTAAGTTTATAAATTACTGTTACAATGAAAGTCGTTATGTTAAGATTTTTGGTGTTAAGTTATATTTTCAAATCACGAAAATCTTCAAAGTTTGAGTGTACAGGCTTCTTTTGATTACGTTCGCTCTATATTTAGACTTCTCACAAAGTATCTGTCACTTCTAACATAGATTATAGGCAGGAATGAACCAAATTTCAAACAAAAAAATAATGAATTTAAAGCATTTATTCTGGTAGACCAGTTACAGGCACTTTTGAATTGTCAAAGACGCAAAAAATATTACTAAGTACTACAAAATTATGTTGCTGCAGTCATGCAGTCAATAACTGTGAAATTAGATGCCCATTCAAAGGAGTAGATCTCTATTGAGAAGAACGGGCAAGAAACTCCATGGACACACTTTTTAGATCGCCATAAATTATTACAAAACCTTTGATACATTATTTCACTTTGGGATGGTACATTATGTGACCAACTAGGTGGACCGAAGACATTGTGAGGGTCGCGACAACCGATGGATGCAAGTGGCGAATTGTCTTTCGGCGTGGCGGTCTAAGGGGGAGGCCTATGTTCAGCAGTGGACGTCTTCCGATTGATGATGATGATGATAAAATTTTGTGAGAACAATGTAGAAGTCCTCAGTAAAAATTTCAAATTTTAAATGGTAGTTATTAGCCCTTGTATGCCCGACTGGCTGGCGACCACTCTCACATAAGTCCGTCAAGTAGCTTGGCTTGTCGTGGACGCGTCGTGACACTTCTTGTAAACACATTTCACATAAACTATTGTCTCTTTAGTTATTTGAACAACAGTGTAGTAACAAAATCGAATCTAGGACGGGCAAAACGTATCTGTGACGCCAGCATGTTGAAATTAAAAAAATCCCATACAACATTTTAAACACAATCATCATCAGAGAACAGAGAACTTTTCTTCCCCATCGGTTGTCAGTTCTACGAGCAATGTGGCCTGCCCATGCCCCATTGCCACTTCAACTTGCAAGTTTTATGAGCTATGTCGGTGACTCTGGTTCTTTGCCGCATATCCATGTTCCGGATTTTATCCCGCAAAGAAACTCCGAGCATAGCTCTTTCCATTGCTCGTTGAGTGACTCTAAGTCTCTCTAAAAGGCCAGCAGTCAAAAAACAATTACAATACAACCCCATACGAACATCAAATATCATGCAATTACCTTCCAAGATACATTTAGACTGCCTCCCACATAAACTAACTACATTACGTCGGCAAATTGACGATTACAGACGGATATAACAAATGGATAGCTATTAATTTCCTATCTACCGCTCGCACTCAATCTCCAAGTCATATAAATTATGGTCACGTTTGATAGCATGGCGTCTAATTGTCTAGTATTGTTGTTCTATAGGCAATCAGACAGGTCATTGACCTGTGTACTCGACAAAGATAAGGGTGAAGTGGTGACGGCGCCGTTACTATGACGTCATGCTTTATAGTACTTGCTTGCTTTCAAATAAACAATAATTATCATTAGATGAAAATATCATTAACATAATAATGACGATCATCAGATCATTATGTCAGCCATAGGACGTTCACTGCTGAACATAGGCCTCCCCTTTAGATTTCCAATAGGATTGATTAGAATTAGCTTGCATCTAGCGCTACCCTGTGGTTTTCATCAGATAGTCTGTCCACCTGATGGGTGGACAGACTACTTACCGGTGCGTGGTCTCATAATGGACGTGGATCATAATATCAGCCATAGGACGTTCACTGCTGAACATTCTTTAGATTTTCAGTAGGACCGGTTGGAAGTGGCTTGCATCCGGCGCGATCCTGTGGTCTTTATCAAATCGTCTGTCCACCTTATGTGTCGTCCAAGGCTGCCGGCGCCGGATCTCCACTTAAGAACTTTACGGCCCCATCAGTAATTCAGCATCATCAACCTATAATGGGAGCAGTGGTGGCCCAGTGGTATCGGCCCCGACTTACGAGTTGTAGGTCGTGGGTTCGAACCCCAGCAGGTGCATTACTTTGTGTAATTTATTTCATCACCACTGCTCTCAAAAACGGTGAAGGAAATCATCATCAAAATCATCGTGCGGAAAGTCCTAGAACCAAAAATTCGAAGACATGTGACATCCACCAATCCGCACTGGGACCGCGTGGTGGATTATGGCTCTCACAGAGAGGAGGCCTGTGTCCCAGCAGTGGGAACATTATAGGCTGATGATGACGACCTGGGACGCAGGTCTCATATCTGTGATAGGGAGTGCGCCATAATCCACCATTTGTCCTGGGTGGGAATCGAACCCACGACCTCCGGCGTAGCAGACAGAGTCACTAACTACTAGACCAACAGGGCAGATTGAGTAAACAGTGAATGGAATGCACAAGTGTAGACTTCTCCATTCCTAAAGTCAAGCATGTTTTGCCAATATTGATCTGTAGCCTGGATGACCATCCATGACATACCGAGAGGTTTGAAGACCTCTCCATGCCTCGGAAAGCGCATTCGTGGAACTTTAGCAGTTATTTCGGGAAATCTGGCGAGTAGTCTTGCAAACAGGTTATCGTGTGGCATTTACACGGGTCGAGCTTTCGGTAAATTTAACCGTTCGGCTTAGCCGTGAGGTTGAAATTGACCGTGTAAATAACAATTCAACTAGTCTTTTAATACTTAATTTTGTAAACGCACGGCTAAGATTAAGATTCCCACCAACCGGCCGGAATCGGCGCGGCGACGGCATTTTACAATGCGGTAAAGAACATTGAAATCTATCAACAGTAAATACAGTGCATTTATTTGCAAGCAACATACGAGTAAGGGACACGTCGCTACGTGTCGCGGAATGCCGACTGAGATAACTTTGCAAGCAAAAATGAACTGTAATTACTGTTGATAGATTTCAATGTTCTTTACTGCATTGTAAAATGCCGCCGATTCCGGCCGGTTGGTGGGAATCTTACCTAAACCAACCCAAAAATTGCCCATTCTACAATATAGGTGGTAGTAGTAAACAAAAAAAGAGAAGTGCGATTGATTGAGTGAATTTTACGAACAATATTTTCTTCCTTTATTTCTATTTGAGATAACAAGATTTAGAAAAGAAACTCTTAAAGATTGTTTTCGTTATCTTAAGCTTATCTTAAAATCCCAACAAAGTATATTTGTAAATATTTTTTTTCTTAAAGATCACTACAATACCTTTTTAAACCCTCATCAAATCTTCATCTGTGTTTGGCAAAGGTATATCCCTATTCAGGCTAACAGTGACAGAGTTAACAAGCTGTTTCCAACGAAACCTTCTTACTAAAGGCCCATCTTTAATGTTAATCACTTTGTTACCCTTCAAAACAAAACCTTTGTAACACCATACAATACACCATGTCATTTAAATATCAACCTTAGCTTCGTTATGACAAAGTTTTATTTACAACTATCATTTATTCAAGCGCCAATTTATATTGAAAGCTGTGCTTTTGTAAAATGAACTCTATTGTTAAAAATGAAGGTTGTTGACAGTGGCAAGAGTAAGTTTGTAGGTTTCTGCGACCGAAATCGTAGCCATCATTATAGCTTTGCAAAGTTGATTCATTTTTGCTGCATTTTCGTATTTCATCTTCAAGTCTTTGCAAAAAGAAATCCTTTTGAATCTGAAATAATGATCGTTTATTTGCATAGCACAGAGAAAACGGATTAAAAAATTCAGTCTAGATTTCTAGAAAATAATGTCACTGAGCGAGGGAAAAACGAAGTAACTGTGTAGCTTCAATATTCCATTCATTTGTAGTTTTCGTATTACGGGAATTACTGATTAACTTGACTAATCTCGTCAAAACGGTTGAGCGGTTTTGGATTTTACATGAAACATATACACAGTAAAATCTGACATAATAGATAACATTTTTTTTTCTTAGTTTATTATATTGCAATCTCGTAGTATTTATTATTTATCTAGCCTAAAAAGGCTAATAAGCAATTTATATCTAACTTAATTTGCTAACAGTAAAATTATATCTAAATGCACGTCCATTGCGTTTACTAAGCGTCTGATAAGGGGAAGTCACTTTCTTATTGTGTCCATATAAAATAGCTATATGCACTCACATAATTTTCACTCACTGTAGTCACAAATAAATTACACTACACTAATTCAAAAGGCTTCAAAACATAAATATAAATATTTATTCCTGTATTACATTTTCCACAGGATAATTAATTTGCGAGTTACACAAGGGAGAAGCTGTTATTCAGCTTTTAGCTAGTATTCAGACATTCAAAATTTTATATTGTTGTTATGGAACTCAGTTATTGCACGCACGCCAAGTACGCCTAGGACACGCCAGGGTAGCAACGCGCTGGCGTGACGCGAGTATGGCAGGTCGAAAGCTAGCGCCCCATCTGCATAGCGTCCTGTGTCCCGGTTTCCATAAAAACGCCTAGCAATGATGTCACGCCGCGCTCTCGCCGCGCCTTCCAAAACTGAGGCCCGTCATCCACCAAAGCGGAGAGGAGAGGAGCTATGTTTGAATAACCAATCAGATGTCTGTAATAAGCGTCTGTCAATAAGCGGAGAGGAGATGTGGACATCTGATTGGTTATTCAAACACATCTCCTCTTCTCTCCGTTTTAGTGGATTATGGTCCTGACGGGGCGTGACAGTGACAGCACAGCCTGACACATTGGCTTTACTGTGGCGTGGTTTGTGTGATGTCTCACAATTACACGTTGCGCCACGCCACGACAACGTCGCGCCAAGCCAACCTCACTGTTTGGCAAAGCCTTAGTACACAGGACGTGATGCTGATGGGGCACGTTTCCTACAGAAAGTGACTATCGTGCTGCGCTTACGACCCGTCAAACTCGCGTCGCGTCAGCACCACGTTACCGTCGAGCTCGTTATTTGTCATAAAGGCCTACCACATGCACATGCACAAGCTTCACCACAGTTTTGCCTGCGCAAGCCAGTTTGTACACGGAACACCGTGCGTGCCTGCGCAGTTAGAACTGTGGTGTAGCTTGCGCCTGTAGTTATGCCGTCTGTGTACAGTTTTTTCATGCGAGAAGCTTGCGCTGTTAAAACTGTGGAAAATCTTGAGCGTGTGGTAGGCCCAACATCTTTTACCTCTCAGCTATTACCCACAAACAAAAGCCGTTGAAAAACAATCAAACATCACATATATCGGGCGACAGTTGCCACTAATTACAAGCACCCTGTATATGACAGGGAACGTGTGTGACTGAAATTCAATTACCAAACAGTAATTACCATCATACGGCCTTGTTTCAGCTACGTATAGAATTGTAATGGATTTTAAACGGGTTCGGAAAATTAGGCCTGAAAATTTTAAACTACCTGTAGAGCTTGGTTTTACTCGTTTTTAGCAGAAACTTCTTCATAAACATTCATGAAATCCATTTTATATAATTATGAAAATAATATCGTACCTGTTGTCTTTCTCTTCCTCTCCATTCATCAAAATTCAAACCATGACTCTCTAGATACATAAGTGTCATCCCTCCTTATCACATGTTAATACCTAGACAGACGACAATATTTAATTTTTCTGTTAAAGATGTCTCTTTCAATCTCCCACTTGTAAAATCATTTTCCACTTCATTTAACCACGTAATAAGGAGCAAATAGACAAAAGTACACAATAGAAGTATCAAGTAGGTACTGATCCACTTTCCGCAGATGTCAATGAGAAATTCGTAAAAGAAATATCCAATAAATCATTGCCTGACTTTGCAATCAAACTCAGTACCTTTAACTTAGCAGTTGCGCTTGCAACAACTACACTAGAAGAAGCAGTAATAAAATACTTAAATAACACTCAAATTTTCCTCTACATCAGTCAAGCCGTTTAAGTGTAATGAAGGAACAAACAAACACACAAACATTTACATTTAGTAATTTTACCAGGATTTTGTACATGTCATGTAAATTAACGTTACGTGAACGATAATTAGGTTTTGATGGCATGTTGTTAACGGAGTGTGTTAGCCGAGTTGAAATTAAGTGTTTTGTGTAGGCACTTATTACTATGTCATTAAGGTCGTTTATTTTAAGGAAATATTCTAAACAGATCTCGTTCAAGCGTCGCGTCGAGCGACACGTCGGGCGGCGCGTGCAATAATTTGTCAATTGTTGTCGTATCTTCTTGAACGCTATAAAGTGGGGGTTAAATATATAATTATACGAACTTGACCACGGATTTTTAGATCGCGAACTAATTCAGGAAGGTAGAACGCCCGCAGCAAGATGAACCGATGACCTGAAGAAGGCCCTGACTATGGCTGGATGAAAAAAGTGGGAGATCGTGCGCTTTGGCGATATGTCCAGCAGTGGACTACAATTAGGCTGAAATGTTGATGATGATGAACTAATTACGCTTGATTTCTGGGACATAACTAAAGCTCACACTGTACTGTGATTTGTCATCGAGAGAGGATCCTTGGACATTGGGAATTAATTATTATAATTTTATAAACGAATAAAAGACGGCGTAATTAGCAAGTGTGGGTAAAAAACACTGCCGACCATCATGTTTGTTTTTCCGCTCCGCGAAACGCGCCGCCCGACGCGACGCGCCAGCTTTCCTTGAATCAGACCTGCGTTAGCATTATCTTGTTACTTTTTTTTTAATTTTTGACTGACTTGTTTATAAAAGTCAGGCAAAAATTTAAAAAAAGTACGTGTAAGCGTATTTCGAACTAACTTTCAAGTTCTTTCCTTTCAAAATGAATGAATCTTCTCAAAAAAACGAAAACTCATTTACGAAATGCAGCACTCTAAAAAGTTTAGAGAACATATCCAAAATATCTTATTACCGACCAATCACGAACTATGCCTGGGTCGATGGCGCGTCGTTTTCCACGTGTATACTAGGAATTTTCTGTTTGTATAGAACGTTTATTAAAATCGATCTAATTTGAAACACTTTATATTTTCTGTCATTTTATTCCATCTCGAGACGTAGAAATCTTCATTACTACTTGAACTAGGAGTTTTAAATGTATCACAGGAGGGTTCCTTTTACTATGGGAACAAACCTGAAAACGCGAAAAAAAGTTAGCTGTTCAGTACATTTATGTTGGCATGTATTTAATGCGGCAACTAAGTAAACTGAATATAGGTTTTAAAAAATAATAGAGTGGGTACCATATATAATGGGTTGGCAGCTAATAAGGAGTATCGTAATAATTAATAGGTAGCATATTAATATATCAGAAATAAGCTCCGTTTTAATTTAAACTAGCATCAAGTTTTTCTTTTGGGAACTGAATTAATATCTAAGCGGAAACTTAATGGCGAAAATAAAATAGAAAATGGGCATTCATAAATAATATAAATCAGATTCTATTTAAAATTGTTTGTATGAAGAATAAATATAAACTAGCTTATATTATACATTTAATGTGTGACTTTTAATAGCTTTAAATAAACTCTAAAATGGCATGAAGAAAAAATATTTTGTGGTAATAAAATTATAGGTGAATAAATTAAAAACATAAAAAGAGTAATTACTTTTATTTATTTTTAAGTCAGAGATCATGTCATTTCACTAAACTAAGTAAAATGTCAGAAAACGTCGACGGAGCACCGCTTCGCGGTGCTCCTACTTCTGGGTGGTTTAAAAAAAAATAACCACGAAGGGGATGGCGGGGTCTTTCAGACCCCGCCATCCCCTTCTAACCTAACCTGTCCGAGTCGGGGTGCCCACAGTCGTATTTGCACCCCGTATTTGCACCACATTAGTTTACCACCACCACATTAGTGCACCGCATTAGTCGTATTTGCACCACCCCGAACTACACCCGTATCCAACCATCGCACCTTCCGCCGTTTTCATGAAATTATGATAAAAAAATATTAATAATTAACTCTTATTCATTTTTACAGTACTTACGTTTTAATATTTAGAGCTGCCCGCAAAGCGAAGCCCGAAAGTGGGTTTTTAGACGGCACGAAATAGTTGGTAATATATTATCTTTGCTACCCTACTATTATTATTAGTCGCCAAGTCATTATTTATAGATCCTCGCCTAATATTTTAATTGACTGGTATACTTTATTTGCTACCTAAACACAGCTGCTAGTTTTTAGTTTTTATAACACCCTCAATTTTGAACCTTACATAATACATATAATAGTCGCGAAAATATTTAATCGCTGGCAAGTTATTTTATTTGTTGCAATCATTTAGTCGACTTTTAAGTTATTAGTCACTCGGAAAATAATAAGCCACTTATGTTTGCTTAATGTACTGAACAGTATCGTACAGTCGGCCAAGAAAGTGGTGTACCACCCTAAGGTTGAATATCGCTTGCAGATTCATAGGTGATAAAGATTAGTATCGCTTGCAGATCGATCTGACAACTTCTATTGCTGTCTTTATCTGATTATTGATAACGACTATTACTGTTTGTAACGTGACAGCTGTTCTTAGTTTGAACTTGATGGAACCAATGACGTCGTAAAATCAACGGCGGGGGGCTGTAGATTTTGATGACAAAATTGTATCTACAATTTCAGAATTGTAATCAACAAGTTACATAAAATTGTAAAGGCACAAGGCGAATCCACAATCCTACAATTTCTGTAAACTTGTAATTACAATATCAATAAAAAAAAAGCTAAAAATAGATTTATCCTTTTATTAAATTTCTACAATCAATTTTAAAATACTTATAACAAACAAAAACATAGCATATATAGTAATATTTAGAAGATATTGAAATTTTTAAAAAATTAGAAACGGGTGTAACCGCCGTTGGCCTCTATAACCTCTAAAAGACGAGACCTCATTGAACCAATAAGCCGTGAGCAAATATCGGTTCCCCGCATTTCCTCCCAAATATAATTACAGTGACTAATAAGAGCTTGTTTGGTTCTTTCATTTTGATGCGACCATCGTTGGACCATATAAGGCCCCAAAGATTTTCTATCGGGTTGAGGTCCGGCGATCTTGAGGGCCACTGAATTACCCTTACGTCAGTGTGTGAACGAAACCAGGCTCTTACGAACCTCGCATTATGAATTGAACAATTATCTTGAACAAAATCAAATTGTGGCACTTCGTTCTCCGGGTAAACATTACGGACTGTCGGTAGCATTGCATTCTGAAGCACGTCGATTTAATTTACAGCCGTCGCTCGAGGAGGTAGAGAACACAATTCTCCTACACCATCCGCACTCATCCAGCCCCAAATATTTACGGAAATTCGACCTGATTCTCTATTTGGAATTACATGATCATCTTTACACCGTGTTGAATTATATCGCCAAAGGTGAAGACGTCCATGCTGACTGGATTTAAACGTTTTTTCATCACAAAACACTGTATTAGACCAATCAAATTCTAAGTGCTCTCTGGCGAAGTAAGCGAAGACGAGCAAGTCTGTGAGCATCCGTCAAATATATTTTCTTGGCGTAATGCCTGCAACCCCATGTAATGTAGATGATTCCTTATTGTTTGGGCACTCACATCGAACATCTCCGCAAAATGTTTTGTGGGCTTAAAACCATTGATTTCATATTCCCGTCTCATGAATTTTCTATCGTTATTGGAGAGTGCAGGCCGGTGACCACTTCTTCTGTGATCCAACAAACTTCCCTCCTCTCCTTCACGACAAATCCAAAAGCGGACAGAACGCCTCGATATATTCAAATTCCGGGATATCGCACTGATACTGCTTCCCTCATTAAATTGGGCAATTATTTGTGCTCTTTCGGCAATGGTCAAGTTGGCAGGCATTGAGATGATTTTATATGCAGTTGATTGAAAAATAACACGGAAAATATATCGATTTTTTGCATATATTTGACAAAATGTCAATTGTCAGTTTTCTTTTTCAAATGGAATTCGGTTGTCTATTTAAATAGTTTTTATTACTTTTGTTTGGAAACATTTCAATTGCTTTGTAGAAACTAATGTCCTTTTCATTTATACTAAAGGTTAAAATGTCATGTACTTATAATTATGTGACATATTATGACGTATGAATACTAAATACATAGGTTTACGTCATGATAATGTTGTCTCTTTCAGTAATATCTTTTTATAACGAACCTTGTTGTAATTTTCGATGACCGGGAAACTAAATCAAAACTGGTACACCACTTTCTTGGCTGACCGTACACAAATTGCCAGTCACCCTATAGATTAGTTTATAGCTTTATAGTTTGTATGAAACTTTGGTACTACAAGTGCTACGAGTCTCAATTATTCCCTGGGGTATATCTTTAAGACGTAGATGCTTATTAAGATGGGATGTTGCGAAAACCGACTATTAAGGGGTTGTGTTGTGGTCGATAGAACTTTAGTCGCATATTGATTTAGATTTTATAAAAGTATTCCATAAAGAGGGTGGCTGGAGAAGAAAATCACAGAAGCAAAGTTCGAAATAAGCGCGGGCGAAGTCGCGGGCGAAATGCTAGATATTAATAAATTGCAAATTAAAAACAGTTACTCTAAAATCTGAAAGTGCAGTAGAATTCAAAACAAAAAAAAAGCTTAAACCATTTCTAGAACAACTTGAAAAATTGCTCACATAGAAAGAATTTCAGTTACTTGTCAAATGGGGAACGTAGAAGTTAAATGCAAAGGAAAGGGTGTTTTATTTCTTTGTTTGTTCAGTTGTTTTTACGAAATCAAATTATCTGATGAACGGAAAACTAATCCTGGTATTGTCTTTTATTCTGATGCAGGCTGTGTCAAACAGAATTAAACTCTATTTTCATAAGCAGTAAGATTCAAAGTTCTGGAGCTAGACAAATAATACTTATTCGATTTTTCATGTGGATGATTTATTAATATTAGTTACCAAAACCTAGTTTGTACGAATTATTCCCAATGGGTCCCACTTTTGAATCCCACTACTTGCCCGGGTCGCCTATTTCCAAAGCCTATACTATTTCAGTCACGAGTCGGACTATAATCGATAAGCTTTTGACTGTCCATATTTCTCAACAATACCTAATCTATCTCAGTAAAAAAACTTGACTGAAATAGATTAGCTTTTGTTTTAATATTTTCAAAGAAAATGTACGGAAAAAGTCTTTGGAAATACGCACCCGGGTCGACGGCGCGCCGTGTATCACGGGCGCCTCAATGAGCTGACAGTAGAGGGCCAAAGCCTGCCGGGGTCGCGGGACTATCTCATCAGGTAACCGTGATCCTGAAAAGTAAAGGGCTAGTGAAGGATCTCCGTGGATTTTAGTCAGTACACGTCTGTCAGTCCCTCCCGTCCTGCCTTGGGTGGGTGGACTTGTAAAAAAAGAGCTAACCTATTTTAAATAAGCCTTGGATGTGTCCTTCCAGTAACTGTAACCATTTAGAAAAATGCTCACGAAAATAGGTTCTGTATACAGTTTTCCAAGATAAGGTATGTTATTGCTAAGTAGGTGTTTCCTACGCTTTTCAAGAAGATTAGATTCTGAATATTTAAAGGAAAAGCAAAGAGTACTATCTACATAAAACTTAAATGTTTTCAGATATTCGAAAAATCTTCCGATTTTCTGAAGAATGTTATATTTTTGCTTTCTATAAAAATAAATAAATAGCTGAATTATATGGTTTATTATTGTAATGGTCATAATACAGGAGAAACTCCTACACCCATATTAATAAACGTTTACTAAAGTTACAATAAGGATAATCTTCGGACTAACCATACATTTTTAAGGATTAAAAGCGTAACTTCACTTCTCGTTTTATTAATAAGGGGGCTAAAGAGGGGCACGTTTTTATAATCCAATAAATCTTTTTACTTTATAATTGTCTCTTAAGGATATTGCAATTTCGATGCGTTTATATACCTAATTTTAAAAAAATGCTTAAGGGAAAATTGATCATAAAATAAATATAATTATTTTGTTAAAGCGACTCCTCTGTCCAACAGTAAAGTAACATAATACACAAAACATAAGAAAAATAATACATGACTTTCTTTAAAGAAGTCATCTATACGACAACTTTTCATTATAACGAAGTTCTATTCAATCTTTTACCAAAAGAGAAGACTGACACGTAAAAAAATGCACGATATTTTTGCACACTTTCTTTTTAAACATATTTTTTGCACGAACATATTTTACCAGCTGAAAATTTAAGCCTCCAAGCCTCCTGTTATTTGTGAATGTCAAATATTGTGATAATGTACTGTATGACTTTGTTTTGTGCATATTTGTATTATTAGTTTAGTTATGTGTTGTGAATACGCTGCTTGCTATGTAAGTAAGGCAGTATGCAGATGCGATTCAATATTTCTGTTTTATATCAAATATAATACTTTAGAATTATATCCTGTCAACGGCACCCACCTCCTCGTTCGCTAACATGACAGGCCAGAACTTCCCATTCCGCCTCGCTCTGCAACATGGCATCGACCACTTAGCCAGAGAGTTCGCTATCTATCGCTTCCTTTTAAGTTCCAGGGTCATGGTAATTTTAAAAGTCCCGCGACCAAGACACTATACTATTATTAGATATTTTTATTCTGCTTCCATATTTTAGGGAATAATTTTCCACTACCAAGCTGCGAACATAAACTAGTTATAAATGACAGACAATAAAACAAAGATATCTCTAAAACCCAACTGCAGACTAAAACCGGAAACAGCAAGTTCTTGGTACAAACACATAAAATACAAGAAGGTTTCTTAAACGTCGTAATAAATCGGAAAGTGTAAACCAAACTTTACCACGTAGCATCCGTGCTACGAGCTACGGCGTAGCAACCGCTACGGCGTAGCTGCTACGCGGCTACGAGTTTCGTAGCAAAATATTTTGATCAACAACTTGCTACAAGTTTTTTGTTTATGCAATGTAAATTAATGTACGAAGAAAATATCTTTGAACAGTTTCTTTTAATAATATTTTGTGATTGTTTCTTTAGAAGTTGTTGTTTCGATTGATTGGGTATTTTATTGCTTTTTAACACTGTGTTAAAATAAGTGAAGTTTTTTTTAAACTGGTTATTGTTTGTTAGGACTTATAATTTGTTTTATCTTCTTACTCTTACTTCATATCAGAAAGATGGATAGTCTGATCCCGATTTTTTCTTCTTTTGAAATCTGCCCGCGACGTAGTCTGCGTGAATTCCTTGTAGAAATATATAAGTGCTGTGTCACTGCTCGTTTCCCGTAGGTGATAGCGTGATAATATTGATATTCTGAATAATTTTCGTGGTCAATTTGAAGTAAATCCATGCAGTACTTATGGGTTCATCCCGGACGTAGCTCCGGGATACAGACAAACAAACAAAATTACAGTCTAAAATCTATATTTTTCGCTTTCGCTTCGGTATCGATTGTAGATTACACTTCTTGTATTCTTTTAAAATAATATTTAACATATAGTTTTGACTTTTGATTATGTATAAATTTAATAGACTGTTGTTGTTTTGAACTATGCTATTTATATTTTAATATTATGTACAATCAATATTCTTAAATATAAATCCATTATTGAATTTCTAGTTTCGTAAAATTAAATTACCCCCAGACAAAACCGTGGCTTCAGCTAGTATTACTATAATGTAATAGTCATGTTTGGTAATGTAATTTAAAATTAACGTTCCATTAATTAATAATGTAAAGTGCATTCACCTCATTAACATGCTTCATTATTATTTATTGTTTTATGGTTACGTTTAACTTTAGTTATTTTACGTGATATTTAATTTCAGTGCTATTTCAGTTATATTTTTAAACGCAATAACGCCTGCGTCACGTCCTTGCAAATAAATATTTTTAAAGAAACGAAAAATTCTGTTGCGAGCAGGGTTCGATCCTGCGTCTTCTGGATAGGTACTCCAGACGCCTTAACCAACTAGGCCATCGCAACCACTACTCACTACACTGAATTTCTCGTTTGAACGAGAAATTCAGCGTTGTGAGTAGTGGTTGCGATGAGGAGTAATGGTTGCATCGTTTCTTTAAAAATGCTATTTCAGTGCTTTCCGTGCACGTAAAGCCGTTGGTCCCGGCTGTCATTTTTAGACCTTTGGCAGTCGTTACTGTTAGTCAGAAGCTCTAAAGTCTGACAACCAGTCTTACCATGGAGTATCGTATTACCCAGTTACTGGGTTGTGGAGGTCCAACAGGCAGTCGCTCCATGTAAAATACTAATATTCAGCTGCATCTGGTTCGACTGGAAGCTGACCCCAATATAGTTGGGAAAAGGCAGATCATGATGCTATTTCAGTGCTTTACGCACCAGAGTTTTCAGGTTTTAGTGACGTAAAGTAGACGGAGACTTTGACGTATACTTTTGAATTGATGGATAAAATTAGTTTCTCGTTCATACTCTAGAGGCGCTTTCTTTTTTTTTTCTTCCATACAATTTAAGTGGGAGAGCTAGCGGCTAAATATTTACAGCAGCAGGCCCATCTTCCCGGTATAGCCGGGCTTGCCGAGGTTGGTCTGTGGATGGGTGACCATGTGTCATAGCGAGTTTCCTCCATGCCTTAAAAAGCACGTTAAACCGCTGACGCAGAAAAAAAATGATAACAAGTAATTTTTTATTTGTGTTTATTGCGTATGGGAATTTCAATGTAACCCACTCACGTTACACATGTCTTACGTGGTAAAATCATCAAATGACTACACGTGTACTAACTAAAATCCACGGTGTCCTTCAACAGCCCTTTACGTTCCAGGGCCACAGTTACTCGATAGTCCCGCGAACCCAGAATAACCTCATGTAGAGCAGACATTGTAATAAACTAACTAAATTTTAATCAGCATCAGCAAAGCTGATTTCTATCAAGTGCCAAAAGAATCAATTGGAAACAAAGATTTCAATGGACTCTAAATGACCCAACCCCCCTTTCCCCCCTCTCCGCCCCCTTAAAAGAGATAGCAATAGGGTAATAGTCTCTTTTTATTGCCGAAACCACTTTGCAAAGGAATTCGAGGCATTAAGGAGCATAACGCTGTTCTACTATTAAGTTTAATGAGTTCCTTTTTCTTAGAAAAAGCTGTAAATTAAAGCTCGGATGTTATTCTTTTGTTTTTGGAGTTGTTTGTGTTTTGTTTGAAGGCTGGTTTGAATTGATCCAGTTGCTGGATCCGTGTCATTGGATTTCAGCGCTGTATTGGCGTTGGGATAATTATATGATAATAACATTCCACAACTATCACACAACGCCATCTAGTCCCAAGCTAAGCAGAGCTTCTGTTATGGGTACTAGACAACTAATAAACATACTTATATATTTTTAAGTACATACATAATTATATATTATAGATAAATTACACCCAGACAAAGAACAAATGATCGTGCTCATCACACAAACATTTGTCCTGGGTGGGACTCGAAACCACGACCTCCGGCATAGAAGTCAGGGAATAATGTCAACGTAGTACAATTTAGTAGTTTTCAATATTTTTTAATATCAATCGGGCACAAATCCTCATCACATGTCTGGGACTCATTTTTTTACAAACTATTATTTAATTTTATCCGTCCCGTTGTCTGTAATCAAGTCTTGCAAGTTTTTGATTCACTTCCCGGTTTCCGATTGAAATTTTGCACGTACATGTATATAGCGTGACAATGCAATATTATTATAGCATGGAGGTGATCTAACGATGGAGGGAGCTGGAAGGTGCGATAGGAACTCTGTAATGGAACGCCGCAATGCCATCTTAGACTCGTTTTATTCATCTTGAAGAGTGCTCTGACTATCAATATGTTTTGAACACTAAACTTTTTAAAAATAACATAGATTTTTAAATAATATTCCACAACTATCACACAACGACATCTCGTCCCAAGCTAAGCAGAGCTTGTGTTATGGGTACTAGACAACTGATAAACATACTTATATATTTCTAAATACATACATATTATAGATAAATTAATAATTACACCCAGACACAGAACAAATGATTGTGCTCATCACACCAACATTTGTCCTCGGTGGGAATCGAACCCACGACCTTCGGCATAGCAGTCAGGGTCACTAACCACTAGACCGAAAAATTTCAAACTGGTGGTGGAAAAATGTCAGTTCGTAGCTCCAAAATAAGCTGCAGTAAAAAAATTGAGGACTTAAAACACTAGAAACTTAACAATTCTCTTCCCATAAAGTGTTCTAATCACTTAAACCCGCGGACACAAACTTCCGAGTCCTAGATACGATTTCTAGGTCAGACTAAAGTTTAATTGAAACGTTTCACTACCGGAATTGTTCCCAATAAATGGGGATGCCTCTAGTACAATACCTAATACCGACAACGATATAGTGCACGTTCGTACATGTACGTACAATTTAGACTTTATGTTCAAAATAACTCTATCTTAATTAAATCCGAAGTCTAGTGGTCACAAAATATATTGTGAAAGAAAGAAAAGAAAGAAATTGTGGAGAATTAAGTCATCATTTACCTAGCCTTTTTCCAACAACGTGTATATTGGAGTCAGCTTCCAATCAAACCAGATACAGCTGAATTTTTGTACTTTACATGGAGCGACTGCTTATCGGACCTCCACAATCCAGTAACTGGGTAATACGATAGGTAATGGTAGTACTAGTACGTAGTAGCTTCTGACTAACAATAACGACTGTCAAAGATCTACAAATGACAGCCGGGACCAACACCTTAACGTGCTTTCCGAGGCACGGAGGAAACTCGCTAAAACTGATGGCATACTTACCAAACAAAACTAAAAATGAAAGGATACGGAATGGGATGGGATTGATTCTACACCCATTAGCAATCTACAACCATTCGCAAGATACGACACATTAAGTCTTTAAGTGTTCTTACCACTATGAGACGTAGCTGAAAACTTTAGATCCTAGATGTAGGTTCTAGATTCAGTTTCTAGGTCAGACTAAAGTTTAATTGAAACGTTTCACGGTCGGGATTGTATCCTGTAAATAGAGACGCTTTAAGTACAAGACCATACCTGCATATACATTCACGTGCGTATTATTACCTCCAAATAATACGTACCTACTTGAAAGTACATGCAGGGGCTTAGGCGCAAAAAACCCAATTCACAAAATGGCAACCGAGTCGCAAAAGGACATGTTCTCAACATGGCAAATTCTCTAAAAGCATGATTCTCATATCTTTTTTTTTTGAAGTGAAAACTTCTTTAGCGGCGTTGTACACTTTTTCTGTAATGGGTAAAAAATTTAAAACTCGCGTCAGGGTCACGTGACCAAAACTCGCGTCAGGGTCACGTGACCCTGATCGAAAATGAGTAAGACGTCATTCAAATTAAAAATAAAACATAGTAACAAAAAAGTTTTCACTTCTACCGGCACTCCTGGAGTGCAACCTTTTTTTTTGTTTTATCTAGAAATACTTTCTATTTAATAAAATCGGCTTATTTAGGATTATTAAAAAAAAAATGAAAACATTCGCGACCATAAGTATCACTTGATCAATGGGGAAGGCAAGTCAAAGCTAATTGTAGATGGCGCTACCATAGCTTAGTCCTAATCCGACCAATGACGTAATACTATTTTGAAGTACCTTTAAGATTTGAAGTGATTTGAACCAATGACGATGCTTGGAACAAGCTATACTAGCGCCATTAGTTCCCCAGTTGCCATCCCCATTGATTCGGGATAGATCCTTAACTAACGGCGTTATTTGAATGACTTTAAAGTTATCAGTTAAACCTTTGAAATGGAATCATTTTATTATTATGACGACACGATTGGCGCAGTGGCTGCGATTGACTACTGCGCAGGATGTTGCAGGTTCGATTCCCACACGAAACAAATATTTTTGTATGATCTACAAATGATTGTTTCGGGACTTGGTGTTTGTGTCTTTCTGTGTTTGTGAACACACCCAAAGTTTAAAAAAAATCTAATCTAATATTCTTAACTAGTTATTATGTACTAGCTGTTGCCAGCGGCTTCACCCGCTATAACTTGAAAATTATCCCACGGGAACATAAAATCGATATAAAAACTATACTATTGTGTTAATCCAGGTTATAAACTATCTGTGTACCAAATTTTAGCCTAATCCGTTCAGTGGTTTTTGCGTGAAAGAGTAACAAACATCCATACATCCATACTTACAAACTTTCGCCTTTATAATAGTAGTAGGACTCAAGAGCTCACTACTATACTCATAGTAACAATCCCACCCAGGTGTTGATTGTTACGTTAAATACTCGATATTTTCGATATCGTGGTAGAATAATAAACACACAGATCAATCTACAAGGATTTAAGCAACAGTTGCCAAGGAAAAATCGTGGGTAGATACTCTTCCATTACATTGATTTCTTAGTTAGCTCCGGGATTTGAAAAGATCGCTTTTTTATCTTGGTACAGTCATCATAAAATACTCCCACTCAGGTTGTGATTAGAGGGACTGTTAGACTTGTACTGATAAGAATCCACGGTGTCTGTCACACAGAACATAAATATACTACTAACTGTGTCAGGTGACATTTGAATTTAAACTGCGTGCGTTGAAGAATTTGGAGATTTTTTCTATAGATTGATATTATTGTCAGTGAATATATTATTTGAACGTTATGCGTCGTTTCCGTAAGGCTATCCGGCCTACCACGATAAATAATGCACTATCCCATACTGTACTCGTAATTCGAGATTATTTCGCCAAAAACTCAACCCATATCGTTCCGAAACCACCGTATCCATCTGATCTGGCACCGTGCGACTTCTGTCTGTTCAGCAAGCTCAAAAAACCGTTCAGACACCGTTTTGATACGATAGCAGAGATTCAAGAAGCAGTGCAGACGGAACTGAAGGCCATCCCGGAAAGCGACTACAATCAGTGTTTCGAAAATGGGAAAATCCTTTGGCATAAGTGATCGGGAGGGTATTACTTTGAAGGGGATGTAATTGATTTGGAAGATTATAATAAAGAATTTACAATATAAATACAATGTCATCAAATTTTTTGGACACAGCATGTATACGTTCAGAATCTTTATAATACGAGATCGTCTTGCACGTGGCTGGCTATTGTTTTGCGAATAATAATTACAGGTATAACTAAACGTCACAAATAAGAGAATGATTCGGCTGTAATACAAAACGCCATATTTTGCACTTTCTTAACGGAATCATTGAGAGTTATTGTTTCAGACAGTACAAACCCTCTTTTTCAAGAAAAATAATTTGTAAATTGTTTTTAAACATTTTGTACAATGAATTCCCAATCTACCAAAACCACAATTAAAACGAAATTCTCTATTCGTTCTACTCACACATAGACGAAACGCAATTAGCAGCTCCTAAAGTAAATTTAATTATCGCAAAAGGTTTCACACAAGAGCTTCAGATACAGAATAGAGAAATTATTATAAACGTATTAAGTTTAAATTTCCATTTCGACTGCATGCGAGATGAAGGGAGCTTTTGTCTGAGGCTGTGTGTTACACCGTAGTGGGTGTGGTTAATATTTATTATTTAGAAAAGCTGTCTTTTTTCATTTGATGCACTTTCGCCAACTTTTGCTTAGTTTAATGAATGTCACTTAGGTACTTCTGTTTTTTTTTACATTTTTTTTTGTTTCTTTTTTTTATAATTGTTTTTCATTTTTTGGCATAAAATGTTTGTTTGAATCTTACGATTTGTTTTTGTTTTACATTCTCTATATTGTATTTGTATGTCTTTTTGTTGCACCACATAATAGTTGATATATAATCTTCTTCTTCTTCAGTCTCTTTCTACCATCTTGGTGGAGGCCTCCTTCAAATCCTTTCACTCTTCACGACATCGGTTTTTTTTATCTCTTTGAGTACGCAACCTTCTTTACATCTGTCAGTGTGATCATTGTTTGTTTTAAATCGACTTTTCTCTCCGTGTCTCGGAAAACACCCAAATGTAGAAAGTACACATAGAAGTCATATGTCTTCTAATATTTGATTCTAGAACAGGTTTCCTCACGATGTTTTCCTTTACCGTTTTGAGAGCGGTAGTGCTGAAATAAATTATACAAAGAATGGATTCGAACCCACGACCGACAAGAAGTAACCTTTATTTCTGGACCACCACAACTAATCTACCGTGATGACTCAAAATTTTATATACTAGATGTTGCCAGCAGCTTTACCCACTACAACTCGAAAATTATCCCACGCGAACATAAAATCGGGATAAAAACTATCCGATGTATTAATGCAGGTTATATACTATCTGTGTACTAAATTTTAGCCAAATCGCTTCAGTGTTTTTTGCGTAAAAGAGTAACAAACATACCTACATACACATACATACATCCTCACAAGCATTCGCATTTATAATATTAGTAGGACTGTTACTGCGTTACGTGACGGTGTAACAGCGTCCCCACTTCGCCAGCTAGCTCACTATATCGTACCATCTGACCGACGTGTCGCAGTAATGGGAAACACGGACACGGCTTATCTTCACGCCCTGCCTCTTAGATACGAGACAGGAGTATAGGGGCTTGGGGACAAGTGATTGTTGGGGCAAGATACGATTTTTGGGGTTAAAGTTTGTAATGACATGTCTTTGTGACGGTTGGTAAAGTTTGTGAGAAAATGATTATAATTTGGACTAAATATCTCAGCGCTGAATAGATGTCTGACGACCGCAAGAAAGTAGCTGGGACTTAGAAGATGCGCACTCTCGCACGAGACTATTTTAAAGAAAAGAAAATAAGCTGTCTGTGCGCCGAAAACGAAAATTTTAGATAATTTGGAGACACAAGACTTAGCTTATATTTCCCCTCTATTCTCTCTAGTGATACCTAATCGAAATATTAAGAAATACGTATAATATATTCTAATCGTATGTCTCTATATTAACGAAAAAAAAATTACATGTATAATGCTGAGTTGGTAACCTTTTTGGTGCGGACTTGCTCAGTAAAATTCTTACTGTATTTTGAATTTTATTTTTTATTATGTCTGTGTGTGTGTCCATTGTCGAATAAATGCTTTCTATTCTATTCTACATGTCACGGGTATTTTTATAATTTATGGTAATCAATTTATGATTAAGGCCCGCTGCTTCTTTTTATGTCTCAGCCTTTATCCCAGCAGTGGATATATCAAAGCCTGTTTAAACCTTTCATCATCAAATAGCTAATAACATGAAAGACAAGGCGTCGCCGTGTCGTTCCCGTTGAAAACATTAGAAATAGCTACGACGTAGCTCCGTAGCACGCTCTGCTACGCTTGCTACGCGGTCGTAGCAGACCATTGGACCGCTACGGCTACGGGGCTACGCGCGTAGCAATTAATCAACACAGCTTCGCGTCAGAGTGAAATGAACGTGTTTATTCGCTCGAATGATTTATTATTTTATTTATTTGTAGTGTGTGATTTTATGCATGATTTCATAAATTAAATTTAATGTGACAGTGCTTTCTCAAACGAGCATCTATTTCTCTCTCGCGATTTACTTTAGATTTCCTATAAATGGAAGTATTTAAGTACTTTTCCACTTAGAAGCAAAGCTATAATACATAATGTTCGTCTTTGTTTGCATAGGGCGTTTAAAAATTGTGAAACCATAACATTTCTTGCGTGGAATTATAACGGAACATTTTAAATGCCCTCATTTTTACGCGATTTTTCTCTTGCTAATAATAATAATTGCTAATCATAGTTGTTAACGTCCTATTTTATTGACGTGATAACGTCTTATAATTCGATGGTCGGCTGCACGCACGAAAAAAGAAGACGTCATGCGGCGTTACCTCGCTCTGTAGCCTTCCATAGCAACGGCGTGTAAATTGTTTGTTTACACGTAAGTGCAGTATTTTCTTATGTCGTTGTCACGTTCAACTACCGTCAGTAAACCAACTTTACAAACAACCGATTTTTTTCCTGCTTAATGTGTATGGAAGTGAAAACTGCGTGTTTTCCCACTCCTGCACGTTTATTTTGTTTCAGAATCCAAGACAGAACTTTATTGTCCCGGCCTTTTTATTGTTGCTTTCAGGAGTTGCAATGGTTTGGAAATAGCGCCGAGGGATTGTCCAAAAACTAATTTAATATGGATTTACGAGCACTTTGTCGTAAAACAAAAAAAAAAGATATTTAGGAATTTTCTGAACCAAAACGTAATAATACAGTCGTGTTAAAGTCCTTACTATTCACTAACATTTAAATGTGGTCCCATCTCTTTCCACGCTGGTGACCACTAACAATAGTGTGATCCAAATGCATCACATTTACCGACCGTACCCACTACTTGTCGAATGTGCTACTTTGGTGGTAAGCGTATTTCAATGTAGGTACTGTAAATGGATTTAAATTTCGTCTATTTATCAGCCCAAACTAGGATTTTTTCATGTATCGTGGGTGTGTTTACAAACATAGAAACTCACATGCAAAAAACCCAGACCCGGAAGAACAACTACTTGAAGGTACACACACGTATAAAAAATAATAATTGTGCCGTTCCGAGATCGAACGACGAATCGGGTTGTAGCCCTTTTTAGGGACCCTTGCGATGTACTATGTGAAACGCATTAGAATTTACAAACAAAAAAAAATTGGGGGTGCCTCCCATACTTAGAATTGAAAAACAATTTTTTTTTTGCCTGATCTGTACGTGTGGGTCAAAAGAGAGTTTAAAAATGACGTTGAGTGTACGGGCTCTTAAAACATCTTTTACTAGTGGTTGCCAACGGTTTCATCGACAACACCTAAAAACACGTGAGAAAATGATCCCAAGGGGACAAGAAATCGAGATTAAAAAAAACCTGTATTAATCCAGGTTATAAACAATCTATGTAAGAAATTTCATCCAAATCTATCTAGTAGTTTTTGCCTGAAAGAGACAACATCCATCCATTCAAATAAACTTACACGTTTATAATATTTTTTAGGAAAGAAGGACCCTACCCTGGGTTGACTGGTAGAGAATGCCTTGTACCTTTTGTGTTGCATAAAGTTTTAAATAAATAAGTAAGGAATAGTATGATTACAAACACATACGAGTATAAATTCTCATCATATAGTAGCTTTTACTATAAAATCTCTTTCAATATCGACAAAAATACAAACTTAAGTTCTATACAATTCCAATTTCTACAGTTCTCAATAAAACCTCTCAGCCAATCAGAACGAACGGAAACGGAAATACCTCCATTCTGAACGATCCAAAAGTTTCCAGAAAGCCAAGTAATAAATGTAACAAATTGAAGTAAGCTGATATCACTGAACCCTTTGTTAGTGCGGAACCCGACGCCTTGTGTGCTAATGGGGTACTCTTTTACTTTGGTCTCTGTTACACTGATAAAAAATATGTGTTTGGATTGATAGGAAAGAGCATATAAATTCATATAGCTTATCTAAAAATCCTAACTTAGAAAACCTGGTCGTGGGACTTATTCCATCACCGTGACCCCGGAACATAAATGGATATTGAAGGACACCGTGGATTTTAGTCAGTACAAGTCTGACAGTCCCTCCCGCCCTGCCCGGGGTGGGAGGACTCATTTGATGATTTTACCAAGTAATAAAAAAACTTAGAAAACCTTTTATACAAGCTTTTATTTACTTTAACTTATCCTGTTGTCTTTAATCAAATCTTGCAATTTGAATTTGATCCACAATTAACTTTAAAGACTAAATGAAATTCTCGGTTTTCGATTAAGCTGAAATGTTTCACATTATACGACATCGAGTTTAGCCTTTTTTATATTTGTCTTGACGAGTACATTGTCTATCGTAAGTATTTTTTTTATAACAGCTGGTTTTTAATTAAAAAGAACATAGTTTAAAATGACTATCTTGCTTCTGCTAACCTTTCCATTTAATTCAAATCCATTTATCTGATCATCAAAGACAACAGACTGACTGTAGAACTTATCTATACATCTATATATATAAAATTCAAAACTGACTGACTGATCTGACAACGCACAGCCCAAACCGCTGGGCCTAGAAACTTGAAATTTGGCATACGCCCTCCTTATACCACGAAGGTGAGCATTAAGAACGGATTTTACGAAATTCGGCCCCTAAGGGGTTGTTTTTGGGGTTGATATTTTGTATAATACTTCGTTTCTACAAATGCTAGGAGTATTAAATTTTGCAAGGTTGTTCTTTTATGACGCAAATACACCAAGGCACTGTTTTCTGAAATTCTACCCCTACCCTAAGGGGCTGTTTATGGGATTGACAGTTTGTATGAAACTTTGTTGCTACAAATGCTAGGAGTTTCTCAGCATGGGGATTGTTTTAGGACCTAAGTTCTCACTAAGACAGAATTTAACAAGTTCGACCCCTTAGGGGTTGTCTTTGGAGTTTTTAATTAGAGGACTCAACATTGCAAGGGGTTTCTATTTAGGATAAAAATTCTCACAAACAGAGGATGATACGAAATTCAACCCCTAAAAGTTTGTATTGCGGTTGATAGTTAGGAGTCTTAAATTTTTAGGACCTAGGTGTTACCTTTGACGCAATATTGCGGGTTGATAGATTTTTTGTTGAATATTGATTTCGTTTTTCCAACAGTATCCCATATAGAGGGTGACCGGGAGTAGAAATTCACAAAGGCAAAGTTAGGAAATCACGCGGACGAAGTCGCGGGCGTAGTGCTAGTAGTATATTTAACTAAGTAGGCTTTACAACTTTACGAGTAAAAGTCGACCAACTTATAAAATGTACTTTATGTCATATTTTCTTAAACAAAATGTATCGGAGACATTTGCAAATGTAAGTTTGTCAACTTTATTTTTACAGCTTTTATAGGTATGTTTTTTGGGGATAGGTAGGTTTTTATCGTCAACTATTTTTAACTAACTTCAAAAAAAAGAGGAGATTCTAAATTCGTCGTAATCTTTTTTTTTATGTATTATCCCCGATTTCTCAGACACCTGGACCGATTTTGAAAATTCTTCTTTTTAAAATTAAATTCAGCGAATCAGTTTAGTTAGTTCGCATAGGTATCTTGATGGGCAACTACGGAACCCTACACTGTGCGTGGCCCGACACGCACTTGGCCGGTTTTAGTATTTCTGACTGTATGTATATCCGGGATAAACTCGAAAAGTACGGCATGGATTTACTTCTTTGCCACGAATATTATTAAGAAGTCGGGTCAAATTATAGGTTACATTATTATCACTCTATCATCTACGGGGAACGAGCAGCGAACCTTTATTTCTTCAACGCATTCACGCAAACCACGTCGTGGGCAGCAGCTATTGTATTTATAACATTAGTGATGAATGAATACAACACTGACAATGCAACGTCGGATGTATGTATGTAAATGGATGAAATTGCAACTGTACGTACAGAGATACAAATTCCCATTGTTATTCATACTAGTTTCCGTATTGTTATTATTCGCGAATTTCATTTATTTTCAGGAGATTGCTTGGGAACTCGTGATTAGTAAATTATGACTGGTATGTATAATTTTCTATCTCAATCTGAATCCCGTTTTTGACGGCTGCTTCTAATTGCAGATCTTTAAGATTTGACTAGACAAATTCGGTCGTTGATTGAGATAGACCATTTATGAATTAACTAGATGTTGCCAGCGGTTTCGCCCGCTACAACTCGAAAATTTACCCACCGGAACATAAAACTGGGGTAAAACTATCCTATGTGTTAATTCAGGTTATAAACTATCTGTTTACCAAATTTTAGTCAAACTCGTTCAATGGTTTTTGCGTGTAAGAGTAACAAACTTACCTACATACACATACATACATCCTCACAAACTTTCGCATTTATAATATTAGTAGGACATTGTTAACCAGCTGCTAACTCACACTACTATAACTAATGGAGAACACGCACCGGCAAGGATGGCAAGAGAAAACTGGCATGTCCTAGAACCAAAAATTTAGAAACGTGTGACATCCACTAATCCACACTGGGCCTGCGTGCATTATTACCCACTCTTTCTCACAGAGAGGAGGCCAATGTCCCAGCAGTGGGAACATTAATAGGCTGATGATGATGATGATGATGACGATGATATAATATTATGTTTTAATAACGACTAGCTTAAGCCAGTGTCTCCGCCTACTCATTTCGCAACTCCTTATTCATCATCATCAGCCTATAATGTTCCCACCGCTGGGAAACAGGCCTCCTCTCTGAGAGATGAAGTGGGCCATAATCTACCACGCGGGCCCAATGCGGGTTGGTAGATGTCACGTGTCTTCGAATTTTTAGTTCTAGGACATGCCGGTTTCCTCACGATTTTTTCCTTCACCGTTTTGAGAGCAGTGGTGATGAAATAAATTACACAAAGTAATGCGCCTGGCGGGGTTCGAACCCACGACCTACAGCTCGTAAGTCGGACTTGTACTGACTAAAATCTACAATATCCTTTAATAGTTCTTTACGTTCCGGGATCACGGTAGCTCGTAAATCCCGCGTCCAATCCTCTTTACAAGGCTACTGCATTAAAAACTCCATAAAAAAAATCTAGACGTCATTATGAAATTTCTTAAAAGAATAAATCCCCTTCAAGATATGCCCAAATTTATTTCTTTTTCACAAAAACTTCATTCCGAACCCAACTTCAGTTGTCCGAAGAAAAACTTTAATTAAAAGTTTCATATTTCATTTTAACTAGCTTTAGCCGTGAGTTTTGCTCGTTCCAATACTGTTAATTAAATAGTTTGACAATTTGGTGGGAGTTTCTTTAGAGAAAATAGTTTTCTTGTTTTTTTTTTTTTTGTTCTACGAGCGATTTTTCGATGAAATTTCTTTAGTTTTTAAAGTTTGGTACTTCAGACTTGTTCTCCACGATTCTTAAAACTACTTTCGTGAACCTTTATGATTACAATTCTTTGCTAAAATAAAGAGTTAAGTTTGGCTATCTTTGATTGTATTCAGGAATACATTGAGATAGATCAATGTATTATGGTGTACTTTATACCCACGATTCGCATTACTTACATCAAGTTCGGTAAATATCTCACGGAAACATCTTACCGGGAGAAAAGCAAACATATAAATACAGGTTTTAAACTACCTGTGTACCAATTATCATTTAAATTCATTTAGTACCTTTTGTGTCAATCAGTAACATACATTCATCCATTTATCTTCAATAACTGTTGATTCTCTTCAAAGTTGGAGTGAACTCACTCAACCATCAACCATGTCTCTGTCAGCTTTGAACAATACTAGAGTAAAGAAAAAGTCCGACTTAAAAACTTAAATCTAACTTAAATAATTACTTTCCATCATCGGACTACAAGACGTACGGCAATGCGCCATCGATATAATATGGTGGACATCCCTCCGGTACATACAAAGCGTTTTGCCAATACGTTTATTGTACACACAGCTAAGGAGTGGAATTCCGGCCATCTGTATTTCCCGACAGCTATAACATTGGGGTCTTCAAGTCAAAAGTGAACAGGTTACTTCTAGATAAGCTTACTTTATCGTCAACCACATCTTCGCTTGCCATATGACGGGATAGTGGTCGAACGCGAACCTATCATCATTAAATAAAAAAATTAATACACTCAGTTGAAGCAGTTTGTTTCCCAAAATCTCTTTCAGGAAATATACAAGACGTTATTATTATGTGTTAATTTACAAAGAAGCCCTTTGTTTGCTTCATCAAAATATCCTATATATAAAAACATCACACCCAGGTGTTACATTGTATATGAAAATTTAACAATCTCCTATTTTTATATAAAGCCATGATAAAAGGAAGCTTGAGGAAGAAAATACGTTCATTCTACCGGCTTTATGACGTATTACGTTATCGTGAATTTTTAATTTTCTTGTTACAAAATATTATGTTGTGTTGCGTTTAATATTTTTTACCTGTACTGAAATGTATGTTACTTTATTTATTTTTGAATAAAAAATGAGCAGAATTTAATATCGAAGTAAAACTAAAATCTGCAAATTAAATATTTGCCACGTTGAATGGCAATGTTTACTCTATGGCCAAAGAAGGAGCCAGCTCTCTGCTCACGCAGTGTCTTCGAGAAATTTCTTTAAAAAAGTGACGCGGGCACTAAAACGCAGAATGTAATTAATCTTTCGGGTTAAAAAGCACAAAACGCTATGCCATAACATAATTTTCAGTGCGTTCTGGCGTCACAACCTCTACAGAGTTAAAAAGTGTTTTTTTTTTAATTCACCCAGAAAACAAACAAAGTATGTACGTGAATACTATTTCTTTTCATTACTTACAGGAGTAATTAAATTCACAATTAATTGACGCTGACAAATATATAGTCTATTTCTTAAATTACGAGACTTAACAATTATGTCTTTAGAGACCTGTAGACCAAAAATATCATCAACCTAGTTCCAGCAACAGAACTCAATCAATCATAGGATACACCCGTCAAAGGTGATTAAGGCAATATCGCCTGAACATTGTTTGTTGAGGCCCACAAGGCCTTGTTAATCCTAACGGCCATATTATTATGATTAATTTCCTAAATTAACAGTACCTACATACATTGATATATGTATGACAAAAATGTTAGAAAAAACTTTGAATTAATGAGCATCTCCTGCAATGAGCGGGGTATGAGGAGGAGGATGACCTCTCCTTCACGTGTTCTGTCTCCTCCTTCGCTATGCAGAAGGAGATGGCTCCTTCCCATACACCGTCACTTCGTATGGTAAGTTCTAAGTCAGGTCACATGGCCTGACTAGGGTCAGACGCGAGATGTCAACGCCAATCGCCTCCACGAGGATACGGCGGTGCTCCGTCCATACGGCTGGGGGGTCTACTCTCTTAGCCCGTCAACGAAAGAAGCTCGAAACTTTTGAGTGAACCCTGCTACCTATTAGTTCTGAATTGCGCGGGCGTGCGGACGGCGAGTAATGGGTGACTCACCGATCGATCATGCGACAGCGCGTCGCGTTCCACGCGCGCCTAAAAAAGCTGTCAGCAATCTGAGCCAGAGGGCCAGAGCCTGCTGGGGTCGCGGGACAATCTCATCAGGAAACCGTAAACCTGGAATGTAATGGGCTACTGAAGGATCACCGTGGATTTTAGATAGTATGAGTCTGACAGTGCCTCCTCATTTGATGATTTTACCTCGGAAAAAGAAAATCTGATTTAATAAATTCTGACAACATAATAATATCAGAAGTTGGTTTGCTGTACACTTATGTTGTATTACTCATTAATCTTATGTTCGAAAGTGATAAGGAATAAAAAACCCCTGAAACGTCGGCCGAGGCTTAGATAATAGAACACCTGGCCTTTACCTTGACCTCCAGGTGTTCGATTGCCGGGTTGGGCAAAGTTTCAAAGTGTAATTACGACCAACCAAAGCTCGCTATTAAAATGAAAATTTCCCCTGAATAAAAATACAATTTATATTAAAAGATATCGTATTTATTTTGAGAAAATTATATTATGAGGCTTCTTAGCAACTCATTATTAACCAGTGTTCAGTTCTCAGCTTATTTTTGTCTATTCATAAGTGCCTGTCACGAGTCGTCTTGAAAAAAGTATTTTGAGTATGAATTTAGCTCAGGTGGAGTATTATTATTATTGAGATTTTCCTTACATATTTCTTCGAAACATCCCCACTTTTAGAATAAGTACTAGCTGCTGCCCGAGATGTCGTCTGCGTGAATGCGTTGAAGAAATAAAGGTTCACTGCTCGTTTCCCGGTAGGTGATAATAATTATGATTGTAGCCTATTGACCCGACTTCTTATAAATTTGTGTAATGTTTGAAGTAAACCCGTGCAATTCTTTTGAGTTTATCCCAGACACATATACAGATAAACAGACACAAATTTTAAAACCTATTTGTTTGGAACGAAGTTCTTCATCGCGCGTTGTGAAAGGGGGCTAGACGGAAAAAAATCTTACGAAAAGTTGTCACGACACTTTTTGGAACGAAGTTCCTTACGCGCGTTGCGAAAGGGTGCTAGAGCTCAAAGAGTGGAGTGGAGTGGAGCGAAGCGGAGCGAAGCGGAGCGGAGCGGAGTGGAGTGGAGTGGAGTCGCGATGATTATTTTTGTTGAGTGTATACAGTAACTTCGTTCCATCCGGGTGTCCCTTGACACCTCTCAAGTTTTTTATTTGTATTCACGATTGAAGATCATACACTAAGTATTCTTTTAATTTAGAACAATAATCAATGTACACTTGAACAGTTTTGACTTTTCTACCATTTATTAAACGTATAATAAATGTATAGATAATATTATCAACCTTAAATAATGTATAGGAGTCCTCTCTGTGAGAGAGGATCGGGGCAGTTATCCTTTTGGACCACCATCATCTTCGTCATCATCAACCGGAAGACTTCCACCGCTGCAAAGGGATCCCCCTCAAACCGTCAAGCCGAAAGACTATTTGCTACTTGAGAAGCGAAAAGTCAAACCCATGGCGCGACGCGATACAGAATTGCATGGATTGACGATATTGGTCAGGTATCGCACAAACGTACGGCGGTAAACTATCCCATTACATAGGACGTCAATCATCATCAGCCTATAATGGAACTGCTGGGACACAGGCCTCCTCTCTGCGAGAGGGGATAATAAATACACCACGCGGGCCCAGTGCGGATTGGTGGATGTCACATGTCTTCGAATTTTTGGTTCTAGGACATGCCGGTTTTCTCAAGATTTTTTCCTTCACCGTTCTGAGAGCAGTGGTGATGAAATAAATTACACAAAGTAATGCGCCTAGCTCGTAAGTCGAAACCGATACCACTGGGCCACCACTGCTCTTCATCAGAATATCAATATAATTCGTTAAATTTGAATTATAGGCTAAGTTTATCCCATCATTGAGTAAATAATATTATTTATTTTTCCTCTACTTTTACTTAAATCCATTTATGACTGACTTCTTCAGTGCTTCGGGCTGGTAGGCAGGTACCGCTAAAAGAGTATTAAAATAATATAAGTACGAAAAAAAATCTAATTTCGTTGAAAAAAAAAACCTTCATAAAAATGCGAAATTTCGTCGCCTTAGTGTCGAGATAATTGAAATGTTAGAAGAAAACAAACGCCAGTTTATTCGCTCCTCCAGGGCAAGATGTATGAAAGTATGGATAAGGCATAAAGAAACCTTCAATTTCTGAAATCCCCCTGACAAAGCCCCCCCAAGGGGGTGTTACTTTCATTTTCCAAAAATCTAAGCTTAGGGGGTATTTCTAATTCTAAGGATCACAGGAAACCGTGACCCCGGGGCGTAGGGGTATTGACGGACACCGTGGATTTTAGTCAGTACAAGTCTGACAGTTCCTCCTGCCCTGCCCTGGGTGGGAGGACTCTTTTGATGATTTTACCACGATAAATAAGAGGTGATTTTTATATCAAGAACTAACGGACGATACAAATACTAGGGGGATTTCTAGAATTAATCAAATACAATGACAAACCAGCGTCAAACGTCACTTAAGCAGTGTCTAGTAGAGACAAAGTTCTACGAAGCTGCCCTTTATGTTCCAGGACAAAGTGCTGTTTAGACTTCCCCGTTTCTCCATACAGGAAGTCTAATCTCAGTATTTTAAATACCTAAATTTTTTAGGGTTCCGTAGTCAACAAGGAACCCTTATAGTTTCGCCATGTCCGTCCGTCTGTCCGCAGTTTAGCTCAGAGACGCACAGTACTAGAGAGCTGTAATTTGGTGTAAATATTCGGATTTGTTGTGCCGAAAAAGTGGTAAAATAAAATCTCGTAAAATATTTTTTTTTAGGGTACCTCCAGTACTTACACGTAAAGTGAGCATTTTTTTTTTCTCGCGTACCCCTTAGTGTGGGGTATCATTAAATAGGCCTTTAAAAAATAATGATAGTTTCCATTAACAATTTTTTGATAAAAAAATTCGTTTGTGAAATATTAAGCTTTAAAGTGCTAAATTTTGCTCGATTCGAGTGTCCCCCCCCTCTACCAGCTAAACGGTTATGTTCGGGGGTGTGAAAAAATTCACAATAGTAGTACATATAACGAAGTTTAAAAGAAAATTATCATGACTAAGTAGGCTTTACAACTTTACGAGTAATAGTCGACCAACTTATAAAATGTACTTGATATCATATTTTCTTAAACAAAATGTATCGGAGACAACTGCAAATGTAAGTTTGTCAACTTTATTTTTACAGCTTTTATAGGTATGTTTTTTGGGGATAGGTAGGTTTTTATCGTCAACTATTTTTAACTAAATTCAAAAAAAGGAGGAGGTTCTTAATTCCTTGTAATCTTTTTTCTTATGTATTTTCCCCGATTTCTCAAAGACTCCTGGACCGATTTTGAAAATTCTTTTTTTTATAATTAAATTCAGCGAATCAGTTTAGTTAGTTCGCATAAGTATTTTGATGGGCAACTACGGAACCCTACACTGTGCGTGGCCCGACACGCACTTGGCCGGTTTTTTATCCTTCAATTAGGAATTAACCCAGAATCAAGATGCCACATCCAAAACACTAAGAGCCACTAAAGACCCCCCATCGGCTAAGATTGCGTCCAAATCCACGCCGGCTATATTGCTCCACAATCTGGTTTTATCCAGTTAATTCCGGTTAATACCAGTTCATGCCGGTTCACTGGTAGCTCATAATTACACGGACGAGCTAAGCCATGCTATGTTGGGTTGTTCTATCCTGTTGGCTTAATCCTGATTCTAATACGGTTTTACTAATCGAGATTTTCTTGTTGGAATTTCGTTAGTTTTCTTTAATTTAATTGGTTTTGGTTCATTATTGTGGGTCTAGTTTGGACTTACAATGAGTAAAGAGGAAGCATTGTAAAATCGGCCGCTGTGTCTGTATGTAGCACCGTAGTCTAAACGGGTGAAGTGATTTGAATGTAGTTTCTTTTTTGCAGGTTTTTAGCGGTTTTTACACATCATTTTTGACGTGATAACGTCTTATAATTTGATGGCCGGCTGCCTATTTCTTTTATCTGAGGTGCTATATTATAATTATAGCGGATGGCATTTTGTAGTTGCTGCCTCATGTCAAAAGTGCATACATTATGGTAGATTACTGAATTGAAACTGTTTTTTTCAAATAAATGAATATTGACAAAGATGAAATGCTTTGAAATTCGAGTGTCCAGCTTGTGACGTTATAACGCCAGTGAAGTTAACACTGGACATGATTTCAAGTCGCCTAGACTGTGTTTTCGTGAGTCACTGTTGTGCGATATCTCATGGGTTGCCACCGCAGTGATCCACTATGATGATTATTGTTATTATTGTGTATTGTGATTATTGTGTTTTTGTTATTTAATTTTTATTTTACTAATATAGTTTTAAGTTTTACTAATATATTGAGTCCAAGATACTTGAATAAAGATAATTCTATTCTATTCTATTCTATAGCGACAGAGCAAAGATAGTGATTTGTTGACGCGTTGTGTCTTTGTCAACTAACGTTTGGTTAACTTAACAAAAAAAAAACACGATTCAAATATTTTTCCGTACCTAATCTGAGTTTCGGACTCATTATTTTCTAATTCTATTGATGTAATGACATTTTATGTATTAATTATTGTGTGTTTTTGTTCTTAATGTGTATGATTATTTATTTTTAAATTTTATCAAATTGTATTATGGACTATCATATGTCTGATGTAAATAAAAAATTAATTAATCATATTTTTTGAGAATAATAGCCTATTTATTATGTATGATTTTATGTGTATAAAATGAACATTTTAACAGTGACTTGGATTGCTTTAGAAATCTACAAACATTGTCTTGAATTCTCATTAAAAGTTGTTCTTTATGAGTTGTTTGACCTCTAAAGTAATACGAGTATGATATCTATTGTGTAAAGTATTCTTAATTACATAAGCTTGGCGTCATAACTGTTGAAGTGTGGGTTTAACAATAGTCATACTCTCTTTGCCAAATCTGTTAGTGAATACTGGTCCGTTCTATTTCCACTCGGTATAAAGTTTTTGACCGTTCACATTGACTTACAGAAAATTTTCTGACTCAAAAAGATTGTCTTGACATTTGAAAACACAGTAAAAAAAGAATTAACGAATTTGGTGCAGTTGTTCAGTAGTTGTTTGGTGTCGCGGGTTCGATTCCCGCACGGAGCAAGTATTTGTGTATGATCTACAAGTAGTTGTTCCGGGTCTGGGTGTTTGTGTATGTGAGTTTCTATATTTGTAAACGCACCCACGATGCAGGAGAAATTCCTAGTGTGGGGCAATGTTTTAACGAAAGAAAAAAAAAATAGTGCGTAGAAATACACTTGTACGACTGTGCTTAAAACTATTTAAAGACTAGCTGTTGCCAGCGGTTTCACCCGCTACAACACGAAAATTATCTCACGGGAACATAAAATTGGGATAAAAACTGTGTGCCAAATTTTAGCCAAATCCGTTCAGTGGTTTTTGCGTGAAAGGGTAACAATGTGACACAACCACCTACATACACACATACATCCTCACAAACTTTCACATTTACAATATTAGTAGGATAATTAAAAGTAATCAAAATAATTATATCATCTGGCTTGCGAGGTTGTTGACAGTGGAACGTGAATACAGCAGTCATTGTGACGATATTCGTGTCTGCCAATGGCTTATGCCAAGAGCCTCGAACAACATCTGAGGAGGCTCTCGCTTGGCAGCTGGATCAAGCATTCGATTCAGGAAGCTGTACTTCTGTACATACACGCACTTATTGTTAGAAAGTTTTTCTCGCAAAAGCCCTGACTACTGCCGGTTTGGACTCTATTGCTGGCGGGTTATACCTTATCTTATTTTAATAATTATTGTAAGTGGAGAAAGTTTTTGAAGATGGATGAATGGATGTTTCTTACTCTTTCACACAAAATCCACTGAACTGGTTTAAGTGTTTCGTACACAGACAGTTTATACCTTAGATAAACACATAGGATACATTTTATCTCGCTATGACATTTTCGTCGGAGATACACTCGGATAAAGCCGCTGGCAACAGCTTTTTTCTTAACATTTTTAATTGTATTTTGTTTTCATTTTTTTTATGAACTTTAAAAAAATATATAAATTACTAGCTGTAGCCAGCGGCTTCACTCGCTACAATTCGAAAATTATCCCGCGGAAGCATAATATTGGGATAAAAACTATCCTATGTGTTAATCCAGGTTATAAACTATCTGTGTACCAAATTTTAGCCAAATCCGTTCGGTGGTTTTTGTGTGAAAGGGTAACAATGTGACACAACCACCTACATACAACAATCATACATCCTCAAAAACTTTCGCATTTATAATATTAGTAGGACAAGTTTAAAAAACGAACTAATAAAGATAAAGAAATCTAGAGTCAACACCTTTCAAAAAAAGTGTTTTTCCCAATTTATCTATCAGAAAAATCAATACCTCAGCTATTGTCCCTCGCCAAACATCTTCAATTTGCGAAAGAAAATCATGAAATATTCATGATTCCTCTCATTTTCGCCGCTTCGTATAAAAATACTTATTTTTTACCATTTTTCGATAAACAAATGTAAATTTCTTTGACAACACTTAACTTGTAATACAGGAAATTAATATTTTTCTTATTAAAATGGTGATTTATTTCTTAAAGGTCAGATTTCTTTATTTTTCATATTTTCAGATGATAGCTGGTGGCCTACCATGAACTCTCAACGCGATCCCAGTTTAGGCTGTGGGAAAGAGATGGCGCTAGATGACTTGTATAGCTCTGTCTCTTTCGCACAGCCTAAATTGGATCGCGTTAAGAGCACGTGGTAAATCCTCTGATCTTTAATATACGCCCCTTCGTACAAAAGGCAACGCAAGTCTGCGACACCTTACGATTTTAGCGTCCATTGACGCATACACACACGAAAACAGATGACGTCATGCGGCGTTACTTCGCTCTGAAGCATTTCATAGCAGCGGCGTGTCAATAGGCTAGTTGCCTAAAAAAATGTAATTAGTCCGTCTTTTAGATTATTCAAAAATGAGGGACACGTATTTTTTATTTATAAATTAGACCAAAAATGACAAAGATATAGCCTATTAAAGTTACGTGTGACGTCACGATGCGTGGCATTCGCGCAGTGTCGTCACAGGTCACAGTCACGTCTTGTTTAATCGAAAAAAGAAAAAATACGTGTCCAATATTTTTTTATAATCTAAAATACGGACTAAATAGAATGTAAATATTTTGACCCTGGAAACTACCCTATTGTTTGTTTATAGCAACGTAAGTGCAGTATTATTATGACGTTGTCATGTTCAACTCTCTTCAGTCAACCGACTTTATAGATAACCGTTTTTCTTTTTAAATCGGTCAACGCTTTAAAATTATCTGGTTACAGAAGATATTGAAGGTCACGCTGTTACACTTTTTAATAATACCCTCAGAACCCTTATCCAGCTGTATGCACTCGAAGGCACATTGTTTGACGTGCGTTACACAATGCGCACTACCCCGTAAAGCCTCTTAATTAGGTTTACACTTGCTTCCAGTGAAATGAAGTGATATTTATTTTTGTAACTAGATTATTAAACCTTTTTAATCTATGGTTCCGTGCGTCTGAAAAAACGGAAGGCCTATAAGATCACTTGTGTGTCCGTCTGTTTGCAATTCACAGTTATTTATCAAGAGTGAAAGTAAATGTGACAGAATTTAATATTCTTTCATTTGCCCTCACAAATAAAAATTCGACGCACTAACTGTCAATTCAAAAGAAATACTCATACACACGTTAAAAAAAACGTTCCAATTTTTTAAATTGCCGTGTAATATCGAGAGTGGCTTGTAATGTGACAGGTGAAGCGACGCCATATTGACTTGTTTCACGTGAGCCGTTATTTTGCAATGACGTGTATTACTGTACCTACACTTGTATACCTACACTGGATGGAGTATTTTTGGCCTGGAGTGTACTGGGCGTTGGTAAATTGAAACTGACGTATCGGATTAGGTGTTGCATAATCAAATGGGTTATTTGGAATTCTGGGTTTCGCAGATTTTTTCGGTGTTATTTGCTGTATTTTGATTTTGCTATGTCTGAAGCATTTGATTAGGTTTTTTTTTATATCATAAATAAAGGTTAAAAACGAGAATACGGCTAGGGTTACAAGCCTGCTATTATGATAGTGTATTTTTAAGCTATTGCCTAACTTTTATCGCGGGCTCTGAGCGCGGCGACCGAAATCAAGAAAATACCCAACAAAATAACCTAACGAAAATAACCTTACACTCGTCTAACGTCATTTGGGAGACTTTGGCAATCATAAAAACATCGCCATACAGACAATTTAATTTTTCTTACTGATTCTAAACGGCGAGCCACAAACGGAGGGTTTCACAACGAAACCTACTTACAAAATTCTCCTACAACAAAGAAGAGTGGCGCAGTGGAATCGTATTGGGCGCATAACCAGTTGTTTTTTTTTTTTTATTGCTATTCGATAGCTTTACCACGGCAGTCCCCGAGTGCCACATGATTTTTTTTATTAAATAATATCTTGACAAAAATTAGACACATCAAAAATATCAGGCGTCTCGATTCATGACGTAAGAACTACCTACGTAAACTTATTATTCCTAGACACGACGTACTGTGAATTATGAAAGCGTCGTCTTCGTCAATTTTGGCTTACGTAACTGAAAAAAGTGCGGGTCGAATAATTTTTTGATAGCCTGAAGGACTAATTAGATTTTTCAGTCATCTTGTCCATTAGACAGTGGTCCGGCCAACGGCGAGAGAACGAGTAACTCTCGGCGATTTTCTCTCTCAAGAAACGCACAATAAATATACATTCCGTGTAAATGAAAGAAATGCGTATTATATAGTTGCTCCCTGACTGCATGTTCACACTGCCGGCGACGACTCGTTTTACTTGTTCTGTCGCTGAGCGACGAGCTTTTAAAAATTAACTAGCTCAGCGATACTCGTTCAGCGATGCTCGCTCACTCGTTGCTCTCGTTCGGCACAGCGAATGAAATGTCACATAAAGCGACCGCGGGCAAATAGCACAATTAGTAATCGCTCGTCACACTTGAACACTCGCCCGACGACAAAACTATCGAAACTACACTCGCTTCCCGCCGATCGCCAACTCTTTTTAGAATGTATAGTTTTACTCGTTACTCGTTCATCGTCGCCGGTCGGACCACTGCCCTGCATTACTGAGGCGATTGCTTCGCAAATTTTCGATTATCATCATCATCATCATCAGCCTATATTGTTCCCACTGCTGGGACACAGGCCTCTTCTCTGTGAGAGGGAGTGGGCCAGAATCCACCATGCGGGCCCAGTGCGGATTGGTGGATGTCACATGTCTTCGAATTTTTGGTTCTAGGACATATATGCCGGTTTCCTCACGATGTTTTCCTTCACCGTTTTGAGAGCAGTGGTGATGAAATAAATTACACAAAGTAATGCGCCTGGCGGGGTTCGAACCCACGACCTACAACTCGTAAGTCGGGACCGATACCACTGAGCCACCACTGCTCTCGCCAATTTTCGATTATAAACGAAATAAATTAACTTGAGACAATTAATCTTAAATCAGATGCTTCGCGCCATCTGTGGCAAACGAAATTTTAATTAGTGATTTAGCACTGTGAACTTTACTACTGTATACATTAAGCTCTATTTGATGTGTGTTATCACAAGTAGATTATACAACGCGCCTGTATTTGAGAAGGGTATGGCAGAGGTGTCTTCGGCCCTCTGTCACCTTCATTTTCTTGAAATAGGGGTGGATTCCATTGTTATTTAGTGAGACCCAATTGTGAACTTTGAGCTGCAGTTTAAATGTTTTTGAAGGGGGATATGGGAAGGGACTCTAGTTGAGGATTAAATATAATTATGCCGATTTTGTAACAATATATTTACATGTTCGTGGAAATCTCACATTCTTGAAACGTTTTATTAATAGATACTGTTTTGTTTCATAAAAATGCCGTTTTATGTAACGTTTAAAGTAGTCGATTTTATAGAAAAAATAAAGTTGTTTTTTTTAAACCGACTTCTAAAACGAGGTTTTGAAAGGTTTCATTGAAACCTTTTTGCCCGTTTTCGAAGGTTGGTGCCTTTTATCTAAATACTGTACATTATGCACCGATTCATACGAGATTTCTGGTCAGAATGTTACGATGATTCTTCGGTGAAATGTAGCTATTAGCGAAGTAATTGAACCATTGGCTTCTCAGATTTGATCACCATCAGTTGTATTGTCTTCGGGTATTTGTTCCATGTCTGGATATTTGTGAGCGTATTACGATTTTTTAAAGGTTATACTCGTAAATATTTTTGACGTGATAACGTCTTTTAATTCGATGGCTGGCTGAACGCACGAAAGACGGTGACGTCATGCAGCGTTACCTCGCTCTGTAGCGTTCCATAGCAACGGCGTGTCAATTTTATGTATAAAGCAACGTAAGTGCAGTATTTTCTTATGACGTTGTCACTTTTAACTATCGTCAGTAAACCGACTTTAAGGACAACTGATTTTTTTCCCTGTTCCTTCATTGCGAACAGTAACAAAAATAATTATAGATCAAAATTAAACAAAACCAAACAAGAATACTAAACAAACACATTTTCTTCATTGAAGTAAAGAATTTCTCGCTTCTTACGCAAGAAACCAAACCACCCGTCTTATGCCTGAAACATTATATTCTTGCCCGGCTAGTACAATTAGTGGTCGAGGTACAAGTTACGGGCAAGATACACGGGCCATAAGGCTAATGGAACAGAAACTCCCATTACGTGGTACAACATTTGGGCAAAAAGGATAGACGTACATTGGATGAAATATGCGTTGGAGGGAACATTTTCTTTTTACCCCACTGCGCGACGCAAAGGAGGGTAATGTGTTTATCAGTCTATGTATGTACCTATGTTTGTTTCTATGTGGCGTTCTAGAGACCAAATGCGTTTTTTTTAGCACGTTAAAATCATCAAATGAGTCCTCCCACCCAGGGCAGGGTGGGAGGTATTGCCAGACTTGTACTGACTGAAATCAACTATGTCCTTCATTAGCCCTTTACGTTCCAGGGTCACAGTAATAAGTTAAGTCCCACGACCTAAGATAAGTCCCGCGATCGGATGTAAATCCCGGAAAACAAACCGTGCTAAAAAATATTTATCAATAGATAAAAATGCTGCACAATACATCCGGGTAAGATTTCAGTTCTAAGGACTTTCATAAACAAATTCTTAGGTGTGAGCTGACTTTATAAAACTTTTAAGCCCGATCCTAGGTTTTAAGTGTTACACTTGAATTTTTCGAGGTCGCTAGATTGGTTTATACTTTGAAAGCGTGTACTTGCCTGTCATACAAATATTTCAAGTGTTGTTTCGAAATGCGTGAACAGATTTTTATGAATTTTTATATACAAAATAATAATTTGAATAGGTATAAAAACTTTGTAGAAACACATTATTTGAAATATTTTATTTAAAACAGAAAATCTGAAATCTTTTCGTATGTATTTTTTAAATGGAACTAATTTATTTGGATCACTTTTTTATTTTGTTTCCATAATCTTCTCTTTAATTTTTTTTTTATCCTACTATAATGAAAAGGCTTTCGCTGAATCGGTTTAGTCATTATTAAAAAAAAATAAAAACTGGAAACTCGAGAGATTGTCTAAATAGGTAAACGTAATGTGAACCGTTACGAGAAAGTAATGGCTATTGAAAGAACTATTGAATTTAGTCAGTCCGCTCCACCCAGGGCTGGAGGACTCATCATCATTATCAGATTATAATGATCCCACTACTGGGATACAGGCCTCTCCTCTCTATAAGAGAGATTGGGCCATAAACCACCTCGCGGGCCCGGTTTGGGTTGGTAGATGTCACATGACACATGAAGACATGCCGGTTTCCTCACGATGTTTTCCTTCATCTTTTTGAGAGTAGTGATGATGAAATAAATTACACAAAGTAATGCACCTAGCGGGGTTCGCACCCACGACCTACAACTAGTAAGTCGGGACCGATACCACTGGGCCACCACTGCTGGTAGGACTCAGTTTGAAGATTTTTCCTGGCAAAAATAAAATAACTGGTAATTTTGTATGAAATTTCGTTCTACAAACACTCTCTTAAGCTATCTATTCTAATTCTGGTCACGTAAAGCTTTCTTTAAAACCTTAGACTGTCGGATACCACTTTAAGTTGTTTTTAAAACTTCTTTCCAACAATAGATTGGTGGGCTTACAGTTTCAAATAAAACTAACGGAATTTTTGCTAGAAATAAAAAAGAAACGCTTAAAAAGTTTCTAAAAATAACTTTAATTTAGGCAACGGCCAGTGCTAATTACGTCAGTATTATTTTTTGTTAATTAGATTTTATGTTCTCTTTTCTTCATAATATTTAATTTGGTTTTAGGGCAAGTAAATCTAGGTTTACTTTTCATCAATTTTCTCTATCTTATTTAATAAAAGTCTTTGAGAAATTTTCCCAGACTGATTGTAGACTTGACCTTTCTAGACTCCCTTTTCAAAAATACATGTTAGATTTTCAAGCTTTTGAGTATGACTAAGGAAGATAATATACCAATGACTGCCGAGACCAACGATTTGATAGCTGGTACTAACTGACAGCAGAGACCAACTGGTTGTCAGCTAGGACAAATTTGCCATGTGAGACAACCTACTTGACAGTTGGGACCAACTGATTGGTAGCCGAGACCAACTACTTGACATCTGAGACAGGCTTGATAGTCAGGACCAACTATTTGACAGTCGGGACCAACTGCTTGGTAGTCGAGACCAACTGTTTGACATCTGAGACAAACTGCTTGACAGTCAGTATCAACTGTTTGACAACCGAGACCAATTTGTATGACAGCCAAGGCAAATTGGTTGACAGCTGGGACTGACTGTCTCATCTGCTTTTCAAGGTATTGTCCGGAGGAAACTTTGGCCCAAGGACCAACCTCGGTTGAACATTGAAAATCAATCTTTACGGCTGTTATTATTTAGCCACAGGATATACAACACCTTTAATATTATAGTCCCAAAAACAACGGAAAACGCGTCACAAATTCAGTGAGTCCACAACAGATTATCGGCTTAACTCTGTAGGTAATCAGTTGACAAAGTTTTGAGCAATATTTGGGACGGAAACAGTTAAGTTAAGTATTCTATTTGTGAAGTACTCGACTGTTTGGTTTGTATTTGCATAGTTTCAAGTTTATCTGAGTAGTTATTAATTCATGAGAATACTATGTCAGGATTACTACTTTGGACATAGCATTGACAATAGTAAAAATGATCATTGAAAGTAGACGAGTTCTCGTGTATCGACTGTAGGACGTACTCTGTGGGACGGCTCTACAGTGATTACCGGTCACCGTAGGTTGTATACAACTGGGGACTCGCCATTCGATCATGGGTCAGTAGTCGCGGTCAGAATTCTGACGGGGGCACGCCGCAGTTGCGGCGGCAAGAACTCTCTTCGAGGAGTGGCTGGAGAGGCACCACGCCGTCCTCATCTTCCGCCTGACACAGGTCCTCGCCGGATGTTTCGGGAGGTTCCTGTGATTGGAAAGGAAGAAAGCTTGGGTGTCACCACTGACTGCAAGGATCACCTGGGGGACATGTTATAGCATACGGTTTAGGTGAACCCCGCTTGGGCAGAGCACCGCCGTGTCCTCACGGAGGCGTAAGGCGGCGACCCCTCGCGCCCGACATTGGTCGACACTAAGCTGTGGGGTGAGACGGAATAAAAAGTAGTCCAAGGTGGACTTTTCCATGATTTTACCGTGATAAAAAGGCGTCTCCAAAAAATAAAGGACAAGTGAAGGAAAGACTACCTTTAATACCAATACCAAATGCATTTTTTAAAGCTCAAATAACCTAACAAACGTAATACATACAAATTATTGCAATTATAGTATATTAAGACTATTACCACAATTTATTAGCTCAAAGTGCTATTCCTAGCTATCTCATAATCCCCTACATAATTTATCACCTAGAGGCTAATGTATACCGTTACTAATTACCAATCTATTCCGACTATCATTGTATACATATTTAAATACAAACTCGACCAGTGTACAGTCAGAGAAAAAAGCTAATGAATACTGTTCGAAGAAAGGAAATGAATGAAAACTTTACTAATTGTGTTATTTTTTTCTTGTGCTTTGTTATTGGAAAGAAAAGAGACATTGAAGAAATAATATCGTCAATTACGATTCTTACTGTGAGCGTTTTGTTCGCGAGCATTCGTAGTCCGATAATCTGTTACGGAACGAATGTTTGTTCGTGAAACGAATATTCTTCCTCAATAAATTGTATGTAACATCGTAGGTATATAATGTCTACTTTGATGACTACAAAGGAGTTTGACCTTTTCGGCCCGTATGTTTGTACGAGTATGTACATTTTTATGTTTTTCCGCAATTATCTGGTGTTTGGCTGGTTCGATTATGATGTAGTTTTCAGAAAAGTGTTTGTTACCTTCTAGAGAAGGCGTAAGTATATAACATTGATACAAAAAAAGAAATCCACCTCGTAAAAAAAAAAAACAAAATACAATTAAACTTACTTTTGTTTTAGTTAGTAAAAGTCAATGAAATAAAATTTAAGCCAACGACTTCAAAAAGAAAAGTTATTTGATACGAACTAAAAATTGGTGACAAGATTGAATAGTTTTCCCGATTCTCAATGAGTTGTCAGAACTATTAGGGAGTAGGCTTCACTAAAAAGTTTCGAGTTACTTTCTTACGGGCAAATATTTCCGTTGACGTACTAAGAGAGTAGACCGCCTTGTCCTTGATCGCACGGCGAGCTGCCCTTTACTCTCCATCCAAAATCCTATGTTTTGCATAGTGTACTTTATAGAAATATTCGAGCTATAATAAAAACGCTCAACTTTCATTGCTAACTGTACGCTCATCCTGTAACATTTGCTTGTAACGATGCTCCTTACATTAGTAATATTATTGTTGTTGCAGTGCCTGTTTTATGTAGTTCATTAACTTTTGTTTATATACCTACCTATGTTGTGTTTGTCCAGTGCAGAAGTGGAACGAACCTTTGTATAATGCGACTCAACTTTGACGGACCTCAAAGGGATCAGTCTAATCTCTAAACACGAAACCCGTGGTTTCGGCTTTAGTGACAGACGTTTTGACACCGAACTCGAACTAAGAATGAATGATATTACGATTTGATAGATAGATAATAATATTCCACAATAATAATATTCCACAACTATCACACAACGCCATCTAGTCCCAAGCTAAGCAGAGCTTGTGTTATGGGTACTAGACAACTGATAAACATACTTATATATTTCTAAATACATACATATTATAGATAAATTACACCCAGACACAGAACAAATGATCGTGCTCATCACACAAACATTAAATGTTTGTCCCACCCTGGACAAATTTTGTCCAGGGTGGGAATCGAACCCACGACCTCCGGCATAGCAGTCAGGGTCACTAACCACTAGACCAACAGGTCAGTCAATGATAGATCTTTACAGCCTTACTACAAAAACTTGAATCTGTTGAACACGTCTTGTCTAAAAAAAGTGTCACTGCAAAAAAGACCTTATTTCAAAATCATAATCTGACATTTTATTAGACATTTGTGTTCAACAAACGTTTAAAAGTTTTTGTGGTACCACGTTTAGAGTTCGCGCCAGCACTCAAGACCTGCGAAAAGTGGTACTGCATTTTTTTAACGCAATTTGATGTAATAATAATTGACACTAGTGTCAAAATGACTTCAGTCGTGGCGGTATTATCCATCCTCAATTTGATTTAGACATAAGTTACTTTCGTAATTCTATAATTATCCGATCTCGTGTTTTCATTGACAGACTTTAAATGTAAGGGGTAGTTGTAAGTTCGCCTCAAGAATTATTACCGGTGAAAAAAAGCTTTGATCCTGTTCTTCTAGTCCTTTCCGTTTTCGAAAATTTCGTGCTGGATTTTATAATTGAATTGTTCGAAAGGGTGAAAAGTACAATAATAAAAAAAAAAACCTTTGGCTTATTTTTATTACATACTTTTTTTTCGTGGGGATTTATTTTTGTGGCGAACTTACAACAACTCGAAAGTAGACACCTAGCCGCAGGACTAAGGGATCAACATGTTTTTCAATGCAAAACCGGTGTTCGGATGTTGATAGACGTTGCTACTAAGAAATTTTAATCATCATCATCATCAGCCTGTAACACAGGCCTCCTCTCTGTGAGAGGGAGTAGGCCATAATCCACCATGAGGGCCCAGTGTGGGTTGCTAGATGTCCCATGTCTTCAAATTTGATGGTTCTGAGACTTGCCGGTTTCCTCACGATGTTTTCCTTCACCGTTTTGAGACCAGTGGTGATGAAATAAATTGCACAAAGAAATGCACCAGTCTGGGTTCAAATCCACGTCCTACAACTCGTAAGTCGGAGCCGATACCACTGGGCTCTTTATAGAAAAACCCATTAGCACTTTTTGCCTGACCCGTGAATCAAATCCCGGACGTGGGGTTCAGCTGTCGTGCTGACAACCACAAGACCAGTAGAGCAGTCTACTAATAGCGACATAAACTTATAATTATGAGCTCAAACCACTGATAAATAAAAAAGGAATTTAAATCTAATTATACCATCCATAATTACTATTTTCCTTTAGCAAACAGACACGCGTCGTAACAGTCGCTATGGAACTTTGATATCTAATCATACCATGCATAATCACTACTTTCCTTAAGCAACCATGTCGTTTAACATTTACTTGTATCTACGTTCCTTACATTAGTAATATTATTGTAGTTACACTGAGTTCATTAACAATTCGTTTATGTATGCTTGGTTTGTTTTTGTACGTGGGAGCAGGGGTGGGCAACCTTCGGAGGGAATTTAATAGTTAGTTCTAGTTTTACTTTTTTGAGTTTAAAGGTTATCATCTATATTTTCTTTATTTTATAGGCGTTGCTTCTCTAGATATTACTTGTTGGTTGGTGCGTTCATAAAGATTACAAAGAGACACATACAAACAACCGGAAACACTTTTTCTCACGAATTCGATTCACGCACAAAAAACTTGCAAACCTTTTTCACGTGATAACGTCTTATAATTCGATGGCCGGTTGCACGCACGAAAATTATGACGTCATGCGGCGTTACCTCGCTCTGTAGCGTTCCATAGCAACGGCATGTCAATTGTTTGTTTATAGCAACGTAAGTGCAGTATTTTCTTATGACGTTGTGTTCAACTATCGTTAGTAAACCGACTTTACAGACAACCGATTTTATTATCAACTAGCAAACCGAACTCCGTTTCGCCACCAGATGGCTTCGTTTTCTATGCTATAAACCTCACGGAGCCCGAGACCTTTCCAACGAATGCAAAACCGTGGAAATCGGTTCGTGCATTCTGGAGTTATAGCGTCAGGAAGGAAAACCCGACTTATTTTTATTATTATCAATTAACTCATTCCCTGCCTAGAATGAAAGGGACTGTTAGACTCTTACTAAACTTAATAAATTCCTGTTCCTTCATTAGTTCTTTGGGGGGCTCAGTTTCTTTTTGAAAAATATCCCGCAATATTTTTTTTTAATCCTTGCCTTCCTCTAAGAACTTCTCATGTATTGTGGGTGCGTTTACAAACATAGAAACTCACATACACAAACATTCAGACCCGGGACAATTACTTACTAATTGCAGATCATACAAATGTTTTTACCGTGCGGGGATCGAACCCGTGATACGCTGCGTAGAACTCAATTGCTCAACCAGTCGTTGCTAGTTATCAATTCGACCCAGTATGTAATGTTTCTAGAACTGCCCAGTTTTCATATAATTACGTTAATCTATATCCCTGGTAATATTACTTACATAAGGATCGAATTGATAAATATCCTTTTTTAAAAAAAGCTACCGACTTCCGGAAGAAAAGTTATTTTAAACTTTTTTTTGTATTTTAATTTTTTTTATTTCAAATTACCTTTCGCACCAAAGGTTGGTGATCCCCTCACAACCTCAGGGGTACCTTTGTTTTGGTAACAAGAGATTGTCTGCTGTAAATTGGATTATATTTTTCCTGTTAGTGGTCGTTTTCTTTTATATTAAACCTGACCCACAAACGTCTTAATTTAATTTAGCACTAAACAGAACGTAGTACTTGTTAGATTAACTCCTAATTGTGTATTTATGTGTTATGGTAGCCATACACGTACATGCCTATTTGTCAATTCGGCATAAAATGCCAATTTGCTCAAATAGAATTGAACGTGTATGGGGGTGGAATGCCAATTTGATGGCATGACATGCCAATTTTGATAGGTCATCAAATCGTTTTTGACACAACGTAAAATCGGCAGCAGTGATGCCATCTTAGCAACTTCATAGATAGTTAGCTAATTTTATAAAGGTGCTAGAAAAAAAGCTAAAAAGTGTAACTTGTGGCTAAACTTTTTAGCTACTTTTCTAACACCATTTCAATTCATCATGACATTGAGACTTTCAAAATTAGTCAAGTAGTGTCCCGAGTCAAAAGACAAGATAATGCAACAGTGGCTCATTCTACATATAAATAAGTGGCATTCTGAAGAAATAGTTCAGTTTCGGGTGGAAATAAAAAAAGAAATGAAATTCTTCCGGTGGCAAAATATATTTAAATATACAAGATACCCTGAACATGAATTTTCACTCTTAAGTAAACTGGGACTTTGCTGTAAACTTAATGGCAGACTCTGTAGAGTAAAATACTGCAAAATCTCTGTAACAAATACAGGGATTATTGTCAGCCGACATCACTGAGAAGTCACTAAAATCCGACCCACCACTCATGACTTTCGGAAATTTCTAGGTACTAATTTTTTAATGCATTTGATGTAATGAAATAGACACTAGCGCCATGTCTAAAGGTCAAGGAGTGGTGGCCAGGGCTGGGGTGCGTTTAAATCTTCCGGCGGTATTTCGCCGGAAAAAATTAAACTAGCGAAGGTTCGCTGAACGGAGTCATAAGTTTCTGTCAATGTTAGTTGTCAAATTCAATTGACAGCTCAGTTTATTGAACAAATAATCAATTTGCCGGTTTAATGCAAATCCATAATCCACAAATAATATTTACTCTCTAAAATAAAAATAATATTCGTTTTTACTGCGGGTATCGAGCAAAACAACAAAACGTAATGTCAGTCTGACAGCAGGATAAAATATTGCGAGGTTAAAAGGTCGCAATATTTTATCAGTAAATTCCATTTAGTAAAAACTTATCCCAGCGAATGACCGTAAACGGGGCAGATTAAATTTTAGTTAGCTTCATTTTTCACCTCGCGGTGTACTTAAACGGGGTGTTTGACATCTATGCAGTATAAATTTAAACTGGATAAAGGATATAAACGCAGCCCAGAGTCCTGCATATGGGATCGTTCTGAAACTCGACTTTTTGACAAATATTTATTTTTATTTAAAAATAACCAGTACTAATCCAAATTCAGTGACTAAATAAGAAAATAATTGTACAAAAACGTTAATAATATATAATAGATTTGACTAAAAAAAAAAACAAATATTCTCCGCATTTCATTTAATTTACTATACAAACGTTTTCGAACGCACCACGTCTAGCATGCGTACCTATCTAGTCTGTGATGCGTACGCAATTTAAGACAGTGTTCCCACTTTATAAATATTTTCCCTTTATTTAGGGTAGGGGGGTCCTTTCAAATGTTGGTCAATATTTAAGCGAAAAAATAGTAAAATAAATAAATATGAAGGTCTTTATGAAATTAACTACCCAAAAACCAACCTTCATGCTTTGTGCTCGTGTAACCCTCTAGGAGGCTAATAGCTAAATAATAAAAAGCAGCACTTCTCTGCATTATTATAATTTTTATTTTCGACTTCAATTTAAAAAAAAGGCAAAATTGTTCAATGTCAAAATAATCGTATATTGAAAAGGTGATAATAAAAAACCTTTTTCAAGAAAAATGTAACCGCCTTCTAAAACAACCACAAAAAATTGTAAAATAATCTACAAAATAACTATTTCTTTCGGTTGTCGGTGCCTTTGTTTTTTTTTTTCTTTTCATTGTCTTTTAGCCACCGACTTCCGAATGAAAAGTAATTTTGTAGATTGTGGTTGTTTTTGAAGGCGGTTACAGTTTTTTGAAAAAAAATTTTTTTTAACTCTTTTTAGTTTAAATAATTATTCAACCCGAATTCTTGTCAAGAACATCATTCTCTTACATGTGCACTAGAATTTTGTAATCCTTCGCACCGGTAATTACATCGCTCATGTACACAATAAGCTAATAAAATTCCATATCTCAAAAATTACTGACCGATTTCTACCGATTCTGATGAAACTTGCAGTGTTCCCTAAGTTAATTGATACCTCGCACACCAAAAAAAGCATTACTTAAATCGGACTCAAATTCCGGAGACATGCGAACACAAACTAAATCAATCGATGCTTACTCCTTACTGTTAAGGAGTTGTACCTTCCATCATCAGCTCATCCACCTGAAATGATGATTATCAGATGCAAATACTCGAACAGCTTTAGAAAATATATATAATTGGTACTATCTGCCTATAAAATTTGAAGGTTACCCTCGCTTTCCCTGGGATCCTATCACCAGAATCTGACCTGAGAATTTTTTTCCAAATCAGTCCAGGCGTCTTCGAGAAATCGGGGAACATACATAAAAATAAAAAAATATTCCGAACTGAGAACCTCCTCCTTTTTTTGAAGTAGGTTAAAAAAAGGTGTCGGAACAGGTAGGTAAGTTAAAACTAAGTATTTATTATACTTACGGGTAAGCCCCGACTCAAACGAGCGTTTTCTTTTGCTGGCACTTTAAAAGCGCTGACGTGTGAACAGATTTTGACTGGCCTGTTGGTCTAGTAGTTAGTGACCCTGACTGCTATGCCGGGGGTCGTGGGTTCGATTCCCACCCAGGACAAATCTTTGTGTGATGAGCATGATCATTTGTTCTGTGTCTGGGTGTAATTTATCTATAGTAAGTATGTATTTAAAAATATATAAGTATGTTTTCAGTTGTCTAGTACCCATAACACAAGCCCTGCTTAGCTTGGGACTAAATGGCGTTGTGTGATAGTTGTGGAATATTATTATTATTATACAAGGGAATGCATTTGTTCTATATCGGCGGTTTTTTAACGCCAGCAGAAAAAAAAAAATTTCGCGCGAATGGCGTCTTAAAAAGTCTAGGTAGGATTAAAAAAACCAGCAACTGCCTGCAGGCACTATTACTACGATTAATGAGTAGTCATTATGACTTTTTTTTCAGATGGGTCTACGAACCAATATCATCAAAATAGTTCAGCGGTTTAGGCGTGAAAGCATAACGAACAAGTGCATTTATACTACACGAATAAGTTAGGATAAAATTGTAAAATCATTTTATTTTTAATTTTAATACCTTTTTAGTAATATTAAAATACGGGCAAAACTGAAATCAGAGGCTGACAATATGGTTACTATGACAACGAATATTCAAATAAAACAATCGATGTGTATATAAGTAACAAACATCAAACAAAAATACGTTAGGAAATTCAATAAATTAAATTTTGTGGTTCGTTTCAGTAAAATCGAGAAGCGTTTAAAATACCTACCTACCTAAGGGAGATCATCATCATCATCGACGACTTTGCTCTGGAAAAATTATATGGAAAACGCGTGGTCCAATTCTGACCCGACTCAATTTAGATTGCCATCGACATGCTAAGAGGATCAGCACAAAATAATCTCAGAACCTGCCATTCTTCAGACATGAATAAGGTGGAAGATAAAACCAGCTGACACAGTGATATACCTAGTGTGAAACCGCTAGGTATTGTACGAGTATGATCAAAATGTTTCCTAATTATTTCATGCAAACAATTTGATACAGAAAGTTGAGAGCCATTGGATCAATGTGTAATTCTTTATCATGGATTTAGGTACTTCGATTAACAAAAAATGTACAATGGATTAACATCTCAGTGAAGTGAAATATCATATTCCTTATTGTTGTTAGTAATAGTTATTTAGTGATTGTGTTTAAATTACAATAATTGTATTTTTCCTATGCTGTTATAACTTACAGAATGTTAATAATATAGGTAAAAGTAAAGTAAGTAAAGTAAAACCAACGACTTTCATTTTGATATGATTTTAATTAAAGCATTTCAAGCAAAGCTAAGCAGCTCTGCCAGAGCAAATATATAAAATATAATTATTTTTGCATGATGTTAGTAAAAAGGTGAGTACTGACTTAATGAGTAGAGAAAAATAGAAGATTTGATGAATTAGAATAAGGGCAGGAGAACGATGAGACGACGAATCATATGATTTCTAAATAAAATATAACTATTAATATTTCCCTAAGTATTTATTTTAATAATAAAAGGTTGAAACACTATATATACCTATAATATTAGGTAAACTACCACATATTTTATCATATAATTCAGTGTGTTTTTCTTGCATGATTCACAGAGCAGCAGCGAAATTGAGAATAGGCAATCCTTGCTCTCAGTAGAGTTACTGTCCAAAGATAAAATAATCTGTAAACATGAAGAAATTACCATTAAATTAACCCATTTTTCTAGTGTAAAAAACTTGTAACTAAAATGATACAGCGAAGATGCTGGCTCAGTGATGGCCCTTGCTTGTGAATATTGTAGTTCAGTTAATTTATATTAGTGTGACAGATTCGGACAAAAGTGCACACTATATAGGTATGTTTTTAATCTACCAGTACCTATTAAGGGGTAGAAATGGGTTGTGAGACAGTTTAAACCAATAAACGTAATCAAATTGTTGATTACATTATATGAATTTGTTAGTGATGGTTTTGCATTTAATAGTTGATGTACGTATGTATCATCACATCCTGCATAAACTTATTATAGTAGTAGTAGGTATGGTTAATAATCTTTGGTCATTCCTACCTTATAACTATAGCAAGTCCAAGCTGATAACTGTAGTAGCTTGCTTCTTGGCATACATAAAGTTGGTGGTTTTCTGTTAGTAGAAATCCTGTTTTAAATTCAGTTTTGCACAGATTCAACACATTGAAAGTACTTGGTTGCGTTTATAAAATAATTCGTGCTAAGGGTAAAGGTGTTAAAAAATGAACCGCAGGCATTTCGTGGGCGTACTCGGTATCAAAAACGAAGTCGATTCCATTTTTTTTATTATTCCACCGGAAGAATTTCATTTTTTTTACTTCAACCCAAAACTGAACTATTGCTTCAGAATTCCACTTATTTATATATGTAGAATTAGCCACTGTTGCGTTATGAGTAGGCATCACTGATGCAGATTTGACGTTGTGTCAAATCAATCTTTACGATAGGCATTATGGTGTATGGTGACTATGGACCAACTGCCGATTTGAAACAATTGCAAGCGTCACATCTATCGTTCACATAGGCAGGATGGTGTATGCCTACTATTAGAAGAGTATTTACATTGAAATTAGGTGCTTTGAAAAATGTACGATTCTCGTGAATAACGACGACAAAGGGTGAGTTATATCTGACGTGGCTCCCTTAGAGGGGCTTAGCCTGACAGGGTCGCGGGACTATCTCATTAGGTAACCTTGACCCTGGAACGTAAATAGCTATTGAAGGATTGCCGTGGATTTTAGTCACTACAAGTCTGACAGTCCGTCCCGTCCCGCACTCGGTGGAAGGACACTTTTGAGGAATTTTCAACGATAAAAAAAAAATATGTGTGGCACTCGGGGACTGCCGCGGTAAAGCTAATGCGGAGCATTTTTTTATTTATTTTTATTTAGGCCATGGTCAGCCAGGCGGGCCGCGAGCGAGAGAGGACGGAGTCCTCTCTCCGCCCCACCCGCATTGGTAGACGCCCATGGCGACGGAAGTTGCTTGATGATCTCCGGCTACCGTAGGCGCGGGCATGAGGGCAGCGAGTAAAGGGCAACTCGCTGCCCGACCAAGGACCATGCCCGGGTCGACGGCGCGTTGTGTCCCACGCGCCCCTCAAAGAGCGTCAGCATAATGACGGGGCCCCCCTCTCAGAGGGCCAAAGCCTGCCGCGGTCGCGGGATTATTCCCTTACCTTGACCCCGGAACATAACAGGCTATTGAAGGACACCGTGGATTTTAGTCAGTAGAAGTCTGACAGTCCCTCCCGCCCTGCCCGGGGTTGGAAGACTCATTTGATGATTTTACCACGCTAAAAAAAAAGGCCTTGGTCAGCCACGTCAATCAAGTGAAACTTTAAGAAAAACAAACACCGTGCTGAAGTCTGCCATACTGAAACGATGTTAGACGATGCGGGGTGCTAGGTTTATTTTCGTTACAGAATTTCTTGATTCGGTCGCCGCGCTCAGAGCCCGCGATAGAAGCTATGCAATAGCTGAAAATTCAGTTTTGTTTCGGACCAGAAAACCTAGTATTTTTTTATTATTAAGACCTACCTAAATCTCTAAGGTACAAAAAGCTATTGTTTTATACACTTCATAAGTTCTCCAAACGGCCCGAAGCGGGGGTCAAGGACTCATACCACAGTCCATACATTATTTATCAGATTTGTTTATGTATAATATGTACAACAATGTGGGACAACGTTTAGAAAGTCCCTTCGAGTAAACAAAACCATAACGTGTTCGCCTAGATTTTTTTTTATTTTCTAGAAACAAACAGTACAAATTGTTGTTTGGTTAAATAATACCTTATTTAAAATTAATTCGACCTAAAGGTCAACATCCAAACTTATTAGTAAATCATAAATGTTTAATTTCTAGACTGCATCTTTTAAAATTCTAAATAAAAAAAAACCTATGTAATATTTACAAAAAAATTATGATCAATGGAAAAAAAAATCTAATGTTTTTTTTTAATGTTTTTAATTATTATTTCATTACATTGCCAATAAAGGTTGGCAATACTGAACGCCCAGTCACACATACAGGCAAGTACACGAAGGCCGGGCTTGCGCAGGCAGAACTGTGTTAAAGCTTGTGCGTGTAGTAGGCCCAATAGACCTACCCCATAAGGCAAGGCCGAGGGTATATAATTATAGAGGAGGGGCCGAGGATATGTACCAAGAAATACAGAATTCGACATAGAATTTCATTCCATAATAAAAGTAGTCGTGTCCATCATTTTTGTTTAGGCTGGTTAAAAAAACTAAACTACTAAATAGTAGTATTGATAATTTCCACCTGTTGTCTTTTGAAACATTAAGGAGTGGCAGAAGAGCTCGTGGCTAAATAGTTACAACTGCACAGGCCGATCTCCCGTGCTTTCCGAAGTTGGTATGTGGATGGGTGACTAGCTGTCATAGCTAGTTTCCCCCGTGCCTCGGAAAGCACGTAAAGCCGTTGGTCCCGGCTATCATTTATGGATCTTTGACAGTCGTTACTGTCACTCAAAAGCTCAAAAATCAGACAACCAGTCTTACTATGGGGTATCGTATTGCCCAGTTACTGGGTTGTAGAGGTCCGATAGGCAGTCGCTCCATGTAACATACTAATATGCAGCTGCATCTGGTTTGACTGGAAGCCGACCCCAATATAGTTGGAAACGGCAAGACAGATGATGAATTTTTTGAAAAATTAGTAGCATCTAGATAATGAAACATCATAGATTTTCTTAGGAAAGGAAAAATTCGATCCGCGGGCAGGATTCGAACCTGTGGCCTTCGGATTCAGTACATCCGACGCTCTTTTCCAACCGAGCCACCGAGGATCTTACCTGCCACGGCGAATTCTTCCTTCCATTTCTAACGTCTCATGGTGACGTTCATGAAACATCATTCCTCTAATAAATCTACAACTGAAAAACCAATTACATTGTCTTCAAGCAAAAAAGCGCTGTACACACTCAAAGTCAAGCGGGTAACTGTTACATTGTGTTTCATGTACTTCCCTCACATAATTACTCAGTTCGGTAATCAGCTGGAAAAAGCTCCCATCCCGCTAACTAGCTGAAGAAGTATAAAACTGCGAGTAGGTAGGTTTTGTGAGCATTGTGAATAAGTGATTCGTGGTTCTGTATGCAATCTATGGTTTACAGTTTTGATGACGTATTTTACTTGAAGTAAAAGCCCTCAGATGACGTTGTAGGTACGTAAGAGTAGCAGTGTGCTAAAGCTAGTACATAACGTAAACTCCAAACTTTTTAGTAATTTTATGTCAAGCTTTACCATTTTTCTTTTTAAATGTGTTTAAATCGTCAAATGAGCCCTCTTACCCAGAGCAAAGCGGGAGGGACTGTCAGACTCGTACTGGCTAAATACACGTTGTCTTTTAACAGCCCTTTGCGTTCCGGGGTCACGGTAATTCGTTAGTGCCGCGACTCCAAGCGTTTGGTATATAAATCAATTAGAAAATTTCAAGAATCTATCAGTCACTCCAAAGTTTTCTTTAAGAGTTTTTTTATTGGTACAAAATGTCAGATAATAATATAAAAATCCAAAATTCTACCAGTCACTTTGAAAGTTTCGCAATTAACCACTTCCCTGTCCGATGAATCACATGTGATCCACGACTATTGTTTAGGTATTGTGTCTGCTGCGCGGACAGTAAAAGTGTTAAAACGCAACAAAACAAATGAACAGACAAAATACTAACTTTCGACCAAAATTAGGAATACGCAACGAAGGTCCTTGCTACAGAACCCTCTTCTCACTGCTACCGCAAAAAGAAACATTACCGGAGCACATGGATGTTACATCGGCCGTGCTAATAACTACGCGTCATTAGACAAATGGCGGATGGAATACCTAGTTTGTTTAATAATTGAGGAGTAGGTACAGGAAGAAAAGAATCATCAGATCGTTTTGCTTGCCAACCATATTTTAAAAAATCATTTAATTTTCACAGATGTAGACTGTAGGAGGAATACGGCATGTCCTAGAACCAAAAATTCGGAGTCATGTGACATCTACCAGCCCGCAAAGCACGCGTGGTGGATTATGGCCCACTTTCTCTCACAGAGAGGAGACCTGTGTCCCAGCAGTGAGAACGTTATAGGCTGATGATGTAGACTGTAGACTTTTATTGTGTAGTTACTGTCAAGAGAGTGTATGCCGTACGACTTGTCATACAAAGTTTCGAGTACTCGAAAGCAAATAATACTTTCGAGTCTTTATTTAGGACTTTTAAATGGTAAATATAATCATCATCATCATCAGCCGGAAGACGTCTACTGCTGAACATAGGCCTCACCCTTAGACCGCCACATCATCAGCCTGTATTCGTCCACTGCTGGACATAGACCTCCCATTGTGCGCCACTGAGCCCTGGCTTGAGCTTTCCTCATCCAGTCTCTGCCGGCCAACTTTCGTAGGTCCTCACTCCTAGACCGCCACGTCGAACGAAAATTCAGCACTTGCATCCATCGGTTGCTCGCGACCCTCACGATATCGTCGGGCCACCTAGTGGGAGGCATGCCTAAGCTGCGTCTACCGATTCGTGGTCACCTTGTACTCCTGGTAGCGGTGGATGAGGTCGTGGTGGTAAATATAACAATACCGCTTTAAAAAAAATCACACATTGGACCAGCAACTTCGGTGCACATAAATAAAAAAAAATACTACCACCCGAATTCTGAAACTCTTCCCTTTTTCACGTCGCTCATAATTGCTTTGATTTTCTCGTCTTCAACAAAATCAAAAACTAAGATTTATCAACAAAAAAATATTGTTCTCACGCCACGCCATTAACAAAAAAGGTTTTGCCACTCACGGAACCCTAATAAAACTGCCAGGCTATCTACCACAAAAACTTGGTAGATACGCTACATCGAGCTTGCTAATAAGCACGGATCATTAGCTTAATGGCAAGACGTGTACAGTTTGAGGCTTTTTTTTTCATTCACTCTCACATTCGTTCATTTAGTCGTTCGTACATCCGTTCATTCGCTGAGTGGAAAGTTGCATGACGCGTAAAGGGCTTCAAATTGATAGGATTTGTTAAGGTATTGCTGCAGGGATACATGTTTCATGGAAAATAATAGGTTGATACTAAGCATTGAAAATAATAAATAAGTAATAAAGTTTTCATGGATTTTTTCTTTTGTTTTGTTGTATTGTTTTTTCTATGTCTTGAAAGATCGGCAGACAATCTCCAGCCACCGTAGGCGCGTGCATGCGGACAGCGAGTAAAGGGCAACACGTTGTCTGACCATAGACCATGCCCGGGTTGACGGCGCGTCGTGTTCCACGCGCGCCTCAAAGAGTGTCCGTCAGCAAAAATTACGGGGCCCCCTCTCAGAGGGCCAAAGCCTGCCGGGGTCGCGGGATTTATTTCCTCACCGTGACCCCGGAGCATAAAGGGCTTTTGAAGGACACCGTGGATTTTAGTCAGTACAAGTCTGACAGTCCCTCCCGCCCAGAACTCATTTGATGATTTTACCACGTTAAAAAAAAATGTCTTGGAAGATAACAATTTATACAGGGTTAGTTATATGTGACCGGCCAAATGAAAGATGGTTCAGAATCCATCACATTTTTCCAAAGATTTTTACTGTCCACCACTAAAAATCCAAAGTATGGATTTGATAAGAGTCTCGCAATCCCGGCAGGCTTTGCCCTTTAGGCTCCTACCGGGCGGTAGGGCCGCCGGGCAAGCCGCGGTGCACCCGATGGCATTCAAAGCCGCTGGCTTTTCCACACAAAGGAGCCGCTGGCACGGCCGCAGGGGAGTTCGTTCCTGGCATTCAAGCGGCGATCTGCGACTGTCACAACCAGAATAATGCTTGAATTTTGGCTTTTCGGCTTTGCGCGGCTTGCGCCGGCGGCTAGACCGCTCGGCATAAACCCGGTGGCACTGTCGCCCGCATGCATGTAGTAGGCTTAGAGGGGGTGGGGGATCGTAAGTTTGCTTACAGCACTTTTAGGCGCACAAGCCACATGACGCACGACTTGCCGTCAACCCTGATCATGGTCCATGGTCCATGATCATGACAAAACTTCTAAAAATTATTGTTTTGCCATCTGTCAATCTAAAATGGAAGGCTCCGTATGTAGTATCCATATGCCAGCGGCTTCACCCACCACAACTCGAAAATTGTCCCACGGGAACATAAAATCGGGACAAAAACTATCCTATGTGTTAATCCAAGTTATAAACTATCTGTGTACCAAGTTTAAGCCAAATCCGTTCAGTGGTTTTTGCCTGAAAGAGTAACTAACATACCTACATGCAAATACATAAACATACATCCTCACAAACTTTCGCATTTATAATATTAGTACGATTTATAGATGCACAAAACAATTCCATGGAAGTTTTTTTTTATAATATTCCTTTTTCTTTCGATATTTCAAACAATATTTCAATCGGCTCTTTTTAGAAGCGAATCGTGTCTATACCCGCTCTGAATTTATATCAGCAAAAAGTAAAATGCGTTAATATAACCATTTGTAAGCAAAACGACATTTCAGACATTTATTTCTTTCAATCTGATTATGTGAACGTTGGAACTAAAGTCTGGACCTTTTTTATTCATTGACCAAACTTTAGTTTCACTAAAATCTGGTTTCTTTGAACTGAAGCGAAATGGGCTCATTTATTTTCAGATACAACTCAAAAACAATCTTATTGTAATGAGTATAAATGTCATAGTTGTTTGAATGTGTCGGTAGCAACTATTGAAAAGCAACAAAGTTCACTGACCTATTGACATTCCCAAACAGACGAAACTCGAAAGTCTGAGAACCAGACTTACCAAGGCAAGGGGTATAATCGTATTTACCAGTTACTGGGTTGTGGAGGTCCGATAGGCAGTCACTCCATGTATAATACTAATATTCAGCTGCGTCTGGTTCGACTGGAAGCCAAACCCAAAAAAATAGGCAGATGATAAAAATGGGTTCTGATCGAGTTCGGTTCAAAAGAAGTGCATCTGACTTATGTAGATTTTCTGCCAGAATGCTACAAAGAAGTCTATTAAAGGTACCTATAATGATCTTTATTTTTGTATTTGTAAGGTTGCTGTTGTATTTCAGTAGCCTTAGCACAAATTTTCACTCTTTTACTTTACATCGTCTTTCCAGTATTTACAGCGTTTTTGTACGAAATAATGGAAGAGCGCCTCTGGTTTACGAAGAAAGAACTAATTTTTCCTTGAAAATTGACAATTTGAAATTGTCAAAATACTGAAAACTCGTGCTAAGTGTACTGATCAAGTTCGGTTCAACAAAGGCATCTGACTTTTGTCGATCTTCTCCCAGAATGCTACAAAGAAGTCTATTAAAGGTATAATGGTCTTTATTTTTGTATTCGTAAGGTTGCTGTTGTACTTCAGAAAATAAACGTACAGAATAATGTAATGTAACATAATACAAAAATACTTTAAAATAACACACCAATAAAATTCACAAGCAATTTTAAACTCTAAAAATATAGCGAAAATAACAGCTTAACATAACAAATTTATGTCGTTTCTAGGACAATAAATTGCAATTTGCGGCCTCACAGCCATTTAAGGGGATAGGTCAGTAAAAATACGGTTTTTATTTTTTACTTTTCTTCGTACATATCTGGACTACAGATCTTACAACTTGGAATATAGTTATTGACTATATGATCTAAATTCTCACAAAGTTGAAAACACGATTCAATTAAATTTTCTCGATACAAAAAAAATGCAAAGTTCGGTCTATCTAATTTATTTTTTGGACTTTATGGAATAACTAATATGAGTTATTGAAAGGATGTTGTTTTAAATTGTATAAAATAATAGTGTCTAAATTCTGTAAAGACATTTTTTCAATTAATAACAATTTTAATTCATAAAAAGACGCCGATATGTTTGGGCACATACGCCGTTTTATTCTGAGCACACATCCACTATCGTCCTCTCATCTTTTGCCTTTTAAAAGTAGTGTCATCACTTTCGTTCCTTGACGAATCAGTCAGCCAGCGTGGCTCTTACAGGCTAGACCTGCGACACTTTTTTTCAGATCGCGGCTGTCAGATTTTCGTAATAATAAAATTGGAACGGATAAAAAGATCGAGAAAATAAAGACGAATGATACGTAGGCTTATAGATTATTCAAAACTATGTTCCGCTGTGTTCAATGGGACGTGATAACGGACATGACTGTAAATAAGTCACGTAAACTTTCTATTTTAAATAACACATTATTTTGATGAATAAATAAAGAATAAAATAAACCAAACTTACTGAAAATCAACGCAGGAAATTCCTGACGACCCCTACTGAGCAAACAAGGGAAATGTTAGAATACGTATGATTCTATAAATTACAAATTGTTCCTATCAATGTAATAAATTACTCACAGTGATATTATATCAATGCTATCGTGATATCGTACTATTGTTGTCGGATGGTTCTTCTGTGTCCATCCTCCTCCCATCTAAACTTTATGCATCTAAATACCATTTCACATGAACTAATTATAAAAACTGATTTACAATCAACATTTTGAGATAATATGTAACTGAAAACAACTTCTAATCGTATCAAATTGCGATATAGGATAAGAAGCACTTCACTTTTATTATTATTTATTTAGTTTCGTCACAGATTTATAACAATTTCTAAGAAACAGGATTAAAATAAATTAAATGAAAACTGCTGTTGTCATTTTGAATACTTCAAAATTACTTGTCAACTACAAATAAGGCATAGCACCCACCACCTTGTTAAATATCGCCTATGATGAAAAATCGGTGGTCATTGCTGTCACACCGCGTGTTCGGTACAAGTTGCTTCTCGCTCTATTTATTGCTTTGGAGTAAAAAAAGATCAGTACTGGGTTCATGCTTTTGCAGTCGATAGATAATATCTCTAAGGGTTTCATTTATCCGGGCACGCCGCAATTGCGGCGGTAAGACCTCTCTTTGAGGAGTGGCTGGAGAGAAGTCATGGCGTCCTGACCTCCGCTCACCGCTTGACGCAGGTATTCATCGGACACGGAAGTTTCGGGAGGTACCTGTGTCTGATGCGAAAGGAGGAAACGCCTGGGTGTCACCACTGCGAAGATCGCCCGGAGGGCACGGTGGAGCATACGGTGCAAGACTGTCCAGCTTGGGCAGAGCACCGACGTGTCCTCACGGTTGCGATAGGCGGAGACCTCTCGCGCACAGAAGATGGAAGCAGGCCTCCTTCTGCGAAGCAGTAATGCTCGCGAAGAGGGAGGCGGGCCGCGAGCGAGAGAGGACAGTGTCCTCCCTCCGCCCCACCCGCGGTGGTGAAGCCCACGGCGACGGACGTCGCTAGATGATCTCCGGCCACCGTAGGCGCGGGTATGCGGGCAGCGAGTAAAGGGCAACTCGCTGCCCGACCATGGACCATGCCCCGGTCGACGGCGCATTGTGTCCCACGCGCGCCTCAAAGAACGTCAGCATAATGACGGGGCCCCCCTCTCAGAGGGCCAAATCCTGCCGGGGTCGCGGGATTATTTCCTTACCGTGACCCCGGAACAGAAAGGGCTATTGAAGGACAGCGTCGATTTATCAGAAAAGTGATTATTACAACATTGTCCCAAAAAAATACTGTAGATAAGATAGTATAGAATGAAGATTTAATTGTAAAGAGGTGACATCAAATTGTTCTAGTGTTTGTCATTACATCAAAATGCATCAAAAATTAGTACCAACACCAGATGATGGAGGACAGGGTGTCAAGCACCCTTAGCTTTCCACTCTCGAACATATAAAGATATCACGCAACCAGCTTTGTGACCGCACGTTAATAAAAGGAGCGTGTGTTTGGGGCTTTTTTTAGAGTGCTAAAATAATAGAATGAGTCCTCCTACCCAGGGCACGGCGGGAGGGACTGTCAGACTCGGAATACTTACTAAAATCTACGATGTCTTTCAATAGCCCTTTACGTTCTGGGGTCATGGTATTCGCTAGCCCGCGACCCAGGTAGGCCCTCTAAAAGAGAGCCCCGTCATTGCCATTGTGCTGACACTCTTTCAGGCGCGTGTGGAACACAAAACACATGCCCTTGCCCGTGCGCGCGTGTGTTTGGGGCTTAACGATAATGGGTATTGTCACTTTCGTAAGGTATGCCAATTATCATTCATTTTCTACCAAAATAGTAGTTTTGTTCGTAATCTCGGGACATCAAAATGTTATAAAATAAATTTAAGACTGTGAATGATAAAAATATTCACAAAATATTAATCCACATCAATAAAGATTTCTATCATTTTGTTTTAGTAAATGTTTCGATATCCTTATATCAAAATATTTCTTCTAGAGTAATACATGTATTTTGCGTAAGGGGAACACTTTATGAAATGTCGAAGTTGACGAAATGAAATTCATAAAACTTTGGATTGCGTTAATTTTGCGATACTAACGCCTCCTGGTGGCGGCGCGTGGCAACTTTTCCGACTCATCAAACGATGCTTTCGCTTGACCATACGCCGTTAATGAGGCCCCATTCAGTCCAGAGATGAAATTTCACACTGAAAATTTTCAATTTTGTGCTATCCAGTTTACAGTTAACAAGTTGTATTCAGAAGCGTATGAAAAGAGTGCCTTTGCCCCATTTTCGGGGCACTGACTTCAATTATCATTAGTGTTTTTGGTTTTCCGTTTGTTTGTTTGGTTGGTCATTAATTGTTTTAATTATTGTTTTGTTTGGACAGGATTTGTTTAATTGTGACAATTGGTTAAGTTGTTACAGTTATTGTCGGTAAAAAAACGCCACTTTACCGCTTTGAGAGCAAGTGATTAAATAAATTTCACAAAGTAATGCGCCTGGCTGGATTCGAACCCACAATCTCGTCGTTAGTCGGGGCCGTTACCACTGGGCCACCACAGTTCTCTCTATTGAGATTGATTGGAAGTCTCTTTATATCACAATAACTCCTGAACACCTGAACAGATTTCTATCTGTTTGGTATCGTTAGGATCATCATCTGCCTGCCTTTTCCTAACTATATTGGGGTTGGCTTCCAGTCAAACCAGATTTAGCTGGATATTAGTATTTTACATGGAGCGACTGCCTGTCGGATCTCTACAACCAAGTAACTGGGCAATACCATACCCCATGGTAAGACTGGTTGTCAGACTTTAGAGATTCTAACAGTAACGACTGTCAAAGATCTACAAATGACAACCGGGACCAACGGCTTTACGTGCTTTCCGAGGCACCACGGAGGAAACTCGCTATGACAGATGGTCACCCAATCACAGACCAACCTCGGCAAGCACGGCTTAACCCGGAAGATCGGTCTGTGCGGCTGTAATTATTTAGCCACGAGCTCCTATTTGGATGCTCCTCCTGTTTGGTATCGTTAGGATCCTTGAAATATTTCGGGGAATATACACTAAAAGGAGTGGAAAATTGTAATTGGTTGGCCATGATTCAGGAATGAAAACCAATTTGATTTTATTTACTCTGCTCTCTATGATTTTGTAACAATATTTTGACGAGATGGAAGTGTTCATGAATGTATGCAACTTTTATGCTATGGCCAACCATCAACTGCCGGGGTCGCGGGATTATTCCCTTACCGTAACCCCGGAACGTAACAGGCTATGAAGGACACCGTGGATTTTAGTCAGTAGAAGTCTGACAGTCCCTCCCGCCCTGCCCGGGGTTGGAGGACTCATTTGATGATTTTACCACGCTAAAAAAAAAAAAAAAAAAAAATGGCCAACCATCAAAATAATTATGTATTTAGCACTAATTTCACGAGACATTACACTTTACATTACATTACATGGTTGGCGCAGTGGTTGAGCTATCGACGGGTTCGATCCGCACAGAACATATATATTTTTATGATCTACAAGTAGTTATATAGGTATACAGGAGCTCTTTATGTTCCGGGGTCACGGTAAGGAAATAATCCCGCGACCCCGGCAGGCTTTGGCCCTCTGAGAGGAGCCCCCGTCATTATGCTGACGCTCTTTGAGGAGCGCGTGGGACAGAACGCGCCGTCGACCCGGGCATGATCCATGGTCCGGCAGCGAGTTGCTCTTTACTCGCTGCCCGCATGCCCGCGCCTACGGTGGCCGGAGATCGTCTTACGACGTCTGTCGCTGTGGGCGTTCACCACCGCGGGTGGGGCGGAGGGAGGACATTGTCCTCTCTTGCACGCGGCCCGCCTCCTCCTTAGGCCGAGAATCCACCAAAGTTGTGCGAGTCTAGACGTGTTTTGAACAACCACTAGAATTGCGTTGCCGGAGTGGAGCTGTGTCAATAACGCAATTCTATTGGTTGTTCAAAACACGCCTCGACTCGCACAGCTTTGGTGGAGTCTCGGCCTTAGAGCGAACGTCTACTAAATTCACAGTAAGTAACAAGGATGGTAGTAGATTACCTTCCATGCTATTAATTAGTTTATGCGAGCGGAACCTGGCGCTCAGCTAGTCACTAATATAATAAATACCACTTTACTTAACTATCTCGCTTCTTTGCCTTTTCATAAACAGTATTACGGCGTCGAGAACAAAGGAAATTCTTGCATTTTTCTTTATTCACTTCGCAGAACATTGTAATTATAATTTATTATTTGTATTTAGTGAAGTAAACAAAACGTTATACAGAATCATAACTTGCAATCATTTTTACTTCTTCGTTATGAAAAGAAAAGAACATAACATAACGACATTATTTAAGGTTAAAAAGGAACCTTATAGTTCATCATACTTCCTTAAAAAAAATCGTTTGTCTGTAAAGTCGGTTTACTGTCGTTAGTTGAACGTGACAACGTCATAAGATAAGAAAATACTGCACTTACGTTGCTATAAACAAACAATTGACACGCCATTGCTATGGAACGCTACAAAGCGAGGTAACGCCGCATGACGTCATCTTTTTTCGTGCGTGCGTATTAGGAAGCTAAAATTTGTATCTACTCTTATTTTTTCAAAATTAAATGTAAAGTTTTTTTTTGTAAGTAAATGATTTTTAAACATTTAAGTATCTACAAAATAATTATGCTTCAAATCTCACTCCCACAATCCCTAAGACAACAAAACCTATAACTTATAATCTCAAGTGTAACGTAATTAAACTTTATTATGCGTAAAACAAATTAAACCTTTACGACCGGGCGTAAAACAAACGGCGTCCTTATATTCAAATTGTTTTGAATTCTAATTCAGATCATTAATTGCGACACATAAAGCTACCTTACTGTTTTATTTGTCTTCTTAAAAAGGACACTGGGAATCTTAAACGTAGTAAGAATTGGTACAGAAGTAAAATGCCTTATGTGGAGCACCAGAAAAAATGAAGTCGCTATTTTTGAGAATTCAAAGTTTGTAACACGGTTTTGGAAGCGTGTAATAAACTGCTAAATTCTAATTAATTATTTTTAAACGGAATAACGCATGCGACACGCATCGTTAAGATGATTTTTGAGGAATGGAAAATTCACTTTACCGTTACCGTTACGTTACGTTACTCGTACGTTACCAAAACGTTCAAACGAGGGAATTGAGAATTTCAGCTTGCTAGTGTGACATAAGTTCTTTCCAGGTTTTTTGTTTTTCACCTGTCCGGTGTCTGTAGTCAAATCTTGCAAGTTTCCTTTCTGGTTTACGATTGAGCTGAAATCTCGTATATGTATGTATGTCGCTTGACAATGCTATATTATGATGACATGGAGGTGATCTGATGATGGAGCTGGACTTCATGATTCACTGCGTCAACCATATCGACAAATTGGCGATAATCTACCTCTAGTTTTGGAGAAATCTTACTGTTGAAAAATTGGCAACAATTATTTTTTACTACTAATTTTTCTCATGTGGCAACACTGCTCTTCTTGTCACTCCTCTTAATTTACCAGAGGGTAGTCTGTTACAACTATCATTAATAAAATATTAATAATAAAGAAAATAAATGGCTAAACACTTTTGCTTTCACAATTACTTGAATGTCATTTTGATTGACTTAAAAACTAGGGGTTGAATCTGGACAATGAAAAAATTACCAATGTACTGAGTTCCACGTTCAACCATCAGGGGTTGAATGTGGAAACGTTTAAGGGTCGAACGCGGAAGAGGGTAGAAAATATTAGGGATTGAATACGGAACAAACCGAATAAAGGCTTGCTACGTCCGTCTGTAAAACAGTGTTATTATACTTTACCAAATTCACAATTCATCTCTAACTTTCGTTTTATTTTGTTAAAGGTACAGCAATAACAGTCAACGTGCATAGAAAAGAAGATCACACCCATATACTTCGTCATTACCAACGGTAAATATTTTAATAATTTATTTTTATTAAATATCTTAACTCAATAACCATTCCTCTCGCGCCCGGCATTGGTTGCGGCCATGCTGCGGGGCGAGACGGAGTGGAAAGCGGTCGCCTCCGTCTGCGAAGCAGTAATGCTCGTGAAGGAGGAGGCAGACCGCTAGAGAGAGAGGACAGCGTCCTCCCTCCGCCCCAACCGCAGTGGTAGGCACCCGCGGCGTTGGACGTTAGCAGACGATCTCCGGCCACCGTAGGCGCGGGCACGCTGGCAGCGAGTAAAGGGCAACTCGCTGCCCGACCATGGACTATGCTCGGGTCAACGGCGCTTTGTGTCCCACGCGCGCCTCAAACAGCGTCAGCATAATAACGGGGCCCGCTCGCAGATGGCCAAAGCCTGCCGGGGTCGCGGGATTATTTCCTTACCGTGACCCCGGAACATTGTTATGTTGTTATGTATGGCTACTGAAGGACACCGTGGATTTTAGTCAGTAGAAGTCTGACAGTCCCTCCCGCCCTGCCCGGGGTGGGAGGACTCATTTGATGATTTTACCATGCTAAAAAAACTAGCTACCTACTTAACAACCAGTCTTAACATGGGGTATCGTATTACCCAGTTACTGTGTTGTGGAGGTCCGACAGGCAGTCACTTCATGTAAAATACTGATATTCAGCTGCATCTGGTTCAACTGGAAGCCGATCCCAATACAGTTGGGAAAAGGCAGGCTGGTGAAGGCATTTTCTCAGTACTCAAAAACCTAGTGTCATAAAGTGGTCGAACTGAATTCAACCATAAGTTTACCAACTTATAGTTCAGTTTTGTTCAAGTATATTAACACAAGTATAATAACTTTTCCACTACAGAGACAGCCCGGATATTCACTTTGCAGTATATCGGTTGAACGGTACAGTTAAATAAAAAAGTGCTTATCAGCTATGTTGGAGATGGTACCCGTTTTATTGGCTTTAAAGTTTTATGTTCGCGACTGTACCAGTGTAAAGTTGGTGGCGCTACGAGTCTTGAGAATTTTGGATGGATTTTATATGAGAGAGAAAATTATATGGGAAGGTATATTGTGAGATCTAGGGCTCTTTGGTCGATTGACCCCGCTCAGATGGGACCCGCGGGATGAATCAACCAATTCATGATTTTGATTATTTTTTCATTGGTCGATTGGACCTACTGTTCGAAATGACATTTAATTTCAATTTTCAGTATAGACGTGTAGAAAAACGTAACGCGGAATGCACGTGGTGCAATAGGTTTAGCTCTTAGTTAAACATAATACTAGCACTTTGCCCGCGACTTCGTCTGCGATTATTTCGAACTTCGCTTCTATGAATTAAAGAGATGAATTTTCAACATGTTTCAAAGAATTTCTCGAAATAAAAATGCATATAGGTATGTAATAATATACCCGTGTCGATATCTTCTAGAGACGCTTTGTACTGATAGAATGTTACTAACCAGCAAAAGTACTAGGCTAGTATAAGATCAAGGTGGTATGTTTTGCGCTCTGGCGCCACGTGTCATGCAGCGCGGGGGTAAGGTAACTCTAAATGGCCTGCCAAAATACTAGGCTAGCATAAGCTCAAGGTGGTTCGTTTTTCAACGGGGTCAGCAAAGTTCATTTGAAAAGCGCTGTGACGCCACGTGACAGGGGGGGGGAGGAAATAACTGTAAATGCCCGCTGCACTCTAAGATATGGGCCCCTTCAGGTAACCTGTCGCCACTTCATCCATCCCTAGTTGATCTGGTGTGTTATGTTCCGGTCTACATCACCATCTCCTTGGACAAGCGGTATACCGACAGTCGGAACAGACTGGTAGGGGTAGGACACTTTTCTATTTGCTAGTACAATTCTCAAATTTTGAAAGTGGGTCCAAACGACCAATTCAAAAACGCATTTGGTCGTTTGGACCCGCGGGTCCCACCAGAGCGGGGTCAAACGACCAAAGAGCCCTAGGAATGCTATACGTGTATATACCACAATATTTTTATCGTGGTAATAATCATCAAATGAGTCCTCCAACTCAGAGCGAGACGGGAGGCACTGTCAGACTTGAACTGACTTAAATGCTTCAATAGCCCTTTACGTTCCAGTGTCACGGTTACCTTATGAAACAGTCCCGCGACCCCGGCAGGCTTTGGCCCTCTAAGGGAGGCCCCGTCAGATTTCTGATAGTTTTTTGAAGCGCGCGTAGTACACGACGCGGTGTCAACCCGTGCATGGTCCATGATCGGACAGTAAGTCACCCATTACTCACCACCCACTAAAGCGATTTTGATACGATTTTCAGAAAACTGTTCAATACATTCTTTTGTTTTCGCTCCATACTTGGAATTTCTCCTGTATCGTGGGTGCGCTTACAAACAAACACATAACACAAACATCCAAACCCAGAACAAATACTTGTAGGTCATAAAAATATTTGTTCAGTCAGTCAGCAACGCTTGCCGTGCCGTGTCAAATTATAGAGAAACATTTAATAAATTTGAAAACAGTTGTGATTATCCAGTGACATAGTCGCATGTATTTTTGTACTTGAATGGTGCATTTTCAAAGACTCCTGGGCCGAATTTTGATAATTATACCAACTAAAAACGGTAAAAAAACGGTTACATTTTTTAAGAAAAAAATTATCTAATCTCTTGTAAGAATTTACCAACCTCATATCCTCAAGTCTTTTAAGACTTCGACATTACTACTTCTTCGCGAAACGACTCTCCGGAGAGTAAAATTTTATAAAACTTTTCTGCCTCGAGGCTGTTGGACAGTCGTCCATGACATATTTTCAATTCCCCAACGTATATGAGCACTTACAATCATTCGTGTCGCTATAAATGTTCAATATTTAGAATTGAGAGCTTTGCTTAAATATAAGCATATTATAATAATAATGGTGGTTACATCAAACTGTTGATAATATGTCTTTGCACTTCTAAAGTTAGTCTTTGACTGCCGACCTTTTCGAGAGACTAAGAGTCACTCAACGAGCAATGGAAAGAGCTATGCTTGGAGTTTCTTTGCGGGATAAAATCCGGAACATGGATATTCGGGGAAGAACCAGAATCACCGACATAGCTCATAAAATTTGCAAGTTGAAGTGGCAATGGGCAGGCCACATTGCTCGTAGAACTGACAACCGATGGGGAAGAAAAGTTCTCGAGTGGCGACCACGGACCGGAAGACGCAGTGTAGGCAGGCCTCCCACTAGGTGGACCGACGACATCGGGAGGGTCGCGGGCAGCCGATGGATGCAAGTGGCGAATTATCGTTCAGCGCGACGGTATAAGGGGGAGGCCTATGTTCAACAGTGGACGTCTTCCGGCTGATGATGATGTCTTTGCGCGTGTGGAACACGACGCGCAGTCGATATCGCCGTCTGGTAGCGGGACTATCTCAGCAGGTTACCATGACCCTGAAGCATAAAGGCCAATTGAAAGAACTCTACAACCTCATCCCACCAGCCTATTCTATCACTGCACATCTACCAAATCGCACTAAGCGTTTCCAAACGTCTTTTATAATGCTTTAACAGCGAAGGACTGGAACTCTCTGTTTGCGTCTGTATTTCCGAATGTATACAACTCTAAGCTCTTCAAAGTTAGAGTGAACAGGCTTCTTCTGGGTAAGCTCGCTCCATCGTCGACCTTGTGTTTGTTAGACCTGACCTAGACTAAGGTCAAGAGCGTAATCCATTGTTCTTAATTTAAAAAAAATGGAAGACACACTGTACATTTTAGTCAGTACTACAATAATGTGTTTAGTTTTTAACTTACATCAGTTCTTTTTTTTTGGGACAAACCCACCACACTATTCCCAAACCACTGCAATTCCTGTAACCAGAATTAACAGTGGCAACCACCAGAAAAGCGTCGAGACAATGAAGCGCGACGTGTCCCGGAGAATAAATTTACCTGTATTGGATCCTGCAACGAAAGTAACCAGAAAAGAATAGTGGAGCAGTAGGAAAAAAAATGTTATATCAGTTCCTAAACATATTCAACCAGGAAATCGACTTCATTTCCACCACTACAATCGAACTTGTTCGTGTTAAATCGACTCACAGTAATCCACCCCGCTGACTACACCCCCAACACAATAATTTAGCGCGCCAACTGACAAAGTAACAACACTAAAGCGTTGAGATGTTAAATTGGGAGTGAGGTATTAAATTCCACTAACTTTTCCTACCGTCTGTTTGTAGCAGATACGAGTAGGAATGGTATAATGTTGCCTTGTAAATTGGATGAGGATGTACGATGGTTTTTGTGTTGATCGTTTTAGTTGAATTGTTTCTGGCCAGCATATTATACTGCTAAATGGGAAACTTTGTGAGGATGTTTAGATATTTTCTTGAGGTATAACCTTTTGAGCATCTATTTCCAGATCATCTATGGTATGAGTTTTTTTTCTCCTTCCTCATCAGACACAAGTAGCTTCCCAAAAAGTCTGTGTCCGGCGAGGACCTGCGTCAGGCGGTAGGTCAGGATGCCGTGACAGCTATACCGCCACTCCTCAAAGAGAGTCTTACCGATCTAGATCTACTATTATATTTCTGTTTGACAACCAGTCCTACCGTGGGTTATCGTATTAATCAGTTACTAGGTTGTGGAGGTCCGATAGGCAGTCGCTCCAGGTAAAATAATGACATTCAGCTGTATCTGGTTCGACTGGTAGCCGACCCAATATAGTTGGGAAAAGGCAGACAAATGCCAAAATGCGCGATGGGTTCGTGATGGTAGTTGGTAGCTGAACGAACGAACTTATATTTTTACTAACTAATTAACCAGATGTTTACATAACTTTAGATTTTGAAATTATAGCAGTAAAATTCAAATTATAATATTAACTCTTGCAAATTATTATGTTTAACCGTACGTTGCAGATGTATGTTCATTAAAATTTAATTGAATATTAACGGTATTGCTTTTTCGTGTTATAATTTGTATGAAAAGTTCTGAATTGGTTGTGGGATTTCATATCAACCCCTTTTGCTAAATAAATGATTATTATATAAAAAAAGAAGAGATCGTGGTTAAACAATGGCCGTAGCAATTTTCAGGGTTAAGCTCTACACTTATATTTTAAATCTAAAGAGTTTTATGCTTGTTTGGTTGGACGCGCTAACGGCGACTATATGCTTTGAGAAAACTACTAAGGGCGACTTTTACCAACGGTTAAACATGTTTAAAACTTTATTTGAATAACATTCCACAACTAACAAACTATCACGCGTCCCAAGCTAAGCAGAGCTTGTGTTATGGGTACTAGACAACTGATTTGTCCTGGGTGGGAATCGAACCCACGACCTCCGGCATAGCAGCACTTTTGAATAGAGTACCACTGACGTGAGGTCTCCTGTACCTTGCTAATTAGGTAATGGTTACACTGGGGCTTAAAGCCTTATAACATTCATTTAAATACCAAAACGAAAAATATTATTAAAAAATCACAATCCAGCTCGTGATTCAGCCGTAAAACAAACAGATTTATATCAGATTTTCAACGAATATATTCACTTTAAAAAATATTTTCTCCATTTGCTTTTCACCAATTAAACTCGACAATACTGTGCGAACATTGTATTTATCCAATATAAATATTATGATGTTTGTTTTTGTAAATCTAGGTCAATTTTTTTGAGCAGTTTGGTAAACTAGCGATCATCATACATCGCATAATATTGTGATCTTAAACTAATTATGTCTAACGGAGAGATTTTTTTTGTGAATTTGTGCTTTTTGTTCAATTTTCTCATTACCATACTCTTAAGAAAGACAAATCTATTACAAGTCCAGTATATTATTAAAGGTTGTATTGTATGGGCTATGGCCCCATAGGTCGTCGGGCCGAGGTCGCGGACTGTCCAAATGGGAAACTGATCCTGAAATTTAAGGGTTATTGAAGAAAATCAAGACTAGTCCCTTTCCATTCCACTCAGAGAGAAAGAGTTAAAAAAATTCGAGTCATTTATATTTCTCTCTCATTCTCGTATTACGGAGCAGTGGTGGCCCAGTGGTATCAGTCCCGATTTACGAGTTGTAGGTCGAGGGTTTGAACCCCGCCAGGCGAATTACTTTGGGTAATTTATTTCATCACCACTGCTCTCAAAACGGTGAAGAAAAACATCGTGAGGAAACCGGCATGTAATAGAACCAAAAATTCGAAGACAGGTGACATCTACCAACCCGCACTGGGCCCGCGTGTTGGATCATGGCCCACTCCCTCTCACAGAGAGGAGGCCTGTGTCCCAGCAGTGGGAACAATATAGGCTGATGATGATTCTCGTTTCATCATTCATTCATTTCTTTATCTCTTTCTCCCTGGCTGCAGTTTTTTCCTTTTTATGGCTGAGAGTATGATAAAGTATGGGTTTTTTATGCAGTTTATGCTTAGTAAGTGCTGTATCCAGATTAAACAAGATGGCATCCAATTGCATAGTCATCCATAAATTACCTACCACTTAAAACCACTAATACCACTTCACGACATTAACATTAGGGCTCGTTCCCACAGAACTCCGTATTTACGGATTCATTTTTAACAGATCCGTCGCTACTGGAGTTTTATGTTCACACCGCACTTATAGTACCATTTTTAACCGACTTCAAAAAAAAGAGGAAAGTCTCAATTCGTCGGAATCTTTTTTTTATATGTTCCCCGATTTCTCGAAGACGCCTTGCCCGATTAGATTTTTTTTCTTTTGTTTGAAAGGGTATGCTTTTTACGGATCCGATAGCTACTGGTTTTTTCAGATCCGTATTTTTTACTGAATCCGTAATTCTGTCATGTTTGTGAACTCGCTCATACAATGATAAACGTCATCGCCGAATAAAACGTATACTATAAACCAATTTTACCGGATCAGTATTTTTTACTGGATCCGTAATACTGTCATGTGTGTGAGGTCTCTCATTCAACAGCGTATGTCATGGTCGATTAAAAACTTATTTTATGAAAACGGATCTGTAAAACTGATCTCTGTGTGTACGAGCCTAACCCTAGCTTAATTAGTCATCAATTGTAATTCATATCTAATTAGCGTACCATTGTTCTAGTGATGCGACACCGTGGTCCCGGGCTCGCGGGATTAGCGCCGACACCCCGGACTACCCCGGGAATTACGGTGAGTTATGAACGGAGTTATTAATGCGACCCCCGGGCTAGAGATATCCCGGGGTGGCGATTAGTAAGGAGTGTTGTCGGGATATTTTTATTGTTTTGTGGTTTTGAAAGGGATTTTGAATTATAAATTAATGAGCTGTCTGTAGATGTTTTAAATTCAGTGTTGAGGGAAAAGCTATTGTTTTACAAATAAAGTATCGTAGGATAAAAGTATTAACTGTCGGTAATTTGGCGCTGTAGACGACCGATCGACTTTTCCGCTAAGTTTCGTGGGTTCGATTCCCGCTGTTTACACTGGTTTACTATAATGCATGGATTTGTGGATTGGTATCAAAGATGTTTAGGTTGAGTTGTTGTTCTGTCAAAGAGTACATAAGTTATGTATGTGTGGTGAGTAGTAGATTGCTTATAACTTAAATTCACACATAGTTTAATTTCTATTGCGGTATCATAATTTCGTGAGACAACAACAGCTTGACGCAGATGAAGACGCTCTCATTGACTAGTTTTTTTTTAAATTATATTTATAGACAGCCTTCATTTTCATGTAATAATAATGATAATAATACAAATGTAATTATATGTATGAAAAATGAATAAACGGTATAATAATATTCCACAACCATCACACAACGCTATCTAGTCCCAAGCTAAGCAGAGCTTGTGTTATGGGTACTAGACAACTAAAATACTTGTATATTTCTAAATACATAAAATGTTATAGATAAATTACACCCAGATACAGAACAAAAAATGCTCATTACACAAACATTGATCCTGGGTGGGAATGAGAATCGAACCCACGACCTCCAGCATAGCAGTCAGGGTCACTAACCACTAGACCAACAGGCCTGTCAAAATTAGCTCATTAACTAGTTGATAAGTAACCAAGAAGACGGCAATTATTTTCATGAAACGCTTTGTCAATCTTCCCGGTTTCTGTTTCAAAAGTTTGAGAGAGTTAGTTAAAAACCCATAAAAATAAAATCCTTTATCTTTTGAAGTTAAGGTAGGTATTTCGCGAACCATAAGGTGGATTTATGGCATCTTGAAAATTTTACGAGAATTTTATGGTTGTTGTAGAATTATGGAAGTGGGAATTTATTTTGAAAACGTTGAGGTAGTTTTCTTAGCTGTTCATTATCATCATAATTATCCGCCCGAAGACGTCCTCTGCTGAAAATAGGCCTCCCCTTTAGACTTGCAGTAGGACCGGTTGTAAGCGGCCTGCATCCAGCGTGATCCTGTGGCTTTCATAAGATCGTCTGCCCACCTAGTGGGTGGACGTCCTACGCTACGCTTGCCGGTGCGTAATCTCCATTCGAGAACCTTAGGGCCCCATCGGCCATCAGTTCTGCGTTCTATACAGAATGATTTTTTAATCACCATCCAAATTTTAATATATTAATATTTGGCGAAAATCATTGAATACGTGTGTTTTCTTTTTGTATCACTCAATAAAAAAATATCGAGGTATCACGTCTCAATGTTATCTATAAAAAGTTGATGAACCTGGACATCGCGCTGTGATGTGTCGCTCAGGTGTAGCGGGGCGGGGCGGGGGGTGAGCGGGGTGCGCTCTACCCGTTTCATGCGTCTCCAAGTGTATATTATTAACATTTAGCTTAGTGACCACGCAGAGCGGATGAGAAAATGATTTAATATGACAATTTGAAGTAACGATTTTTTTTCAAAAATGGGGTTAGTGATTGATACCTAACGCCTAGAAAAATTTTGGATGGTGCTAAAAAAGTCACCCTGTATAACATTATACGGTAATTTAAAAACCTCTTGAAGCTCAATTGACCCAAATAGGCCAACGTATTCAAAGTGTAATTTGTACGTAAGTACGTACACTGCTATCAGATATTTGGGAGCAGTTTGCTCGCCCGTTTTTCGCGCTATCGAACATACTCTTGTCCATAATTACAGTGGTTTGCAAAAAATATGGACATTATTTTGTGAGTTTTTTCGTCGAAAATTATATTATCAGAAAGCTCGTTTATGAATCGAGATGTTAATGATTCTAAACATGAATAAAATCTGGACATTTCAGTTTGTCTTACGAATCAGATATTATTAAATATATTGTTAGGAGGTTCCTCTCTGAAGAACCCTGACCACCGGCGGCCCGGACCCTGTTCCTGGTGCTGGTGGACTGCTATTTTTAATATTTTTAAATGTTTTTAGTTTGTTTTTTATAAAAATATTTAAAAATGTAATCTATAAGTGTATAAAAATAAATAAAGAGAATATATTTTCATCTACAATTTTTGTCTACCATTAAAATTATATTTTTTAAATTATACACCTATTAGTGGAAATTGTGCGAATAAAATAATAAAGATTGACATTAATCTTTTAAAAAATAATCATGGCCTAATATTTTAAAACTTGATGTTACTAAAAATTTACATGCGACATCATTCAATAAACCATTTAGAAATTTGAACTTTATTTTAATAAACACAAAGTCCATACAATATTGTAAGTAGGTACATTCTGAACAGTATCACTAGTACACTGAAGACCAAGTTAAGTTTGACTAACAGAAGTTGGAGAGTGTCCGCTAGCTGGCACGTGCTATCTGACATTACAGGTGAACTTTCTTGCAAGTATATTGCACACTTTCAATAAATACGTTCGATATTTTTTGTTTAGCAAAAGAAACAGTACTTATTGGCAGTCATTTTTATTTTTGAGGCAAAAATATGTTGATGTTGAAATCCAATTAAAATCTAGAGTCACCAAGAACCGGGCACGCCGCAATCGCGGCGGTAAGACCCCTCTTTGAGGAGTGGCTGGAGAGACATCACGGCGTCCTGACCTATCGGATGACACAGGTCCTCACCGGACACGAAAGTTTCGGGAGGTTCCTGTGACAGATGGGGAAACGCCCCAACCGCAGTGGTAGGCGACCACGGCGTCGGACGTCAGCAGACGATCTCGCGCGTTGTGCTCCACGCCCGCCTCAAAGAGCGTCAGCATACTGACGGGGCCCCCTCTCAGAGGGCCAAAGCCTGCCGGGGTCGGATTATTTATTTTTATTATATTTTTGATTTATTATTACCGTGACCCCGGAACATAAAGGGTTATTGAAGGACACCGTGGAATTTAATCAGTAAAAGTCTGACAGTAAGGGGCTGGAGGGACTAATTTGATGATTTTACCAAGTTAAAAAAAAAAGAGTCACCAAGAAACTCACCATAACTCGAAATTTTGACGACATGATAATCGATCAAGTGTTGTTCAACGTGTCGCGAATTTTAAATCTTTGACAGTCGTTAATATCGTTAGTCAGAACCCTATTACCCAGTTACTGGGTTGTGAAAGTCCAATAGGCAGTCGCTTCAAGTAAAATACTGATATACAGCTACATCCGGTTCGACTGGAGGCCGACCACATGTAGTTAGGAAAAGGGTAGGCCGATGATGATGATAATTATTATAAGATTATTATATTCAAGCAAGGCGTGGCAATCTATTTTAATGATGTACGTGGTAAGCGAAATTAATAATCACGTTCACAGTACAACCACAATATCTACGCTACACTAGTGGCCAGTTAAAGTTTCGGCACGGTTCGCTCCTCCGTGTTTCGGGCTACCAAATATTTAGTTCGTACACTTGCGTGCATAATAATTGGGACCGAAGTAAGTTTGTGGGATTTTATTTATGTTTTTTTTAGGAATGAAGTAAGTTAACGTGTTCATCGTCATCAGCCTATAATTTTCCCTCTGCTGGGATACAGGCCTCCTCTCTATGAGAGGGAATAGGCCATAATACAGTGCGGGCCCAGTGCGGGTTGGTACTTGAAAGACGTCATATTTATGTCTTCGAATTTTTGGTTCTAGGACATGCCGGTTTTCTCACGATATTTTCCTTCACCGTTTTGAGAGCAGTGGTGATGAAGTAAATTACACAAAGTAATGCGCTTGACGGGGTTCGAATCCATGACCTACAATTCGTAAATCGGGACCGATACCACTAGGCCACCACTGCTCGCCGCTATCGTTGCACTGTTATCGTGTTAGATATAAATAAATATATAAATAACATAAATAGAATTAAGTCGTGATAAATATTCGTAGCTAAGCAACAACTAAGACAAAATCACTGCTTAGCGACGTTCTAAGCACTCATTTCGTATTAATAGACAGTTCTTTAGTACTTGCATTTTCGATGAAAGTCAACCTAATACTGAGCCAATGCTACGCTTAGCCATAATATCGATTTTCGACAACTTAGCATGTTCTAATTATGGATTTGGTGCACCCACTCGCGTGTTCTGAGCGCTCTGTCTGCCTGTTTCTTTGATCTGAGGTCACGGAGTTAAAGCTAGATATTTTTCATAACTTTTAATTTAAGCACTAATCAACATTATAGACATATTTAATTTTGTTATTTTTTGTAAATTAAAAACTCAAATCGACAACACAATAAATACAACAATTTCTGTTTGTTACATAACTGTTTAAATACACTAAACCCATCTCAGAAAACAGTAGGTAACTACAGTACATTAATATCTCCATAATAAATAACAGACGATAGAAATTTCAACATTCAACAGTTGTAAATCATTTCTTAATGGCTACTCGGAGACAATAAATATTAAAATTATATTTATAATATATAGTAGTTATGCAATAAATTGTGCGAACTCTCTTTAGTTTTGTTTAATGCTTGGCCACGAACTACACGACGCGACACGCGTTTTGCGACAGCGACTGAGGACGAAATAATTAAAAGAAGTCGTTTTGACAAGCACTGCACGTAACAAGCGAGTATGTGTCGCTTGATGCAGGTTACCAACGCTAATGGTGTAAACGCCTGAAGCTGTGAATTATAAAAATATTGAAATAATGGTTGTCGCGCAATAAATAGCTCTTCATAATGTTTGTGTTTTGTTTATTACTTTTCCATAAGCTAGCGGATTAAAATAGTGAAAATATTGATAGACTGCAACGTGTTACCACGACACAAAGACACTTGCGTGAAGGAAACAAGCTGAACACGAACAATCGAACATAATCGGTTATCGCAAGTCGCATCTTTTCGCAGGTCGTGCACAAGCCGTAAATGTTAGTTACGTAATAAGTCGAGAGAACTTTCTTTAGTTTTATTTAGAGTATTGTGTACGTAGTTAAAACTGTATTAGTTTTTTGGTCACTAAGGAAAATACCAAAAATGTTTTGCTTTTCTTTGTAACCACGAAGTTACTTTCGATACTCAGAAGTATTGATCTATTCTGGTTGTGAGCATTTATACAGAGAAAAATTTAAATGCCATTTTTTTTTAAACTGAATTTGTTATACATGGAGAGTATAAAAAGTATTTTTGATAGTTTTTTTTCGCATTTTTCTCTAAGTTTCTTTTTCCATTGAAAATTACTTATGTAAAGTTATGTTTTTCTATGAATAGTTACCTAATTAGGTCCTATTCTCGGACGCCTCATTTAAATTGACACGCATAAGAGAAAGCAAAAAAACATTAATAGTTAAATTTTAATTAAAAAGGTGTTAATTTCTCAATGCACCCAATAATTCTGTCCTGCAGTGCACAAAACTTACCCAGCTCGTCTGTACTAAAACTGTAGAGTAGATCGTCCGGAAACACTCCGCTTCGAGTTCGCGATTTCCTACACTTCCCTTTTTTTTTAGTTAATTAATTGATCTCCCCCGGGTATTGTCTGTTCTCTAATTGATGCATAGTTCCTCCCACTGTGAACGATCTGATTGGATTTTGCTATTAAGCCTTTTCGGGAGGCGATCGTGTTTTGTTTTTTTTTTTTTTTTTTTTGAGTTCGGAAATGGTCGTGGTTGATTCTGAAGTTGGTTTTTGAATAAAGGATTGGTATTTTGATGATAGCAGTGGTGGCCCAGTGGTATAGGTATCGACTTACGAGATGTAGGTCTCGGGTTCGAACCCAGCCAGGCGCATTATTTGTTGTAATTTATTTTCATCACAATGCTTTCAGAACGGTGAAGGAAAACATCGTGAGGAAACCGGCATATCCTAGAACCAAACATTCGAAGAAATGTGTCCACACTGGGCGTACGTAGTGGATTATGACTCATTCTCTCCCACACAGAGGAGGCATATGTCCCAGCAATTAACATTTATAGGCTGATTATGATGATGATTTTGACGATTTATTTTGGGAAACTTTTAGTTTTGATATTAGAGGAGACTCAAAGTAGGCCCCCTTAGAAGGCCAAATCCTGGCGGGGTCGCGGGACTGTCTTATCAGGTAACCGTGACCCCGGAACGAAAAGCGCTATCGAATTTAAGACAGTACGTACATACGAGTCAGGCAGTATTGGGCGGGATACAAAAAAGAGTTAGGTATGTTATAAAATACTCAAGCAATAATGAATACTCCTGCTCGGGTTTAAACCCACGAACTACATTTTATAAAACGAAGCTGTTATCACTGGGCCACGGCTCCTGCAATGGGAATATTGTAGGCTAAGGAAAGTTGGAAGTTGTGGTCGCTTTTGCTTTTTGGCTTTTATTTTAGTTGAGCAGTAGGCAACACGAAAAACGCTTGAATTCTCAACTACTCAGGTTGGTTGAGCATCGAGGATTCCCCATTGCTCAACCATTCACAATTGAGCACGTTTGAGCAGTGAGAATTTCAAAGTTCCATATTTTGTACTTACACAATTTCGAATTACTACGTTGTGCACTAGTTGCAATGTACTCGTAATTCAACATTTATTACCACGTTCAAAATTATTGTACCGAGAAATTTCAAATGCAAACATTTGTGTTGTATAATTCACGGGTTCCGTGTTCGTAGAACATTAGTTTAATGTTACCTGCATTATTTTAGGTTATTTAAAACTTGTTTTTTGTTAGTATTAACATAAAATAAAGCGGGATTAAATATAATGACCACAATAAAATGCTTTGATACCCTTAGCTACTACACTTCAAATTGTATTCGAACACCAAATATAGTAAATGATCACCAAATCTATACTGAATGTGCACCAAATCTAAAACTCGCGTTAGAAAGATTTCAGGGACACCCCGAAGTTCGGTTTGGCTACGTTCCTTTAAACCTTGTACACAGAAATAGAAGCCCTCACGATGTGGGAGGCCTGCCTACGTTGCGTTTTCTAGTTCGTGGTTGCAACTCGAGGACTCTTCCCCATTAGTTATCAGCTTCACGAGGGATGTGGCCTGCCCATTGTTACTTCAACTTTAAAACTCTATAACAAAAACAACCGTTATTTTTTGTTACTATAATAATGAGAATGATGTGGGCACGCAAAGGTCATGATTGGTGCCCTGAAACAGTGACGCGAGGCGGCGCGCGGCGGTAGACCGTGAAAGAGATGGCGGGACGAGCTGGATATCTTCCTTGAGAATTGAAAAGAGGTGGTGCAAAGTCGTGAACGTTGGAAGAAGAAATTATTAACATGTACCAATATAAAACAATGTAAAAACATACTCAAATCTTTTTTCCTAAAGGTAAACAAGTAACGGGTAATAATATAAATGTAATACCTATTAATAACACACTATAAAATAATACTTAGTGCGATTTGACTGAAGCTGCCTTCACATAATCCCAATGAACGGGATTTTAGAAGGCGGGATGGATTTAAAAAAAATGTAAAACTGGTAGGTATTGGATGATAAAAAATGTAAAAAAAAGGAATGGAGGGAGGCCTTTACCCAACGGTAGGACAGTTCAGACTTGGTTCAGGCTAATAAAATAATAATAAAAAACTGTATTAATGAATTCTAGAAGACGCAGGTTCAAATCCCACTCTCATCTCAATTTTTTTTTCTCCAAAAATCATCTTTACGATGCGCGCACGTTAATGCGTTTGAAAATCCTATTCTGTGTTTCAGACAAACTTGTTCATAAAAAGACCAGACTAAAACACCTACATAATACAGAATTTACATAAAACGTGTACAGCTCAGTCCATTAGATTGTCAGGTACAGTTAGTTACTAACTCGCTGTGAACGGGGACAATGCATGAGAAACTTTTGAACGCAACTGTCTGTTGGTGACGGGAAGAGTTATGGCCCAGGCTTGGGACCTGAAATTGTTCACGGTTTCCAATAAAGCCACAGGTGTGTATAGAGGCGACTAATGGGTGACGAGCGGGCATGTGGACGGCGAGTAATGAGTGACTCGCCGTCCGATTATGAACCATGTCTGGGTCGACGGAGCGCTGAAAGATATGTCAGCATTGTGGCGAAGCCCCCTAACAGGACCAAAGCAAAGTGCCCGTACTTACATCAGGATCTCAATCGTGACCTTATAACGTAAAACTCGTTTGCTGATTATTTTCATCAGACCCTATAATGTTCCCACTGCTGGGACACAGGCCTCCTTTCTGTGAGAGGGAGTGGGCCATAATCCACCACGCGGCCCCAGTGCGGATTGATGGATGTCACGTGTCTTCGAATTTTCGGTTCTAGGACATGCCGGTTTCCTAACGATGTTTTCTTTCACCGTTTTGAGTGCAGTGGTGATGAAATAACTTACACAAAGTAATGCACCTGGCGGGGTTCGAACACACGACCACAATTCGTAAGTCGGGACCGATACCACTAGGCCACTACTGCTCTCAAGACATGTGACATCTACCAACCCAAACTGGGCGCTTGATGTGGTTTATGGCCCTCTCTCTCTCTCGCAAAAAGGAGATCTGTGTCCCAGTAATGGGAACATAGTATACGTTGAAAATGAAAAACGCGGGAAAATTATTTTGCAAACAAACTGAAATGAACAAACTCATAAGCTTAAAAGAAAAAATTCACGGTGGAAAAAAAAATCTGAAAATAATCCTTTCAAAACACTTTTTCAAAAACTGTTCAAAAAACTCGTAAAAGGGAATCAGAAAATATTTAATCCCCACTTATTAAGGAGCCCGAACAATTCGTTTCGAAACTTCAACGAAACGCAACGGGAAAAGTTTTTTTCACCAATTTTTATTTTACTTACACAAAACTCCTTATTGCTGTGTACATAGAGTCTAAATTGGCGCAGTTATTAACAAAGTTTAGTATGGATTAGTGGTCCGGAAGAGGGAAACTTTACCGGGAGGAAATAGTGTTGGGGACATTCGAATCGAAAATTCGATTTAGTCGAATAATTTATTATTTCAGTAGTGATATATTTTGGCATGTTTATGGCTCGTAAATTCATGTTACATTATATTCTATCATTTATTTTGTTAGCGGAAATCAATGTTGTAGTTACAATAGGCGTGGTGGTTTACCATTATCATTTTAATTTATAATGTTTGCCGCTGCTGTTGTTAGTTTTACACTAGAGCCTCACTTACGTGAACTGGCGTTGGTTCTCGCGAAAATCAACGGGAAATGCCGTTAGTGTGGCCTGGCTAAATATTACAAATAATACATTGAAGTAAACCAAATTTTACTGGATATTTTTATGCATATAAAACATATTTTCTTCAAAAATCAATCTGCTACAATACGTCTTCATTGCGTTTCAATTTTTCATGTTACTTCAAAGTGTAAGAAAAAGGGAACAGGTGCTACAAGAACCTTAACAAATCGAATCGTCAATCAAAGAATAAATTGTAATGACTAAGTGTTTTGTTTTAGCGTGGTAAAATCATCAAATGAGTCCTCCGACCAAGGGCAGGGCAGGACTGTCAAACTTGTACTGACTAAAATCCACGGTGTCTTTCAATAGCCCTTTACGTTACGGAGTTACGGTATTCGTTAGTCCGGCGACCCCGGCAGGCTCTGGCCCTGTAAGGAAGGCCCCATCATTGTGCTGACACTTTGTGAGGCGCGCGTGGATCACACAGCGCCAACGACCAGGAATTCCTAAAGGCTTACACGCATTTTTTATGCACTCTTACTTTTATTAACACTGGCAGAATGATCGAAAATTGTACCAATAAAAGCAAAAACGTAAACGGTAGCAAACAAATAAAATAAAATAAAAGTTTCGTAATGATCCCTTGAAACACTTTAAATTATCCGGCCCATTTCTCCTTCAAAGCAATTTTGCTTTACTCGACTCAATTCGAATAAAAATTCGACTACCACTCGAATAATTCGTATAATTTAGCACATCACTAGTAGCAACCACAGGCAACAGAAAGTTTGTAGTGCATCGGGAGTTAGTTCACTAGTGGGTACTTTTAAACTAAACCGTTTGGAAATTGCAGGATTCCAGTTTTTAGTTCTACCCGCTTTTTTTCCGTTTTTTGTTTTGAAAGTCTGTTACGTCTGCCGTTTTATGATGTAAAGTTTGGAACTACAAGATGGGCTTACTGACTGGTAGGAAAACAGTTTTGTGGTGTTCTTTTTTTAAATGGTTTGTTTTTGAACTGGACCTAAACTAATGTTGAGAAGTCAATGAATCTATTTATGATTTATTATCTTGCTCTCACATTTCACAGACAGAGGAATTTTTATTAAATGTTAAAGTCATAAAATGAATCCTCCCTCCCCGAGTAGAGTGAAAGGAACTATCATTACTTTTACTGATTAAAAATTCATCCTTTTTTTCATTTGGCTCAATGATATAAAAGAAAAAGGAGTAAACAGAAAGAAAAACACGTGTTGCGCTGACTACAAGTAAAATAGGATAGGGGCAGAAAATGATGATGATGAATAGAATAAATACTCAAAATAAATTACTCAAGGGCATTGTTGATTCAAAAACGTTCCTACGTATAAAAGGATTGTGTTCCATTACAATTTTTTACGACTTAAAATAATATAAACTTCTTCAAAACAAAGGAACAGTACCCTTAGCACGAGCTTTCTCTCTTTCACTTTACAGCGTCTTTCCAGTATTTACAGCGGTTCTTGTATGAAAAAATAGAACAGCGCCTCTGTTGTGCGAAGAAGGAATTTTTTTTTTGAAAATTGTCAATTTGAAATTGTCAAAGTTCCAGTTTACTATAAATCCCAAATACTGAAAACTCGTGCTAAGGGTACTGTTATCTGTTCCAGACTTTCGTTTTACTTTACTATACTCTTGGGTGCAGTAAAAAGTTTAAAGTTTTGAAGTCGATCGGCTTCCATGAATATCCATATGGATTCTCTGGAGGGTCGTGGAAGTGATTTGAAGTGTTTCTGGAGCATGTAAATGTTCTTAGGTACAGACGTCAGAGGTATATAATAGAATTTCAACCTTATCACAATAGTCAGAAGATTAATGTTCCATTTTGGGCAGTGGTGGCCCAGTGGTATCGGTCCCGACTTCCGAGTTGTAAGTCGTGGGTTCAAAACCCGCCAGGCGCATTAAATTTGTGTAATCTATTTCATCACCACTGCCCTCAAAACGGTGAAGGAAAACATCGTGACGAAGCCGGCATGTCCTTGAACCAAAAATTCGAAAACATGTGACATCTACCAACCCGCACTGGGTCCGCGTGTTAGATTTTGGCCCAGTCCCTCTCACAGAGAAGAGGCCTGTGTCCTAGCAGTGGGAATATTATAGGATGAACAGATGATGATGATGTATTCCACGGACTGGAATGCGTAGCGTAAGCAGGCCTCTACCAACGACATCGTGAGGGTCGCGGGCAACCGATGGATAATAATATAATATTCCACAACCATCACACAACGCCATCTAGTCCCAAGCTAAGCAGAGCTTGTGTTATGGTACTAGACAACCGATAAACATACTTATATATTTTTAAATACATACATATTATAGATAAATTACACCCAGACACAGAACAAATGATCTTGCTCAACACACAAACATTTGTCTTGGGTGGGAATCGAACCCACGACCTCCGGCTTAGCAGTCAGGGTCACTAACCACTAGACCAACAGGCAAGTCTCAGGATACAAGTGGTGAATTGTCGTTCGGCGTGGCGGTCTAAGGGGAGGCCTAGGTTTAGCAGTGGACGTGTTCCGGCTGATGATGATGATGAGTCACGTGTGTTTTTTATTCTTTCACGCAAAAACTACTGAACGGATTTAGATTACTTTATAACCTGGATTAACACGTAGGATAGCTTTTATCCCGATTTTACGTTCCAGTGGGATAATTTTAAAATTAACAATAATAATTAATAATTTCGAAAAACTAACGTGTTTTTATCTTTTTTTGCAGGTATCTCGAGACATGAAAACTTCGACAAGAATATCTATTTGTCAAAGTAAGTACCTGAAGTATTAAGATTGTCCAGGAGTTTTTAAAATCGTGGCAGTTTCTATAAAAATATTTATAATTATCTAGTATCAGTACACACCGGCAAGCCATGACAGCCAATAAAGCCAAATCACGTCAAAGATGGCACATTCACATTTCTTCGATGTTTGCACTTCTATGCCCTTTTGTGTAAATAAAATACTATAATCTGCTGCTTGAACAATAGGATAGTAATTTATTGCAATTGTTTAAACTTTATTATGCTTACTTACTTTTTCATTATACATAATACTTTCTTATTTAATTTTTTGTTTGTTTCTTTTTTGTTATTGTTTAGCTTTGCTAAGAAGTTCCCTCTTCTTATCCTGCCTGCGATGTTCTCTCGTATCTATGTATACCAAACTGTTACAACAACATTGTAAAGGCAAATATTTTAAAAGAGTAACCATATTAAGTTTCTTGCCGGTTCTTCTCCATGGAAACGACCAACCCGAATCGTGTCAATTTCTTTTCCTCTTCTCGACGTTTTAAAAGTGCCCATTGAGGCCCATGTAAAATAAAAATATTTTGATTTTGTTTGATCTCTGTGTTTTTTTTTAAAGAATAATTTTCCCACACAAGAAATATCTTTTGTATCGTGGTTGCTATAACAAACATGTAAACTCACAATAATAATGAAACAGCCAGGACCCGAAACAACTACCTGTAAATCATCCAAAAATACTTGATTCTACTCAAATTCGCGACAAGCAATGCAATTGCAGTACGAAAACTGAACCGTCGAATTCCTATAATGTTTCTTCTAATATTCGGTAAAACTTCCATGTTGACAAACCTTCGGGCGAAAGCACAAACGTCATTAAATTAACTACAGCAACACAAACTATTTCCAGTATCGTTCTACCTGGTATTTGCTCTCACTCTGTTATTATTTTACCTAGTTACTCATACAGTACAACGTTTACTTCTAGTTTTCCTACCAAGTACACTCATCAAAATTTTGCATCGCTCAACTAAAACCATCAGTGGAGAGTTCAGAAACTGTTCGCAGTTGTTTTTACTGAATAGTGGCCACTTTTGTAGCAGCTTGGCAATTAAAAGTTGCTCTATTTAGGTGCTCCACTTTTAAACTATTTTGTTACTAGGTACTAAAAATTGGATTAGTATTGAGAACTGTACGATTTTTTCATTATCAATTTGTATATAATATATTCTGATTAACGATGTAGCCTTGAGTAGTGTGATAAAAATGTACTGTAAGTGCGTTTACCGTTATCGGTGTAACGGTATACTCTAGGACAGTTCATACAAAATAAATCAAGTACTTAGGTATTCGAAATACCAGAAAATCAGTTAGCTTCTTCATGTATATTTAAGTTTTGTATGAACTTTGTCATAAATATTTAATTTAAATCAATATTATTATTGTACACTCACGGAATGAAAAGGTTCGTCACCTTAGAGCACCTTACTGCAAGAATTATGCCAACATACCAGCGCAAGAAACAGTGCTGCTAACATTTGAATAAAAATGACGTTTCCTATCGAATAAAGGCCTTATTAGACCACCCAATTTTGAGGGACCCTAAACCTAACTAAGAGTGGTGTAATAAGACTTAGGGAGTTAGCGTCCCGATTAAGGGCGATCGGGTCATCCCGATCTGCCTAGCTCCCTAAGCGCCCTGCAGATTGGGTAATGTAATAACGTTTAGGGCGGTTAGGGAGCTCAGTTGCCGCGCGACTAGTGCGTAGAGTGGTCGTAAGTGAGTAGCGCGAAGCGGCTATTCGTTCCGTCGCCTGGCGCGTAATTTTCTAATACTTACGATGGCGTGCAAAAGGAAAAAGAAGTTTTATTGTGCATATTAGACATGTACAAAGACATGCCGTATTTATGGCAAAAAGAACATAAAGGTTACATGAATAAAGACATGCGAGCTTTCGATACTGACGACGGCATAATGTAGCGACCATACGTTTATCTGTCTAGACATTCGCGTATAAAACGAGTAAGGGCCCAATTCGCAGAGAAGTGTAATAAGCGCCGCACTAACTAGGGTACACGCCCACCCTGGATGCAGGGCCCTTCATATCGGGTAGTGTAATAAGCGTTTAAGGTTTTGCTTGTTTTTCCATCCCGTCAATATTACAAAATTTAATAAAACAACAGTAAAATGACAACTATAAAATAAAAAGTAAAAGTTAATTTCTTGACAACTTTTAAGTGGCGACACTGTCGCGCTCAAGTTACCCATCTGCATCTACAAAACGTGTTAGTCCTGCAACTGTTCGTTGAAGTCGGCATTACTATGCATTGGCACGACCGCCCATATCAATGCTGTCGATATTGAAGTGCATATCGCATTATATTAGAGGGAAGTATCTATTGGAATTAGTCTGTCTTGTTTATTAGGTCATTTCTGTTGTTTGTGAAGGGGGGGGAGAAAATAATGGTTCGCTATTTCCTTCGTTTATTTATCTAGCACACAGCTCGTGATCTAGTTCACGGGGATTTAGTTTAAATCCCTATTTTGTTTAAATTACCCCTTCAGGGTTGGATTTAAAAAATCTTAAAAGGCTTGTTTTATCAATTTTGTTGATAACCCGATATGCGATGTTTCAAATAAACTGGGTAAAAATGGAATTTTTCATACTGAATTTCATCCCATATTTTACCCCCGTTGGGGATGAATTAAAAAAATACGTATTTATTGCACACCTGTTTTTTTTTGTTTTAGCGTGGTAATAAATTAATATGATCAAATGAGTCCTCCCACCCCGGGCAGGTCGGTGAGGACACGTCGGTGCACTGCCCAAGCTGGGCAGTCTTGCACCGTATGCTCTACTGTGTCCTCCGGGCGATCTTCGCAGTGGTGGCAACCGGGCGTTTCCTCCTTCCCTATCAGACACAGGTACCTCCCGAAACTTCCGTGTCCGGTGAGGACCTGCGTCACCCGATAGGTCAGGACGCCGTGATGTCTCTCCAGCCACTCCTCAAAGAGGGGTCTTACCGCCGCGATTGCGGCGTGCCCGATTTATTGCACACCTGCGTTATTTAAGGAACGATTATCAATTACTTTTTTTTGTTATTTTTGTCTTGTTTCGTTAGTCAAAATTGACGAAAATACGATTCTCTAAAATTTAATTTACAATGCGTCACTTCTAGGTAAAATAATATGTATCATACATATTATACATTGAAGTTCTGACGTCACGAAATTGGTTTTTTTTTTCTGGATAGCTTTTTTTCCTTTTGTTGCCCTATCAGATGTACTCGTAAGTACATAACAGCAAATCACATTTTATTCTTGCTGGATTTAGAGCTGATTTCACCGTGCGATACGTAATCGAGTGTCAGTTGAACTCGGTGTACGCTTGACAGTCGATTAGTTCGTGTCTCGACATTTAATGTGAAAAATACCTGCTTGATTAATTTGAAATGACGAGGGTTTGTTGTTGATCGTTTTATTAGGTCATCGATGGATTAATGTATTTGTAAAAAATACCTGTTAAAATTACTTAACAATATCTATCGTCACCATATTAACATCAACTGCAGGACTTTGACTACTGGACTTAGACCGGTTAGAAGCGGTTTGCACCCAGAGTGATCCTGTGATCTTCATGAAATCGCATCATTATAATATTATTTTGTAAAGAAAATGAACATAATTATGGTTCTCTGTAATATCTTAATTATTTTATAAATGAAATAAATACCAGAACGGCAATTACCTGACATCACGCGGGCAAAGCCCACATAAGCAAGTGTTTACATAAGTACTCCTTATTTGACCATCCTTTCCAACTAACTAACACAAAACGTATAACGAAAGATCAACTAAAGCATAAAACTCTTATCTCCAACTACTTTCACGTCAAAATTCACTCACACCTTTTACCCAAAACCCTAATTAACCAAACAAAATAAACCTTGACAAAGTATAATTACTAACCGGCACAGTTTAACAGCAGTTAAGTTAACTATGCATAAATTAAACTTAGATTAATGAAATTACCGTACATGGTGGGACCGTGCTGTTGCATAATTTGTTCTCAATTTGAATTTATAGTCGGGGACCCGTAACATATTGTTTTGTTAGGCAGTCTAGAACTATTTGATTACCTAACCTAGTTTTGATGTTGTTTAGGCGAAATTATGTGTTTTTAGCATTATATTTTCAACAAACTGGGTACACATTTATGACTATATAATGAGAGCAGTGGTGGCCCAGTGGCTGTGCGTATTTACTTTGTGTAATTTATTTCATAACCACTGCTCTCAAAACTAAAGGGAATTTTTCTTTGGAAATCAATACGTCTTAGAACTAAAAAAAAATGGAAATCTTTGGATATCTACTAACCCATACTGAGCCCACATGGTGTACCCGATTGTTTTTAACATATTCTATGTTTAATATTTTTAAATATTAAACGCATTAACGCATGCGTAGCGAATTTCAAAGATTTACTTAGGAAAGGAAAAAAATCGATCCGCGGGCAGGATTCCAACCCACGACCTTCGGATTCAGTACATCCGACGCTCATTTCCAACCGAGCCACCGAGGATCTTACCTGCCGCGGCGAATTCTTCCTTCCATTTCTAACGTCTCATGGTGACGTTCAGCGCCATCTATTGTAGAGTATTAGAAGGTCGTGGGTTCGAATCCTGCCCGCGGATCGAATTTTTACTTTCCTAAGTAAATAGTCTATGTTTCTTTCACAGAACAACAAAACACAGGAAGACGGATAGGAGAGAAAATCCTTCTGATGGATTTGAAAATTATCGTAAGTACATAAAAATGTAGATACATAATATTTAAACCTATTCGAAGCTAAGGCATTTTTTTACCAGTTACTCGTCCGCCCGATCACATGCTTTTGGCGAAGCAGATGTATAGGCAGAGAAGAGTGAGGCAGTGGCGAGCGACAGTCATGTGCGCAGACAATGGATTTCATACAAGCCAAATCCAACATAAGTTTCCTTTCATCGACCGTGCGTACAAGTGATGTAATAATCGCCTTCGTATAGTCAAGTGGTATTTATCGGACGGACATTGCCATTGTTACAGCCATCGACGCTCTTGAGTCTGCCACCATCGCTCTTCTGTTTACCGCCGACACGTTCATGCTTACCGTTGAAGCTTTGTCGCATGCACGCTACGCGTTGACGGCTGCCGGCGACGCTTTCCCAACTAATTCTGACGTTTTGCTGTCTACCTTCAACGCATTGACGGCTGCTGGCTATATATGCAATAGTTTTTTCTGTCAATAAGTTGTCGCTCGTCTATCTGAAGCCTAAAACTCTTTGTTCTTGGTCCGCCATCCAAACTCTTTAAAGAGAAAATCAAACAAAATACGGCTTCATTTCAACTTCGTTGAAAACAATGAAACTTTGAAAGTTTAATGAATTTTGTTATGTATTTCAGAAGTCCAGTTTGTAAGACACAAAAGGGATCTAGGATCCGGTAATATAATTATCACTCAGCATTTTAGTGAGAAGATTGTCACTCCTGGTGAAGAGGTAAGATTTTTTTTATTATTTTTATACTGATAATCTGCCGCGACTTCTTGCACGCGAATTTCGAACATGTATCTAACTCTAACTCTTTGAATTACTGTTACTGGCGGAAAAAAATCCCATAAACCTGGTTCTGTATGGGATATTTTTGGAAAAGCATTTGGAGTAACGAAGTTTCATGCAAACTATCGACACCATAAACACCGTATAGGGCTCAGATCAAAGAAATAGGCAGATAGAACGCTCAGAACACGTGAGTGGGTCCAACAAAGTTAATACAAAATCAAATCGAATTACATTCCATAATGTTTTCTTTGTTTTTGAGAGACACGTGACGGCATATTTTGGCAAACAACAATAACGACGCGCAGCTTGGTACGACGCGTAGCTTGGTACTGTCGCGACTTTGTATTCGATTTTGATTTTGTATTAACTTTGGTGGAACCACTCGCGTGTTCTGAGCGCTCTATCTGCCTATTTCTTTGATCTGAGCTATAGGGTCGAATTTCACAAAATTCCATCTTAGTGAGAACCTGCGTCCTAAAAAAATCCTAATCAAAATTTCCAACCCTCTTCTAGTTATAGTAAACAGATTTCTTCTAGGTCTGCTCACTCCATGATCTTTGTAAAGACTGAAGTCAAGAGTAAACACACATAAAAAAAAAACGCATGTTGTAATTTGCTCTGAAACATGTTTGCCCAAACGTGATTAGTAATTCGTGGTACTATCGAGCCTTAGGCTTCGTGAGACGAAGCTAATAACTATAAATTGCGGTCAGCAATCCGGACGCTAATTGGCAACATAATGGATTTGGTAAAGCAATGCTCAATACCAAAACGTCTTCAGTATTCAAGACATTTATTAATGAAGATACTCTACGATACTCTGACGTCAGTGATGCGTACGTTACAATTTTTGCTGCCGTACGCAACTGACCCGATGACCTGACTGACTCGATGGGGAAGAGAAGTTCTCGAGAACCACGGACCGGAAAACGCAGCGTAGGCAGGCCTCCCACTAGGTGGACCGACGAGATCGTGAGGGTCGCGGGCAACCAATGGATGCAAGTGGCGAATTGTCGTTCGGCGTGGCGGTCTAAGGAGGAGGCCTATGTTCAACAGCAGACGTCTTCCGGCTGACGATGATGATGACGCAACTGACCGTACGCGACTAATGTATTTTTGAATATATTGTCTAGTAATAGAACGACCTCGGCATGGGGCAGGCAATCGGTATTTAAATGCTCATCAATAATTCTTTTTGTATACCAAAATGGACAAATATTCATAAAGTAAAACTCGTTTTATCAAGATTTCAGGGACACCCCGAAATTCGGTTTGGTTATGCCTTTAAAGCCTGTAAACAGATTTAGAGCAGTGGTGGCCCAGTGGTATCGGTCCCTACTTACGAGTTGTAGGTCGTGGATTCGAACCCCACCAGGCGCATTACTTTGTGTAATTTATTTCATCACCACTGCTGTCAAAACGGTGAAGGAAAACATCGTGAGGAAACCGGCATGTCCTAGAACCAAAAATTCGAAGACATGTGACATCTGGCAACCCGTACTGAGCCCGCGTGGTGGATTATGGCCCGCTCCCTCTCACAATAGAGGAGGACTGTGTTCCAGCAGAGTAGGAAAATTATAGGCTGATAATGAAACAGATATAGAAGCCCCGCAGAACGGGGCTTCTCGTCGACTCTGCTTGAGTCGTTTTTCATTTTATTTTTACAGAAAATTGAATATTTCTTCAATACTTTATAATACACAGTTTGATGAGCATTTATACATTCAGTTTTATGTTTTAAAATTGGTACTTTTCTGTCAGGAGTTTAAATATAAGCTTTTTTTAAACCACTTTGTAATAGAAGATCAGTGAAGTTGAGATCTATTGATCAAGTTACTTTCAAGAGTATTTTGAATTCAGTAAGGGACATACAGGAGCAAAAACCACCCTACAGGCCTACAGTACCTACTGTAAAGTTCATCATCAGCCTAGCCTTTTTCCAAGTTTCTTTGGGTCGGCTTCCACCAGAACTAGATGTAGCTAAATGTCAGTATTTTTTAAGAAGTGACTGCCTATCGAACCTCCACAACTCAGTTGCTTTAGTATACGATATCCCACGGTCAGATTGGTTGTCAGATGAAAGAGTTTCTGACTAACAGTAATGACTGTCAAAGATCTATAAATGACAGGCGGGACCAACGGCTTAACGTGCTTTCCGAGTCACTGAGGAAATTCGCTTTGACAGTTGGTCACTCATCCTTAGACCAACCTCGGCAAGGCAAAAGATCGGCCTGTGCGGCTGTTATTATTTAGCCACAAGCGACACAACACAAGCCACAGTCAGTAGTTATAAAAGATTTATTTTTCAGATAAGTCTACAATGTACAGCGACTGCTGACAGACCTCCAAGGTTTATTTGGGAGCGGGACGGTGTTGTCATATCATCTAATACTGATCAGAGGTAAGAGAATCCGAGTTGTCCCCAGTAGTCTTATACCTGCCGGGGTAGCGGGACTGGAACCTAAATGACTATTGAAGAATCACCGTAGATTTTAGTCAGTACGACTTTGACAGTCCCTCCCGTCCCGCCCTGGGCTGGAGGACTCATTTCATGATTTAACCTCGATAAAAAAAAAACAGTTGATTATATTGGAATATTTCTTCTCAATAGACTTATGTAAGTATAGTAGGATTTCACTGGTGTTATACTCGTATTTCTCCAAATATTACTATTGTAACAAAAACAATAAAATATTCGCTGATTTTACTCATAAACTATTACGTAGTCCGAAAGATAGTTATAATAAAAAAGAATGACACACATTTTTTCTTTTGTTACGTAAATCAAAACTAGCGAAAATACAAAGCTTTTACGTCACAAAACATCACTTGGTCGGTACAATTTCACAAGGGTTACGTCACAAATCTCCACTCCCGAATTAGGAAGCGTTTTATCTTTTTCAATATTCACTGAATTAAAAAAAAAAACGATTGATTTCAGTTTATTTTAGAGAAAATTACCATATTGATAGAAGGTAGCAATCAAAGAAAAAAAAAATGCAAATAAAAAGTTTAAGACAGAAACAGAACATCTAGTATATAAGATAACTAAATTCAAGATTACAAACTGTACACTAGTTTTTTTAACACTTCAAAAAAAGGAGGTTACACAATTTGACCATACTATAATATAATTATGCTTTTTTATGTTTGTTTGCGCATGACTTCGATGATTCTGTTTTTGTTGGAAAGAAAATATTTCAAAGATGGTCCCATGATAAGAAAATCAAGGTCTGATGATGGAAGACCAGAGAAATCGAGGGGAACTTTAAAAATCGTAGAGGCGACTAGTGCGTTTATAAGTTTTTTCATTAAGAATTGTAAGCACTACAATTTTGTGATACATGACTGTTAATAGAACATAAACAGATAAATAATCAGTTTATATGCCCGAAATGGATAGAGTTTTGAAATTCTATTATAATATAACTACCAAACATAAACAAAACAATAGAACATTTAGGTTTGCTAGTTCAGGCGTAGCTGTACAAATATACAACATTTATCCAATATGGCGCTCAACTTTTTTCAGTCCGGTGTAAATATTCAGTTGGAATCAATTTTTAGTTTATTATGAGTTCCCAAACAAATAAACAAATTAAATGCTCGCGTGGGTTTTAAAAGATTATTTGGATCGTATGTAGAGTATGTTAATAAAAGACCAGGATCTACGTTAGGGTTGGTAGAACTCCCGGATCGAAGGCGCGTCGTGTTCCCCGTGTGATTCAAAGAACTTTCAGCAATCTGACAGGGCGTCCCTTAGAGGACCAAAGCCATCCGGGGTCGCGAGACTGTCCTATCAGGTAACCTTAACCCCGAAACGCAAAGGGCTATTGAAGTAAAACGTGCTTTTATTTTTAACGTGGAATTATGCGCCAAGCTGGCGACTTACGACTTATACTAGGTAGCACTGGCCAGCACTGCTCACCATGATAATGATTATGAGATTGTAAATGTCCATGCGGCAGTTTGCCGCATGCCCAATGAGCTGTGGGCCAAAATAACCACTTTGTGGAGCCCTGACACAGCCAGAAGGCGCCGCGGCAGACCTCGTAGAAGGTGGCGGGACGAGCTTGATAAAACCTATGACCAGTGGTCCACTTTGGCCCTGGATCGTGAAAACTGGAAGTCATAGGGAGAGGCCTTTGCTCAGCAGTGGGATGATGTAGGCTAGCAGTATCAGTATCAGGAAAATTCCATGACCCAGGAACACTTCGTCTTGGTAAGACTGTCCTTTCATGTTGCAGGTACACCCTAGGTCAAATGATGTCACCATCCGGAGTTGGTGTGGTCTCACAGCTCAATATATCCAGGTCTCGAGTTGAAGACGGTGGTTTGTACACCTGTTTAGCATTTGAAGGGGAATCCAGCACAGGACATTCGGCTAGGATTGATGTTTTTGGTAAGTTACCAAAAATATTCACCTACACATACTCGTAGCTCATAAAATTTGCAAGTATAAGTGGCAATGAGTAGACAACATCGCTCGTAGAACTGATAACTGATGGGGAAGAAAAGTTCTCGATTGGCGACCACGGACTGGAAAACGCAGCGTAGGCCTCCAGCTAGGTGGACCGACGACATCGTGAGAGTCGCGGGCAGCCGATGGATGCAAGTGGCGAATTGTCGTTCGGCGTGCCGGTCTAAGGGGGAGGCCTATGTTCAGCAGTGGACGTCTTCCGGCTGATGATGATGATGACCAAAAATTTTGTTTTGATCCCATGAAATATAAAGAGAAAGCCATCTAAAAACTATCGATAAAGCTCATATGACGATCAAACAATGTTGTTTTGTTTTTCAGGACCACCTTACATCAGATCACTACCGCCAATAAAAGTTCAAAGTGGAGAATCATTGAAACTGAGGTGTCCTTACTATGGATACCCAATCAGGTACGTTTAAATTCCTCTCTTCCCCCGGATCGCCTCAAGGTGTAGACGTGCCCACAACCCATTTTTAACAGTTAATATAAAATAAAATTCAATATCAAAATAATTAATTCGCATAAAAAAATAGGAGTGCATTTAGAGGAGGTTTACTACAAAGAAGTGCCGCACGCGTACGTGAGTACCGAAAAATCAAGTGACAGCGCATGCTGATGGTGCCCTGGTACCTCAAGTGATTCGTCTAATACAAGGTACTGTGACTCATCAACACTCACTAGCCGACGGGCGCGAGCGTACGAAAGAGACAGAAGTAAGAAGCTGAGCTACGCCCCAGTATAAACGTCACTAAGTGGATGACGACGCGACAGCTGCTAGCGTACGTGACAAACTTCCACAGTTTATTGTCTCCTAGTACCTCATCGGGCTACTCATATTTTTTTTTTTTTTTTTTTTGACGCGCAAAAGACTGAACATTATAAATCTCGCCTTATTACGTCATTACATATTATTATTTGGAATCTTTTTGTGTGCGTAAGCGCCGCTAAGCGACATAGAGAATTGCGATAAATGCGTGCACCTCTACACTTAATTAACCCCTGGTACTGGAATGAGCTACACAAAACGAAAGGATTCGGAGTTCAGTTACTAAGCAGATGACAATAACCAGCGTACTTGATAAACTTCTATAGTTTATTATCTCCTAGTACCTAGCCTACTGCTAATGCTCTGACGCGCAAGAAAGAGGACTCGGAATAATATAAAACGCGCCTCAGTGCATATTTAGATTCCTATTGTGTGCGTATGCGCCGGGTAACAGCCGGGTATCAGACTTGAGATAACTATATAAACTTACTCCTACACTTTATGGTCTCCTGGTACCGGGTTGAGCTACAAAAGGGTCTGGAGAAAACTATAAATTTTTGAGACTGACCCAACCAACTGTTACTACGCGTACCGTTATTATACCCTGGTACTGGTAATGGATCACTCACTGAACAAATCATTATCTGAGTCAAATATCGCCATGTGCACTGATGCTCCACATACTCCACCTAACTTTGTATCCCAACAACGGTACAAGCGAGCGCGAGAATTCGACTACGATTCTGACTTTAGCACCTTCAAAGAAGAAGTCAAGACGCTCATATCATCGTTGATCACGAAACAAAGCGAGGAAATAAAAAAAATCTCTTCTACTTTATTGGAAATTAAGACCACAAATACTAGTATAGAAAACTCCATAGCCTTTCTCACCACTCAAAATGATGAGCTGAGGAAGAAGATTGAGGTGATTGAACTAAGGGTAAAGAAGGATGAGGAGTACATAATCCAACTAGAAGATAAAATCGAAGATCTTCAACGAGGAAGTCGTAAAACAACGATAGAGATAAAAAACGCACCAAAAATCCAAAGCGAAACTAGAAGTGACTTAATAAAAATGGTTACACATTTGTCAAATGAGACTAAATGCCCTATCCATCAAAATGAAATCAAAGACATTTTCCGAATCCCAAACAAACGCAGCGAAGTTAAAAATGGACCGATTGTCGTCGAATTAGCATCATCGATATTAAAAAGTGACTTTTTGAAATCGGCTCGCACGTACAACAGAGGAAACAGAGATAAATTATGTGCAAAACACCTAGGATTCACTACTAATGAATACACCCCAATCTACGTTACTGAACAGCTAACCACCAGGGGTGCGCGCTTATATTTTCTTGCCCGCGATCTAGTTAAATCCAAAGCGTACAAATACTGCTGGACTTCCTTTGGCCAAGTCTTCGTCAAAAAGGATGATGCCTCTTCAAAAATTATAATAAGGAGCGAAATGCAAGTTACAAAACTTATGCAACAGATATGACTATTAGTGTTAGTACTAGTGCTAATTAATCCTTACGTCACACATTGTATAAAATATAAACATAATAGTCTCTCTTACCGTTATTTGTTAAATTCTATTAGATCTAAGGTTATTATTAATATGTTAAAATTAGTTTTCACTGTATTGTTATTATTACTAATTAGATTAAGGAGTATAATTTATGTAATTATAACGCACACACACACAATCGAAACATACACTATTCAACCTTTCATACAGGTCATTTCATGCACATCACGTACAAAAGCACGCGTAGACAAAATCACAGGATTAAATATCACAAATTGTAATGTTCACTTTGCATTTCTGTGTGAAATTATGTTAATGAGATATTCAATCTTTCTTTATGGATAGTACACAAACAATAGCGCAAGCAATTGATGAATTAGCTATAGCGCAAGCTAGCGAATATCAAATCCAACATTTTACTCAAAAGTTCAGTACTCGAAGCTCAGATTTTACCATTGTATCGCAAAATATTAGAAGCATTTATAGTAATTTAGATGATCTGCATATTACTTTGTCTCAATTTGGGTTTGATATAGATCTTTTAGTTTTAAGTGAATGCAGGCTTGATGTAAACAAACCGATCCCTAATATTAGCAACTATTTGTCATTTTCTACCAGTAACCACTTGAACCGATGTGATGGAGTAGTGGCATACGTAAAAAATACGCATAAAGTTAATGTCAAAGAAATCACATTGACACACGCATCGTGTTTACAAATCAGCATGCCCAATCTTATAGTGCTCGGTATTTACCGTTCTCCATCAAACGGTAATGCCGAAAACTTTGTGAATTCCCTTGATAAGCACTTGGAATCCTTGCGGACAGTTTCAAATATCATAATAACCGGTGATATAAATATAAATATTATCTGTAAATCTACCGAACAAAGTCACGAACGTATGAATAGACTCAGCTATCTAAACATGCTCTCAATGCACGGTCTGTTACCAGGACATTATCTACCAACCCGAGGTGTAAACTGTCTAGACCATTTTATTATGAAATTAAATAAAATAAAAAAAACTGCCTCTATCGCCGTAATAAATACAACGATAACTGATCACTTCATGATATTTCTCAAGCTAAGTGACGTAGAAAACAAACATAAACCCTCTAAATTTAAAACTAAGATAAATTTTGAAAAAGCGCTTGTTACATTGAAAGAGAGTAGAATTTTTGAGTCAAATCTAGTGAATGATCCTCTTATGCTAACCGAACTACTTATAAGTCAAATTAAAAACTGCCTAAGTCAAAATACAACTACAACTTTGGTTCCAAGAAATAAACGTATAATAAAACCATGGATAACTACAGGAATCCTACGGTGTATACAAAATAGAAACAGAATGCAAATGAAGGTGCGGTCTGATCCCTCAAATTCTATCTTAAAAATTACCTATAGGAGATACCGCAATTACTGCAACAACTTGATTAAAAATCTGAGACGTAAATATGATAAGGAACAGCTACTATATGCAAGTAAAAATACTAAACTAATGTGGAATACCATAAACAATATCACAAACCGTAAATCGAATAAATGTCAAAATCTGGAATTATTAGAAATAAAACACACCACACAAGACTCGGTAAATGAAGTTAATAACTATTTTTCAAAAATTGGTAAATCGCTAGCAGAAGAAATTCGCAGCAATAATAATCTATCACAAATTCAGGATAGTCTCGATGATGTTACAGCACGGGTCTCTTCTTTTGTGCTTTTAGAAACAGATCCAACGGAAGTCTACAACATACTAATGAGTTTGAAATCTGAGAGTGCACCAGGATGGGACAATATACCCACAAAATTCTTAAAATTATCACATGAGGTAGTTGTACCAATAATTTCACAACTAGCAAATCTGTGCTTTAGGCAGGGGATCTTTCCATCTGCCTTGAAAAAAGCTGTTATTACACCTGTACATAAGGGTGGAGACAAAGATGATGTAAATAATTATCGGCCAATATCAGTGCTTCCTGCAATTTCAAAAATTTTAGAAAAATTAATAAATATTCGATTAATAAACTACCTTAACAAATATGGTATTATATCCAGTTCTCAATACGGTTTCAGACAAGGATTATCAACTGAAGATGCAGTTCTAGCGTTAACCTCTCATATTGTGAACAAAGTGGATACAGGAAGAAAGTGTCTAACAGTTTACCTTGACATAAAAAAAGCATTTGATACGGTCTCAGTCCCCATCCTTGTGCGTAGTTTGGAAGCTTTAGGCATTCGGGGAAACCCACTGTCTCTGCTTACAGATTATCTTAAAGATAGGAAACAGTGTGTTAGGATAGGGGAGTACACGAGTGAGGAGGCTAATATCAGTTTTGGTGTCCCACAGGGCAGTGTTCTGGGCCCAACCCTATTTCTCATATATATTAATGGCCTTTGCCATATGAAAATTGAAAACGGTCGGGTATTCTCTTATGCTGAAGACACAGCCGTTGTTTTTACGGGAGATACATGGAGCGCTGTGTATAAGTCTGCTGAAAGGGGCCTTGCGAGGATTGCTGGTTGGTTGAACTCCCATCTATTAACACTGAACACCTCGAAAACCAAATACATTGCATTTACAAAATATAATAATTCTCAACCGGGGTCTAACTATTCTCTAAGGATCCATAGCTGCAATGATCCTTCGGGTATTAATGGAAATTGTAATTGCAGTGAAGTGGAAAAAGTCTATCACATTAGGTACTTAGGTGTTGTGGTCGATCAACGTTTATCTTGGCACACACACATAGAAGTAGTCATGGGCCGAACAAGAAAGCTCATATGGGTCTTCAAGACATTGCGACATGTGACTTCTAAGGACCTCTTAAAGCAGATTTACGTCTCTCTAGCCCAGTCAATCCTAATGTACTGTATACCAGTATGGGGCGGGGCTACCAAAACAAAATTCCTAGAACTGGAGCGTGCCCAGCGATCTCTTCTGAAAGTAATGCATCTAAAACCATACAGATTCCCAACTGAAAACCTATATGCACTAAGCGACATTCTAACGGTCAGAAAGCTGTATACGCTACGAGCTATTTTGAAACTCCATAAAACACTACCTTATGATCCTGGATCCCAAAAAAAGAGGAGGAATTATGTAGTAGCACATGTTGTCTCAGCTAAAACAACTTACGCAGAAAGACAATATACTAGACAGTCTGTAAACCTGTACAACAAAATAAATAAATGTTTGAACATTTACGCAATGACACTTAGAGAGTGTAAAAAAACACTAACAGACTGGCTGAAAAGCAAGACTTACAATGACATAGAAGCACTCTTACAAACATCTCGATAAAGCTAACCTTGATACATAATACACACATAGGTGTCGCGCACATATTATATACACACACGTGCACACACACACACACGTGCACACACACACACACTCACACACACACACACACACACAGGCATAAATATTATTTCGCTGGATTTATAATTGTAAGTTTACTTTTTTCTCATATTTTTTTTTTCTTATTATTGTTATATTATACCTTGTTCATTCTCACTTTGTCAGTTAGGAAGAGGGGGGTTTCCTAGCACAGGTATAACAATACTTAAAAGGAGACCCCTGCGTAAGATAATTTTCTTGTAAATGTGAAAATGAAATAAATGGTTTTTTCTTTTCTTTCTTTCTTAAATGTTGTCTCAAATATAACCTAGGCTAGCCGTACATCTCCTGATTTACCCGACGTATCTGTCTGATAATTATTATAGCTTATAAGCAAAACTGCTAATTTATGGCAAAAATGGTCAAAGTAATACCCGTCTGATGCCTGCCTTCTGCATGTGCTCAAAATCAACAAATCAGAAACGAGGCATATCCGAGTATTCAACTGTGCGAGCTAGGCATATACGTAAGAATTTAACCGAGTGATCTGTCTGACAATCGCAGTTGAAACCTTTAATAGCTAGCCGATGAGCCCTGGCTGGAAAACAAAAAAGGAACATACCTACCGGACGGATATATCTTTGCCTGTTCTTGTCATATACGTTGACTCTCTTCCTTCTCTCTCTTCATCCAATATTAAAGCAATCACGACTGAGAAGACACTAGCCATGAGTTTTTCAAAGCACGAGTTTCGGAGTATATGACCACCTACATAAATTATTATACATCATTTTTAATGTAGAGACTGGCCTTTCGCTCCACAAAAATAAAAATATTTTACACCAACCATTAGTTTATACATTTTTGTTACTACAACTACAAAATTCCACACTACAAAAAAAAGATTGCTGTGTATTTAGTCCATCGCATTGTAGTTAATACAGAATGACAGCACAAAAGCCTGCCAATCCAAAATCGATGACTGGGTTGTTATTTATTTTGACCTTTCCATCTGTTTCGAGTATACGTTAATCCTCCTCCACATTACTTCATGTGTTATTCAGTATTGATTTATTAACATTTCCAAATATAGTTTTGATTTCCGAGAAAGGCAAATTGGCAACGGGTTTGTTTCCAGGAATCTCTCATTACTGTTAGGCTTGATTTGGGTAGTTCTTCGAAATTTGATTCTTTGACTGATTCATATGGTCAAATTTTAATTTCACTTTCAGCTCAGTAACACATGTTCATATGAAAATAGATATTCCAAGTAACATTTATTTGTTTGAGGGACTTCTTTTTACAAAGTAGTTTTTAAGACATCGACGTTTAAAAATTTTGTGCCCAGATGAATCAGAATTTTTAACAGATGTAAATAAAAATGGGCTTTGTAATAAGAAAATAATCATAATATTATAACAACAATATTTTTTTTTTATAAAACAATTAATTTATTAACAGTGATCATATTATCAAGGAAAAAATCTGGTCAATTCAACAATAAAATTCTTGTTTTTAAACTAACAATTACAGAAATAAATACTTACAGAAAAGCGAGAATTTTGTTATAAATAGGTACCAGAAAGTTATTTTAATGATACGTTATAATATTCTCTCTGTTTACTTTTTCTCTCTATTTTTTCAAATATAATTCTTTCATTTCTAATTTCCACGCAGCATACTTGCCTGGAACTTTTCTTATTTTCCATCTTAGAAGGATGAAAAATTCGTACGTTCTGTGAGTCTCTTTTTCTCATAGATATATTCTGTTCCATCTTTTCTACTATTGATAGTGGCATTGTTGTAAACAGCAATATAAAATAAAATAGATAGAGTTTGACTTATTAATGAATAAAAACCGAAGAATAATGTTAAAATTATGTCACACACACTCTACTGACATGAAAAAGTAAAATAACGTAACAAAAGTGCTCTTTTCTGGCTGGAAAAGAGGAAAACTAATTTATTTTCAGATTCATATGGGTTTTTGAACATATAAATCAGGCACAGATGTATCATGATTTTGCCTTAAATCATCCTTAACTCATCATTCATACAGACTTCAGTATTAACATTTTTCTACACGAATCTGTAACCCAAAAGCATCACACGATACTCAGATTAAAGTCTTAAAACAGCAAAATAAAATTAATAAATTAGGCATTGTAATCAGCAAGGTACCTAAACCAAGCACAGATGAATCAGACATTTACCAGTGTTTCACCAGGTTCTAAGCCAACCAGCCTCATGTCCGCCTTCTAGCACGTCCGTTGTACGACAGGTTTCTCCCCACGTGGGATCCCAGACTCTCATAATTATTCCTCGACCAAGTACAGTCAAGCAAAGCTTACTCCACATGAATCAGTATTATACGCCGGACATTTCTTATTTACTTAATTAAAATTACACTAACGTAGTTATATGTAATATGTATTTTTTTTGTAAGAGGTCAATTAATTACCTTTCGATATAACTATAATTTATATTGATGAATCAAAAGGAAAATGCGACATCGACCATTTTGTTCCGGAAAATGGGAAACGGACGCCCTATATGAATCAGGAGAACAGACTTCAATTTTTTTATTTTGTATCTAGATAGCTACTATTAAAAAAATAGAATTTGTCCCAGGTAGAGCTAAAGCTAAACTGTACAGAAAAAAATATTACATGCCGTTTTGTTAGTTGGTTACAGAAATATACCCACAGACATCGAAAATTTTGTCTCTGAAGAACTACCCATTTATACCATTGGCAATATGCATAGTAGTATATAAATCTATAGTCTATAGAAATTACGTGACTTCAAACGTAGCTATTTATCAAAATGTCAACGGGATAATATGTGGATAGATTTTCCACTGCGTGGTTGATATTGCTGTGAAAACTGTTACAATGAATTCAGGCATTAGAAATCTACTAGCATAGAAAATTAATTACAAAATTCCGAAAAAGTAGAAATTAGCAAAAAGGCCGGTTGCGTTTATTATACTCAGCGTCACTCTTCCGTGGCCCTATAAGCCACCTTAGACGGTACCTGAAGATCATAACACATCATATTTGTTGGAGTTTTGTAACTACGCACTAAGCGTTTCAAAACAACTTTTATAATGCGGACAGCAAAGGAGTGAAACTCTCTGCCTGCTTCTGTGTTACCGAACCTATAAAACTCTAATCTCTTCAAAGTCAGAGTGAACAGGCTTCTTCTGCGTAAGCTCGCTCCATCGTCGAACTTGTCTTAGTCATTCCTGACCTAGACCAAGGTCAAGAACAAACTAATAACACATTTAAAAAAAATACACTTCGGCTATAAGATAGACCTTTTCATTACGGTCCAAATATTCTTTTATTACATAATTACTTTTGAATTCCAGCAAACTAGAATGGGAACACAAAGGCAAGAAAATCATCAGCTCCACATTACCCCAACATTCGAGATATAAACGAACATACGCAACCACTTCTAGTAACAGTAAGAACACAAGAAGAAAACGTAAGAAAAGACAGCTCTTTGAATCAGGAGCTGATGGTATACTGAATATAGCAAGAGTTGTCAAAGAAGATAGTGGAGATACTTATACCTGTATACTTTATAGTCCATCAGGAGAAATGGCTAAAAGGTAAGGATGACGTAAAAATATTTGCCCAAACCTTACTTTCTAAAATAATGTGCTCTGATTTTTTTCGTAATAGTTGGGCCAAATTACCTAAGCGTTTTTTCGTTTTCTAGTTCATGGTGTTTACATATTTTTATTATTTAGGTATTCAATTGAAAACAATCTTTGCTTACACAAAACAGTCCAACTGACGTTGATCTTTGAATATTTCTCAGGTCATTTGAAATTCAAGTTGTGGAAGCACCAGAATTAGACGAACTCCGAGTTGGTACTGGACTCAAAGAAGGTCAGATAGTTCAAATTACGTGCAATATTGTTGGAGGCGATCCACCTATTTATTTTTCTTGGCTAAAGGATGGGAAAAAACTTCCTGCAACTTTGAAGGTGAGAAAGTGACTACTAGATACAATGACACCTACTGCATACAAATTAAAATCCAAATTTTGAAATAGCAAATAAATTACTGTACACAACAATGAGGAATTTGGAAATGTTACCAAATCACTAATAACAACTTAAGGATCTGTACAATATCATACATTAAAGGACCAAGTGTGTCCCCTTGAGTAACTCCATCATTTATTTCCAGATAACAGAAAGAAGTTCAGAGTTATTTAGCGTGTTGATAATCAAGCGAGTTTCTTTAGAACATTGCGGAAAATACACTTGCATAGCAACTAACCATGTTGGCAAAGTAAACCAGACTGCGGATCTTTTTATCAACGGTACGTATTCTTTAAGTAGTCAAAAGCTTAACTCAAATCGAAATCTGGACATTAAAGTAATATAAATGAAATTGAATGTAAAAAATCCTTTAGCACTCAGTGCTTGACACATTTTCATTGATTGGCAAAAATGATATAATCTAGAGTTTACAAAAGCATTAAACTAGTGATCCCACCTGGCTTTGCGTCATGTTTAAAGCATTTAAGACAAATGCTTGTTGTTAAATTGATTACTCAACATTTTTTTTCAATGTCTCGAAATTAAAATACACTGATAATTAATGATTGACAAAACAATACCTACTGATTTAATTCATCAAGTATATTGTTTACATAGATTTATAGTTATTATTTGTATTAAGTGAACAGTGAATCTCCTCAAGTTATTCTCTATTACGCCGTGGACTGCATCATAGTGAACAGTGAACGAAATTTAGAAATGCATACCATTGCTTTTACAAACAGCAGATTTTAAAACCCAAATTGTTTCACAGTTGCACCAAAATGGATAGAAGAACCAACAAACACATCGTTGCTATTGGGACAACGAGGCGTAGTGTATTGCAATGCAAACGGTTACCCGACGCCACAGATACATTGGATGAAAAGGGATGGTACGTTGAAATATTTACGCACGATCAATTATTGAATACTCTCTGGCTTTGGGTTCGGTTTGTCCCCAATGGTATTGGAACACTGGAATTTGTGCTCTTGGATTTCAATATTTGAGTTGATGAATATTAAACTTTGTAAGTCTCTATTACGAATCGAATCGATTTATGCATGTATTATCAAGAGTTCTTCGTATTTTAGAGTGGGTTACAAAACATTGGTTTGAGTTTTGATTTTATCGTGAGTAAAATACGATATATTATTTCAGACGTCACAGTAATGTAAAGTCCCTAAACCAGCCATAATGTACTCACAATAAAGATATTTAAAATTACTAGTTCTGAATTCTGTATTATTCTTGACTATCAACGATCCAATTTATATTAGCCAATAATAGTAGATGTTTAATAGAAAGAAAGAAGAAAGAAAAACGTATATATAAATAGTATATATAAATAGTTTCAAGAAGTGAAGTATTAGCCAAACGTACGTCTTAGTTTTAGCATCAGTAAAACCAATAATCTTAGTTTCTAACACTATCTTATGAATATTTAAAATATTTATTATTTGTTTCGAATTTCTTAAGCTTCCCCATTGTTGCAAGTTCCATGATTAATAATGTTACTGCCGTTTTTAAGTTCTAATACTTACCTAGTATTTTCTTCACTTTTCTAGCTACCCTAGGTATATGGCGTCCAGTCCTCGACTTAGCTGGTGGTGGTGTCATGAGCTATCCTAACGGTACCCTCATTATTGAAGTGGTATCATTATCTGATGAAGGCATGTACGCGTGCAACGTTGAGAACGGGGTTGGCGATGCATTGAATAAGAATTTGTGGATCAGTGTTAATAGTAAGTATTTTTTTTAAGATCCATTAGCATAATCACCTAATCCTAGTAGGTAAATAATGTCCGAACATGATCCAGCGATACTCAATGAATAACTATAATAAAATACAAATTTAGTTTAATTCACTGCTTGGAGGCAATAGGCTGAAACCCTACAATAGGACTTATATCAGCCAACTGCCGTCTACTACTGAACGTAAGCTGCCTCCAAAGAGCGCCAACCATGCCGTTCTTAGGGAGTCCGTATGCCAGCCACTTTCTCAAAATCTACGGTCCATAGTGCCACAGGGCATGTAGTATGCCCTGCGGCACGATGGACCATACATGGCAGGCCGACTTTGCTCAAAAATCAAAATCATAATGAAAACATTTATTTCAAGTAGGCCAGTTACAGGCACTTTTGAATTGTCATAGGCAATCAAAGGAATATTATTAAACACTACAAAAGTTATGGTGCTACAGTCCCAGTCACAAGACATAAAAACTGTGAAAGTACCGTAGATTCCGGACCGTTCCAAGAAGTAGATCTCTGTGGAGAAAAACGTGCAAGAAACTCCTGCTGATTATACACGCTACGTAATAATACGAGTACTTCACCACAGTCACATCACTTACTAACGGGCAAAACTAACTGGCTGCCGAAGATTTGTCAAAAACACTTCGTCGCAGCGTTATAATAAAATTGCTTTTGGGTCGATGCTATCACAGGTAATATAATACTAAAAAAAAAAACGAAAGATCAATTCATTCGTAGGCAATAACATGTTTTTATATAGGGTTGACAAAATGTGCGTGCTTTAATATTTGGTCAATCAATCAAGTTGATCGATTAGTAGGTAGATACAGTATGCTCGGGTTGAAACATGAGACGTGTTTACTGTTCTCCTATTTCATAAGTTATTACGATGTAATGAGCCTCACTTACTAGCGAATTGTTTTGATAATACGAGTAGTACGTAATGTAGTGGCTGTATCGGGCATGCGGGCGGCGAGTTCATGGGCTGGCCCACCGACTTCATGTCACGCAGCGTGCTATGGAAAGGTTGGGGTCTGATTAAGGGATAAAAAGGGATAAGATCTGCTTGGGGTCTCATTAAGGGATAAAATCCGGAATGAGGTCTTACGGCATAAGACCAAAGTTACAGATATTGTCCAAATCTGTAGCAAGCTGAAGTGGCAATGGGATGGTCATGTCTGCCGCAGAACCAACGATAGGTGGAGTAGGAAGGTTCTCGAATGGAGACCGCGTGTAGGTAAGCGTAGGGTGGGACGCCCCCCGGCAAGATGGACCGATGACTTGAAGAAGGTGGCTGGCAGTGGCTGGATGAAAAAAGCGGGAGATCGTGCGCTGTGGCGCTCCCTGGGAGAGGACTATGTCCAGCAGTGGACTGTAATAGGCTGAAATGCTGATGATGATGGGCGGCGAGTAATGGGTAACTCACTGTCCGACCATGGACCATGCCCGGGTCGACCGCGCTTTGTGTCCCATGCGCGCCTCAAAGAGTATCAGCGTATTGACGGGGCCCCACTACAGAGGGTCAATGCCTGCTGGGTCTAAAGGGCTATTGAAGGACACCGTGGATTTTAGTCAGTAGGTAGAAGTCTGACAGTCCCTCCCGCCCTGCCCTGGGTGGGAGGACTCATTTGATGATTTTACCACGCTAAAAATGATGGAGGGATGACAATCGTGTGACTAAGAGAGTGATGAGTATGAATGTTGATGGATGGAGAGGAAGAGGAAGGCCAAAGAAGAGATGGATGGATTGTCTAAGGAATGATATGAAAGAAAAAGGATCAGATGATACTATGACGTGTGATAGGGGAGAATGGAAGAAAAAGACGTGTTGCGCCGACCACAAGTAAAATGCGATAAGGAAATAAGTAAAGCAGGAAGATGATGATGACCACGCTAAAAAAAATAGCCCCGACTATCGAACTATGACTTATTATTCAATAAATAAACCCTCTAATGATTTCTAGAGCCGGTGCACTTCGAGTCAGTCGGCGCCAACCTGACAACCAAGATGGGTCTACCGGTAACTTTGACCTGCCGACCTTTAGGAGACAACCCAATCAGAGTCAAGTGGTCACTAGATGGAAAACCGGTTGATTTTACATCGTCAAGGTAATTTTTACTTTATTGTTTGAGAAATAAGGCATGTTTTGTAGAAACTTTTGAAGCTTAACCGCTAAAGTTCTGCAGCACATTCGAAAATTAACCTTCTGTTGTTGTGATTAATTTGAAAGTTTTTTACAGAAAAATTAATATTGGGTTGGTTTAATGTGCTGGAGTCTATACTGAATTTGTCAGAGAAAAGTCGTTTTGATAACTCCGCATTTCATATTTAGACCATGAGCGCCATCTAACGCTTTTTAGTTGAACTAAAGACAGCGTCGCCGTCGCGACCCTGTACAACGAAATGAATTGAGTCGTCGTTTTGTTCTGAAACCAAGACAAACTCTTCAAGCCATTTCCCACTACAAAGCTTGTTACTCTAGTAGCATATTCGTTCCAAAGATGGCGCTGAATTCAAAAAGAGAACAGTTTCGGGTCGCTTAAAAAAAGTATTTATGGTAATTTTATTTATACTTCTCGTCCGTACAGACGTCCACTCATTTAACCGAAACGATAGTGATTTGCTATGCGATGAACACAAAACGGAACGACGTTGCAACGTCACATCGCAAATGCAAAAAGCTACAGCAACATGTACATACCTAGCCGCAGCTTGATCGTATTTTGTCGCAGAGATGTAGTTACTTTCTCTATAGAACGCAAAAGCTGCGAACAAATTATCGGACGCGTCCGTCAGCCGCGGCTGAGAGACGCGGCTCAGTCACTATCTAGCCAGAACATTTAATACTACACTGTGCAAACTGTCAGTCGTAAGACGCGGCGTAAGATCTGGCCGGCTGGATGTTTGTGAATCCGAAGACGTCATGCGAACTTACCGTGCACACTGTTAAGCCGCGTCCCTCAGCCGGGGCTGACGGACGCGTCCGTTAATAAATGTCCAGCTTAATCGTCACAGTGCGGTTTAATCGAACTTCTTACAAATGTTTTTGATCCCCTTTTGTTTCGAAGACTGCATTCTTCTTTTATTTCTCATTTCAGGCTCACTATATCCGAAACTATGACACATAACGGTCTGAACAGTGTGATCAACATCAACTACGTCGAGAGCAGAGATGGTGGGACTTACGAGTGCCGTGCCAGCAATCCTTATGGAGTTGCTGCTTATAATGTGCATTTGGATATACTTGGTGAGTGGGAACTTTGCCTTATTGATTGAGTAGCTGTTTGGGGCAGTGGTATCGGCCCTGATTCGACTAACGAGTTGTTGGTCGTGGGTTCGAACTCACCTAGGAGCATTCCTTTGTGTAATTTATTTTAACACCCGCTGCTGCTATCAAAACAGTAAAAGCAAACTAAATCTTCGAAGTCATGTGACATCTGTCAACCCACACAGGACGCCCGTGATTGTTACGATTTTAAAATTCCCATTATTATTGTGAATTTTAAAAGCATCGTTAGTACGTCACGCTTTGGTATAACTTTATAAAAGGTTATTAGGTCACGAGCCGGGGACTGCTGAGGATCGATGCACTGATTTTGTGATGACTATTATTTTCACTATAGCTACCTTCAGATTAATCTGTCTAATAAGTAAGAATATTATATCAATATAACACAGTGTGTTACACTTACAGAACCACCAACACCTCCCCTAGACCTGCAAGTAGACTCAGTGACCAGCAACTCAGTGAAGCTATCCTGGAGAGACACTATCAGTACCCACGTGCAGTACTACACAATGCAGTACACTACAAACGATTTTATGATGTGGGACACCGCTAAGAGCATCAACATTACCAGGTAAGAAAAGGGAAACTTTGTAGATCATTGCGCCAGAAGTTTCTTTTGGAATTCATCTCTTATCCCGCGTTGCAAAAGGCTAGACGGAAAAAATTAAGACGAAAAGTTGTAACGACACTTTTTGCTGAGATTGGGCCACGTGGCGGCAGCTCGTCCTTTACCACGCCCCGCACCCCACGCTAAATCCCGCTCCCCTTAGGTACCTCTCACCCAACCCCTGTTCCACGTGACTCTTGTCATGTTTCTCTGTCTGTCTCTCTCTTTCTCCTATAGAAAGCAAGCCAGATATTTTCGTTTCGTCTTTCTATTTCCCATTGAACAGTGTGGTGTCGCAACGATTATTTTTGTTGAGTCTATACAGTAACTTCGTTCCATCCGGGTGTCGCTTGTTTAATTTAAAATAGGTTTTTGAAGCCAAGGAGCCATGGTTTCACGCGCGCCTGAAGCAGCTGTCAACAAACTGATGGGGACCCCTTTGTGCCAAATGCCTATCAGGGTTGCGAGATAGTCTGAGCAGGATACTGTAGCCCTGGACCGCAAAGTTCAATCGAAGGAACACGGTGGAATTTTTATTCAATAAGAGTCTGACAGTCCTTTTCGCTCCGCCCAGGGGCCACATTTTTGATGATTTGACCACCCCAAAACAAGGAAATAAAGTCGCATTTTTTATAATTAGACTTCAGAATAATATGAGTCTCTTAGAGAGATCTTTATGGAAAAACCTTCTGTAAATCTTTCAGGCAAGACAACGATGTTCGTCAGAACATAGAACTGAGAGACCTACAGCCAGCCATGGACTACAGAGTGAGGATCGCTTCAGGCAACCAAGTGGACCTCAGTCCATACACACAACCAGTACATTTTAGTACTCAACAAGAAGGTAATTAAGAAAGCTACCTATTTATTTGAATTAGGGATCTGTAAAGTTTTGGAATCATGTATAACGTTTTGGAAATCTTGAAATTGAAATAACGTTTGCCTCGGCTCAATTTGGACTGATTAACTGGAGAAGGTAAAACGTAGAAAAAAATGGAAAGATAATAATTATGGGGAGAGTCTTTTACACAGACGGATAAAATTTTAGTAAGCTTGTCAAAAGAGAACTTATCGATAGACACGGATTAGGCAGGCCTGCCACTTAGTGGACCGACGACATCATGAAAGTTACAAATGGACACGGTGTCTTGCATCCATTGATTGCGCATGACTCTTAAAATTGCCTTTCGGCGTGGTGGTCGTCTTACGGCTGATGATGATGATTATAAAAATACGTACATTTTGAACAGTAGTTACGGTCCGGTCTAGACAAAAACTAAACAAATTAATTTAGAAATGGTCTAACTCATTGATTTATAATTTTCAGCCCCATCATCAACACCACTTGGAGTCCAAGTCCAACAGACAGACAACCCTGGAGAGTTAATCGTATCATGGCTCCCGCCGCCAAGAGAGAGCCATAACGGACAGCTGCAAGGATATCATGTGAAGGCTGTGCCCAGGATTAGTGGAGATCCAGGTAAGAAGGATGGCTTTTAAAATATTATAAACTGATGAATCATTTTAACCTAGTCTTTTTCTTAGTATATTGATGTCAGCTTAATGTCTAACGGAATAAAGTTGAAATTCAGAAACTATTTTTTTAAAATCTAGTTTTGGGAAGAAAAATTCGACCTACGTCCTTGAGTACGAATACTTATCCACTGGAAAAGCCTAGGTCGACATTGGCTTTTAACTTTACGGCTTTGTTTTCTATTTGCAGTTCCTAATGATACTCAAACTAAGATGGTAAAAGTGATGTCTAGGAAGGGAAAACAAGAAACGACGCTCAGTGGATTGCTCAAAAATATGAGGTCAGAAATCCATTAAATTTTATAGTTCAGTTTGATTACTTTCTCAAAATAATTGTACCACTTACCCACAGTAAGCGTTTTGCCAATACTTTTATTTACGCACATCGAGTGAGTCCTCCCACTCAGGGCAGGATGGAAGCTGGTACTGACATACTTGTTTTGTCTTAAATCCATGGTATATTTCAATAGCTTTACGTTCCGGGGCTACCGTTACACGATTGTTCCGGTAGGCTTTGGCCCTCTAAGGCTTGCTAACAGATCTATGAGACGCGCTATTGACCCGGGCTTGGTACATGGTCGTATAGCGAGCGCGCACAGCTAAAGATGCCTCCCTGCATCTGTATTTCCTAATAGCTACAACCGCGGAGTCTTCAAACCAAGAGTGAATAGGTTACTTCTAGGCAAGCGTGCTTCATCTGCGACCACATCTCCGTTTATCATCAGGCGAGATATTGGTGAAACGCGAGGCTATAGCTAAATAAAGATTGGGATTTTTCAGATACGCTGTTTCTGTGAGTGCTTTCAATTCAGCTGGTAATGGGCCTTTTTCCTTGCCGGTCTACCAAACTACGAGAGAAGGAGGTAAGACTTAACTCTGTAGGACAAATTAAAGATTTTTTACTAAATCGTCACATAGTGAGATTTTGGTAATAGACCATAGAAACTTAAGTTTATTGAAACCTATCTGTAACTTGGGTAATTTTATCAAGAATCAGTTCGATACGGATTGGTGTTGGTAAAATTTTTAAGTATAAACAGACCAAATGTCAAAAATAAAAAAAGAAAGAAAGAAAAGATTACATCATTAGCATCATCAGCCTATAATGTTCTCACTGCTGGAGCACAGCCCCCCTAGACAAGTCGCAAACGATAATCGTTAACGCTCGGTTCTCCCCAATAGATTTTCAACCTTATTCCTTCGAGTCTTTAGTTGAAAATCTATTTAGGATTTCTAAGCGTTAGCGACTGGAACGAATGACAACGCCACGAAATCTTCAATAGATTTTCAACTAAAGAATCGAAGGAATAAGGTTGAAAATCTATTGGGGAGAACCGAGCGTTAACGATTATCGTTTGCGACTTGTCTAGGGGGGCAGGTCTCCTGTGTGAGTGAGCCATAATCCACCACAAGGGCCTATTGCGCGGGCATGCGGGCAGCGAGTAAAGGGCAACTCGCTGCCCGACCATGGACCATGCCCGGGTCGACGGCGCGTTGTGTCCCACGCGCGCCTCAAAGAGCGTCAGCATAATGACGGGGCCCCCTCTCAGAGGGCCAAAGCCTGCCGGGGTCGCGGGATTATTTCCTTACCGTGACCCCGGAACATAACAGGCTACTGAAGGACACCGTGGATTTTAGTCAGTACAAGTCTGACAGTCCCTCCCGCCCTGCCCGGGGTTGGAGGACTCATTTGATGATTTTACCACGCTAAAAAAAAAAAAAAAAAAAAAAAAAAGGTTGCACTCCAGGAGTGCCGGTAGAAGTGAAAACTTTTTTGTTACTATGTTTTATTTTTAATTTGAATGACGTCTTACTCATTTTCGATCAGGGTCACGTGACCCTGACGCGAGTTTTGGTCACGTGACCCTGACGCGAGTTTTAAATTTTTTACCCATTACAGAAAAAGTGTACAACGCCGCTAAAGAAGTTTTCACTTCAAAAAGGGCCTATTGCGAGTTGGTAGATGACACATTATCTTGAAATTTTTGGTTCTAGGACATACCCGTTTTCTTGCGATGTTTTCCTTCATCGTTTTAAGAGCAGTGGTGATGAAATAGGTGTATTACACAAGTCGGGGCCGATACCACTGGACTACCACTGCTCACACAAACATGGGCGTATGATCCTCTATAATAATTATCTGTTTTACCTGCACGTTCAGTACCGACTAATACCGACCTATCTATACCGACAACCTTCTTTAAAAAGCGCTCTACTGAAATGATATGACTCAAATAATACAACATACTATTTGAACGTTGATTTCAGCTCCCGAACTACCACCATCAGGCGTGGAGTGTAGAGGCGTGTCATCATCTTCTCTGAGAGTTGCATGGCAGCCTATCACTTCGCACGGGACTTCACTGCTGGGTTATTCTGTATACTACAGTACAGAGGGTGAGTGTAACTATCATTATCATCAGCCTATTTCACTGCTGTGTTCTCATAATTATATGCCTCTCCAATCGGACTTTATTTCTCTCAATCACCGGCTGTTACCCATCCTAGAAGTTTGCCTGAGGGTGTTTCACTTGCGTTCTTCACTCGAGAACACGTCTTCTCCAACGGTCATCCTTTTTTTGAATAATACAGCCGGATTATTGCCACATCAGCTTAAATATTTCATGGGCCATGTCGATCATTTTCGATTTCTGTCGGATCACTTCATTACGAATTTGTACCCGCAGAGAAATGCTTACCATTAACAGTTTCAATAGCTCACTGAGCAACTTTAATAGTTATATTTGGTCTATATAATTATCATTGTTTTACCTTTTCTTTGACCACGAGTTATCTTGCAGCAACAACGATGAGATTTTAGGATATCGGGATGATGCAACTCTTTGGCATAATTATTACCACTTGACATTACCTATTGTTGATTTAGTTTATAATTATAAATAAAATATACGTTCTTAAATCTTAAATTAATATTCCAGATGGACCGTGGCAGAATATAAGCTCCCCACACACCGAGCTGTACCTTCAAGCTCTTCTGAAATACACCAACTATACCGTGAAAGTCGCAGGCTTCTCAAACTATGGACTGGGTCCTTTCTCGTTTCCTATTGTTTGTACTACGTTGCAGGATGGTAAGTAAAATAACAAGTTACTTTTGAAACCAAAATGAAATGCGCAACGTAATCATGTTGATAAAGCGTCTTCTTTGTCCGCAAAAAGAAAAATGAAATAGGTGCTATGTGTGTGTGATATGTCAAATTTTTTTATCGATGAATGCTTTTAGCCCAAGAATGGTTCTTAATGTTTTACAAAAAACTGTTTAATATTTATATGGGAAATAAATGGCGAAGCAAAGAGTTACGGGGCGTCAAATCCGTCCACATTGCTGGAAGAAAGTGGGCAGCGTTGGCACGTTTAAATGAAAATGCTCATCCTCAAAGTCAAATCAACATAGTCATCATAGCAAAAAATGGCTCTTGAGTGTTCATTCAGTTTCATCCTTTTAACTGCGTGCGTTATTAAGTTCATCTGCCAACACTACCCAACTATGTTGGGATCGGCTTCCAGTCGAATCGGATGCGAGCTTATGACTAACAGTATCGCCAGTCAAAGATTTAAAATTGACAGCCGGGGCAAGCAATGGACTTTCCGAGACACGGAGAGAACTCGCTGGGATAGATGATCATTGATCCGTAGAATTCGGCAATTTCGTAAAAAAACTTTATCTGAATCTAGGAATCAAATTTTCTGATTACAGTGCCTGGTCCACCGTCAGCAATAAAAGTACTAGTCTCATCACCGACTTCTCTTCTCGTCAGTTGGAAGAGACCAGAGCAAGCGAATGGGGATATCTCACATTATACCGTTTACGTGAAGCCAGTTTCTAGGTAAGTATTTGGTAATAACATTATCGAAACATGTGACTTATGTTTGGATATTTTAGGGAGGATATCAATATTATACTACCTGCCTAATCTGTTGGATGTTTTGACGGTTTTTTTTAGCACGTTTTTGATCAATGTGAGTCAGTACTGATCATGCAGGCAAAATAGATTCATGTTATTTATCATACGAGCTCTCAGATTAATAAATAAGTGTCGGTAGGTATACAAGTTTTGCCCTGCACTGTACCGATTCGTACCAATCTACCTGTATGGAAAACGTGATCTTAAAAATGTATGAGTCTCAAAGATCAATAATTATGTATGAACTTCAGCGTTTCGACGACTTAGATCTGTAGTGGCTTTATTAGCCGTTTAGAACATTCCAAGGCGTTTGATGACGTCAAATTTATCTTTTAAGATTTCCCATAAACAAAATAATAAGTATTCTTAATTATATTTTTCAGCACGAGTTCACCACAGAGCTATAGAATGGAAGCAACTCTAGAGACACCGCTACGACACCTAACATTTTCAGTATCAGGTCTATCTACCGGTAGACAGTACGAAGTGTTTGTGAGGGCTCATACGGCAGTAGGAGAGGGTACTCCGAGTAACAGGGTGCATATAGATTTAACTTCTAAAGGTAAGTTGTTATATTTATTTTAGATTTTTTACCAGAGTTGACATACGACTCGCCTGATATAAAGCGGTCTTCGTAATTCATGGACTCTTTCAACGCCACAGGCAGTGCATGCGCGTTTCTGACCTTGTAACTTTTTGCTATTTTGAGAAATTGAAGAAAATAGAAAGACGTGACGTGCCTACAAATAAAAGAACATTAGTTCTGGTGTAATGTCTTTACAGCGGGTTAGGTCGTACTTTTTGGACTATATTTGGGTTACGGAATTTAGACTGCTATTGAACGTTAGTTTCGGGGGGTCGCCAGCTAAGATGTTGCCACAATGATATTGAAGAATAAAATAATATAAATGGTTGGTTTGATTGGCCATGCTAAGTCTTATTGGGTTTTCCAACCAGAACTTTACTGTAGAAGGTTTGGAGTATTTTTATGTTTATTCTCTATATCCTCTCTATTGTACATTATTTTCATCCATGATTTTAATTGATTTATCTATTTTTTTTTCAGTGGTAGCCGGCGTAGCATCGCTCGGTGGTCCTGTTTCCGTAGGAGTTGGAAGCTCTTTACTCCTAGTGTGTCAGTGTGTGGGCTCCCCTCCCCCCCGCACCGTGTGGTATCACAAACATAACATCATCACCCACCATCCTAGGTTTACGAGGAACCATGATGATAGCTTGCTGATCAACAGTAAGTATCTTTTATTTAGAAAGCTGTTTTCGACAAATTTACAGAGAGCAGAAGTTACTTGATCTTAGAAAAGTGGTATACTTATGGCAAGAATCTTTGAAGATTTGGAATTACTTGAAGAAAGGATCACTAAAACTTAATTGTTGTCAAGATTAAAGGCCACAGTTTCAGGGTACTCTCGGTTAGTGCCTAGAATCCCGCCATATAGCCCAGTCTAAATAGACATTTCAATTTACAAAAACTCCTACAGAGTTAAATTCTGGTAGAGAGCTTGGGTGGACCAGTAGATTATATTATAACGTATCAAAAGGCCCCGTCAATACCATGTGTGCTAAAAAAGTTATTCATGATCAAACGTCAAAATATTGAAGCCACAAGTTTCTGTGAGAATCATAGTAGTATTACTTTTCCATGATTCACTTTGATTAATGTTAGATAAGAGTTCTATGACTTAAAATAATAAAAAAAAAAATACTCAAAATTCCAGATATAGACCAATCCTTAAGTGGCAACTACACCTGCCTAGCGAAGAACCTATACGGCTCGGATTCAGTATCATACGAGGTATCAGTGCTACCTACACCGGAGCCACCAAGCCTGAGGGTTACGTCACATAAGAACGCTATACACCTGCAGTGGGATCTACCCAGGAAGATTGGAGGGAAGAACCAGAAAATTAGTGAGTGTTTTTAGAATAAAATTGTTATTTTGGCTTTTCATTTGCTTTAGGTTTGGTCTTGGCTTTAATCTAGCCGATAAAGTACTAGGGTCTATTTGGCACAGCCGTAAGGCACACGGTACCTACTTTTTCTCATTATTTTCATTGTAATTGTGTGCCTAAGGCTTTGTCAAATAAATTTATTTTCTTTCTTTCTTTCTCACGGTGCCCTTATAAGACGGGCGCCCTAGCAGGCGTTTGGCCCTATAGGGGTTCGTTAGTTTTTCTGACAGCTCCTTGCGCATTGTCACAACGCGCCCCGTCTACTCGAGGCTGGTCCTTGAGAGCTGCGGACTCGTTACTCGCTATCCATAAGCCGGACACTGTGGTATCCTCAGCCTATTCGCTGTATGGTCAGCTTTGTTACAAGAAGCCTCTAACGTAAATGACAACAGATAATTTTCTATTCTAGGTTACAATCTAACATGGAAAGAAGCAAACGGTTCCTGGCAAGACGCCTGGTCTAGTAAAGGAACATCGCTTCAAGGAACTCAGGAGTATACTCTTCAAGGTCTGAAGTGTGGCACCAAGTATTCTCTGAGGATGACTGCAGCTAACAGTGTGGGGTCTTCACAACCGACTTATGTTGATGCTACTACTTTGGGAGGAGGTAAGATTATTTTGTAATCTGCTTCAGTTTCATTTTTTTATCTTCAAACCGTCGGCCACAGAGATTATGTAACATGATTGTATTTGGGGTGTTTAAAGATCTCAACCTCTCTGAAATCTTTAGGTTTTTTTTTTTAATGTTTATGAAAGTGCAATGAAATATAACAATCAGTCACTCATGCATAGTTAAAAAACCACACCCTTACTATCAATCACATTTGTTGTATGGGAGCCCCCTTAAATGTTTATGTAGGTATCCTGTTTTTTTTTTAGTATTTTAAAACAATGCGGCAACAAAAATACATAATAATCTGTGAAAATTTCAACTATCTATAAATATTACGGTTCATGAAATACAATTGCACCGACAGATAGACAGACAGACGGACAGCGGAGTCTTACTAACAGGGTCCCGTTTTACCTTTTAGTTATGATACCCTAAAAATATGCAATGAAAGCATTCAAAAGTTCATAATCATTCCAGTTCCCATATCGCCAACCAGCACTGAATGGTTCTGGAGCAACGCCACCCACATCTACATACAGCTGAGCGGCTGGGATGAAAATGGTTGTGAGATCACCAGGTTTGAGGTGGAATATAAGGAGTATGGAAGTAAGGCGTGGAGAAAAGCTGAAAATAGGCTGGTGAGCTAAATATCAGCTATATCCTTTGAAAAGTTTCAGATGCCAGTGCAACAGATTTTAGAAAGTCCATTAAAAAAACATTCAGCAGAGTGTGGGTGCGAGTTGGGAGTAGTTGGTAATAGATTATGCTATTGTCAAACAGATAGACGTGACGAACGCGAATCAAGGCGTTTTTGTTTGTAATGTATGGCATTGTTCGAAGCCAGTTACATAGAACAGCGAAAGCGATCCGATAGTCTATGTGACTGGCTTCAAACAATTCCATACAAATTACAAACAAAAACGCCTCGCTTCGCGTTCGTCACGCCTGTCTGTTTATCAATAGCTTTAAAGAGGTGCGATTAGAAATGAACACCTATTTTTAGTAGCGGGTTTCTATTGGCTGATAGTAATAATGGTAAACTAAAATCATTCATTGATTCAGCATCAGACGAATTGAGCAGAAACATGATACTGGGGTCGGTACATGTTTTAGTTTCTATAACATGCCTGCAGAGGAATATGAACATCGATGTTAAGCTTCTAATGATCCAATATAATTTGGGTAGAATTCACAAGAAAAATAACAACAACTAGCATCAGAAATTATATTTTTTTCTCTTTTTCGGAACAATCCTGCTTGATATTGTTACGAGCTGGGTATTGGGATAAATTAATTAACACCAATTAAAACCAAATACAACTTTATTTACAGACAAATAACAAATTAAAACAATCACAAAACACTACTCAACACTTTAACACTTATACGCACTCTTAATCACACGTAGAACTCACTTAGATATCGCTTGTATTTCACTTCGAGTCACCTCGATCGTAGTCAAAACTAGACTGACTCGGTCGCCGATCGGCGCCCCTTTTTATACCTCGGCCAGACCCACTAGATGTTTCTAGAAGGTGGTCGAATGTTCTGGAAACATCCTTTGACTTCGATGTAAACCCATACCTTCTGGAACATTCTAGAACCATCTCGAAACATCTAGAACAGGGTAGAACTTTCTAGAAATTTCCTGACCGAACTTGAGTAGAATTGTCGAGAACCTTGTGGAACTTTCGAGAAGCTCATAGATAGGTCTCGCAATTCGATCGACGTAACACTGCCCCCTCCTTAGACATGCTCGTCCCGAGCATCGTTAGTCCCGTTGTATCGCGCCAAACGGTCAACATGGACAATCTTGGGCGCGCCACGTAGACCCTTTTGTATCCGGTAGGTGACGTCGTTAATCCTGGTCACGACTCGGTATGGCCCATCCCATTTTGCTTGTAATTTAGGAGACTTCCCTTTGCTACGCACTGGGTTATGCAACCACACAAGTGACCCCTCGTCGAAACCTCTATTGTTTGTCTTCCGGTCGTATCGGGTCTTCATCTTTTCAGACATTTGTTGGCCGGATTGTCTGATATGCTCATATACATCGTTCAACTTGTTACGCAAGTCATTTGCATAATCGGTTACACTGCATGGAGTATCAGGAGGGGTTCCGGTGATGAGATCAGCAGGCAACCGTAATTCCCTTCCAAAGTTCGCGAAGGCTGGTGTCACAGCTGTACTTTCGTGAACTGCACTACGGTATGACAGAAGAAATGGCTGTATGTGCTTATCCCAATCTCTTTGCCTGCTTTCCACAACCTTGGCCAGGTATCTCTCCAACGTTTGATTGAACCGCTCCACCATTCCATCAGATTGTGGATGGTAGGAAGTTGTTCTAGTCTTGTGAGTACCCATCAGCCGACAAGTCTCCTGGAATACTTGTGATTCAAAATTCCTTCCTTGGTCGCTGTGTATTTCCAAGGGTACTCCAAAACGACAGAAGACCTCCTGAACCAATTTATCTGCGACTGTTGTAGCTTCCTGGTTAGGAATGGCGAAGACTTCTGGCCACTTTGTGAAGTAATCCATGACAACCATGAAGTACTTGTTCCCGTTTTCACTTTCTGGAAATGGTCCTGCCACGTCTAATGCTATCCGTTCCCACGGGGCTCCAACGTTGTATATCTGCAAAGCACCTCTGCTGCGTGTCTGGGGTCCCTTCACAGCCGCACAACTGGTACATTTCCGACACCAGTCCTCCACATCTTCACGACAATGGATCCAGTAAAATCGCTCACGTATTTTCAGTAGGGTCCTTTTTACACCCATATGTCCACCTGAACATCCGTCGTGGTAGAGTCGCAACACATCCGGTACTTTGGCTCTGGGGACAACCATTTGTAAGTGACAGTTGTCTCCTCGAGCGTTTTCCCATTTACGGCACAAGACTCCTTCCTGGATAACCAAGCTGTTCCATTGCGCCCAATAACTCTTAGTGATGGAACTCATCGCAGCTACATCACTCCACTTGGGTTTAGGAGCACCAGCTTTAATCCAGTCGAAAATTGGTTTAATGTCTGCGTCATTTTGCTGAGCATGCTGTAAGGTTTCCTTCCATTCGTTACTGAGATCCGTTCTTAGCATTCTAACAGGCACTACCTCCTTGGCCTCTTGCCTGTTGCAGTGCTTACAGTCTTCATGGCAAGGTCTTCTAGACAGTGCATCTGCGTTACCATGTGCCCTCCCACTGCGATGTTCAGTTACGAAGTCAAACTCTTGTAGTAGCTCAATCCACCTCGCCACCTGTCCCTCTGGATTCTTGAATTGCAATAGCCACTTTAATGCGGCATGGTCCGTTCGCAATAAGAATTTTCGTCCCAGCAGATACTTACTGAAGTGCTGCAAAGTCTTTACTACGGCAAGTAGTTCCCTTCTCGTAACGCAGTAATTTCTTTCTGGTTTCGATAGAGATTTGCTGTAGTAAGCTATAACAACTTCCTGATTTCCTTTCCGTTGAGACAACACCCCACCAATTCCAGTATTACTTGCGTCTGTGTCAACTATGAAGTCATTTTCAGTGTCAGGATAGTCAAGAATAGGTGAATTGCACAGACGTTTCTTTAATTCCTGGAATGCGATGTCACAGTTCTCGTCCCAACAGAATTGTTGCTTCTCCTCAGTAAGTTTGTGTAGAGGTTTTGCAATATCAGCAAAATTCTTGACAAACCGTCGATAGTAGGAGCATAAACCTAAAAATGCTCTGACCTCCGTCTTGTCTTTCGGAACTGGCCATTCCTTGACGGCGACGATTTTCTCCGGGTCTGTGTGAACACCTTCCTCCGAAACTATGTGTCCTAAAAAGTTCACTTGTCTCCTAAAAAATGAACACTTTTCCGGACTTAACTTAAGATTTGCCCCTCGGATTTTTGACAGCACTTTAGTTAGGTTTTGAAGGTGGTCTTCAAATGTTCGGCCCACGATGATGATGTCATCCAAATAGACAAGACATGCGTCTCCGATCAATCCAGCAAGTACTTGCTCCATCAACCTTTCAAATGTCGCAGGAGCATTGCACAATCCAAATGGCATGACTTTAAACTGCCATAGGCCCTTTCCTGTGGAAAATGCAGTTTTCTCCTTGTCTTTAGGGTCTATTTCCACTTGCCAGTAGCCGCTTTTCAGGTCTAACGTTGTGAACCACCTCATTCCTGTCAGCGTATCCAATGTGTCATCGATCCTAGGTAGTGGGTAACTGTCTTTTTTCGTGACGTCGTTTAACCGTCGATAGTCCACACAAAACCGCGTGTTGCCGTCCTTTTTCTTCACTAGGACCACAGGAGAACACCACGGACTAGATGAAGGCTCTATAAAACTGTTCTTCACCATGCGCTCAATCATCTCCTTCACTTCCTTTTCGCGAGCAACCGGCACCCTTCTTGGTCGTTGTCGGATTGGTAACTCATTGCCAGTGTTAATTTTGTGCTGAACCAGCCCTGTTCTCCCTATGTCAGCATCATCTGTAGAGAACATGTCGGCATACTGGAGTAACGTTTTCTTAGCCTTATCCATTTCTACTCCAGTTAGATCGCAGTTTTCCAGAAGTGTTGACACGTCAAATTTCAAGCGAAGCACTTTTTCTGACGGTGTACTTTCCATAAAGATCTCTTCTTTACCACATTTCAACACTCCTCGATCAACATCGATCTCACAACGATATTTCCGCATAAAGTCCAAGCCCAAGATGCAATCGTCTACTATGTCAGCCACGATGACCTTATGCCAATATGCTTTATGACCTAGTTTTAACTTCACCTCCTTCTTGCCTCGGACGGTTATGTGCTGACCGGTAGCTGTCAGTAATTGTATGCGGTCGTGGTTGTTGAAGAAGTCCCCAAGGAACCGACTTGCTAGATTTGAATTGACGACCGTGTGAGAAGCTCCTGTATCGAGTGTCAATTTGCATGGTTTTCCGTTGACTTCGCCTTTGATGATCAGGCTGTTTCCGTCATGGGCCTGTGAGATCGAGATCCTCGGGGCTCTTTCCATACCAGCCAGCACCCGCCCCTCAGTCCTGGCGTTTACTCGTTTCCCTGCTGTTGCTGGGCAGTCTTATCGGCCCCTCTTCCCTGCTGGGATTGATCTTCTCTTGCTGTATTTCGCTTGGGGCAGCTGGACCGAAGATGACCTTTTTCCCCACAACTATAGCACCTGGGACTGTACCCTTGTGGTCGGTCGCGTACAGGTGATTCCACTACTTCTCTGACGCGATGCGTGCGATGATCTTGCCTCACTGCTTCTACTTCCAACGCATGAGCCAAGGCATCCTTTAATGTTTCGTGATGCCCAAGTCTTACGGCGGCTCTGACTTCCAAGTCACTTATTCCATCGACGAATGCCTGTACGAGATTACCATTGATCAGGGCAGGAGCAGACTGATATGCCTTTCGGACCATCTTTTCAATTTCCAGAGCCCACTGCTGTAGGCTCTCAGCACTACTTTGAACACGATCCTTTAGCTTAGCGCGAAATACGTGCTCCAAGTGCGCGTCGCCGTACCTGGATTCCAACGCTTCCAGCAGCTGATCATAAGTCACATCTTTGCCAAGAGCCTCAAGTACGGTCAGGGCCTGGTCTCGTAAGCCTAAGGTGAGCGCGGTCATTGCTTGCTCTTTCGTCCACCCATTCGCCTTCATAACAGCCTCAAACTGCATCTTGTAAGCCGACCATGAAGATGTCCCGTCGAATGGAGGCACCTTAAACCCTCGTCCCGAAGGTGCAGCAATCACTGGACACACAACCCCGTCTCCAGTCCTAAGTTCACCCAAAGCCTTCTTCACCCCGGCAATTTGGACCTCAGCTTCAGAGATGCGGTTCTCGTGCTGATTGACTTGCTCTTTAACCACTTTGAGCTCCTTGCCAAATGTCGAGTGCAGGTCTTTGATCAGGTACATCTGCTCCTCTTGGCGACGGGCCTGCTCCTCATGCCGACGGGCCTGCTCCTCCTTATCCTTCTGGAGCTGCTCTTGCAGCAAGCGGACCTGCTCTTCTTTGTCCTTCTGTAGCTGTTCCTCCAGGCGGCGAGCCTGCTCCTCCTGGCGGCGGGCTTGTTCCTCCTTGTCCTTTTGTAGCTGCTCTTCCAGGCGTCGAGCCTGCTCCTCCTGGCGGCGAGCCTGCTCCTCCTGGCGGCGAGCCTGCTCCTCCTGGCGGCGAGCCTGCTCCTGCAGCAGCGCCATAAGCGCAGACAGGTCTGGACCCGCTGGTGCTGAAGAGACTGCAGATGGACCAGCGGCTGGTTCCGACGTAGGCTGAGCACCACCCGGCGTCTGTATCGGGGAACCTCCAAACCGCCTCTGGTCCATGTCTTGCTGGCGCTGACTCCTGGTACGGATACCGTCCGTGTCGTCCTTTGGTAAAATTGGCATTTTATCCCTCACTTCTGACACCAAATGTTACGAGCTGGGTATTGGGATAAATTAATTAACACCAATTAAAACCAAATACAACTTTATTTACAGACAAATAACAAATTAAAACAATCACAAAACACTACTCAACACTTTAACACTTATACGCACTCTTAATCACACGTAGAACTCACTTAGATATCGCTTGTATTTCACTTCGAGTCACCTCGATCGTAGTCAAAACTAGACTGACTCGGTCGCCGATCGGCGCCCCTTTTTATACCTCGGCCAGACCCACTAGATGTTTCTAGAAGGTGGTCGAATGTTCTGGAAACATCCTTTGACTTCGATGTAAACCCATACCTTCTGGAACATTCTAGAACCATCTCGAAACATCTAGAACAGGGTAGAACTTTCTAGAAATTTCCTGACCGAACTTGAGTAGAATTGTCGAGAACCTTGTGGAACTTTCGAGAAGCTCATAGATAGGTCTCGCAATTCGATCGACGTAACAATATGGAGCGAAGTGAAAACTGAATTTTCTTACTCTTTCGCAATAATTTTTTCCGATTATTTTCGTTGCAAACTATAAAGCAGTTAAATATATTGTCAAGGCCGTCGTCAAGCTTCATCGTCCCGGCGCTTTTGTTGTGATTTCTGCTGTTATTTATGGCTTTTAGGAAACGCAGTGGTATATCAATAATGTGGTTGACCAGAAAAACAACACTACAAAATTTAAGAAAAGCATCTTCATTCTCATTAAGTTTATCTAAATCAAATATTATTTGCCTTTTCATTCCAGCCACAACTAGACCAAGCCTGGGGCCACTACGTCCCAACATCGGTCCTTGCACAACCAAACTCCTTCGTGCTAGCAGAACTGTCACCAGCTCAATGGTATCATGTTAGAGTGACTGCAGAGAACGCAGCTGGGATTTCAACGTCGATGTATAGTTATGCTACGACTACTGTGCAAGGAGGTAAGTTCTTTGAAGATTAATGTTTTTTTCGCTTTTAAGAAGATGAGTGTTCTGAAATTTTATGAAGTAGATATAGACAACCTAATGTTAATTGTAAGCGTCTACAGGTCCGCATGACACGTATCGGACGTAACGTACGTAACGGATTTTAGTTTGCCTTGTATTAAAACTCATACAACTGCGTCCACTGATCCGCATCGTACGGACGGCTCATCGGCAATGCCTTAATGCGATGCGTACCGATGACGTCATACGGAATGCCGATCAGTGGACGCGATGAAGGTGGCATCGGCAATCCGATTGCTGATACTCGCGTCGGCAATCCGATCGCTGCCGATACAGAAATCCGTTTGATGCGATGCGTCCAATACGTACGAAGCCGACCTGTGGACGCTTACCTTAAAGCAAAGTTCGTTCTACGACTGAAGTCCTTTTGACGCAACGTTAGTGTCTATGTCATTGATCATCATACATGGATCATTACATCAAATTGCATTAATGTAGTTTCGCGGATTTTAACAGGTCATCGATGGTGGTCAGTCGTGGATAAAAAAGACTGAAATCTTGTACAGACGTCAGCAGGTCAACCTACCCGAATCTGTCTAATTTTTCCAATCGAACGTTAACTTTTCATTGTTGTGATAAGGTTAAAATCTATAATTAAAATACTATTCCCTAGAAAATCAACAATAACGTTTTTATGTTATCAAATGGCGCTGATTTGAAAGTTCTGGATCTGGCCATCGATATCCACTTGAAAAATTCACTCTATGTGTTCAAAATTTTAATCTTGATGCCATTTTAACTGTTAGTTTTATTTTGAGAAATTGTTCCTTTTTAAATTTTATTATTGACACTAGACATATTTTCTTACGTTGATTGTAATTTATCTTTCATATATTATGTTTCAGAATCAGTGGGACCACCATCAGAGTTCTTTGATTTAAACATGCTAGTCATAATTTGTAGTTCAATACTACTGATGATATGCTCATTTACATGCGTATACATTCTCGTCAAGAGGCATAAGTAAGTATTGCAAAATATTTCCTGTTATAATCAGTAGAATTTTTACAATGTTTTGTCAAGATAGTAGTTAGAATTGTATGCAACAATTACTCTATTGAATTGTTTTTTTTTTTTGTTTTTATCTGGTGAAAATCATCGAATGTCTCCTTCTATCAAGAGCAGTACTGGAGGGTCTGTCCGACATGCCATCGACCCGGCTATTATCAAGGGTCTGACAACGAGTCCCCCATTACTGGTGCTGAAATTACTGACTGAATTTGGAAGGGATCGGCCCCTTATAGATTACCAATAGGACAGTTTGGAAACGGCCCTATATATACAGCTGTTATAAATGATGTTATAATAAGTAAAAAAAATCTTCTTTCCAGCCATCAACACCTAACAGAATACAGAAACTCTCTAACAGCTGAATGCAAGTCAGAGCGAAGTAACGTAACAGTGAATACACCGCAAAGTGTACCCACTGATATGAACAATAGAGTTTATAGTACTCCAGTGCATCTTACTGCTGAGAATAAGCATGGTAAGTTTGATGATCCATGGTTGGTAAGTGAAAACACTAAAGTAGAAAAAGAAATATAATTATGTACCTTTCTCATACGGAATATACGCAATTGTCCCATGGTATTATGTTATATGAGTGTTGTCTGGGATAAGGATTGATTGTTTTATTATCTTTATTATTTTGGTGACATCGCAAAGCTTTCATTTACAGTATCAAAAAGACACCTTGACTAATTTAAAAGTGACTTTTTAATAACATAAGCCCTTAGTGGACAACAAACTGGGCATTCGCTGGTACTTGAGGCCATGTTTCCGAATTTTTCGAAGTTGGAATGGTCAACCTCATCTCACTATCTTCACTTGTATCTGGAAATTTTTGAATTAATGAAACATTCCTCTTATTTTGCAGAATTGTACGAGATAAGTCCATACGCACAATTTGCGATAGGCTTCCGAACATTCGGACATGTGGATAATCAAGAAGTGCCAAACAGGGTACACCTGCCGGGTAACAGCAAATCTAGATATGACAGTGGTTAGTATGAAAATCAAGTACCATTTGAATCTGAAACTTGAATAGGTCGATTTCTTATAATTTCCGGCCTGAAACACTTATTTCAGTTATCAAATATTATCTGAACGTATATAAAAGCCTAAAATAATGTTTCAAAAAGTTTTGGTTTATCTAGATGATAAAGCTATTGTCAAACAGACAGGCGTGACGAACGCGAAGCGAGGCGTTTTTGTTTGTAATGTATGGAATTTTTGAAGCCTGTCACATAGAATATCGGATCGCTTTCGCATTTTTATATGGCATGATTCGGTTCGGTTCGCTATCGCCTGTCTGTTTGACAAAGGCCTTAATTATTATGACAATTTTTATATTGAATTATTTGTTGTTCTTTCAGAAACAAGTTTTCAAATGCGGTCAGAGTCTGAAGAAAGTGACTGCGTATCAAGAACAACAACTCTAAAGAGTGTACCAAGAAGTAAGTTAAGCAAAAAATATCAATATTATTAGGAAAAAGTTTTATTGAAGAATTTACCGAATTTACCAGAGATTTTGAGGCAGAACTCTTTTACGGCACGGTTTTTGCAGTGGCTGAGCAATTGACTAGTACGCAGTGTGTCGTGGGTTTGATCCTCGCATGGATCCAATATTTGTATGATCTACAAATAGTAGTTTCGGGTCCGGGTTTTTGTGTTTGTGTAAGTTACGCACACACAGGACGAAATTCATTAAGTGGGGCAACGTTAAAATAAAATACTATGATAGAATAGAAGACTAAGTAAATAGAACTTAGATTTTCTGTCTCATATCGCGTTATGAACGCCGCTTCAATTTTTACCAACTCTTTTTAAATCATTACTCCTGTCTCGTGGATGCGTTTACAAACATTTAAACTCACTTAAACACAAACAACCAGGTTTAGTATAATTTGTTCTACAAATATTTGATCCATGCGGCAATCGCAGTGCAGTAGTCAATCATAGAGAAGATGGTTCGGGATTTAAGCTTATCACAGTTTTTTCTCTCTTTTACAGAAGCATGCAGAATACCACATCATAGGTAGCTGAAGCAGTAATTATTGGTAAATAATAATTAATCAATTTTAAAATGGTTGTGTTCATATCAGCTGGTCGATTCGATTTTGTATCTACAAACTTATATTAAGGTTATATCGTTTTAATTTATTTATCTTTGTAATATTGGAGGTTGAATTAGTGTATACTGAATATTTTTATTATTAACTAGCTGTGCCCGCAACTTCGTTCGCGTGGATGTCGGAATTTAACAATATGTATTTTTTAGTGCGAAGCGCTTAATTCTCGCCACGTTTTTTATAAATCACATCGTTTTCATTTATACCCTATATTTAGAATTTATTTAGATTTTTCAAGAATATTTGACGTGTTTGTAATAAACGCCCTCTGTCGTTCAAAGGCAGTAGTACTATTCAATTGCTACTGGATGAGAGCACCCATTCCATCTCATTCCATCCCACTCCATCCGACTTCATCCTACTCCATCCCACTCTATCCCACTCTATCCCACTCCAACTCACTCCATCCCTCTCCATCCCATTTCATCCCACTCCATCCCACTCCATCCCTCTCCATCCCACTCCATCCCACTCCACCCCACTCCATCTCATTCCATCCCACTTCATCCCACTCCTTCCCACTGCATCCCACACCATCCCACTCCATCCCAATTTATCCCACTTCATCCCACTCCATTCCCCGCCATCCCACTCCATCCCACTCCATCCCACTCCATCCCACTCCATCCCACTCCATCCCACTCCATCCCACCCGATCCCACTCCATGCCACTCCTTACCACTCCATCCCTCTCCATCCCACTCCATCCCACCCCAACCCACTCCATCCCACTCCATCTTACTCATTCCCACACCATCCCACTCCAGCCCACACCATCCCACTGCATCCCACACCATCCCACTCCATAACACTCCATCCCACTCCATCCCACTCTATCCCAATCCATCCTACTCCATCCCACTCCATCCCACTCCATCCCACTCCATCCTACTCCATCTCATTCCAACCCGCTTCAACCTACTCCATCTCACTCCATCCCGCTTCATCCTACTCCATCCTCTTCCATAACATTCCATCCACAATTCCATCCCATTCTATTTGCGAGTCTAATAAAAACCTTTTCTTTCTTTCTTTCATTCCATTCCATCCCATTCTATTCCATTCCACTCTACTCTACTCCACTCCACTCCAGTCCACACCATATTTGAATAGGTTTGTAGTTTTACTATTCCAAGCTTTTTTTTTTTTTTTTTTTTTTTTTTTTTTTTTTTTTTTTTTTTTTTTTTTTAGCGTGGTAAAATCATCAAATGAGTCCTCCAACCCCGGGCAGGGCGGGAGGGACTGTCAGACTTCTACTGACTAAAATCCACGGTGTCCTTCATAGCCTGTTACGTTCCGGGGTTACGGTTAGGGAATAATCCCGCGACCCCGGCAGGCTTTGGCCCTCTGAGAGGGGGGCCCCGTCATTATGCTGACGCTCTTTGAGGCGCGCGTGGGACACAACGCGCCGTCGACCCGGGCATGGTCCTTGGTCGGGCAGCGAGTTGCCCTTTACTCGCTGCCCGCATGCCCGCGCCTACGGTGGCCGGAGATCATCTTGCGACGTCCGTCGCCGTGGGCGCCTACCACTGCGGCTGGGGCGGAGGGAGGACGCTGTCCTCTCTCGCTCGCGGCCTGCCTCCTCCTTGACGAGCATTACTGCCTCGCAGAAGGAGCTGACCGCTTCCCACTCCGTCTCGCCCCGCAGCATGGCCGCAACCAATGCCGGGCGCGAGAGGTCTCCGCCTATCGCAGCCGTGAGGACACGTCGGTGCTCCGCCCAAGCTGGGCAGTCTTGCACCGTATGCTCCACCGTGTCCTCCGGGCGATCTTCGCAGTGGTGGCACCCAGGCGTCTCCTCCTTTCGCATCAGACACAGGTACCTCCCGAAACTTCCGTGTCCGGTGAGGACCTGCGTCAAGCGGTAGGTCAGGACGCCATGACTTCTCTCCAGCCACTCCTCAAAGAGGGGTCTTACCGCCGCAATTGCGGCGTGCCCGGACTATTCCAAGCTAGATCGCGTTACTGAACTGCGCGTCTCGGTGTGAACTGGCCGTAATTTTACTTCTGGAACACTTTAAATTCAAATATCTTTTGATAGACTGATCCGATTTCAATGAAACAAAAACTAAATGTTACTTCAAGTTACGGTCAGTCATTGTGTATTAAAGTTATCTACATAGCTTTTGTACATTTTAAGTGATGCCCGAACAAATAAACATACAAACAGACAAACAGACAAAAATTCTAAAAATGCTAGAAATGGGTTTTATTGGTTGTCCTTTATAACCCTGGCTATATTTTTTGAATTTTTTTTGAATGTACAAAAATTAATTTTCTACAGTTTTATTATATGTATAGATAGAAGATAGATAGATATAGAATAGATGATTAAACGAAAATTAATTTTAGCAGCTTGTAATTCGATAGCTTCCTTCCTACGGTTTTTTTAACTGTTGAATTTTCTAGTCCTCTGAGGCCCTGTACACAACGCGATACCATACGACTTTGGCTTAATAAATTGGGATTAAGCCAAAGTAGTATGGTATCGCGTTGTTGTTGCAGAGACACGCCTAAATAAGCGTGCCTCAGTACGAACTTCTATGGATTTGTATTGCAATAGTCACCTGGATACGAAATTCAAATGGTATTGAAGACATAAGCCGCGTTGTGTTTGGAGGGGCTTACTCGTACTTATAAGAAGTTGTTTTGATGCATATTTTTACCATTTGTATCCAATAATAACATTTCATTTACAGAGTTATTCATTGCTCATTAAAAATTGTCCCAAACATTCAACCAGTTTTATGTTATTGTAATGTTAAAATTTTACTATTGTAAAGTCTAGTACTCTGTTTGAAAATCCTAACTAGTCAATATTATAAGTATTATTATTTGAAAACTAGCTGAGTTTTGATCTCAATAGTCTATTTGTTAAATGACTCAATTAACATAATTATATCTAGGTGTATTTTGTTTGTAATCTGTAAGTTTTTTATAAATAAAATAATGTTCATAATGAATTATATAAATTAGGAAAGTTTTTATTGTAAACCTTATATCATAATATTTTATAGTTTTAATGAATATTAAAGAAGTAACAAATAAATAAAATACCGCAAGATATTGTAAAAAAAACTGATTGTAATACGTAGTCTTCCTGATACAAAGGTATGAGCCAAAAAGGCTGCCAAACATTATTTTGGTTTGAATTCCTCTAAGGCTGCATTCGGTCGCCCACGTCAATCGCGCGTACGATATTTTCTATTGTATAAACGGGTTAAAAGTGAGTATTTTGCGGTTTTTTCTTCCATATAACACCACGTTAAGACACTGAAGTCAGCAAGCAGAGCGTACGTTGTTATGTATTTTTCGCTACGGACGGTACGTGACCGACAAGGAACACTATTACAGCGTTTCTGTCCAGTATTTACAGCGTTTCTTGTATGAAAAAATGGAACAGCGCCTCTGGTGTGCGAGGAAACAATTTTTTTTCTTGAAAATTGTCTTTTTAAAATTGTCAAAGTTCCAGTTTACTTTACGTACTTAACTAATACGTATAATACTTACTGAAAATTCGTGCTAAGGGTACTGGAATTGAAACCTGAATTTCTCTTACACGGACGTCAGTCTCGTATTTTAGTGAAATAATTTTATTGTGGAAGTACGCAACGCTGACGTCAGCATCGCAGTATGGTGTTATATAGAGCACAATGTATAATCGTACGCGCGATCCGACATCAGAGTAACAGGAACTAAGTCTAAATATTTTTCCAAAGTCACAATCACCCTATTCATAATCTGTATTTTTTGTCTTCGAACAGTAAACTATGTTAACCCTAGATTCATAATCATATGTAGGAAGAACACTATTCATAAACATTCGTCTCAGAGACGAACTTAAAAAGATATCGTTATTTATGATTTTCTCAATAAAAGAAAAATAATAAATTATTTTATTGTTTAACTTCTTTATCGAGCTATTTAAAACTTATGAGAGAAACCAAAAATTTATTCATTCTGATCATTCCAGACCACATCAGGCCGTGGGGGTCCATATACATAATTTGTAATTACAGAAGCTACATTTTTTTTTCGTGTTTCTCTGGGTCCAGGCGTATCGCTAGTAGGCAGTTCATTTGAAACTTCTGCCATCTTCCTTTTTAGGCATCGCCTCAAATTTGGCATTTCGCGAAGCTAGTGTAACCACGGTTCGGTCCTTTCACAAGCTAAGCTCAAGCCCGCATCTCCTCGCTGAGTCGAGGAAAAACAATCGTCATCATCAAATTCTAATAAACAATTCAAATGATTCGATTTTTGACGATCTTTTGCGTCCATTTGTAAAAAAAAAGAAATAGAAGAAAAAATACGAATATTTACATGTTCACACGATTTTACTGAATAAAATGTGGTTGAATTATTTATAACTAATTTCGAATATTATCACAAACTTTTCTTTTACTTCATCAAACTAGAAAACTTCAAAATCGTATTTCAAAAATTGTATCTCATACTCATCTCTACTCGTCAATCGTCCATCTATTCATAAACATTCGTCCCTCAGACGAATAAAACTCTGTAACTGCTCAAGGACACGTCATTGTGAGAAAAATGCACTTGCGATACTTAAGGTCCTATGACTTAAGAAGGTACTGGCAATATCAGCTTTATATCTCATTAACTCTAAAAATGAGAATCATTTTTACGTTTTGCGCGGTCTGTGAGACGAATGTTTATGAATCTAGGGTTAAAAATTGTAAGTAGCTATTCTAATAAAATCCAGTTTTCCAGTCTTCAGACAGAACTTACAGCTTTTCAAAGCTATTTTTGAAAGTGATGACATCAATGATATTCTAATACCTAGGTATACAGATTTATGTTATACACTTACAAAACAACACAAAAACTGTTCCGCGCCGAGCGGCAGCACATATACACATTTTTTATTCACACATTACATTTCACTAAAAGTAAAAAGGATCGCTTGATTAAACGCAATATGAAAAAAGTAACAGCTAGATAAACAAACAGCGCCACGCGTCATCAATCCCTCCGCACGTCGGCATCATAGACTAGCAAATTGTCCCACGTAGGACATTTTCTGGTCTTCACGTTTTGAGCGCTCATAACAGAACTGTTTACTAAAATATCATTGGATGACATAGAATCGGCTTGTTCCAACTGCTTACGTATTTCGCATACAGCTCGGTAAGGCATAATGGGCTTATCACAGGCACAAGCTTCACCATAGTTTCGCCTGCACAAGCCCAGCCTGCGCGTACTTGCCTGTGTGTGGCTGGGCGTTCAGTGTTGCCGACCATGTATTGTTTTTTCATGCGAGAAGCTTGCGCAGGCAGAACGCCCTATAGCCAAATGGCAAGCGAAAATCGTTAACGTTCAGCAGTCGCTAATACATTTTCGACTTTATACCCCTTCGCGTAAAGTTGAAAATCTAGTAAAGACTGTTGAGCGATAGCGAACGAAACAAATGAAAACGATCTGTAATCTTTGATAGATTTTCAACTTTATGCAATGTGGTTTATAGTTGAAAATGTATTAGCGACGGCTGGACGTAAGCGAATGTCGCTTGCCATTGGGTTATAGGGCCTGTGGTGAAGCTTGTGCGTGTGGTAGGCTCATTAGTCACATTATGTCAGCGCCAATGAAGCTATTTTCGCTTGTTTGTTCAGCCTCGAGCTGATACATGTTGTAATTCTCTTACATACCATGTGTATGGCATGCCCCATCATGTCCTCCAAAGAGTTGACAAGGAGGAAATCTGACCTCTGCAGCAAAACCCACCAGCATTACGACCTGTTGACGGCATTTGTCAGTGAGCGGAGCTGCGGGCGGTGCGAATAAGACATTAGTTACTTTGTAAGTACCCGAATTCGCTATGGACGGCGCCTTGTGTCATGTTTCAAACAATTCTATACATTTTGTTATCACCGCTTTCAGCCCGCGCTAAGTTACGCTCACAGCGGTAAGGTCATGAATGAGCCTTAGAAAAATGTATAAGGATACCCATTTATGTTTATTTGTTTTATTTTTGTATCTCAAAATGTCTGAAGCTAGAGAAACAGGAATAATGTAGTGAAAATCTAAAATAAATTGAAAATTAATTATCTTCAAAAAGACTGATTGTTTAACGTTTATTTTTTAATATTGTAAATCCTCGATTTACTATAGAAATAAAATTTCGAAAATATTAAATGTTAGAATACTATAATTTGTTTTATTTATACCCACTTTTATTATGATACTAATTTATAACATTAAAATCAGTAGACTCACTTGGTCATGTTAACTACAGTAGGTGAATTTTTACATAATTTTGCACCTGGCGAGGTGTAAATCCCATCGAAATGATTTAGCTTATTAATATTTCTATCCTCTAAATATTCAATTTTAAAGGTGTAAAGGTTTTGAAATACTTCAAACCCTTTTTTCGAGACCAAAAATATCGTACTTTCAAAAATATCTGGTTTTGTTCAAAACCAGCTTCTCTCAGCCAATTCTTTATTTCTGTGTTTATGGATAATTTAAGAAGTAGGGAGCAGTGGTGGCCCAGTGGTATCGGTCCCGACTTACGAGTTGTAGGTCAAAGGTTCGAACCCCGCCAGGCGCATTACTTTGTGTAATTTATTTCATCACCACTGTTCTCAAAACGGTGAAGGAAAACATAGTGAGGAAACCGGCATGTACTAGAACCAAAAATTCGAAGACAAGTGACATCTGCCAACCCGCACTGAGCCCGCGTAGTGGATTATGGCCCACTCCCTCTTACAAGAGAGGAGGCCTGTGTCCCAGCAATGGGAACATTATAGGCTGATGATGATTAGAATGGTTGTATACTATTTGGTTAAAACAAGAATCGTCTACTAAGTAGCCGTGGTCATAATGCTGCTTTATCCCTTTTTTGGGCGGGACTAAAATAATACCGCCTTGTCTTTTGTGTTTAACCTCTTAAGACATTCACGAGTTTCCGGCGGGTACTATCAAAGCCGTCAGCTTTGAACGTGCATGGAACTCAATTCACCGTCAACCAGGTTTTTTTCTTTGATCAGACGGTGTGCTGCCCATTATTTGCCGTCCGCAATTACACTGAAAACGGCTAAAATACACATCGCGATCTACATCACTCTGTGCGTCAACCATGGCGGCTGAGGCGTGAAGAGAAGGATTGCCTCTCTCGCGCATTTCGTCTCCTCCTTAACGAGCATTAGGTACTGCTTTGTAGAAGGACGTGAGTTCTGGTTCCCATAATATTTCACTGGCTTAGGAATTTCTTAAAATTCAAAGAATTTTCCCAAATTAAAAGATAAGTAAAAAAATTGGTAAAATAAAAAAGAATCAGACCATTTCCAAGAAAACAAAATAACCCAATGAACCATAAATTACCCAAAAGAAAGTGAATTAAGTTATTGGAAATAATACTGTAGAAGCAAAACTAAAGTCTATTAAACTAACAAAACGTTTCGAAGTTTCACCGTCAAAGTTTTCGTATAAAATCGTTTCAAACAACGATTTACTTTGAGTGCGCAGTGAATCGAAAAATTGGTACGGAACTCTTCTAAGAAAGGATAGAGAAGTTTTTGTAGTACGTAGGTGTTTGAAATTGACTAGCTTAGATACAAGACGTTCTGGTAACAACTAAATTATTATTAGGGGAACAGTGTATAAGACGGGGACGCTCTTTAAGGCGCCTGCACATGTATATGTATGACGTCAGACATGTGTGCAAGTGACTTGAATTGGGAACACGATTTTGTTCAACTTGCAGCTTGCATACAAGATTTTAGTGGTATACAAGTTAATTCGAGTTGAGAAAGATTGTTTTTTGGTTCCCAAAGACAATCATGTCTATGATACTCGTATTCCTCAATAAACATTATTATTTTCTACGTCCCATTTAAAAGTCATTTTTACAAAGTATGACTTTAGTCATAAACAAAGTACCTAATCCTCTATGCACGACCGCATGCGCTTGCAACTTGCGTGCAAATGTGCCGACTTGATTATTGTGCGTACAAGTTTAAACCTAATTGCATGCAACTTGCAACTTGTATGCAAATCACTTGCATAATGGAAACGCGTCATTAGGCATACTTAACACAACACTTGCAGTACTTGCATATAAGGACGTCATTTGCAAGCGGCCATTAACAAATGGTGTCCAGTACCCTTAGCACGAGTTTTTAGTATTAGAGACGTAAACTGGCACTGTGACAATTTCAAATTGACAACTTTCAAGGAAAAATTAGTTCCTTCTTCGCACACCAGAGGCGCTGTTCTATTTTTTCAAACAAGAAACGCTGTTAATACTGGAAAGACGCTGTAAAGTAAAAGAGTGAATACTCGTGCTAAGGGTACTGCTGGCGCTTGCGCTACGTTAGTATTGTGTTAAGTTTCCCTTAACCATGGGGTTTTCCATCATACCCCGCGTCCCCGTCTTATAGGTACCCTGTTCCCTTATTACTGTTGCCGGTGGCTTTACCTGTTTCAGGGTCCCGGGAACACGATAAGACGCTCCTGCGACCACGACAGGCGGTTGGCCGTAAGGGAGCAATGATGGCCCCGACTTACGAATTTATCGTGGGTTCGAACCCAGCCAGGCGCATTACTTTATGTAATTTATTTCATCACCACTGCTCTCAAATCGGTGTAGAAAAACATCGTCAGGACACCGGCATGTCCTAGAACCAAAAATTCGAAGATTATGTGACATCCAGCAACCTGCATTGGGCCCGCGTGGTGGATTATGGCCTACTCTCCCTCACAGAGAGGAGGCCTGTGTCCCAGCAGTGGGAACATTATAGGCTGATGATCATCATTACCACCAATGTTTTTCTTATTTGGCTCTACAAAATAATCCAAACTCAAACTCCGACGCAGTAAAGGCGTAAACCATTATACTTTGTCAAATCCCAATGACACAACACACCCATTCAAATTCAATTCCAAACTTGATTGATACACTCCATAAGGGACGTAACACACAAAAAAACCGTATCTTTCCAACGTTGTAAATTAGGTCATCGATTTAAAACAGGCTGGGGCTATCCAATTTTACGGTTCGTGTGCTACGACCTCGCGGGAATGAGAGACTTAGGGACTTTACCCATGGTGCGATGCGACACGATACGATTTGTGTGATGTCCAGTCGAAGACATGTGACATCCACCATTCCGCACTAGTCTCGCGCGGTGGATTATGGCCTACTCCCTCTCACAGAGAGGAGGCCCGTGTCCCAGCAGTGTGAACATTATAGGCTGATGATGATGCAATTCGGCCGTGAGCTTCAAAAATCCACCTTACTACTACAGCATAAAGGCACTGCAAACCAAAAAGACAAAACATTTCGCCAGTGATGAGAAGTTGCGCAATCGAATTTCGGACAGAGAATCATGTGCATTGTCGTTAACACGTACGAGTACATTGCATTTCGATATTGAGCAGATTTGTGAGCGATATCGTCAATACGTGCGATTCCATTAGCAAATACAAGCGATTGTGCATACATTTTCTTCGGCCGGACGCTTGTGTGATATCTAACCGATATCGTCAATCGACGCAAATCTGTTTCGCGTCTCGCCACGGGAAAAGTCCCTTAGGTTTACTTCGTATATGTTTCAATGGAAGTTTCTTCGTGTTATCGAGGGTAATTTAGCATGATTTGTTGGTTTAGGATACAGGAAGAGAAAGTTTCTAAACCAGGAAGTTAAACTGCCTAGAATTTTCTCAACAGTAACTACTTATGTTGGGTCGCCGGGTCGGCGGGCGTATCCATATCTGCTATCAATAACTTCGTAATACGCTACCCAATGGCAAACTTGACACAGTTGAAAATCTATAAAAATAAACACTGTGATTTCGTCGACGACGGTCTTAAAAATAGCAGAGCTAATTACCAACTGCCAACAGAATTTCACTACAAGCAAAACTGAATTGTTACAGTAAAATTACACAACAAAGCACAAACTACCATTACAAATATTTGCCAATAACCAACAATATAATTCCCTGGTAAATTATTGAGCAAACAAACTGATTGTTGTGCACATAACTACCAAACACTTTCGTTAGACCGCGACAACTTGCAAACTTCGATAATATAAAGTTGGAGCTCGAAATTGTGCGAGCCTGTACCGTTGGTTTCATAACTCGACATTACTGGGTGAGTTTTTACGATTATTGTCGTGATTTGGGCAGTAATTTTTACACATACCAGAAAGACAGAACAAAACAATTACAGGCAACAACGAACATTTACTCGTACATGGTCATAAATGTGAACACAGGGCGCTCAACGCGCGCATGATGACGTTCCATAGCAACGAACTATATTTATTGTGTAGCAACGTAAGGGTCAGCTCAGACCGAGACGTGACGCTGCGTGCACATTTCAATAGAATTATTCAAAATGTAAATCTATTTAAAAAAACAAAAGATACATCTTTCGCAACGCAGCGCGACGTAGCGCGGCGCGCGATTCAAAATCTGACTTTGTTTACTACCTACAAGAAAAGCTACAAAGAAGTATGTGAACTGACCGTAAGTGCAGTATTTTCTTATGAACTTGTCATGTGCAACTATCGTCAGTAAACGACTTTACACACAACCGATTTTGATTACCATCCTCAATTCATTTCCAATCTCGAACGAAACTCGAACGATACCAACTGCCATTGCCAAAACAAGTCTCAACACTCCACCCACACCGTGGTAAGCCGCAACAATCCAGCGCAGTTTGTCGGCCAAACAAATAATTAATCTACAGTGGCTAGAGTTTAATTACTTGTTTGAGTTTGTCTTGTTCGACGCGAACTCACACTAATACAGGACGATGGTTGCTAGTTGCTAGTTGTAAATGTATAGTTGAGTTTTAGTCGTTAGGGTTGATTTTTGAATGTTTTTGGATTTTCGATCTGTCTTGTAGTTGTACTGTGGTTGTACTGTTAGTCTGTACTGTTCAAGGTTTTAAGTCTCCGCGGTCTTGGGACTCTTTCTGTTTCATTAAGGTAACCTTGACCCTAGAACGCAAAAGATTATTGAAAGAACACCGTGGATTGTAGTCAGAACGGGTGTGGCAGTCCCTACTATCTAATGAAGGGCGGAATTATTCATTTGATGATTTTTCATGATGAAAAAGGTTATTAGTCCCATAAGATAATGTAAAATCAAGTTCAGTTATCAGGAAATTACTGGTGATAGTCATCATTAGGGTATGCAGATTTGGGGGTAAACTGGATGTAAATCTCAGTATTCTTTAACATAGAGTTGAAGGAAATCCACGGAAAGATCAAGTACTAGTCATCTTAGGCAGACTTATGATATAGACGAAAAGAAAAAAAATCCAAATCGGTCCAGGCGTCTTCGAGAAATCGGGGAACATACATTAAAAAAATAAAGATTCCGACGAATTGAGAACCTCCTCCATTTTTTGAAGCCGGTTAAAAATGATAATAAGTAGAAAGTCAGGAAATAGTTGCTGTTTGTTATTTATGTTTAGTAAGAGTAGAGGAGATGGATCCCCAACTATACTTTTAGACAAATTACATAATTTCGCGTCATCTCATCTTCTATAACTTTTGAATTGTATCGGTCGTACCTAGTGAGTTTTTGTAGTTAAGTCCTACTACTATGTGTGTGTATTTTTAAATAATCTTGTAAGGTGAACCTAATTTCGTGAAAGTGAAACGTAATCAGTAATTCAAGATGGCTTGGATTTGGCATTTTATGTTCTTAACCTAAATCATTTGAGTTTGATATAAAACACAAAACATTCATGTACAGATTAATCAAATTATGGGTAAGTGTTTGATATGTTTTTATCTATTCAATTTGTTCATTGTTGATGGATGGAGAGGAAGAGGAAGGGCAAGGAAAAAAGATGGATGGATTGTGTGATGAATATAAAAGGAGTAAATGATGCTTTGACGTCTGATAGGGAATAATGGAAGAAGAAAACGTATTGCACCGATCACAAGTAGAATGAAAAAAACTTGAGAGGTGTCAAGGGACACCCAGATGGAACGAAGTTACTGTATACACTCAACAAAAATAATCGTCGCGACTCCACTCCACTCTACTCCAATCAGCTCCGCTCCGCTCCGCTCCACTCCACTCCACTCTTTGAGCTCTAGCACCCTTTTGCAACGCGCGATAAGGAACTTCGTTCCAAAAAGTGTCGTGACAACTTTTCGTAAGAATTATTTCCGTCTAGCCCCCTTTCACAACGCGCGATAAGGAACTTCGTTCCAATAAGGACAGGAAGATGATGATGGTTTTATGTATATAAGGTAAAGGGAGATTATTTGGTGAGACAGGCAACTCAGTGATAGAGTCTTAAAAGTCTCTCAAAACGTTACCCATGCATGCAGTTATGCGAAATGGTGCAACTAGTTCACCACTAAAGTTGACAAGATATAGTGATACATCATTTCGAGTTGCCCGTCTCGCCAAATAATCTCCCTTTGCCCTACAGATGTAAGTTTCGTTGTTTTACTTTGTGGGGCTCAAAATTCTGACAACCATTATTGTTACTTGGAGATACAGCTTTTTTGAAGTCAACAAGCTTCTCGAGGTAATTACGGCAATAAAATTGCCGCGTTTGCTCTTTTGTTGACTCAAAACCAACCGATCGATACATAACAGACATCATTTTGTTGGTGTGTTAGTTTATAAAAAGGCCTTTAGCCGTTTTCACACGACGAGACAACGAGAGATTGTAGGCTCACAGCAGAGGACTGAAATATGCTGAAATGATGAGAATTCAAAGCCTGTATGGAATTCTAAACAAATTTTCATTCGAAACAGATTGACCACACTTGACTTTACCTAAACTATTATAAATTAAAGAGATAGTCATCGTCACCTTGTATTTGACGCTTTTCTTTTTAATTTAAATTTACATTCTCCTTAGTTGTATACCAGTACCCTTATCACGAGTTTTCACTATTTTACTTTACAGCGTCGTTCTAGTATTTATAGCGTTTCTTGTATGGAAAAATGGAAGAGCGCCTCTGGTGTGCGAACAAGGATCTAATTTTTTCTTTGTTTGTCAATTTGAAAATCGTTCCAATTTACTTAACGTCAGAATAACTGAAAACTCATGATACGGCGTCAGATGGTCATAATATTATGTCATTCAAGAATACGTCTATTTTTCATGATGTGATACTTTGTTTGCATTATTGTCCCTCTACTATTTTTTTGAAGTGAAAACTTCTTTAGCGGCGTTGTACACTTTTTCTGTAATGGGTAAAAAATTTAAAACTCGCGTCAGGGTCACGTGACCCTGATCGAAAATGAGTAAGACGTCATTCAAATTAAAAATAAAACATAGTAACAAAAAAGTTTTCACTTCTACCGGCACTCCTGGAGTGCAACCTTTTTTTTTTTTAATTAAGACTAAGTGAAGATAGTTTAATTTTTTCATAAAAACACGATCATTAACGATCTAAATTTTTTAAATTATATTTAAGTTCTTATTTCGAAAACCTGTAACATAAATTCCAAGCCAACTTTTAATTATAAACAGGTAATAAAAACCAATTTCATCTTCAGGGTCGAATTGCTCATGTCAAAGGAAATGCAGTCGCTGGACCACATTCAGATCAAGAATGCGGTCTTCAGCGAGGATTAGGAGACTGGGCAGATGTCGGTGTGGAAGACCACGCTTCTTGAAGATCAGGAGAAAGAATGAGAATGTGAGTTATCTCTGTCACTCAACATAATACCGAACCACGCCCTATTGACAAACAACAGACGACAGCAAACAACAATCGTTATCGCTCAGCAGTCACTAATACATTTTCAACTTTATACCCCACCGCGTAGAGTTTAAAATCGATTGAAGTTTAAAGAGTTTCGTTCGTTATCGCTCAACAGTCTTTAATAGATTTTTAAATTTATGGTCTAGTTTATAAAGTTGAAAATGTATTAGTCACTGCTGAGCGATAACGATTGTTGTTTGCTGTCGTCTGATGTTTGGTTATAGGGCCAGGTAGTTGCTCACAACATTTTCCTTCACCGTTTTGAAAGCAGTGGTGGTGAAATAAATACACAAATTAATGCGCCTGGCTGGGTTCGAACCCACGACCTACAACTCGTAAGTCGCGACCGATACCACTGAGCCATCACTGCTCTTACTACTTCTCTTTCTATCTCTATCCATTGTAATCAAAAAGTTTCTTATTTGTTACAGAGATGTCCTTGCGCAAGAGTGACCCACACATGCAACTGTTCAGAAACATCGTCAATTAAGAACGACACGCCGAGCGTCAAGAATCTTTGCCGGTTTACCATAGACGCTTATTTTACTTGAATACACCTACTTGCTAACTTTTCAGTCTATTTTTTTACTTTTAAAGCTTCTTACTGCATGAGAAAATCTCTTTGATTTTGGAACTTATTTTTCGTACAGCAAAACTAACAGAGAGACATTATGTCTCTTCGGCGTCGCTTTCATACAAAATGTATAGAAGCGTCGCGACGTAAAACACACAGCAGAGACGGGGCGCGGGCGCGACTCTCATACATTTTCGCATGTCCGCGACGCGTCCTCGTCTTACGGCATTTCTATGTGGCCCGCGCCATAGGCTGATTATACTTATTAGTGTAACCAAACTCCCAAAATTAGTAACATGATAGATTACTGGCCAGAAGCTATCCAAAAAAAAAAAAAACTAAATTTCGAAACTTCCAATCCCATTTCCCATCGCGAAGAGCTTAGAAAGTAATTTATGAAAGTTCGTCTCAGCATTAAAGTTAGTACCAATGTTTGCTCATCAATAGTTTACTCATTTGCAAGGACATGATTAAGGGCTGCGACGACTTATCAAAACTCACGTTAGGTGCGAAAGAGATGGAGGATGTTAGGGGCGTTTTACATTGTGAAAAAATTTTCTAGACATAAATATTTTTTTGCATGCCAAGGAATGACACTATCTTTAAATGCAGTTCCTCCTTCATAAACTACAGGCGTTTTTTTTTTAAATTTCCAAACAATAAACGCCGTAAATACTTTAAGTATGCTTTAAGTAAAATACGGAAATCTTATGATAAGGCCTCAGTGTACAAAGATCAGTCTAATACGTAAAGTGTGGGGTTCAATCAGTAATGTCACAAAATGCATCCGCCACGGTTTAATACCCAAATGCACGTTTAAACGCCAGTGGGGATTTTAGTCAAACTAGATATTATACTGCGAATATTTTGCATAAAAAATTAGGTAATTAGATCTGGTGTTTCATCGGTTTTTAACAGAATTTTTAATGTTGAAGTAACACGCGTAGTTTGAGAATGCCAGGTGATTTCATTAAATTTTGACAGCTGTCATGTTTTATGTCAAAATTGACATTGACGTGGCGTTGTAATTCATACTTAATGACAAGACCTAGCCGATAGATTAGGTTGCAGTTGTACATAGATTTATTAAGATGGCTAATTACAACCATCATATAGCTATCCTACAGTCATTAATATAATGACAATCTAATACCACCTTTGTAAAAGGCCTATAACAAAATCTTTTTACCAGGGCATCAGGAGTTGGTAACAGTTTGTCTGCGCCCTTACAAGCCGTTAGCGTCGGTTCTGATCCAACTTAGATTAGTTGTTCGTTGCGTCTTCCGCGGTAATTACCGACGCGACGTCCGAAGTCGAACTGATGTTGATATAACTTCTTGTGTTATATGGAAGCCTAGTAATTTTGATGAACTATCATTACATTACGCGGTTGATATTATTTCTATAATTTTATGGTTACCCGCATCAAGTTCGCTAATTTTTGGTCTAAGTAAAAGTATCCATTTTAATCCAGGTTACAAACAATCTGTGTTCCCAATTCACTCAGTTTTTTTTTATTTTTTTATTTGAGGATAACAAAGACCTCACATACTTTTCGCATTTTTAAGCCGGCGTTACGTAACAATTTTCTTATTATACTAACTTCACAAGGCGCATAATATTACGAGTCGTATAGAGCCTCGCAGATTGTATTGTTGACAGCAATAGCCGATCTGTGATCACCCGCCATAAAAAGCCAGCATAATACCGTCCAATCGACACACGACGGTTCTACGGAACACAAGGCATACTTTCAAGCTTCTGACTAGCCGTAAGGACTGTCAAATTGTCATACCGGGATATTACATCCCGGCAAACGAGGCCAGCCTAGTCCCACTTCAGATTAGCGGCCATTTTAGCAACGTCGGTGATCTGTGTTTTGTAACGCAGTGTGGTGTTACGAATATGGTCAGTAAGCTTAACGCCTAGGACACTGCGCTCCATTGCACGTTGGGAAACCTTGAGTTTGGACTTTTTTATGTTTGTCAAAGACCAAGTTTGAGATCCAAATGTCAAAATGGGAAGAATGCACGCACATGTCTATGATTTTGAGTTTTAGTGATGAGGGGAGATTTCCCTTCATAAGGTAGCTCTTCCAGGCATTTTCGATTCGTTACCTTTTTCTGCATTGTTAATCATAGTTTATTAATCAGTGATTATCTGTAGTTCACAAAATAATAAAAACTCCTATCCAGTTGACACGACAATCCTTGACGTCAGAAAAACGTTCCTAACATACTGTTTCACATTAATGTTATTAAGGTGGGCTCTCACGAACCAACATAACATTGTCATGTTGTACAACACGATCGAATTCCCAGAAGGAAGCAGTGCCGTTTACACAGCTCTTGTTGCGAAGGTTATTAAATTTCGTGTCTAGAAACTGTTATTGTTGGTTGTAACATGAAAATAATTGTAGACCACATAGGTACTAGGTATATTTTTAAAGTAATTTTTGGCAGAAATAGTAGTTTTTTTAGATCCTTTCAAAATTCGATGATTGCCTGAGCTAAACTTTATCAAGAACCGTTTAGCCGTTTCCGTAGATTTAGTAACAATCGTGTTTAAATTTTAAGTTACACTGTTAGATTGTAGAAACGAAGTAGTGTTCTTATTAATATTGAAGCCCCGTTGTGCGGAGTTTCTTTTTTGTGTTACAATTTCTAAGAAAAACTATGAACCTGATGATGGGGGTTACAGGAAGCAAGAAAAGCGAGTTGAAGATACCCTTAACGTAATCTATTTGTGTTGAGATGCTCCAAGCTCGGAAACCTCACTTTTGGACTAAAAAATACTTTTAGGAGTAAGTTCTGTAACAGAGAGGTATTTCACCTTTTCTGTTGTCACAAACTATTTTTACTTTTTGTTTTATAAATTTTTAAAATTTCTACAATAGAATTTTGTTGTGTCATTCTGTCACCTTCAATTTTTTTTTGTTGTTAGTTTTTGGACTGCAGCATGCGCTGGTTCTCCGTCTCCGTTTCTTAAAATATCGTGTTTTAATTTTTAATACAACAAAGTGGGTGCGTCTCATTTCATATAAAGTTATTTGATATATTTTCATTTTAATAACGTTCACATGATATAACCAACGTTAGATATACCAACGGTTTATATAATTTCTCCACACATAATGTTTGTGTTACTCTAAAACTCATTTCATATAATTTTATTTGATATAACGTTTAATAAAGCGAAAATCATTACATATAACGTTTGAAACGTATAATTTTTCAGTTATTTGACCTAGGATGCAAGAGCGAGCGAAGCGAGCTCGGGACTTGGGGCACCCCGACATGGACAGGTTAGGTTCGAAGGGGATGGCGGGGTCTGAAAGACCCCGCCATCCCCTTCGTGTTAGGTTACTTTAAACCCTGTACGCAGAAATAGGAGCCCCGCGAAGCGGGGCTCCGTCGAAGATTCAAGGCAGGTGGTACTATTACTAGGTACATCAGTGTTAGATTACTTGCCAGGAAGAAAAAAAAGTTAGACCAAATAAGTTTTATATCTTTTGAGCGGTATACAAAACGATTTTATATTCATTGATTGTTATGCTTATAGAAATTAGTCATTATAAAATTATGTCAATCGTTTATTATATTAACAGATCGTTATATCAAATAAAATTATATGTTCAGTTGTTATCTCTTGTAAGTTTTAGAGATTTTGTAGTTATATCATATACTAGCTGTGCCTGCGACTTCGTTCGCGTGGATGTTGGAACTTAACAATATATTTTTTTGTGCGAAGCGCTTAATTATTCGTTTTTTATAAATCATATCGTTTTCATATAAACTATATTTAGAATTAATATTTCGATTTTTCAAGAATATTTGACGTGTTTGTAATAAACGCCCTCTGTCGTTCAGAGGCAGTACTATTCAATTGCTAATGGATTAGAGAACCCATTCCATCTCATTCCATCCCATTTCATCCCACTCCATCCCACTCCATCCGACTCCATACCACTCCATCCCACTCCATTCCACTCGATCCCATTCCATCCCACTCCACCCCACTCCATCCCGTTCCATCCCACTCCATCCCATTCCATCCCATTCCATCCGCCTCCATACCACTCCATCCCACTCCATACCACTCCAAATCACTCCATCCCACTCCATCCCGCTCCATCCCATTCCATCCCACTCCATCCCACCCCATCCCGCTCCATCTCACTCCATCCCACTCTATCCGGCTCTATCCCACTCCATCCCATTCCATACCACTCCATCCTACTCCATCCTACTTCATGCCACTCCATCCCACTCCATCTCACTCCATCCCAGTCCATCCCACTCCATCCTACTCCATCTTACTCCATTCTTCTCCATCCTACTCCATACCACTCTATCGCACTCCATCCCACTCCATCCTACTCCGTCCCACTCCATACCACTCCAACCCACTCCATCTCACTCCAACCTACTAAATCCCACTCCATCCCACTCTATCCGTTTCCATCCCATTCTAGTGTGAGTCAAATAAAAACCTTTTCTTTCTTTCTTTCTTTCCATTCCATCCCATTCTATTCCATTCCACTCTACTCTACAGACTCTACTCCATTCCACTCAACTCCAGTCCACACCATATTTGCATAGGTATGTTGTTTTTCTATTCCAAGCTAGATCGCGCTACTGAACTGTGTGCTGCGTGTCTCGGTGTAAACTGACCGTAATTTTACTTCTGGGACACTTTAAATTCAAATATCTTTTGATAGACTGATCCGATTTCAATGAAACAAAAACTAAATGTTACTCCAAGTTACGCTCAGTCGTTATGTATTAAAGTTATCTACATAGCTTTCGTACATTTTACGTGATGCCCGAACAAATAAACATACAAACAGACAAACAGACAAACAGACAAAAATTCTAAAAATGCTAGAAATGGGTTCTATTGGTTGTCCTTTAACACGCTGGCTATATTTTTTGAGTTTTTTTTTAATGTACAAAAATTAATTTTCTACAGTTTTATTATATGTATAGATTACTTACCCCAACAAAGTATGTAAAAGCATATAAAGATTCTCCTCAGTATTGTGTTATAATTGCTTCAATAAGTACGACAGCTCCTAGTCGAGAACATACCGCTCCAACGCTAGATACCCATCAAAACAGCATCAGCAGTCTGTTTGGCTCCCTCTCAGAGGACAGCGTGTTACCCAGGACGGCGTGTTACCTTACCAGAAGGTGGCGTAAAGCCTCAGTTCTCTATAAAATGATGATTTGAATTTGAGGAAACGACGGGAGAAAGGACTATCTGCATGAATAATTGTGTAATGAATATTATTTCCTCAAAATTAACTACAGCGCATTAAATTAAATAACAAAATTCTCCTTCTAAAATCCTCTGAAGTTTATTACTTCAGCTATTCTCAAAATAAAAAGCAGTATTTCATCACGATGCACACTGGCTTGAATTTTGACGTGGTATTCATAAAGTCTTACGACTTATATAATAAAACCAGCGCCCCGCAGAGCAATAAACTTTAAGGATGAGTAATTAAATTAATTTGCATGAAGAAATAATGAAGATGGTAATTTTACACGTCATTTTACCTACTTTAATTATTTTCCGTCTGTTTTACTTTTGAAGGCAATGTTTATTTGTGGGTCATAAAATATAATTTATTTTTTTATTGATAGCTGTGGGTTAACCGATCGAACCATAATGCAAATAGATAAGGATCGTATAGAACGCTGACTGAAACAGCAATGGCGTTCTATTGTGACGCAATGCACCCTTTTCTAACCCTTTTCAGTCCAAAACCTTATGTAAAATAATTATCATTAACAAGGTAGGTAATAACGATAATAAAATACACAAAAAAAACCATTATTTTTTAGTAGATTTTATTTTTTCATTTATCTTTCAAGTAAAAGAAGAGTTCAAGTAAGAGAAGAAAAGTACTGGGTGCATTGTTACAGTCAAACGGTACCAATGCGTCTTTTACTTCTTTTCATTTTTACAGACAAGCAACGGGAAGCTGATAGCATTTCAGTTTGAAAGACATTAGTGTTGGTAAAATAACGTGCCTTTCTTTACACTTATCTTTGTACCACAGGTTAGTTCTTTCTATGTACAGACGCCAGCACGTCAACCTACCCGAATCTGTCAGATTTTACCACTCAAACATTAACCTTCTACTCTTGTGATAAGGTTGAAATTCTATTAAAGAAATCTGACAGATTGTGGTAGCTTGATGTGCTGGCGTCTGTACATATTTTATTTAACTGACTAGTCTTTCTTTGGAATCCGGTACACGCTTGATTTGTAATAATTATATTCTATAACACGATAAGAACGGAAATAAATACGGCGCAAGGTATTCCTATTCTTAGTTGAAACTTATAGGTAGTATTATCCTTCACATAGTCCATTAAGAAAAATGTTGGTTTAAAAATTCAACATGTTGATTCGTGGACCCCAGCCTTAATAGTGTGTAGTGAATCTCATATGCACATCACATGTGGATCTTTTGTGTGATCGTACAATGGCCATCAGGAGCAAACTTTTTAGCTTGTTTTATATGAAAACAAAACACCATTGTTTGCTTGCTTTTTTTATAGTTTTTTAAATAATATTTTTTGTTGTTTTTAAATTGTGCTCTCGTTGTTTTGTCTGCGTTTAGTTGAGTGATGTTTGAGTTTTTGATGTGTTTTGTTCGTCATTGAGGAAGTCATGGTTAAATCGTGATAAGCGTATGGGTAGATCTTCAAGGTAAAGTTGCGCTTGTCGAGATTGGTCTTTTTTTTTTTTTTTGGGACAAACCCACCACACTATTCCCAAACCACTGCAACTCCTGAAAGCCAGAATCAACAGTGGCAACCACCAGAAAAGCGCCGAGACAATGAAGTCTCGACGTGTCCCGGAGAATGAATTTACCTGTCTTGGATCCTGCACGAAATTAATCAGAAAAGAATAGTGGAGGAGTAGGAAAAATATGTTTCCACTTCCTTCCATGCAAGCAGGAGACAGAACAGAACAAGGCCAATAGGCACAAAGGGACATTACAACTGGGAGAAGCCCAGTTGCCTAGCACCACGGGTAAAAATGATTACTAATATTAATGGGTCCTAAATTGTGAGCTGCTATATTTGATTCCAATAATAGGTATGGCAAAAACGCTTGAACGCACGGAAGTTTGTTCGAGTTTCGACAAGGTCCGTATAATAAATGACTCCAGATATAGTCTGAACAGCATCCAACATAATGTTGCGTTCGTTTTGCCAAAGAATACACTCCCAAAGAATATGATGTGCTGATTGTTCATATTCACAGTCAGGTGTTGAACATTGACAAAAAGGCGAGGGAACAAGCTTGAAGGAAAACAATTTACTTTTAAAGTTACCATGTCCGGTGAGAAATTGGGCAACACAGTGATCCACCTCCAGCCACGTCCTAGCCAGCCGCTCACGAACGGATGGAAAGAACTGGTAGAGGTGCCGTCCCTTGATAGAATTATCCCACCTATTTTGCCATTCTGATAAAAGATCCTCCCAGACGTCGCTCTGGGGTTTGAATAATCGAGATATCTTATCACGGTCACGTTGCGGTAGAAAATCAGCGTCAGTGGTCTCCCGTGCGGAAAAGTACATTGCAGCGCGTCGTTGCACTTCAAGATCTACTGGTAGAACACCAGCAAGTACAGGTAAAGCTTCAGTACTGACGGTCCTATACGCTTTACTTAAGAATAACAAAGCCAAGCGCTGACTCTGAAGCAATTTACGTCGTGCCGCACCTATGGTGGCTCTATCGGCCCAAACAGGTGCCCCGTAGCACATACAGCCCAAGTAAGTAGCCCCATAAATAGTTTTTAAGGTTAAAAATGACAAACCCCAAGTAGATTTAGATATTCTCGTTAGGGCATAAAAGTTATTTTTAGCTTTTTCACCAACCGTTTTTATATGTTCTATGAATGTGAAATTCCTCTCCAAGACTAAACCAAGATAGCACACCGATTGTTTTCTCTTAACGGGAACATTATTGAATTTAATACTAGGCCACGATTTAAGATCACCCTTTAAAATGAGTTGATAGGTTTTTTGTGGTGCAAAAGTCAGGCGGTTTCGATCGCCCCACTGAGATATTGACTGAGATACACCGAGATTGGTCTGTGGATGGGTGCCCTTTTATCATAGCGAGTTTCCTCCTGTTTTCCGAGTACCTCAGAAAATTTGCAAAGCCATTGGTCCCGACTCCCATTTGGAGGTATTTCTCAGTCGTTCCTGTCCGAATTTCGAAAGTCTGAAAACTACCGACGTATCATCGCACAAATACGAAAATTGATTTAAAAAGTAATCGTGAAAATAAAACCAACACTTATTACTATGTGTAACATTATTACCTACTATGTTTTGGTGGATGTTATGTATGTTCTGTAATTAATATAAATTACGTTAATAAAAACACCAACACTTATTACAATCTAGGGTTGCTACACATTTTACGAAAATTCCCAGAATGGAGTTAAAATTTTTGAAATAAAATATATATCGGACTTACAACAACAAAGAGTCCATGTTGTAGGTCACGTACTTTTAAAAGCACGTGCGAGACGTGCACTATTCTTCACGAATAGTGCACGTCGGTGTAAAATCACTCGCATAAGAGGTTGAAAATAAAATGATTGGTACTTTATTTACTTTCAATAAATTTTGAAATACTAAAAGTTAGTGCAAGTGCCAACTCGCGATTAATTTTTTTGAAATACTTAATTGGATAAAAAATATTTACTGTCTTACCACAACAAAATTAAACATCCGTTGCACACTTGTCTAAAAAAAATGACAACGTCAAAACGACATTATTCTCCTTGATATAAGGTTTGTTTAGACAAGACGTATTCAACGGGTGTTCTTTTTCTATTCTCTTTTCTATTAAACAGATAAGTGAAGGACATTCAAGGTCGTATCTTAGACCACTTTTACAGCTAACCATCCGATCGATGACTAGGCCCGATTCAAATAGCTGTCAAAACTTAAAGGGCCAAACATACTGCTGTCAGCAACTATAGGACTATCGAAGCAGGATACCGAGGCCCTGAAACACAAGCGGTATTTGAAGGAACGGGGTGGGTTTTGGCCGCTAATCGTCTTATTACAAGAAAGAAAAACATCTGTTGAACACTTGTCTAAAAAAATTGTCAATGTCAAAACGACATTTGAAGTTGATATAAGGGTCATTATGCAGTCAATCTTTTTTTAGACAAGCGTTCAACAGATGTTTAAATTTTTGACTTTGATTTAGAGCAGGGGTGGATTAATTTGATGATTTTACTACCCTAAAAAATACTATTTCAGCCAATGAGCCACCAAAACATAACTTGTAATTTAGACACTATAATGTTTCTTTACAAACACATACAACAATATTTCCCTTGAGAAAAACTTCCGTCAATATTTGAACACCAAACAAAGCTTTGTATTAGGGTTCCGTAAATTCATTAGCTACGGAACCCAAAAAGAACAAAGTAGCAAGAACATTACCAATATGACTCTATATAAAGTTTATTAATAACGCTATTTGAGGTTGGAATGAACACGTTGCGAGATTGCGTTTAACAAATTAAATTTAATATGTGGTGAAACGGAGTATTTTCACTGAATATACTGTTGTTCAAAATTTGGGTTAATATTGCCTACTTTTTTTTGGCTGACTGTGGTAATTATTATAAATTTCATTTAGTTAGAGCTCATACCTACTTTGAAAGCATGATTAGAGGTCAATTTTTACGTGACTTTTGAACTTAATGAAGTGTAATGACGTAAATTCAATGGAAAATGAAAAATCGCCTTTAGTGTATACTGATACTGCTAGCCTAATTCATCCCACTGCTGGGACTAAAAGTCTCTCCCCATGACTTCCAGTTTTCAAGATCCAGAGCCAAAGTGGACCACTGTCGTGGGTTTTGTCCAGCTCATCCTACCCTATCCTACGAAGCTCCACAATGGTTATTTAAGTCCACAGTTCGTTGGGCATACAGCAGACGTGGCCGGCCCACGGCCTTTAATGTATCAACGAGGTATTTCATACATCAAATTAACTTCAAAGTCCCCGAAGAAAACACACGAGAAAAGGCAGTTTAGAAGTGGGGCTAAATCAACCCTAACATTTTTAAAGATGGGGTGCTAAGGACGGGAAACCTCCACGAGTGCCCGAGGACTGGAAGTTCCTTTCCGGATACGTCCGGGGGGAACCCCAGTTTCTCGGGACGGTGCGCCCTGGGGTACGGGCAAGAACTCCCCGTAAGGGGTTTCCTTGCCCGTATGCCAATGTCCCGTCACACCGCTCCACCACGTGTCCCTCTGTTTAGCAGAGGGCACAGTGGTTAGAGTAAGAGCGGACCCGGCGTGCACTAACCCTGCCGCCGGGCAGGCAAGAGGAGCGTCAGCATAATGACGAGCCTCCCCTATAGAGGGCCACAGTCCTGCCGGGGTTGCGGGACATACGTATACCGCGACTCCGGCACATGAGGGGCTGCTGAGGGATACCGTGGATTTTAGTCAGTACGAGTCTGACAGTCCCTCCCGCCCTGCCCGGGGTGGGAGGACTCAATTGATGATTTTGCCACGTAAAAAAAAAAAACATTTTTAAAGATAGGTTTTCGTTTTGCAACAATTTATTCTGTGTGGTGTTTCGAAATTTTTACATTTAAAACAATTAAATAAGTATACAGTCATTTGTAACGTTTCGTCTTTAAACAATAAAGGTACAAGCCACCTTAATTGTTTAAAGACGAAACGTTTCAAACCATGATGTCCAGTGTGGGAAAGAGACAGAGCTATACAAGTCGTCTAGCACCATCTCGTTCGCACACTGAAATTTCTCTCGCTTTAAGATGACATGGTAAGCCACCTGGCATCTTAAAACACAATTTGTATACATTTAAATTCCGCCACACTGTATTCTTCTAGAACATTTTAAACAAAAATCAGGAACAGACAGACTCAGCACTATTTGAAGCATTGCGAAGAAGGCTCAAAGTGAATGAAACTGCAATTACATCCCCCCACAATTTTAGCAAAAACCAACCTTACGTTCGTTTCAACAAAGATTACAGCAACCGCAAAGATAACTTTGCCACTTATCTTAAAACACTTCTGAATGCAAATAAGCCACAATCTGGATGCATTCAAGAAAAAGTCGCGGAGATTTTTGTGTCAAAGATAGTTTCACTTTAAAGTAGGCGAAAGAGGTTTTAAGTACTGACTAACTTTGCTTACAAATTGCTTTTCTAATCTTGCCTGTGCAAGCTTTTCCTTACCCTGCAGTGGCAAGGGGTATGTGTATTTAAAGTTGTAAGTTCGGGAGTCTTAAGAGTGTATATTCTGAAGGTTGGCAAAGTCGCAAATAGTTGTCAAATATTAACAAGTTTTAATTAATTTAGCAATGTTACTGTATGGAAATATGAAATATGGCTCTGTAGTGCACTAAAAAATTGATAAGGGAATGCAATCATTATTATCGTAAAACCGAATGTATAGTTTTAGATTTAAAAAAAAGTTTTGTTTTGGAAACCTTGCTAAATGCCTTTTTAACACCTGAAACCATTACTTGAACATAAAGAACATAACTTAATTCCTGAAACAACCTTACAAAATTAGTAATCATATAAAAAAGGAAATACCACTTAGCGTTCATACCCCAAAAAACATAAGCAAATTCAATGTTCTGTAAAGGCAACATCACACGTTTCAAGAGAGTGAAAGATTCACTTGAGTTACTGTTAATTTTTTTGTTTTAACTTTTCTCACTTTTGACTACTCAACTAAAGGTACACCTCTTAAAGGGGCACCGCGGCCCTGTTACGTAAATGACAAGTGAAGGAAGACGGTGGTTTTTTTTTAGGAAGAATTTGTCTTTTCTGCTCCACCGAGGGCGGGAGGACTCATTTGATGATTATAACTCCCTAAAAAAATTATAGTGCAAAAACAACATGACAGCCGGATAGTTTAGTTCATACATTTTCCATACACATGACACTATGATAAAAAATATTATGTTTATCCACTGCTTTTATTAATCTATATAGTTTTTGGAACGAAGTTCCTTATCGCGCATTGTGAAAGGGGGCTAGACGGAAAAAAATCTTACGAAAAGTTGTCACGACACTTTTTGGAACGAAGTTCCTTATCGGGCGTTGCGAAAGGGTGCTAGAGCTCAAAGAGTGGAGTGGAGTGGAGCGGAGTGGAGCAGAGCGGAGTGGAGTGAAGTGGAGTCGCGACGATTATTTTTATTGAGTGTATACAGTAACTTCGTTCCATCCGGGTATCCCTCGACACCTCCCAAGTTTTTTTTTTCTGCATGCGAGTGAATAACTTCAAAATCATTTTTCGAGCGTGATAGTATTTAATTTTCCTATCAGAACGATCATAATAAAACTATAGCGATACAAAATCTGCATCTTTGTTTTAGAGTGAAAATTAACTTCGAGTGAAAGTCGACAAAATAATAGATACCCAAAAACTGAATCGTCTGATATCACTACAAAGAAACAGACTGTCGTTATGGGGGCTATTCCGCGCACCTGTTTCACCTAAATTGAAACAAGTCGACGGAATTTTAAACGGAATGGAAGGGATATCCGAACGAAACCATGATCGTATACTGATGGGCAATTGACCCCCTTGTGAATATGTAGTTTGGGATTTGTTGTTTTCTAAAGAGGACAGTGCGACATTTTTACGCACACGGCAGCTGATGGAACAAGATGATTTTAGTTAGTAAGAGCCTGAGTGTCTTTGCAGGAGTCAAAATCAAACCATTTATTTCAAGTAGCCCAATTACAGGCACTTTTGAATATTGACAAAAGACGAAAAAAAATACTTGTGGCACTCGGGGACTGCCGCGGTAAAGCTATTGAATATCATTTTAATCAACTTATGAAAGTACTTTATTTTTAGTCTATGGCTATCATCATCATCATCAAGATACAAATTTTCCTATTGCTCGGACACAGGCTTTCCAGTGACCCATGATACACCAATCGTCTACTACGGGTTAGTAGATTTTATCCGTCTTCGAATTTTTGGTTCTAGGACATGCCATTTATAATTTTATGGGCTAGTGTAAATTTTAATTTGGCTTTAAATTAGGCCAAGCTAAGGGAATTCCATATAAGAATTAAATTTTGCCAGTTACATTTTCTACTAAAAGAATTTCATTTTCATGCAAACTGTGTACTTTCTTTTAGGATTATTGCGCTAGAAACATTGCAAGCTGTTACTAAAATAATATGAGTATGCAGGAAAAGATACTTAGCATTTTAAAAGTAAATAAAATACTAGATGCTATTAAAGAATACTGTTTCGTATGGTTTTGTAGTACCTAAGTTTCATGAACCGTGAAGAGGACAATTATAGCAGTGTTTCCCAAGCATTGTATATGTAGTGGTAGCTATTTATTCTTGTGGTTCTATTTAATTAAATAATAGAAGACCTTTTACACATTTTTTTCTAAGAATTTTAGAAAAAAAAACCTAGAAAATTCTCAAATGTATCCTCCCGCACCGGGTGGAGTAAAATAAACTCGAATAGCTCAATTTACCTGTTTTATAATTGCACTTTGCGTTTCAGGGTCGAGGTGTATTTTTAAAATAGCCCGGAAACCTCGGCCAGCATCAGTTAATTGTCCGAACATTCGAGAAACAAGTATCACTTTAAAATAAACGTCTTTGATAAAATGATGAAATATATTTTTTTTTGAAAAAGGACAAAATACGTGTTTAATAGTTTTCATTCAGCAATAACATACTTACTAAAAATCCGCAAAAAAAATCCTGTTTAAATCCAAGCTGGGCTTAAAAGATAGCTTAAATTAACTCATTATGTAAAATAATACATACTCATTACTCGTATGTATTAACACTTTAACAGTAATCCGGTATTTTATGTTGATGGCCCGGTATCGGGTCCCGACCCGGCAGATGAGAAACGCTGGATTATAGTGTTTCTCGAAGTAGGTTACAACTGAAAATAAAAACTGAGGAGTCTTGTAATGCCCTTGGGTATTCACTATGTAGTAATATTACTCTTTTATATACTTGAGTCTACGTATTTTTATATGTTACTAGCTGTTGCCAGCGACTTCACCCGCCACAACTCGAAAACTATCCCACCGGATCATAAAATTGGAATAAAAACATAAAATATATAAATCCTATGATTGTGTTAATACACGTTATAAACTATCTGTTTACCAAATTTTAGCCAAATCCGTTCAGTAGTTTTTGCGTGGAAGAGTAACAAACATACCTACAAACACACATACATCCTCACAAACTTTCGCATTTTATAATATTATAGCAGGACATATCGCATTGTGGTAGATCCTTTTTATATTAAGCCCGTATTCCAGCAATAGGAATATTATAATGCCAAAGACACTGAAATCGCTGAGCAATTTCTAGGCTTGAGCTTGCTGTCACAGTAGCTCACCGTCCGATCAAGATTTAAGCCTAAATTAACGTGCACCTCAAGGATTCGACAGCAAAGTGGGACTGCCACTCGGCACTCCATAGTCTGCCGGAGTCGTCGGACTATCATAAAATGGTAAAGAGGCCCTGAAAGACAAAGAAATGTGGTGGTTTTTAGTCGATCAGGTCTGACAATTCCTTCAACTCTACTATTAATCCTAATTCTTTTTTATTAGCGTGATACAATCATCAAATGAGTTCATCCACCCAGGGCAGAGCCGAAGAGACTGTCAGACTTGTACTGACTAAAATCCACGGTGTCCATCAATAGCCCTTTAATTTATTCTCGTTATTTTTAGGGTTCCGTAGTCAACAAGGAACCCTTATTAATTGTAATTGTGTGCATATGGCTTGCCAAATAAACTTATTTTCTTTCTTTTATTCTTTCTTTACGTTCCGCGGTCACGGTATTCGTTAGTCCCGCAACCCCGGACTATTAATTCTACTTAGTAATAAGAAATTTCTGAATACTACTATTATAGTCTGCTTCACAGTTTTTTGCAGCACCAACAACCTCTATTATCACTTCCATTTATTTTCTTAACATTTTCATTTTATTTCCTAGTATAATTAATTACCTTTGTTACAAAGGGCTTTGTAGATAGTTCCGCTCCGACCAAATCCTAAGTCGTCTGAGCTTTGTAACAATCCTGTTACAATCAGAATAAGGAATCATGTTATCTCTATCTATACTTTGTCACAGTATATTGATGATCAGTAAACCAACTCGGTAAAAACATGGTAAAAATATTAGGGTAAGTAATATATGATATAACTACAAAATCTCTAAAACTTACAAGAGATAACAACTGAACATATAATTTTATTTGATATAACGATCTGATAATATAATAAACGATTAACATAATTTTATAATGACTAATTTCTATAAGCATAACAATCGATGAATATAAAATCGTTTTGTATACCGCTCAAAAGACATAAAACTTATTTGGTCTAATTTTTTTTTCTTCCTGGCAAGTAATCTAACACTGATGTACCTAGTAATAGTACCACCTGCCGTGAATCTTCGACGGAGCCCCGCTTCGCGGGGCTCCTATTTTTGCGTACAGGGTTTAAAGTAACCTAACACGAAGGGGATGGCGGGGTCTTTCAGACCCCGCCATCCCCTTCGAACCTAACCTGTCCGTGTCGGGGTGCCCCAAGTCCCGAGCTCGCTTCGCTCGCTCTTGCATCCTAGGTCAAATAACTGAAAAATTATACGTTTCAAACGTTATATGTAATGATTTTCGCTTTATTAAACGTTATATTAAATAAAATGATATGAAATGAATTTTAGAGTAACACAAATATTATGTGTGGAGAAATTATATCAACCGTTGGTATATCTCACGTTGATTAAATCATGTGAACGTTATTGAAATGAAAATATATCAAATAACTTTATATGAAATGAGACGCACCCAAAATATTATATTAGGAAAATATTTGATAACTTTTGTATTCAATGCAGCACCAGTCTGTGGTGGTTTTTTTAGCGTGGAAAAATTATCAAATTGGTCCTCTCACCTAGAAAATGGTTAGGAGGGATTGTCAGACTTGTACTTCTACGGTGTCTTTCAATAGCCCTTTACGTTCTGGAACCACTTTTCTGAAAACTCTCGACAGAATTTAAAAATAAAATAAAAATTGCGCACTACAAACATAATCATCATCTGCCTAGCCTTTTCCCAACTATAGTGTGGTCGGTTTAACATAATACGTATCAGCTATTACGGCTTTGCTGACTTACTCTTAGATCTTCCAACATCGTGCACGCTTTGAACTCACCGCAACTTAATCAGTCTTGAAATACTGTAACAGTGATATCTGTACTGTGACCATGTTTCATTTGGTATTCTCTTTGGCTCTAATACCCGTACAATTCGTGTTTCTCGAGTAATTAACTACAAAATTTCTTTAAGTAATAGTTACTAAGATGGTTTCTTTGAAGTTTTGAGATGAAAGGCGAATGTGGTAAATGATAAGAAACTAAGGTATTACTGGATATTTTGTAGTGTATTTCCAAGTACTTGATGTTTCGAGAATTTTCTACTATAAAATGACGTAAAAATAGACTTCTCTTCTAGACTTCTTAGCTAATTGTAGAACATTCTAGGCTAATGTTATAGAAACTTCTAGTATTAATATACCCGTCAATCTCTATTTAAATATGTACTATCATAGTGATCTGAAATGAATTACAAGTCAGTGTTTTATAAGTAGAAAGAAGGGTACTGATCAGCAGAGAATTAATGTTTTTTAAAAACATGAAGTTAGTTTAACTAAAATTTTATGCTGGAGGCGGTCCGTGTGAGGGAGAAGACAGCGTCCTCCCTCCACCCCAGTCGCAATGGTACAAGACCACGGCGACAGACAACGGAAACGTTTGGGAATAGTGTGGTGGGTTTGTCCAAGAAAAAAAACAATTACCGACCACCGTAGTCGCGGGCATGCGGGCGGCGGGTAATGAGCGACACGCTGTACGACCATGGACCATGCCCGGGTCGACGACACGTTGTGTCCCGTGCGCGCCTCAAAGAGTGACAGCATGATGACAGGGGCCTTCCTCTTGAAGGCCAAAGTCTGCCGTGGTCGCGGGAGTTATCAAATTACCGTGATCCTGGAACGTAAAGGGCTATTGAAAGACATCGTGGATTTTAGTCGGTACGAGTTTGACAGTCTCTCCCGCCCTGCCCTGGCATGGAGGACTCATTTGATTTACCACGTAAAAAACCCCTTCTCTATTTGTGTATAACATACTTAAAGATATAAAACATATAAGGCAAAACTTACTTAATAATGCCTCAATTAAATATTGACTAACTTTGATCAGACCCCACACGAAGGCCTTATTTTATAGTTATTTACATATTTGTAACGAAGGCTTCTAACTTCACCGTCAAATATTTGTCGGAATCTAATTTAAGTGCTTATAAAAGCCACAACATGAGAAGCTTGAACTTAAATAATGACAGCCTTCAAAATTGAGGTTTTATTTGGAAAGAAACGTTGAAATAAGCGTGCCGATGAAACAACTTTTCGTAGTCCCTTGCAGCGATGACTCACAGAAGCTTCCAGACCTGTGCCCTTAGCATGAATTTTTACTCTTTTACTTTACAGTATTTACAGCGTTTCTTGTATGAAAAAATGGAACAGCGCCCCTGGTGTGCGAAGAAGGCACATTTTTTTTTTTAATTGTCATTTTGAAATTGTCAAAGTTCCAGTTTAGTTTACGTCTCAAACTCTGAAAACTCGTGCTAAGGGTACTGGCTAATGCGCCGCTCGCGAGCTGCTAGCGAACTGCGCTTGTGTTTTTGACGTGCAGCCTATACTTGGTGTATCGCTCTAATGCAGCCCTAACAAGATTCACGTGGCAATGCTGTTAGTCTTCTGGGCACGTTGCTGATTGTGAGCAATGTGAAGCAGTACTTTGCCGCTAAAATATTTTATTGGTCGATCACATCAGTCAATAAAATCTTTAAAGTTCGATATATCTCCAAAACAAGTCCGATGGGATCCCTTGTTTTCGGGGTTTAAAATTGTTGCATAGGTCTAGTATCACCCATTTCCAGGACAGCATCGAATTTCAAATCACCCTGTATATTTTAATTATTTATTTTATCGCGTATAAGATATCTAAATAATATAATATGAAACTATTAACTACCTCAGCATATACTAAGACAGTTTAGCAAAAGCAAAGCTCTGAAGTTATATTTACAAAACACAGCTCAAACTTTAGCATCAAAATTTGTATATTTTCACTACATCTTTTATCGCATAAAGGATATCTAAATATGGGACTCTTAACTACTTCTGCATATATTTAGACAGTTCCGAAGCAAAGCTCCGAAGTTATATTTACAAAACACAGCTCAAACTTTATCATCAAAATTATTTGTCAAAATCCAATTTCTCAACATACATAGCCACAAAATTATATGAATCTGTTCAAAGTCAGAACTCAAACTGTGTTGGGATCGCAGGTAGAATAAATTAATGCTGAGACGACGTGCAAATGCGTCGTTTTGGAGTAGGTAACTTTGGAACGATATGACAGTTTAATTTTGTTGTTTCGGAACGAAACATTTTGTGAAGGTGGAAGTTTGGAAGGACATTGACTGAGATATTATTTTGATTTGAATAGGTAGACTTTAGATATTGTTGATGATTATTTTGGGACGCTTAGGATCGGTTTTGAACACGAGCGAAGCGAGCCCATTAATTTTACCTTTTTTTACTTAGCAAAAGAAAACTGCTTACTACTAAATGTTTTCACCAAAAAAAGTTAAACGGAAATGACTCAACGGACAAACAGATTAAAAATTAGCTCGCTCATAAATAGAGAGCGGATCAAAGTCATTCATGACTGTCTTTAAACCAAGCAATATTTTTTTTTATTCGGATTATTAGGATCCATCAATAACAATTTACGTTCCATTGTAACGGTTAAGACAGTCATGTGATTAGTTATCCACTTGAAGTCGTAAATAATATGTTAAAGAGAGTTACCACATCGTGAAGCTGTTTGTAGAACTTGATGTTTAAGTGTCATAATTTCTTCACGAAAAGTTACACGTTTCAAACTGACATCCCCCATTCGTCTTCAAAACCAGCCTTTTACATATTCCAACCAAATTACACACACCATAAAACACAAAATAACTTTCTTCTATGAAATCTCTTTGAACCAGATCCCACGGTGCTACGAGTACCTCAGCTCTCTGAAAGACCTCGTCTATCTCCCTGAACATGTTGCGTGAATAATTATGAAGCTTTTTTTATCGTGGTAATATCATTTAATTAGTCACTCCTACCCAGAGCGGGACGGGAATGACTTTCAGACTTGTACTGACTGAAATCCACGGTGTTCCTTCAATTACCCTTTTACGTTTCAGGGTTACAGTTGCCTGATAAGACAATCCAGCCCCCTTAGAAGCCTAAAGCCCCCATCAGATTGCTGGCTGATACCGGAATTCCCATTACTCACCGTCCATATATCCGCGCCTATGGTAAGAATTTTAAAGCTGCGGAATAAAATCATCATCATCATCATCAGCCTATTAATGTTCCCTCTGCTGGGACACAGGCCTCCACTCTGTGAGAGGGGGTGGGTCATAATCCACCACGTGGGCCCAGTGCGTATTGGTGGATGTCACATATCTTCGAATTTTTGGTTCTAGGTCATGCCGGTTGCCTCACGATGTTTTCTTTCACCGTTTTGAGAGCAGTGGTAATGAAATAAATTACACAAAGTAATGCGCCTGCCTGGATTCGAACCCACGACCTACGACTCGTAAGTCGGGGCCGATACCACTGGGCCACCACTGCTCCAGACAAAAAACAAAATAATGCTCATTAAAATTTGCTACAATTTAAACTGACATCTTCCATTCATCTCCGCCAACCTTTTACATATTCCAACCAAATTACACACACCATCTAACACAAAATTACCTCCTCCTATTTTCCGACATCCATTACGCCCATCCCTGTCTCCATATTGCGGGCTTAATCTGCATGTCGTTACGAACCGTGTCTCGACTCATCCATAATTCACATAATGAGGACAAGCAGAATACTGTAGAGACGAAATAAGTTATTCAAGAGCAACTTGTTTAGATTTTAGGTGGTTGTGAAGCTGGTAAATTGGGTATTGAGTGATAGAAGAAATAATATCAAGCCAGTAACGCGAATTTTGTAATCAATTTTAACAATTTATTTACCTATGTCTTTATTAGACGTTTTCAATCCATTTGCATAGAATTTTAAGACATGATACTAACATTGCATACTTCTGTTTATCTTCCCTACAGTATAAAAACGGATCGCTAAATTTGTTGTTAAGCGCAAAACTTGAAAACGGCTGTACCGATTTCGATTGAAGTACGAGGGTGTTTATTACGGAGAGAAAATTGTGAAAAAAACCTGAAAAAGTCTAACACATTTTTTTATATTCCCATGTAAAAGTATTGCAAAACAATTGAGTGACGTTAATTATAGGCGGTACGAAATTTGCCGGGCCAGTTAGTCTTATATATTCACGTAAAACATTTTACCTATAATGATTTACCTAATCATAATAAGGTTTAAGCATAAAATACTACAAAATATTACACCTATTTATTATTTTTTTAGGGTTCCGTAGTCAACAAGGAACCCTCATAGTTTCGCCATGTCCGTCCGTCCGTCCGTCCGTCCGTCCGTCCGTCCGTCCGTCTGTCCGCAGTTTAGCTCAGAGACGCACAGTACTAGAGAGCTGTAATTTGGTGTAAATATACGGATTTGTTGTGCCGAAAAAGTGGTAAAATAAAATCTCGTAAAATATTTTTTTTTAGGGTACCTCCAGTACTTACACGTAAAGTGAGGATTTTTTTTTTCTCGCGTACCCCTTAGTGTGGGGTATCATTAAATAGGCCTTTAAAAAATAATGATAGTTTCCGTTAACAATTTTTTGATAAAAAAATTCGTTTGTGAAATATTAAGCTTTAAAGTGCTAAATTTTGCTCGATTCGAGTGTCCCCCCCTCTACCAGCTAAACGGTTATGTTTGGGGATGTGAAAAAATTCACAATAGTAGTACATATAATGAAGTTTAAAAGAAAATTATCATGACTAAGTAGGCTTTACAACTTTACGAGTAATAGTCGACCAACTTATAAAATGTACTTGATATCATATTTTCTTAAACAAAATGTATCGGAGACAACTGCAAATGTAAGTTTGTCAACTTTATTTTTACAGCTTTTATAGGTATGTTTTTTGGGGGTAGGTAGGTTTTTATCGTCAACTATTTTTAACTAAATTCAAAAAAAAGGAGGAGGTTCTAAATTCGTTATAATCTTTTTTCTTATGTATTTTCCCCGATTTCTCAAAGACTCCTGGACCGATTTTGAAAATTCTTCTTTTTTAAATTAAATTCAGCGAATCAGTTTAGTTAGTTCGCATAAGTATTTTGATGGCCAACTACGGAACCCTACACTGTGCGTGGCCCGATACGCACTTGGCCGGTTTTTTGTTATATACACGCTTCAATCATTATGTCGGAAATAAAACCTTCAGCATTAGCAGAGTCAACGAAGCCCCGCCGTGCGGGGTTTCTATTTCTATCTTCAGTGTCTTAAGGATCTTACACATAGAGAATGACTTTATTTGTCCTTTAGTTTTGGTATTTAAATGATTATCAACAATCAGGAGTAAGGAGCGACGTTTAAAAATAAAGTAGTATTTTAGAAAAGACACATGAAAATGTAGAAAAACGATTAACTAGTCTTCGAGTTTAAAAATACCAACATAGAATCAGAAAAGAAATTAGGTAATTAAAGAGATATTAACACTAGTTTATAATTCTCTAATAACTCGAAAACAACTTCAAAAAAGATCTAAAAGCAATTAAAAAAATCTTCTGTTCTTTGTTAAAAATCTAGTTTTACTCAAAAAGTTTGCATAAAGTAAAATTCTCTGTATACACTACTCAAACACTACTATACCTTTACAAAAGATGAGAAGCCTTTTTTAATTCGTAGTTTTTTTTTTGTTTCAAAGCTCTGATTGTTACAGGATATCTTTCAACCCAACCCTTCGAAAGGTCAATGGCAGAACAGACCTATTAAGGTTTCGAATTTCTCGTACAATTCAGATCTCGCTAAATAAATATCCCTCCAACGGAATCAGGGGCGCTAATGAAGACAATTTCAGCTGAAAATTAATGAATCATTTCTGTTTTAATTTTTTATGTTCCTATTTTTTTAATTCGATAAATAATTCATCATACTTATCATCATCATTGGCCTACAGTGGCGAAGGGTGAATTTTCTTAAAAGTGAATCATCCGGCTGCACTTTTAAGAAAATTCCCCTATACCCTTAGAAAGCTTACCTTGCTCAAGTGAAGTGTTATGCGTTGATTCCAGTAACTAATAACTGTGGCACGGTCCCTCACAATGCAGCAGGGTCTTACACTACGTTTGCCTTAGGCCGGGACTCCACCGAAATTAAGCGGAGAGATGTGGTTGAATAAAATAACCAATCAGATTTCCACCGAAGCAAAACGGAGATGAGATTTCTAGTTGGTTATTCAAACACATCTCCTCTCCGCTTCGCTTCGGTGGGGTACCGGCCTAAGTCTTTCATTCGAATTAGCTTACATGGATTATAGGTTTTAAAGCTAATCAGATTTCAAAATGACGTCATCAAAAATTTCAATTTATAATTAAGTTAAGACCGCTCATACGCTTCCCCTATTCCCTTCGAAACGGGAGACAAATCAAAGGTGTTTGTATTGCGGCGGTGCTGCATACATTATTAAGGCGCATAGTACCCTCAATGACCTTGAACATCCAGACGGAGCTAAACGCACATTTTCATATCTTCACCGCACATATTAATATGTCCCGAGCATACCGCGATACCTCAAAATGATATCATAGACTATGCAGCTAGGCAGAAACAGCTGCAAAAACCCGCCTTCGCCCGGTTTTTATATGTGGAAATCTCAATTTTCAACATATTCTTTGTAAAATATTGACTGATTTACATGAGCGCTACTCACATTGTAGTAAATTTTAACACCGATTGATCTATTCAAAAACATTATAAATAAAAGAAGCCGTTTAGAAGGAGTGAGCATTTATTTGAACAAAATAGCGTGTTGTTAAATATTTTTTTACAGTTCAACTATTTGTCATACGAAAATAAAATTTACTCACATTGTTGTACATGAATATACATTCAACATATATTTTTTTTCAATCTTTACACCCAGCCGTTAATCAGGAGTATGCTTTAGAATGTAACGTTTTTACGGCTTAAAAGGCGCGAAGGCCCTTAAGCAAAGCCTTGATAAACCGACAAATTCGTATAACACCACCAACTAAGCTTTACACTACAGAAATTGGCTATCAACAATTTGCAACCTTATCAAAACTAGATAAGATTTGCAGTTCATCAAACTATGTTTTATTAGGTGTAGATATAAATATGTCGACTTCAATTTCGTTCACAATTATTTTGCAGTTAGCAAACTATTTAATTCCGTCTTAACACAAAGCCTTAAGGTTGAATATCGTCTGTCTAATAAATCATGTAATAGTATAATCGGAGAAGCCACGAAGAGAATTCATCAAGTTTGCTTAAAATGTTGATATTTCAAATTCAAAGTCTTAAATCAAGTGAATGTTTGTATTGTACAGATTGTTGGTATTAACGGTGTTATTAAAACAAAGTTTAAACGATGTTTCCTCTGCTTGATTCAGTTCTTAACCAACTTGTTTCAGAATTTCAATTTGAAATTGACTTTGAGCGGATACTGTGTTTTGTAATTATGTTTTTCTTGAAAATTTTGGAGGTTCTTATAATTTGTTGGTAGTAGATGAAGCAGTTAGGAATAAAGTTTTTTTTTTTAAATTCATATTATCAAGAGCAGTGGTATCGGTCCCGACTTGTTGGTCGTGGGTTCGAACCCCGCCAGGCGCATTACATTGTGTAGTTTATTTCATCACCACTGCTCTCAAAATGGTGAAGAAAAACATCGTGCGGAAACCGACATGTCCTTTTAATTTTAAACGGGAGGGACTGTCAGACTTGTGCTAATCTTTCAACAGCCCTTTACGTTCTAGAGTCACGGTTAAATGATGAAATAGTGCCGTGACCAAAATGGGATGGGATGGGATGGGATGGCAGTAGAAACGACGGTTCACGACAATATTATGTCTTACTCCAGCCAAACGAATCCGGTAAACTTTCTGCATACAAAAACTAAAAATTAAAAACATAATACGCTCAAAGTTTTTGCTTACCTTTACTGACTTTCAAACTTGGAAGCCACTTAGCATTCTGCGGGCTTAGTACGCTATAGGGTGTGCTTAGCATAAATTCTAGGGCTTAAGTGCGGATGCAAGCATGCACTTGTGGGCAGAAACTATCGCGTAGTACCGTCATAGCTTACTAGTTATTGTTACAGGGCTACGTGGCTTTGCTACGCCGTAGCGTTCTTGCTACGCCGTAGCGTTCTTGTTACGCCGTAGCGTTCCCGCTACGCCGTAGCAGCTGTACTACGAGAGCTACGAATTACGTAACTTTTTATGCTTCGGTTATTCCTATATCGTTCTGTCCGATATTTTATTCAATTTTTTTTAAGATTGCCTGTCGAAATATTATAATTATAAATTTCGTTAAAACAAAGCCAACAAAAAAAAAACTACATATTGATCTGATTCAAAAATTCTAAATAAATATTAGGCATATTTTATTGCCACTAATTCCGGCCATTGCGAAAGTAAAACTGCGTCCATACTATAGTTAAACATTCTTTAGAAGTCCTTCGACACGAAAAGGTAAATTCTGGAAGTAAAAAAATATTTCAATCAATTTCAAAAATTCCTTTTGCGCCTCGTTTAGGTACAAAGAGATCAAAGAATTAGTCAGAGAGAATTAAATGGGTTAAGTCAATAGCAAAGCAAAAAATTTCTTATTTAAATTTTGACCAGCAGGTTGACTGAACTTTGTTTGGGTGAAAAAATGAAAAAAAAAACTTTAAAACATAGAAAAAAAAAGACTGACAAAGAGTTGTTAAGGGTTTTTTTCTCCCTTTTCATAGACCTAATTTTATCGCTATTTTTATAAATAATGGTTCGTTTTGTTTGGGAGTTCAATTCACACTTGACCAGTTGTTTATACACTTAGTATCTACAAGGTGTGAAAATCTCCCAGATTCCTTACACATAAGATGTTAGATAAATTGAAGATTATTTTCGCAGTGAACATTATGGGAAGGGAAGTGTATTAGAAACTCTTTCGACAATTACTACGAAGTGACGAATAGAACTGGAACGTTCTGAAGTAATGGCTTCAAAGGAATATTGAGATGGACTTATTTAAACTGAGAACGTGGTTCTGTTGTTACATACAGCTGGGAACGTTAATGAACATCATAATGATGCCATGATTGGCATAATTATCTTCTTTCTATATTTAAGTATAACTCAAAGGTGACTGACTGACATAGTGATCTATCAACGCACAGCCCAAACCACTGGACGGATCGGGCTGAAATTTGGCATGCCGACGTTGATGTTATGACGAGAGGATAAAATAGGTGGTGAAAGTTTGTATGAAACTTGTCAATTTTATAAAAAAATACGTTGTTAACTTTCGACATCCACTTCAAAATGGAGGAGGTTTTCAAATCGGTATTTCTGTGTCGTTTAGTCGAAAACTAAAAAAAAAAATATCACTGCAAAAAGTATAACTTACCTTTTCTTTCGGAGGTTACTAGAAAAAAAATCTTATCAGTTAAAAGCCTTCCGAAAGAAAAGTTATTTTAAACTTTTTGTGGTGTTTTTTGAAATCGGTTAATTATTTTTTAATGTTTTTTTTTGTGAGTACCTATTTGTGTTTGTGAGTTTCTATGTTTGTAATCGCAACCATGATGCATGAGTTTCTAGTCTAGAGTCCGCGTCTCCACTAAAGACTTTTATTTAGCGTGGTAAAATCATCAAATGTTTCAAAGTGGGAGGACGATGGACTGTCAGACTTTATCATCATCATCAGCCTATTAATGTTCCCACTGCTGGGACTCAGGCCTCGTCTCTGTGAGAGGGGGTGGGCCATAATCCACCACGCGGGCCCAGTGCGGATTGGTGGATGTCACATGTCTTCGAATTTTTGGTTCTAGGACATGCCGGTTTCGGTGATGAAATAAATTACACAAAGTATTGCGCGTGCCGGGATTCGAACCCACGACCTACAACTCGTAAGTCGGGGCCGATACCACTGGGCCACCACTGCTCGCAGACTTGTACTGACTAAAATCTATGGTGTCCTTCAATAGCCTTTTTTTCATTAATTCATTTCGTTTTTCATTCATTCATTCACATTCTATTCTCAAACTTTCCTAACAGTATGTCCCAAACAATTCAATGAAACTAGGGCGTTTTTGTCCGCACTCAGTTTCGCGCTTAGCGTGGTTTTTTTCGGTACAAGCTTTCGAATACCCTCAGTTTTAACCGTACTACCTTCCGTATTTGAATCTATACCCGTTCGGACCAGACCACAGCCTCGGGTGACGCGACTTGCGATAACCACGTCGCGGTTTTTATTTGTACGTTACATTTCACAGGTCAACCTGGAAGAGGTTGGTGTGATACTTAACCATACAATCCTGTTCTGCCTTGAATGTAACAGGCTCTCAGCCAAGGGAAACTACGTGCCTGTGACGCTTGTGTTTTGTACGCGATCAGCAATTACATACAGACAAGTTCCGACCGCATGGGCCATTTTTTGAAGCGATGCTACTGCGTATGTTGTTTTTGCAACGTGCGATAATGAATGATCTCATGTAGGCCGTATGAAGGCGCTGGATGCAAGCTAATCCCAACCCATCCTATTGGAAATCTGTAGAAGAGATTTAAATTCAGCAGTGTTCAACCTACCGCTAATTATGATGATCTCCATCTTAGTGTGTTGATGCTGATGCAGGACCGGGCCACGAGAGCCAGAAGAGCCCATCAGCTCCTATACAGACAGGATATGCAGGGCATGATGTCGAGATTCTCATCACTTGTGAAATAGCACATTTTAGCATGTACACTCCAGAGCAGAGTCGTCAATAAATCTTCAGCAATTATTATGATGACGATGTTTGCACAACGACCAAGCGACACGCGTAATTCGCTGTCGAATTACGCGTGTCGCTTGGTCTTTAATGTCATGGCCAAGTCTTTAAGGTATCGGCTCAGTTTTTGTTGCTATTCAAGTTTATATACTGTGTAAATGTACTGTTTTAAGAGTATTGGTTCGTTGGAGAGCGGTCATTAAAGCGAACGCGCCAGAATGTTTCTTTGAGATTGAATTTTTGTTTAGAACCTTTTTCTGAAGATTTTTATATCTGAAAACATTTACTTAATGTAAAATAAGAAGGAAAATAATTTGCCGTATCCTTTCTAAGAAGTTTTGGAACAAAAAATATTAATCCATGTATCTATTTAGAATATTTTTTTGAATCATTTGAATAATTTATAAATCTATTTTTCTACTTCATGATAATTTTAAATAGAGTGTGCTTTTGTGTTTGCCAAACATAATTTTTCTTTCATACATTTTTGTTCTCACAACTCGTTATGTAGGAAACAGTATTGTTCTTTTTCGCGTTTTTCGATTATTTTGTTTGAAATGTGTTTGATCTTGACTCTAATCTTGGTCAACAGTGCCAGAGACAACATCTATGATGCAGCGAGCTTACCCTGTTTCACTCTATCTTTGAAGAGATTCGGGTTGCTTTCGTAAACACTGAAGCAGGTAGTTCCACGCTTTTGTAGTGCACATTATGAAAGATATATCGAAGCGCGTCTTTAAGTAAACCTCATCATCATCAGCCTATAATGTTCTCACTGCTGGGACACAGGCATTCTCTCTGTGAAGAAGAATGGGCCATAATCCACCACGCGGGCCCAGTGCGTATTTGTGGATGTCACATGTCTTCGAATTTTTGGTTCTATGACATGCCGGTTTCCTCACGATGTTTTCCTTCACCGTTTTGAGAGCAGTGGTGATGAAATAAATTACACAAAGTAATGCGTCTGGCGGGTTTCGAAGTAACGACCTATTACTCGTAAGTCGGGACAGATACCACCACTGCTTTAAGTAAAACTAGCTTACATTATTTTATGAGTCCTTCATTCTGTCTGATATCAATATACTATTTCAATTCAAATAAACAGTTTTATTACTACATCTATACTTTGACACCTAATTCGGATTGGACATCTTTCAGACTCGGATATTCAAATTCGTTCATTAATTTGTGGGTGAAAAAGATCGGAATCAAAATAATGGCAACTGAAATAGATACCTAATGATATCCAGCGATAAAATATCTCCCACGTTTGTCCAAATACCCCGTTTAAAAAGACGAATGTTCTCAAAATAAAATAGGTTAGCCACCCAATATAAATACTCGAAAACCGAAGCTAATGGACAGTTTAAATTCCATTGCGCCCTTTGATAGGAAAAGCAATAAAATTGGCTTTTAGAAGTCAAACGATATGGAAATGTAAGGAGTACTGCTTTTATATTCGGGGCACGCTGCCGATATTTCACGGCGAGATCTGTTCGGATTCAGATAAAAGGGAACGGTTGTGTGGAAATGGATTTTTGATTTTTTATTTTATTTTTGGTGACGAGTAACTCACTTAGAGGTGATTTTTTAAAGGATGAGAAATATATAGAGTACTGAACGATCACTTCGATGCCTGGTTTAAAGTACGCGAACGAAACAATTGCTTTGATTTTTACTTTAGACAATATAGTGCTTAAAATTCGCACTTAGCGTTTCCAGACGTCTTTTATAATGCGGACAGCGAAGGAGTGGAACTCTCTGCGTCTGTGTTTCCGAACGCATACAACCCTGATTTCTTCAAAGTTAGAGTGAACAGGCTTCTTCTGGGTAAGCTCGCTCCATCGTCGACCTTGTCTTAGTCATTCCTGACCTAGACTACGGTCAAAAGCAAACCCATCTTACATAAAAAAATATATCATATTTTAATCTTCTTCTAACTATTTAGCTTAGTAATCATGTACCCTGAAACTACGTGGTATTTTGCTCGTCAAATGAGGTAGACATGACAGACTTTAATTATGATGTCGGGTCTTTATTGAAGTCTAAGATAAGTAAAAGTTCGCGTTTTTTTTTTTCGGCACAAAAATGCACAACTTGCTTGGAACTCAGAACATTTCACTAGCATTAAATAAATGGGTATTAAGTAACAATAAAACGAAAATAAATTCAAGAAATTGTTCTAAAAACTTTTTTAAGAAAACAAAGAAACCGGAACGCGTATTTACTTTCTATTAAAAGTAACTACAGCAATACGAAATGTTTCTAAAGCTCAGTTGGATAATTCTATTATACTAAGAAAACCGAATTCAATTCTCTAAAACTAATTAATTTAATGTTTTAATTCTACCCAAACACACGTTTTCCACATATTCTACAACTACTAACTGAAACTTTGAACATTCAACGAAAACTAAACTCATTTTCATTTTAATACAAAAGCCGTTTCCTTAAAAATAACCATTTGAAGCACCTGAGCAGATTGCGGGCTTACACTTTACCAAAAACGTACATTTCCAATCGAGCTTAGTACTGAACTAAGCTCAATTTCTATAGCACTAAGAACCTTAATGGCATAAATTGAAATTCCACGCACTTGCCTCACAAAAGATTGAGGGATTATGACATTTATTGTTGTTGAAATAAAGATTGAAATTGCTTGTGATTTTTCAGCGTTTTGGTATTGAAATGTTGGGGTTTATTGAAAATTATGATTTGATGACAATATGATTTTTTAGGGGGAAAGGTGAAATTGTTAAAAAGTTTTATTACGGGGTCTGCATTCAGAATTGAATGTTTTTATGAATTGTAATGGATATTTTGGCTTTTGTCGTACACGTTATGAATTTGAATTTGTTCGATTGCCTCCGTAGTGGTAAATGCGATTAGCTATAGGATAGCTGCAAACGAGGGCTTGATTATAAGATCACAATCTATTTAGACTTTAGGCTGTAGCGTAATTATGAAGTAGTGTAGATTTATCCTTCGTAAATAAATGAACTACCCATAAAAAACAGTATTTCAGATTCGCGCGTTCAATAAAATAAACAAACTCTTCAGATTCATACCGTCGTACCACAAAAACTTTTAAACGTCTGTTGAACACTTGTCTTGTCTAAAAAAATGTCAGATTATGACGTTGAAATAAGGTCCGTTTTGCAGTCACCCTTTTTTTAGACAAGTGTTCAACAGATGTTTAAGTGTTTGTAGTAAGGCTGATAATGTTTCATGATTGTTTGTAACCTTTTTACGCCTAAACCACTAAAACGGTCATTATAAAATTTTACTGGCATTGGTCGATGCCGGTAAAATTTTATAATGATCGTCATGAATGATGGCCGTGCCGCAAGGCTAATAAGAATGGGAAGCAATCGCCTGCTTCTTCGAAGCAGTCATACTAGCGAAGCAGGAGACGGGACGCTTGAGGGACAGGGCAGCATCGACCTCACGACCCGGCTGCCTCGGGAGACGCCCACAGCAACGGACGTTGTTTGACGATTTCCTTTCCTTCTGCCACCGTAGTCCCAGGCATAGGGACAGCAACTAATGGGCGACTCGTCAAATCATGGACAATGCCCGGGTCGACGAAACCGGATGAAACCCTGGTTGGGTTTGATAATTTAAAAAAGCATCATTATACATGAACATCATCATCATCAGCCTATTAATGTTCCAACTGCTGGGACACAGGCCTCCTCTCTGTGAGAGGGAGTGGGCCATAATCCACCACGCGGGCCCCGTGCGGATTGGTGGATGTCACATGTCTTCGAATTTTTGGTTCTAGGACATGCCGGTTTCCTCACGATGTTTTCCTTCACCGTTTTGAGAGCAGTGGTGATGAAATAAATTACACAAAGTAATGCGCCGAATAAGTCGAGGCCAATACCATTGGGCCATCACTGACATGAACATCAACTTCAATCAAATATCCCATACGTCTCACTCTACACTTACACACACACACACACACAAACCACGTCACAAAACTATATAGATGTAATCAGCGCACTGATTACATAGTTCCCCCGAGGAGTGAGCGAGCTGGCTTCAATGAATTCTAAATGCTGTACACCGATTAACTGAGAACATTCATCACAGAAGAAATGTGCTTTTCCGTTGTTCTTTCAACGTTTATTTGTTGTTTTTTGGTAGTTTTTTGTGTCCCTGGAGTAGTGAGAAGTAAATTAGTACAAATATTGATGGTGAAAATGTTTTTACCGAATAGCGACCAAGGTTTTCTTTTTAGCGTGGTAAAATCATCAAATGAGTCCTCCCACCCCGGGCAGGGCGGGAGGGACTGTCAGTCTTGTACTGACTAAAATCCACGGTGTCCTTCAATATCCCTTTATTTGAGGCGCTCGTGGAACACGACGCGCCGTCGACCCGTCGGTCCATGGTTGGACAGCGAGTTGCCCTTTACTCGCTGTCCGCATGCCCATGGCGACTAAGGTACGAATAAGGACGGTGAGGAATCTACAAGCTGACAACAATCTGGCGGGCTTTTCAGAGGGCCAAAGCCTGCCGGGGTAGCGGAACTACCTCATCCAGTAACCCTGACCCTAAAACGTAAAGGGCTATTGAAGGATCCCCGTGGATTTTAGTCCGTACAAGTCTGACAGTTTGTCATAGGTTCGAACCCAGCCAGGCGCATTACTTTGTGTAATTTTGATTATGTGTTGGTATTTTCGGGATGTTAAATTAAAAGCCAGATTATTAGGTACAATAAGAAAAAATAATCGCTTTATTATAAAACCACACAAAGCACAGTCTATCCATAGTGCACAGTATAGTCATGATAGTGGATACAGTTCACCAAAGACAATTATGGTCTTTTGACCATAGATATAATGTGGGGATCAGATGAGCATTCATAGTTATGCTCAAATTTATTTTTCACCATTTCTCTCAAAACGGTGAAGGAAAACATCGTGAGGAAACCGGCATGTCCTAGACCCAAAAATTCGAGGAAATGTGGCATCTACCAACCCGCACTGAGCCCGCGTGGTGGATCATCCCATTCCCTCTCTCAGAGAGGAGGCCTGTGTCCCAGCAGTGGGAACATTTATAGGATAATGTTGATGAAGTCTGACAGTCCCTCCCGTAACGCTTTTGGTGACTCGCCTTGCTTTGACATTTTTATTCTTAAATTAAACGCATAATATATAGTCACAGATATCAAGCTACCATTGACAAATTTTGTACGGGATTTGTAACAAAACGTGCAGCGAGCGTATTTGAAACCGGACCGGTATCTTGACAAATATCTATGCATTTGTCAATTTGCTGGTTAGCTCTCGGGAAACATGTAACTGTGGTACGTAGAATTCTATAAATTCGTGTATGGAATACAAAATGTTTATGTGTAAACACAAAGGAGCTCGTGGCTAAATAACAGCTGCACAGGCCGTGCTTGCCGAGGTTGGTCTGTGGATGGGTGACCATCTGTAATAGAGAAAAACCACTCATTATTACCATCTACCTAGCTTTTTTCCAACTATAGGGTCGGCTTCCAGTCGAACCAGATGCAGCTGGATATCAGTATTTACATTTACCGACTGCCTATCGGATCTCTACAAGTCAGTAACTGATTAATACGATACCTCATGGTAATAATGGTTGTCAGACTTTCGAGCTTCTAACTGTGGTTAATGACTGTCAAAGATCTACAAATGATAGCCGGGACCAACGGAGTTACGCAATTACGTGTTTTCCCAAGCACGCCACGGAGGAAACTCGCTAGCACAGGATGGTCACTTATCCACAGACCACAGCAAGCGCGGTTAACCCGGAAGGTCGGCCTGTGGCTGTAATTATTTAGCCACGAGCTCCTCCAAAAAATACCACTCCTATAAAACTTCATAAAGTAAATAAATACCTACAAACCGCTTACAATTTATCTCCGCCAATAAAATAGCGTCTGCATTCTAACTCGCCCATGAATTTACTATCACTGCCGTACATACGTAAAATGGATTTTTACACAGCACCAGACACGAACCGGAATTGAGGAAAAACGTCGGCCGAAAAATATTTTTGTTATACTAACTGTTAACTCTCGGTTTACTCGTGTTCGGGGGAAATTCCTTTACGCGGTGAAAAAAAAACTTTTTTTTTAAATGATTGGAGATGATGGAGACACTCTATCATCTCATCTCAATCATTGGACTATGATAATGAAGGAATAGAAAGTGCAACTATTCCTACGGTACGTAATCCGTTTAACCTACTACAAAATAGTTGATCATCTGTTGACCACTTGTCTAAAAAACTGCAAAACGATTCTTATATCAACGTCAAATACAAGTGTTCAACAGACGGTCGCGGGACTTATTCCATCACCGTTACCCCGGAACATAAAGGACTATTGAAGGACACCGTGGATTTTAGTCAGTACAAGTCTGGCAGTCCCTCCCGCCCTGCCCGGGGTGGCAGGACTCATTTGATAATTTTACCACGCTAAAAAAAAAAGTGTTCTACAAATGTTTATTTTTCGTATAATACGATGAAACAAAATTGGCGTACACGAGTAGTTGTAACATTGAGTAGGGGTGTTTTAAAATGCTATGATGTTACAATATCAGTTTTCATTCGGACATTTTTGGAGTATGTTATGAATATTTTATATTTTCACACATTACTGTTACGGCTTCAAATTAAGAGAAATTGTAAATTATAATTACTTTAAACTAGTTTTCAGCCACGGCTTGGCTTGCTTTCATTTAGAATTTGACAATTTATTCGGCTACACATAACGCCAAATATTATCAAAATACGATTGCTGATGTTTTTTTTAGGAATATATAGGATTTTTGCATATTATTTACATTTGTAGGTACAATCTACAATTTTTAAATTTACATCACAAAAACTTGAAAAGTCGTGATTCCTCCGTACATTTTTGGGATGAAAGAAACTCAATCTTTCATTCAGTGGTTTAGGCGTGGAACAAAATTACTTTTGTATTTAGATTGGAAAGTAAGAATTAAAATACGTACACCTATACTTTTTAGCGAGGTAAAATCATCAAATGAGTCTCCCACCCAGGGCAGAGGCGGTGTCCTTCGATAACTTTTCATCTTCCGGGGTCACGGTAATTCGTGATACCCGCGATCCCAGCAGGCACCTACACCTATACTTTTTTTTAGCATAATAATATCCTCACATGAGTACTCCCACCCAGCCAATCTGTGTACGAGTGATGTGTATGTAGAAGGCTTAGTAGTAGCTTTGCTATGCAGTCTCAACTTTAACCAGGTACTAATTGCTTCAAGCAGTTCCTATGTGGACGGAAAAAACCAGGTGATTAGTATCCTGCATTCTAGGTTATAAACCTCGAATGCAAAAGTCTGCAATAAAATTCCTATCAGATCACCCAATCGGAACATTTGCACGAACCACACATTTCTAAGACTCCAAACTTAATGACCCACAAGTGCTTCTATTCTCCTAATTACTAAGATAACAAAATGGCTGACGTAAGCCAGTTTTCCCTCCTATTTCACTATCACATTAAATTCTAGCAACCCTCAACGTTTCGCGTTTGGCCGCAAGCCAAATAGCATTGGTTTTTAAATTTTTAACTCATCCGAGGTGAAACTCGCTGAATTGATGGCAACATTAATATTTCATTCGTGTGTTCGTTGGGAAGTGTGTTGCCATTTTTTTCTGCCTACCGATTTTTTGGGAGAATTCAATTTGTTTCCATTTGAATTTTGGAGGATGTTCAAATATTTTGGTTTTCATGATGTTTTACTGTGTTTGACGACGAGATTGGATAGTCTACAAATATCGGCGATCTTATTTATATTTTAAATGAAAATACGAAATTGGTTGACATTTTTATGACATAGTATATCACAAAGTAGTGGTGGTGCACTGGTAATGGCGATCTTACCTAAGATTCACAACAACCGGCTGGATCCGGCGGCATTTACAATGCGGTAAAGAACATTGAAATCTATCAAGAGTAAATACAGTTCATATTTGCTTGCAAAGTAATCTCCATCGGCATTCCGCGACATGTAGCGACGTGTCCCGTAAGTTGCATGCAAATATTGTACTTACTGTTGATAGATTTCAATGTTCTTTATCGCATTGTAAAATGCCGCCGAGTCCTGCCGGTTGGTGTGAATCTTACCTTATGATGCGAGATCGTGAGTTCGGGTATCGTATCAGTCAGGTAAATATTTTGAATCATTTATTTCATGACCACCGCTCTCAAAACGGTTAAGGAAAACTTTTTGTGAAAACTGGTATAATATAGAATAAAAATAATTAAGACATGTGGCAACTGGCATCCCCCAACTCGCACTAGAACCGCGTGATAGATTTCAGCCCACTTCTTCTCACAGAGTGGAGATCTGTGTGTCCCAGCAATGGGAACAAAATGTGCTGATTATTCTATGCTACACTTTTTAATAATGTAAATATCAAACTAGCTTTTTTTGTGCTTTTTCGCAAAATCGATTTAATTAGTGCACCTTTTTTTTTAAGTTGACCATTTGATCACGTATCAAAATATATATCTCTAAAAATCGGTGGTCCAATATGAGAACTACCTACTTATGTTTTGAAGTTAAATGCAGCGCTAAGCATAATATTTTTAGTAAAACGTCACCGATGAACTATCGACGAAAACTTGCCAAGTTGTGAAGAAAAACTTGAATGAAAACACTTCTGTTTTTCCAAGTTTTCAACAAAGTAGTTGGTTTTCCCAAGATGCTCTCGATTTCACTTGTATTTAACGACTAATTTGTTTTCAACTCGCGCTTGGCTTTCTTACAAAACATTTTTGATTTAGAGTGTCGATTCCTTTAGAACTGAGAAATTAAATCGATTTTAAAAATGTTTGTTCTGAGAGTTTGTTTATGCTATGTGCAAAGTCGTTGGTGGGACTATCAAATCGATCGCAGTGCGCTATGTGACCGAATCAAGAAATTCGATAACAAAAATAAACCTAACGAAAATAAACATAACACCTGCATCGTCTAACGTCGACTGCTCGGCAGACTTCGGCACGGTGTTTGTTTTTCTTGACGTTTCACTTGATTGACGGAGCTGACGTGACCAAAGCTAAAATAGGAGAAAAAAACCGGCCAAGTGCGTGTCGGGCCACGCACAGTGTAGGGTTCCGTAGTTGCCCATCAAAATACTGATGCGAACTAACTAAACTGATTCGCTGAATTTAATTTTAAAAAGAAGAATTTTCAAAATCGGTCCAGGAGTCTTTGAGAAATCGGGGAAAATACATAAGAAAAAAGATTACAACGAATTTAGAACCTCCTCCTTTTTTTGAATTTAGTTAAAAATAGTTGACGATAAAAACCTACCTATCCCCAAAAAACATACCTATAAAAGCTGTAAAATAAAGTTGACAAACTTACATTTGCAGTTGTCTCCGATACATTTTGTTTAAGAAATATGATATCCAAGTACATTTTATAAGTTGGTCGACTATTACTCGTAAAGTTGTAAAGCCTACTTAGTCATGACAATTTTCTTTTAAACTTCGTTGTATATACTACTATTGTGAATTTTTTCACACCCCCAAACATAACCATTTAGCTGGTAGAGGGGGGACTCTCGAATCGAGCAAAATTTGGCACTTTAAAGCTTAATATTTCACAAACGAATTTTTTTATCAAAAAATTGTTAATCGAAACTATCATTATTTTTTAAAGGCCTATTTAATGATACCCCACACTAAGGGGTACGCGAGAAAATCCTCACTTTACGTGTAAGTACTGGAGGTACCCTAAAAAAAATATTTTACGAGATTTTATTTCACCACTTTTTCGGCACAACAAATCCGTATATTTACACCAAATTGCAGCTCTCTAGTACTGTGCGTCTCTGAGCTAAACTGCGGACAGACGGACGGACGGACGGACATGGCGAAACTATAAGGGTTCCTTGTTGACTACGGAACCCTAAAAAAACATAAGTTGATGAAAATGCTATGCAATGCTATACCTCGGCAGTCCCCGAGTGCCCCACGTATTTTTCTTAGTTGCGAAGAATCTGCACCTTTTATGGCGCCGAATTATGCGAGAATGTGTTTTCTTTTAGTTCACATTAATGTCATCTGCCAATCCTTTTCTATTCTTATCCTAACTTATCTATATATATAAAAGAACAGGGGTTTTTCTTTTGACACGACTACAGCCAAAACCGCTAAACGCAGAAACTTGAATTTTGGTCAGCATTTGCGCCCATGTAGATTGGCAATAAGACGGGATTTTGCGAAAATCCTCCTCTAAGGGGGTGAAAAGGGGTGAAAACTTTCGTATGAAAAATCTTATTCCTTGGGTTTATAAACTTGAAATTTACCACGGATAAGAACACCAGTAAATAAATAAGATTAGCACCACAATTTTTTTAAAACTACCCTCCATTGGTAATCTAGACGATGTTAAAGTTTGTATGGGAAAATCATAACGCGTGAGCCAATGAATTTGAAAATCAGTATTTATATACTAGATAAGAATTAATGAAACACGTGTTTTTGGATTTTTCGAAAATCACCCCCCAAGTTGGTGAAAAGGGATATTCAAATTTTAAAGGGAGGATATTAAACCACTAAACGTAGAACTCTGAATTTTTGATGGTAGTTGCAATTTATTATGTAGGTGAGCATTAAGAAAGGATTTTGCGAAAATCTACCTCTAAGGGGGCGAAAAGGGGTGAAAACCTTTGTATGTAAAATCTTATTCCTTGGGTTGATAAACTTGAAACTTGGTACGAATATAAGTATAAGTAAATAAAAAAGATTGGCATTATTATTTTTTTATAACTAGGTACCTACCCTCCATTTTAGAGTTTTTCGAAAATCACCCCCTATAGTGGTGAAAAGGGAAAAGTAAAAGTTAAGTTAAGTTTTAAGGGAAACATAAGGAGGGTGAGCGAGAATTAAATTCACTGAGTTCAAAGTTAGAAACACGCGCAGACGAAGTCGCGGGCAAAGTGCTAGTATTACATAATATGCAATAAATTTGTTTGTTTCCTTTTCATACCTAAGCTATAACTGTTCGTGAAATTTTGTAGTGTAGTATTTTGTTTTGTAGTGAATTTCTGTTCATTGCAAAAAAGTACTGTTATTGTCAAAAACAACGTTTATAGATGAGACAAGTACAGACTCCGTGACTGCTACTGAGTAATTCATGATGGAAAAACACCACAACACTTTGTACTACCCAGGAATCCAACTTGGGACTTTGTGTTTAGCGCGCACTAGTCGCCGTAGTAGATCTAGTGACCAACGAAGCAATCAACACTACTAATTACAAAGAGATACCCGAAAAAAAAATATTCACGAAACGAGTTCTCTATCTAATAACAAATGTCGAGCTCAAACTTCAGCTTAACAAGATAAACTTTACAAAGCCTTGCAAAAATATTTGGACGCAAAAATATTCCGAGTAAAGAAATTAACAAAAAAATTCCCTCAGTAGTTTGTAGGCGACCGAATCTAGTATTCAGTGCAATATAAAAGAGTCTTTTGTGCACCGAAAAAGTGGGTCATCCTATTCCCCTATTACACTGCCGTGCATGGAAATTGAGATCGGTATTAAAATATTTTTGAATGAGATTAGTTTTCCATTTGTATGCATGCTTGTGTGGTAATAAAAGATTGAATACTTGTGGATTTATTTATTGGTTGTTTGAAATAAAAAGGGATTTATGAATTGTTGGAGATTTTATTGTGGAGTACTCTTGTACTCACTCAAATGTTATAATGAGTAGAAAATAGGTAAGCAAAGATAATGTCATATAGACATAATAATCTTCTTCTTTGTGTCAAAAGAAGAAGAAGAAAACTATGGAAGTGAATGTAATTGCCAGAAGCGGTAATAATTAAGGTAGTTCGGTTTGCTCATGAAAAATACAAAGAAAATACCATCAAAATTAAATAGAGTAAGACAAACGTATTTAAATTCTAAATAAGATTTTTTTTGGTGTTAGTTAATTAATATTATTTCCTGTCATTTTTTTTAATTTAATTAAACGCATTACACACATACTTCTACCCTCCACTAGGATTTATCATAGAGCAAACCAACTTTAAATTTATCAGTTTAGTCACTAGCACACGACGAAATACATATAAGGAAAAAAACTTCATAGTACCCCACCGAATACAACAGGTCCCTATAATTCTTTCCTCTTTCTCCAACAAGGCATCGGATTTAGAAAAAACATATAAATTACTTCAAAATTTCGAAATATAATATACTCCTCAAATAAGTAAAAGTACCAGGGCATTATAAAGCGAAGCAACTATTTTTGTCCTACACTGCATGTCAGTTGTGTTGACCATCCGTTTGGTGTTGCACAGTTTCCAATTAGTGGCGCGGCTTTGTATGCTGCTCGATTATCACTTTACAATTGAAAACCAGCTTAGTACTTACCTAGGTCACAGAGGACGAAATACAAAGAAACTTCATAGTAGTTCACTGAATACTTTTCTGCTGCTTTTTATTTCAACAGGCCTCTATAATTCTTGACTCTTTCACCAACAGGGCATCAGATTTAGAAAAAACATATAAATTACTTAAATATTTCAAAATATAATATACTCCTCAAATAAGTAAAAGTACCAGGGCATTATAAAAGCGAGGCGACTATTTCTGTCCTACACTGCATGTCAGTTGTGTTGACCATCCGTTTGGTGTTGCACAGTTTCCAATTAGTGGCGCGGCTTTGTATCCTGCTCGATTGTCACCTTGCGACTGCATTCATGAATGGTATGACCCTGTTTGGTTCCGGGCCTATTGTACGAATTTGAACTGGTTGTGTGGAAAATTGGGTGAGTAATTGAGTATGGGAAATGACAAATGATAATTTGTAATCCTACTAATCCTACTACTATTATAAAGGCGAAAGTTTGTAAGTATGGATGTATGGATGTTTGTTACTCTTTCACGGAAAAAACACTGAATGGATTTGGCTAAAATTTGGTACAGATATAGTTTATAACCTGGATTAACACATAGGATAGTTTTCATCCCGTTTTTATGTTCCCGTGGGATTATTTTCGAATTGTAGCGGGTGAAGCCGCTGGCAACAGCTAGTACTTATTATAAATGCGAAAGTTTGTGAGGATGAATGTATGTGTATGTGGGTATGTTTGTTACTCTTTCACGCAAAAACCACAAAACGGATTTGGCTAAAATTTGGTATAGATATAGTTTATGACCTGGATTAACACATAGGATAGTTTTTATCCCGATTTTATATTCCCGTGGGATAATTATCGAGTTGTTGGTGAGCCGCTGGCAACAACTAGTAATAATTTAAACTGGTCAATATGTTTAAGATGATCAATATTTTGATGTTTGTTACTCTTTTGTACAAAAACTACTCAAAAGATTTGTTGGAACACGGTACACAGATACTTTATAATCATGCAGAATGAATACATACGTTTTTATTAAAAATTTTATCTTCCCGTTGTATAATTTTCGAGTGGGCGAGCAGCAATTGATACAACATGAAAAATAGTACTACTAATACTATACTATACTAATACTAGGCTAAAATTGTTAATTATACACACGTGAAGCCGACTTGCATTGTGATATGTAACGCCTTGTATGACAGCTTTGCCTTTGTGACTGTTCGTCATGGACCCTTGTTTTAATAACAAAATAGATTATTTATTTTAAGTCACCAAGTGCATCTGTGCCGCTTGGAAACACATTAAATCTTTACTTTATTACCCGACAGCCAATAAATAACGCAACGCTCATATTTATTTTGGAGAAGTAGAACAAAAAACTATTAAATTGCTTTGCAAACCATAAATCCTTTATTCTTAAAAACTATTGACAGACGTTAGCTGATATTTTGGAAGAATTCAAAAGGAACGATCTTACATCTTAGCTTATCTGCACACGTGTTTGTAATTTAAGTTTCACGAAATGGTCAAAACGATCCTTTTAGAGCAATTGAGACGGGCACAGCGCAAAAACAAAGGAGACATTCGGGTTAACAGCCCTCATAAACATGCCACGATGTCGTGGGAATTCTGAAGGGCTTGGCGAGTCCCTTAGCAGGTACATGGAGGACGCTGATGATTCCTCGGGGCAGTTGGGCTTGGAACGTCTTGAGGTACACACGGGTGGACCCAGGAGAATGTTCGGGGTATTCGGTTTGAGACGCCCGACATGCGGGACGCGATATTATCGAGGTGTTTGATTAAGTCCTATTTGATACGTCGAGTACCAATAGCTGAAGTATAGTGTTAGTGGTCGGTGGAACGCGAGCAGATGAATCCAGAAGGCAGCCTGATGTTGGAGATCATACGGGTGGTATGGCTGAGCAGCGGTCCGTAAGTGAATTACAGACAAATCCTCTTCTTTAAGCACTTGGTAAGTGTTAGTTATAATTAACTTTACAGTAGCAGTTTGGAGGAGACGCAGAGTGGCTGCTGATAATCATTTATTTCAGTATGGCGGAGCGGAGCCTTCACATTATTATATTTTATATTATTATCTTATATATTACTTGTCCTGATTCCGTAACCTCACTGTAATTTGTCATTGGCGTTTGGTTAAAGGGCACGGGGAAGCCTTCGCTACACTGAGTACAAGGACTCACACGCCAATGACGCCTGACTTATAATGACTTCACTTGACGAATGTACCACGTATCAAAGGCAGAACCATGTTCTTAATTCAACTACTCAAATTATATTCGCCCAGCTAAGCTATTATGTGCCGATGACAGGCATTTGCAACTATAACAAATATTGCTATTTGTTTAACAAAATAACCAAATGCTGGTGATGATTACTGTCTCCTTGCAGCCTAGCCCAGAGACATTACGGGTGGTTGATGGATGTACATTTCTAGCTGTGGGGGTAGGCTTCACCAAGTACTGGGTTACCATTTGGATAACTCCGTTCCAAAGGAACGCTAGATTTAGCGGCTGTGTCTCGTTAAACCTAAACCCGGCCGCTGGTAGGCCTATATCTGAATCGTCATTTTTTAACGAGACACGCCTGTCGATAAGGGCAGATTTAAATGTGAAATGAATGGAGTGCCGATGACATCCACTTCAGCATTCAGCAATTCAACCGTAATATGCTCTGTTACAGGCCGAGTCCACGGTACGCTTGAGCAACTTGATTTTTATTAGAGAAAGGGGATAGGCAGCCGTAAGGGTGAACTATTTGAACGCGTGTGTACTTCTATGAAGATACAAAACTTGTCTTTTTCAATGGCAGTGAATTCACGACTCACTGCCTCAGGATTGGAAAGGACATGTAAAACGTGCTTAGGAAACGTTCGCTGTTAGTGTTCGTAGTAGAGCCCTTCGCAGGGTAATGCTGGTAGGACTAACAGCAAACGTACGCCGGGTAAACGTTGTAAAACAATGCCATGTTATGTAACATGGAATTGTTTGCGTTTGCAAAGCGGCATCTAGTACATTGGAATCAAATAAGTTAACGTAACCGTAATATCATCTATTCTTTTAAGCGCAAGCGTGACGTTTCCTTATATCTTTGCTGTCCTCTTGTCTTACTAGCTTCATAATTATTATTTGGTTTTTTAATATGATTTGATATTATTCATGTATTTACTGTGAACTCTCAGCACTAACTTGCTTTGGTCCCCTCCCCTTGCTGAGAGTTCAGTCCTCTCAGTCCTGGCGGAGGTCGCAGTATGTCAATGGCACGTGCGCCACGGAGGTTGAGCGGAGGCGGGGCTCTACCTCGGCCCCCCCAGGGGGGGGGCCCCATCCTTCATATTTTCCACTATATTAATGTAATTTAAGAAAAACGAAAATTTTATCAGCCTAGGGTATTTTATGAACAGTCACATGTGGTGCCGTGACCAGGATTCTCGTCATTAAATGTACTGATTCACTTCAGTGCAACGAGAAAGAACAATTTATGGGTTACTACAAAAATAACACAACGTAATTTTATAATTCTCGAGCTTGCGAGAGACGGCTTTCATTTACAGCGACAACAATAAGTTTGAACATTCTGATAACCATTACTGAATGTTCTAATACTGATGACGGGTTCAACTCCCGCGTAATCTATCAATTAATGTGTTAGAGTTCCTTACGTAGAAACTGAAGTAACACAACATTATTTTATTTTTCTAGAGATAACGAGAGACGGTTTTAAATTATTGATTGAATCAAACAGTGGTATCGGGTTCAACTCCCGCGTAAATTATCAATTGATGTGTTATATTTTGACACGAAAAAAAAAACACAACACAATTTTATAATTTAGAAATAAACTTTGTGATGGTCTGAGCTAAACATGTTTGTTACATTGACTTATGGTTGATAACCATTATTTAAATGTACTTACCACTCCGGTAGCGGGTTCAATTCCCGTGCAATTTTAAAGTGCGTGAATCAGTTTACGTTGCATTGGAAATATACAACGTAATATTAGAAAATTGTGAAAACAATTTTGGAGTAAACGTTTAAGAGCTGAAATTAATTATAGTTGATTAGATGTAATGGTCTGACGATGAATTCTTCGACCATTGACAGCGATTTAAATTCCTGCTTGATTTATTTGATGTTGATGAGCTTGCGCTCCTGTGTCAATGATCTGGTTAGACACAATAGCTGATGAGTGATAAAGTTCCTGTGTCACGGCTTGTGTACTAGGATTTTCACAGAAATTATTGATCGGAATCATATGCCAAGAGGCAATTTTGAACTACATGAAATGAGTGTTTGTCAGAGTTACTGCACTACTTGTTACAAGGGTTCAACTCCCTGTTGACGTAAATTTGTTGTTCGACAAATCCCTTTATTGATTGTGAAATGTGCTTGCAATTACACGTGTGTTTGTCACGATATAATTGTAATGCGCCCTTAATCTCGGGATATATTTCATATTGTTACAGTTTATACAATAAGAAGCATGCGGCTTTAAGATTACCATTGATTTACTTGTCATTAAGTGTTACCGTAAGAGATTTACCTTTCAGACTCTTCGAAATAAACCATTATAGATGAATAGATACTCGTGTGGCCTAATTTCAAATTCCAGGTTGCTTAAGGCTTTGCTGAGCTATCACTTCCCTTTGTCTTAGCGATTGGGTTACGCGTAAGCACGAGTCAAATGCAGCCGACCGCGGACTTCCAGGACAGCTGTGTCGACGTCAGCGTGACTCCTTTAACGAAGCTAAGTTTCACTTTTATTATATAAGTTTCACTTTTCAGTTATACGATGTCTCGTGGTTTGGCCTTGCCATTGCAGTAGAGGTATTCGTAGTATTGTTTTGAATTTTTTTTTTTGACAATGCACCTATTCAGTGCCGGCAGACAAAGAAACCTACAAGGGATAGTAGGTGTGAACAGCTTGTCGAAACGATTGGCGCAGTGGCTGAGTAGTCATCTGTTGTGCGGCGTGTCGCGGGTTCGATCCCCACACGAAACGAATATTTGTGTGATCTGCGGGTCTGAGTGTTTGTGTGTGTGGGTTACTGTGTTTTTAGATGCACACGCGATACGGGAGAAATCCCTAGTATGGGGCAAAGGCAAAGTTTAACTAAAAGAAACAACTGATTTTCAGTAATCAAATTTATTCTGTTACATCATAGAGAGCCAGTAATTGTTTGGCCAATCTATATAGGATGCCTATATTTTCAAGTCAAATACAAACATAATTCTTAAATGAATTAACACGAATTGATATTCGATAGACGGAGCGGAAAGTGTAAGGTATATTTATCTTAACAACACGATTGGCTTACCGATCGTTTGCATTACTAGGTGTCACGGGTTCGATTCCCGCATAGAACAAAGATTTGTATTTAACTGCAGGCAGTTGTTCTGCAAATGGCTGTTTGGGTATATGGATTTGATTTGTGTGAATGCACCCACGAAGAAGAAGTTATCCGTGGTGTGGACCGACATATTGTTGCGAGAAAAGCGTGCACATAAATAGTACAAATTACAAAACATGTTCATTTTCTGATATAAAATCTCCCACACTAGTAAAATCACAAGGCTGGTCCTACCTCTCACTAACGGAGGGGGGAGGCTGATCGCGATTATAAATAATTATAATAACGTGTAGGTGATAATTATTTGGAATACATAACATTAGTTTTCTAATATGACTTCTCAGTTCTAGTTAGAATCCTGGAACTGCTCCTTCCTCTTAGAATCGGAGGGGGGCGACTAATTGGAATTAAAACTAATATGTCTATGTGCGGACTATTTCAGCCACCGGATACAACAGCGAGCAGCGGGTTGAGCCGCTTAGCGTTGAGGAAAGGCCTCTGTCCAGCAGCAGCTACGATAGGCTGAATTAAGAACGATGGAACACCGTAGAGGTAGCGTCAGTCACAAATACTCTTGAAAGAGACTCTGGTATGTAAATCAACATTATAAGCATGCACAGGTCTTTTGAAATAAATTGAATCGCAATTGCAATTGCGAGCACAATTGAAATAAAATTTAAATACAACAGAGTATTTTATCGGAGGACCAGTTCGAATATACTTATTAATTACATTTATGATTGAAGATGCTCATGCAAAATTACACAAATTTATTGCAAACAATGCATCTTATTACATTCGTATTCCAGCAGGAAAAGTAATAGTAACCAGTTTTTAGCCATATAGTTGCGGGTGTATGCGTATACGTTATTATAACGTCATGGAAATGCATAGGTTTACCCTAATGTGAAAGCTCATCCGCTGAACTGCGTCACGCGTCTGATTTTCAGAGGGGGGAATGTGACTGTTCGTCATGGACCCTTGTTTTAATAACAAAATAGATTATTTATTTTAAGTCACCAAGTGCATCTGTGCCGCTTGGAAACACATTAAATCTTTACTTTATTACCCGACAGCCAATAAATAACGCAACGCTCATATTTATTTTGGAGAAGTAGAACAAAAAACTATTAAATTGCTTTGCAAACCATAAATCCTTTATTCTTAAAAACTATTGACAGACGTTAGCTGATATTTTGGAAGAATTCAAAAGGAACGATCTTACATCTTAGCTTATCTGCACACGTGTTTGTAATTTAAGTTTCACGAAATGGTCAAAACGATCCTTTTAGAGCAATTGAGACGGGCACAGCGCAAAAACAAAGGAGACATTCGGGTTAACAGCCCTCATAAACATGCCACGATGTCGTGGGAATTCTGAAGGGCTTGGCGAGTCCCTTAGCAGGTACATGGAGGACGCTGATGATTCCTCGGGGCAGTTGGGCTTGGAACGTCTTGAGGTACACACGGGTGGACCCAGGAGAATGTTCGGGGTATTCGGTTTGAGACGCCCGACATGCGGGACGCGATATTATCGAGGTGTTTGATTAAGTCCTATTTGATACGTCGAGTACCAATAGCTGAAGTATAGTGTTAGTGGTCGGTGGAACGCGAGCAGATGAATCCAGAAGGCAGCCTGATGTTGGAGATCATACGGGTGGTATGGCTGAGCAGCGGTCCGTAAGTGAATTACAGACAAATCCTCTTCTTTAAGCACTTGGTAAGTGTTAGTTATAATTAACTTTACAGTAGCAGTTTGGAGGAGACGCAGAGTGGCTGCTGATAATCATTTATTTCAGTATGGCGGAGCGGAGCCTTCACATTATTATATTTTATATTATTATCTTATATATTACTTGTCCTGATTCCGTAACCTCACTGTAATTTGTCATTGGCGTTTGGTTAAAGGGCACGGGGAAGCCTTCGCTACACTGAGTACAAGGACTCACACGCCAATGACGCCTGACTTATAATGACTTCACTTGACGAATGTACCACGTATCAAAGGCAGAACCATGTTCTTAATTCAACTACTCAAATTATATTCGCCCAGCTAAGCTATTATGTGCCGATGACAGGCATTTGCAACTATAACAAATATTGCTATTTGTTTAACAAAATAACCAAATGCTGGTGATGATTACTGTCTCCTTGCAGCCTAGCCCAGAGACATTACGGGTGGTTGATGGATGTACATTTCTAGCTGTGGGGGTAGGCTTCACCAAGTACTGGGTTACCATTTGGATAACTCCGTTCCAAAGGAACGCTAGATTTAGCGGCTGTGTCTCGTTAAACCTAAACCCGGCCGCTGGTAGGCCTATATCTGAATCGTCATTTTTTAACGAGACACGCCTGTCGATAAGGGCAGATTTAAATGTGAAATGAATGGAGTGCCGATGACATCCACTTCAGCATTCAGCAATTCAACCGTAATATGCTCTGTTACAGGCCGAGTCCACGGTACGCTTGAGCAACTTGATTTTTATTAGAGAAAGGGGATAGGCAGCCGTAAGGGTGAACTATTTGAACGCGTGTGTACTTCTATGAAGATACAAAACTTGTCTTTTTCAATGGCAGTGAATTCACGACTCACTGCCTCAGGATTGGAAAGGACATGTAAAACGTGCTTAGGAAACGTTCGCTGTTAGTGTTCGTAGTAGAGCCCTTCGCAGGGTAATGCTGGTAGGACTAACAGCAAACGTACGCCGGGTAAACGTTGTAAAACAATGCCATGTTATGTAACATGGAATTGTTTGCGTTTGCAAAGCGGCATCTAGTACATTGGAATCAAATAAGTTAACGTAACCGTAATATCATCTATTCTTTTAAGCGCAAGCGTGACGTTTCCTTATATCTTTGCTGTCCTCTTGTCTTACTAGCTTCATAATTATTATTTGGTTTTTTAATATGATTTGATATTATTCATGTATTTACTGTGAACTCTCAGCACTAACTTGCTTTGGTCCCCTCCCCTTGCTGAGAGTTCAGTCCTCTCAGTCCTGGCGGAGGTCGCAGTATGTCAATGGCACGTGCGCCACGGAGGTTGAGCGGAGGCGGGGCTCTACCTCGGCCCCCCCAGGGGGGGGGCCCCATCCTTCATATTTTCCACTATATTAATGTAATTTAAGAAAAACGAAAATTTTATCAGCCTAGGGTATTTTATGAACAGTCACACCTTCGTCCAAGATAATCAACACCTTGCCTTCAACACATGCGTTTCTAATTATAATTTCTCTACGGTCTTGAACCGTAAACCTAGAGTAATGTATGTAGATTACTATGGCATCCTAAAGGTGGGTCTACGTTAGACGAGGTGAGCATGAACTGAGCACAAGCCGAACCGCTCTGCTCGCGGTGTTAACTGGGAACGTACAGACCACAAAAGAGATATTACGCACGCATTTTTGTTGTATTCTTTTTTAAAATATAGTTCTAAAAACCTTTTTAGAAATTGATGTTTTAATAGTTACGCATTTCATACGTTTTTTTTTGTAAAAAATTACCAAAAAAAGAAAAAATATTTTAGAAAATGTAATTATGGCTGCATAAATATCTTTAATTTACTGTACAACGAGTCGGCGACAATCACTCTGTCTGGGTAGTGGGACTGTTTCATGAGGTAACCATGACCAATGACCATAGTTAAGGGCCATTAAAGGAACACGTGGACTTAAGTCAGTACGAGTCTGACAGTCTAACCTGTCCAGCCCTTTGTCTGAGGACTCATTTGATACGGACGTAAAACAAAACTGCACAAGAAGCTTACAAAAGTAATCCTGCGCGAATACACTGAGTTTTGTGATCATCAAAATCCGACAGTACGCGGAGCACAGTTGAGCATGAACCAAACGCTCGAAGCACGCTCGTTCGAGGCTTGTAAGTCGGTTCACCCTTCACAAATTTGTGCTTGGCTCGTACCTACTCTACTCGTGCTCGGCGCGTCCAGCGTACACCCACCTTTAGGATGACACCGTCATCATCTATGCATTGCTGTAATCACAATGCAGGACATCTGGTTTATAGCTTGATATAGTAACTAGGTACGTTGTACAAACGTATGTAAGGTACATAATTATTGTAATTCATTTCAGGATTATTAGACTGGGATATATAGTTTGTAAATGTGAATGAATGATGTAACAAAGGTTCTGTAATTATTCTGGTGATCTAAAAAGAGTGTCCATGGAGTTTCTTGCACGTTCTTCTCCATAGAGATCTACTTCTTGGAACGGGCATCTACGGTACTTTCACAGTTTTTATGTCTTGTGACTGGGACTGTAGCACCATAACTTTTGTAGTGTTTAATAATATTCCTTTGATTGTCTATGACAATTCAGAAGTGCCTGTAACTGGTCTACTTGAAATAAATGCTTTGATTTTAATTTTGTATTGATTTTATGTGTTTCCTTATAGCCAAGTATGTAGATTGGGACTCTAGAGTCACGGAAGCGTCTGTAAAGAACATTGTGATCCTGAAACGCAAAGGGTAATTATACGAATGGAGTGGATGGTGGTATGTAAGAGTCTGATATTCTTTTCCGCTCTACCCAAGAAGGGAGGACCCATTTGATTATTTAACAAACCGAGGTATTCCCATTTGAGCAACTATTTCCAGAACAACTTTTTTAAGAGCAATTTATTAATTCCCGTTTGAGAAATTTGTCAAAATTTTGACGAGTTGCTCAGTTGGGAACGAAAATATAATTCAAATCTATTCTCATTAGAGCAACTAAGGCGCGGAAGCTTGTAGTGATGGTGGACATCCCTCCGGTGCGAACAAACCGTTTTGCCAATACCTTTATCTTACGCACAGCTAAGGAGTGGAATTCCCTCCCGCCGTCTGTATTTCCCGACAGCTATAACCTTGGGGTCTTCAAGTCACGAGTGAACATGTTACTTCTAGACAAGCGTGCTTCACCGTCGACAACATCTTCGCTTATCATCAGGCGAGATAGTGGTAAAACCCGAACCTAGTGAGGACGAGAAAAACCTGGGTCACCTGATCGTGATTAGCACTTTGCATGATCATTTCTTTTTTACGCTGAATTAACGCTTCAAAACTTTGCGGTACGCAACGTAGGCACTAATCTGCGTCGCGTATCGTAAAGTTTTTTTTTTTTTTGGAATAAAAATTCTGCTGAGTGTGGGTTTCATTACTGATAGATATTTTTGATTCGGTCCTTGGTAATGTTACTCGAACCCGCATCTTCCGCGTTGAAACAAGGGAATGAAAGATTCGGTTTCGAGTCTCGATGAGTGGAGTTGCGATTGCTTAATTATTTAGGCGTCTGGAGTACTTATCCAAAAGATGCGGATTTGATCAAACCTTTTTTAATTTTACATCTGAAGTTAGAACCGTGTACGTTGAGTCAGTATAAGTCTGACAGTAAATTCAGCTTATTAACGGAAGTTCTCGTTACTAAGAAAACTTTTAGCTATTGCATTGCTTTTATCGCGGGCTCCAAGTGCGGCGACCGAATAAATAAATTCCGTAACGAAAAAAAACCTAACACCCCGCATCATCTAACGTCGTTTCAGTTTCTTGACCTTTCACATGATTGTTGTGGCTGACCGTACCCTAAAAAAAATTGCATATAATAATAATAATAATAATTCTTTATTGACATAATTTATGTTACATTTACCTTGTTGAAGCCTCTGACTCCTAAACTAGGAGTACCTGTATGTCAGGAGTCAGCAAAATATGTTGATAAAAACACTATAACAATGTATTCCGTAATCCCATAATGTCGACAATCTCGTGTGCTAAATCAAGTTTAAGAAAGATTTAGAATTATTAGATTTCCACTACATTCTAGAACACTTTTACGAAACAAAACCACTTTTGTATCTCGAAAAACATAATCTACAATTTAGCCCGCACGCTCATAAATTGCTAGCTAGCTTGTTTCATAGCAAAAATTCAGCAGAGCTGGAACTAAGCTCAAGCTGCTCGTGGAAATTCATTCCGCTGTGAACGCTTGACCGCGTCGGCTAGATAACATGTTGTTACAGCGGCCGTGCTGCGTTTAGACGGGAGAGTTGGGAGGAGAGTAGATGGGCATGTAAATATTGTTTTACTTGAGAATTTATCGTGTGATTATCTCTCAAAGTCAAATCATTTATTTCAATTAGGCCATCCAGGTCGCGGGATTATTTCCTTACCGTGACCCCGGAACAGAAAGGGCTATTGAAGGACACCGTGGATTTTAGTCAGTAGAAGTCTGCCAGTCCCTCCCGCCCTGCCCGGGGTTGGAGGACTCATTTGATGATATTACCACGCTAAATAAAAAAAAGGCCATCCAAGAGGCACTTTTAAACGTCGATTTTTAAAATTAAGGAAATGGGATGGGATTGAATCTACACCTCTGAAGTTAATGAAGCATCATAATCATCATCGTCATCAGCCTATACTGTAACCACTGCTGGGACACAGGCCTCCTCTCTGTAACAGAGAGTGGGCCATATTCCACTATGCGGGCCCAGTGCGGCTTGGTATATGTCACAATGTTTTCGAATTTTCGGTTCTAGGACATGCCGCTTTCCTCACAATGTTTTCCTTCACCGTTTTGAGAGCAATGATGATGAAATAAATTGCACAAAGTAATGCGCCTGGTGGGGTACGAACCCACGACCTACAATTTGTAAGTCGGGACCGATACCATTGGGCCACTTCTGCTCTCATACTCTACTCGAAAACTTAGCGTGTGGTTATCTCTCTCATAGTGAAGTAAAGTTAATGAAGCGTTCGTGGTCAAATAATAGATGATCGCCGAAGACGCCGGAACAGTCGATAAGAGCCAATAAAAAACTGTTTATTGCTGGGCTCCGACAGGGTGGTGGTTGTGACATCCTTCGAAAATAATAATTGGTAACCAGTGTATGGAGAATCGTATTTCTAAGTATAAAATGGGTTTTGGAGGTCAGCCAGAACTGGGTAAATTAGTAGTCTGTATTTAGCTGCATCTGGCAAGACTCAACGTAGCAGACTGTAAAAGAAGAGGCCGTTGTCGGACTCTGACAGGATGATTGTCACAAGTCAAGTGGTCCCGGTGAAGCTTACCGCCTTCAGTGGCATCGCTTAGCAATCACCCTAGTGCCGTTGCCTGGGGTGGTGGGCTGCTAAGAGGTGGACCGCATCCTTTTCAATAAATTATCGAGGAACTTCAATCCTATAGTAAAATACACATTCATAAACAGTTTACACTTTTCCAATACATAAACATTTTGACACACAAACACCCTTCAGAACACTCATTCGTACAAAACTTTTCTTAATCCAACTTGCAAGTCGACTCGCCCGTTCAAATGCGCACTGGGCGCAAGCCATATCATTGGGAATATCGGTCGGCCCGCATGGCAGCGCCGTGCGATAGCAACCCCAATTCTGTTACCGAAATTACTACCAATTGGTACATACGCTTCTACTTTATTGGACTTGCTAAGTGACGCTAAATTTTAGCTTTGGGCCGCTCTATTTTTATCGTGGAATAGCATAATAATATAGGTGCGTTGCCTGCGTGAAGTTATAAAATGATAAAAAGTCTTCGATGTGCTATTTTTTATAAATTGATATATTCACGTTTTTTTGTGGAGGACCGATAGGCAGTCGCTCCATGTAAAATACTGATATTCAGCTGCATCTGGTTTGACTGGAAGACGACTCCAATATATGTAGTATCCGACCATGGACCATGCCCGGGTCGACGGCGCGTTGTGTCCCACGCGCGCCTCAAAGAGCGTCAACATAATGACGGGGTTCCCTCAAAGCCTGCCAGGGTCGCGGGATTATTTCCTTACCGTGACCCCGGAACATAAAGGGCTATAAGGGCTATTGAAGGACACCGTAGATTTTAGTCAGTACAAGTTTGACAGTCTCTCCCGCCCTGCCCGGGGTGGGACTCATTTGTTGATATTAAAACGCTAAAAAAAAAAAAAAAACTTCGGACCTTAGTCCCACAATCTTGCATTATGTGAATACCGTGAATCTTTAGATGTCCAAACCTCCAAAATAAAGTAAAGTTAGGAAAGCTCTACTGCTCGCAACTCTTCGTCTGCAAAGTCAGCTAGTTTTAACAGGTAGTAATAATAGTATAATGCTGAAGAGTTTGTTTGTTTTTTTGAACGCGCAAACTCTGGAACTACAGGTTTGTACGAGTATTGAAAAGTTATATATATTTTTGATAGTCCATTTATCGAGGAAGGCTACAGGCCATATAGGTAAACATCATGGCATGAGTCCCAATAAATCCAAGCAGAGGGTTGAAATCAAGAGTTTATTGTGTTGAACCTTCAACCTCAGCAGCTTCGAATTGAAATATTATTTTTGAGTTTGATAGATCATTTACTATGACAGGCTTATACAACGTGTAACGTTAAGAGCGAAAAACCTCTCGTGGGGTAACTCAGTTCATGTTACTGAACAATGTTTGAACAAAATCTTTTGGAAAAAAAAAGATTTTTCATACTGATTGATGGGCTCGATCAATTTCTCATTTTGTTTTTTTTTTCCCACCCTGTTATCCAACCCGGTATGTTCAGTAAAATCTGAGCAAGGGAGATGAAACCAAGAGGCACAGATATATTATATAAGCCTGTTATTATTACAAGGATAAAAATATACATCAAAAGCTTTCGCTTCCCTATATAACACTCTTTTATTCAAGTCAAAGTGCTGTAGCTACTCGTAAAAGACGTTCGACACTCCTTCTCGCATAATATTCCCTTTGTCTCTCACAAGGCGATTGTCTAGTAAGATCTAATTAAAGTCTTTTATTCCTTATGCAAATCATCTTAATTTTCTTCCTTGTTTTTTCGTAGGTTCAGCATGTTTTTAATCTTTATAATTTATAATAAATAGCTCGTTATAGTCTGCGCCATCACTCATGCAGAGTACATACATTTTCTTTTAATGCAATTTGATGTAACGACATAGACACTAGCACCGCGTCAAAATGACTTCAGTTCGGGCAATATTATCCGTCCGAAATTTGATTTTGACATTTTATTTAAGTTCGTACATCTGTGTCCGTTCCCATGTTTTCATTGATAGACTTAAAAAATGTGTCTACTTTGGACTACTGGAACGCAAAGCTCATGTGAAGAAATAGGACGGTTTTCAGTCCGTAAAAGTCTGACAGTCCCTTCTTCTCCGATTAGGAAGGTCAGATTTTTACGCACAAAGCAAAAACGATTCTCATGATGAACCTTTTTCTACTCCAGAGTAATTTCACCCTCAAATTCTTTCCAATATACAGAATTTCCAAGGAACTCACGTCCAATTCAGTTAAAATTACACGCCACTTACTGCCAATACATAGTGCAATCCTATATACATGCAAATTGCGGGCAGCTGCGTTGTGCCGCATCTGAGCCGCTATTACGGCTCGCCCTAATACGTATGTGTTATATGGGAGAGAAGGATTGAAATGTATTTATTTTTGTTTTAAGTGGAAATATTTTTTGGGCTTTGAAAAGAGTTTTATTGGTTTGTGACTGAGGAATGGCCTTGTTGGGTGATAGATGATAAAATTGTATAAAATGTTTTTGGTTTGTTCTTTGTTTGTTTGTCGTCAGTGTCCATTAGTCAATTTGACTACATAATTATCAAATTAGTCCATGTTAAAGTCATATGAGAACCATGCATGTGTCTGAGATTGTTTTTAAAGAAAGGACCAAATCGCATTATTATTTTCTTATTGAAAATGAATCTGCACAATGTATTTCTCTTCTAAACGTAAATTTTCAGTTACGAGCGTTAGAATTAACAAGCGTTCTGGCTAGCTTTCTGCCGACCTGACTGTACCTACGGTCTCATAATCTCCATGGAGAACTATTTCTGTCAACCATCGAATAGAGCGATGGCTATGTTTGGCTCTGATTGTTGTTCATCATCATCATCATCAGCCGGAAGACGTTCACTACTGAATAAAGGAACAAACCCATTAGACCGCCACAACGAACGACAATTCGCCACTTGCATCCATCGGTGCCCGCGACTCTCACGATGTCGTCGGTCCACCTAGTGGGAGGCCTGCCTATCTGCGTCTTCCGGTCCATTGTCACCAGTCGAGAACTCTTCTTCCCCATCGGTTATCAGTTCTAAAAGCTTACGAGTATTTGTTGTTCAGTTGAAGAAAATGTTTAAACGGCGAAAGCTCGATTTTATGTTGGTACAGTCGATAAAGTTGAATCATGACCCACCATAAGCTTATTTTCTTGCAGACCTTCGAATACAATTAGGTCCACATTTGCGTAAATATACACACCCATAGTAACGACTTTAATCTTTGTCAATTTGAAGGATTCAAACGATTTATTGTCAGAATGGGTCATGATTCAACTTTGTAATAGAACTGAACGTTTCACAAATATGTACCACTAAAATGCTCGATGTTGAACGAAGGCCAACGTCACCACAACAACGAAGTATTTAACGTGATATTGCGGTTAACACCAGGTTTGGCACCCATTCGTGATCACAATGAAATGTTTATTACGTTTCTGTGTGTGAAATTAATAAGAATGGTCGATGTAAATATTCATTAGCTGTTCTGTATCCAAAAATATTGTACAGAGGTCTTATCACAAGTTTTCACGTTTTATGACGTAAAATTTACGGAGACTTTAACGTTATGTATTGGAACGAAGTTCGTTATCGTGCGTTGTGAAAGGGGGCTAGACGGAAAAAAAATCTTACGAAAAGTTGGCACGACACTTTTTTGCCTCGCCTCGCACCTCGCGCCTGCACCCCGTGCCCCGTACCCCTCACTCAACCCCCGTTCCTCGTGACTCTTGTCGTATTGCGGCGTGCACATGTTTCTCTGTCTCTCTCTCTCTCTAATAGAAAGAAAGCAAGCCAGAAATTTTCGTTTCGTCTTTCTATTTCGCATTGAACAGTGTGGTGTTGCGACGATTATTTTTGTTAACTTCGTTCCATCCGGGTGTCCCCTGACACCTCTAAAGTTTTTATTTTAACAAACGTACTAGGAATTTCTTCTGGGTCGTGAGTGCATTTGCAAACAAAGAAACTCACATAAACAAACACACAGCCCTAAAACAACAACTTGTAGTTCATACACATATTTGTTCCATGCAGAAATCACATCTGTCAGCGCACCAATCGTACCTCTCTAATTAGTTCCTTGTTCATACACTAGAATGTACATATTCCATACAATTCACGTCGTAATACTTCAAGACTAAGTACTCTGTACGGCCAAATACGTAGAATTCATCTGCATTGCCTCTTCCCAACTATATTGGGATCGGCTTCCAGTCAAACCAGAAGCACCTAAAAATCAATATTTTACATGAAGCGATTGCCAATCGGACCGGCAACTGGATAATACAATACCCCATGGTAAGACTGGTGAGCTTCTGACTAGCAGTAACGACTGTCAAAGATCTACAAATGTCATCCCGGACCAAGAAAACTCGCCATGACAGATGGTCACCCATCTACAGACCAACCTCGGCAATCGCGGCTTAACCCGAAAGATCGGCTTGCGCAGCTGTAATTATTTAGCCACGAGCTCCTCCACGAATTTATGGGCCTCTGCACGGGACAGTAAAATGTATGTAATACACAAACAGGAACACTAGTCTCAACAGCATGACAAAAATTAACTACCCAAAAAATGCACATCAAACGAATTGAACTCGAAACTAAACAACATCACGAAACGGCTTTTCATATTATCTCCGTACGAATTTTAAGCGAATCCTTTGAAAAACAGGGTATTACAAAAAAGGGTAAAAAAGTCCTTAACACATTAATTCTGAAGCGAATCGCCGGTCGTGACAGTCTGCGGCCAACAATATGAGCGGTGCATGCCGCGTATGAATTTCAGTTTAGGTTTGAGGAGCGTTTAGATTGGAGTAATTACTGGCACGGTGGATAAATTAGCCTTTAAATTTTTGGATGGAGGGTATAATGTTGATTTAAGGATAAAAACGTATTTTTTATCAAACCATCCCACTCTAGGGATTTCACCTGTATCGTGGGTTTGTTTACAAGCATAGAAACTAACATACACAAACACCCATACCCGTAACAACTACTTAAAGTCATACAAATATTTTTTCGAACCCGCGACACACTGCACAGGAGTCGATAGCTCAGCCACCGCGACAATCGTGCTGTTCCTAACATATTAAAAGTTCATCCTACTAATCCTACTAATAATATAAATGAGAAAGTTTTTGAGTATGCATGTATGTGTATGTAGGTATGTTTGCTTCTCTTTCACGCAAAAACAACTGAACGGATTTGGCTAAAATTTGGTACACAGATAGTTTATAACCTGAATTAACACATAGGATGGTTTTTATCCCGATTTTATATTCCCGTGGGATAATTTTCGAGTTGTAGTGGGTGAAGCTGCTGGCAACAGCTAGTAGTTTTATAAAGCACGTTAGGTTTTATATCCGGTTACCTTTAACTGACCTAGCTTACATCAGAAATTTTGAGAACAGATTACACTGGTTTTCTACTAACGAGCGGCCTACTACATGCTTAATCTATTTCTGTAAAACAACAAAATAATCAAGAAACATTCACCCTAAAAAGTCATCTATCGAAAACCGTCGAAATATATTTCCAACTGAAATTGATACCTACATATCCAACTAAGCCTCGATGCCCGTTCAAACACGCCAGTAGGATTACTAAAGAATAAAGAATTAGTCAGCGCAACCACCGGTATCTATTACGGATGGGGATAGCTACTGGCGCGAGTTGCGGGGTACCGTAGGATTGAGGACCGCTCGTTGTGGCTTGTGGCTCTGTGGATGTTCACGTGTGAATTTCAACTGAGGTTTCGTGGAGCGTTTGAATTGGAGAGTTTACTTGCTTGAGAACTGTTTGCTATTATTTTCTAGTTTAGAAATAAATGCGTACAAAGTGGTTTGACAGAAGAAACATGAGACCTTTTTCGAATATCACACAAAAAACATACGTGAGAATAAAAATATGATTTGGAATCTTTATTTTTTATTATTATACAAAATTCGGATCTGCCTAAACAAGCTATATAAATAAAATCTTTAAGTAGCATATTTTTCTCGCTCCTTTCAGGTCTATAGAATAGGTTAGTGCTATGAGGAAGAAATATGGGACAACCAAGATTCTGTTTTAGTATAGATTTTGTCTTCAGAGTTTGTTAATAGAAATTAATATTGATGCATGCCAATTAATATTACAGTGAATTGATTTTACTCAACTTTTAACTTACTTTTTGGTCATTTACACAGGAAAATCAAACTTCTATGACACTCTAAAGCTCAGCTACCGAGTCTATGAATCGCACAATTGATAACTGTGTTTTGAATAAACTGTTAACATACTAGTCCAGTCCACTATCCCATTCAAACGCAGCACAAACAGCAGTCACATCGCATTTAGGGCGACACGGTACTCGCCAACCATCCGAGATGTTGCACGATTGTCCTAGCAAAATCTATGAGCGATTCGACTGTACCTAGGTATGAATGACTTAATTTGTAAGCTTGATATGAGAAAGAGAGAGTGCTCTCTATCTTTCTCTCTCTCTCGTATTAGATCGTCACACTGGTGCATTCAAAATACTTTGCAATGGACTCTGCGGGAATGTGGGTTGTATTTGGTTTTTAAGGCTAAAATCTTTTTGTGATTTAATCACCTCATCAGGATACTATGACTGTGACCCTATATTTTAGTCAGCATAAGCCTGAAGTCCCTCCCGCCCCGCCCTGGGAGGGAGAACTGGCCTGTTGGTCTAGTGGTTAGTGACCCTGAATGCTATGCCGGAGGTCGTGGGTTCGATTCCCACCCAGGACAAATGTTTGTGTGATGAGCACGATCATTTGTTCTGTGTCTGGGTGTTATTTATCTATAATATGTATATAAATTTACAATTATATTAGTATGTTTATCGGTTGTCTAGTACCCATAACACAAGCTCTGGTTAGCTTGGGACTAATAGATGGCGTTGTGTGATAGTTGTTGTATAACATATTTGATGATTTTACCACGACAAAAAAAAAACTAATAGAATAAAACTGGTTCACCACAGTGCTAAAAATTAATGACCATCATTTATGATGCTGTAAAACATATTTACATATCTCTTGCTCTGTAAGTACACCCTTACACCCCTGAATGCCGGGGTGTATGACTATCATTACAGCATAGGTTTTGGAATTTGAAAAAAGAACTGTCATACTCATACTGCACGAAGAATATTTTTAAAAAGTTAATTTTTTTTTTTCTCGGTATCGATTAATTACTCGAATCGGAATCTAGACAATTTATTTTATAAAGATATTATTTTAAATATGGAACTATTTGTTTCCACATCGTATGTTAGATGAAATCGATTTAAAAATCAAACTGGCCAGCAAGATTTGACGCGCTTGCGTGCGTGAAGAAAAAGGCAGTCTACTAGTAGGCGCGAAAGCATCGCGAAAATAATTAATTTTCTTGTTCGAGTTCTTTTTCAATAGTAGATTATTAACCAAGTGAACCTCAAGTCACTCAAACTCAAGTCTTATTATCACAAACTCATATTCAAACTATAAATATACCTAAAAAGAACGTGACCATATCTCTTACAAATTGTAATAATTTTACTATTAATTTTAATTAAATACATTTTTTTCTTCTTAATAAATGTTCATTGAAACCTGCTGTCTTGTTGTTTACTTACCTCACAATCGATATGTAAAGCAGAGTATTTATCTCGGGCGTAAGCATCAATTGCATACTCGGGTTAATTAGCGCCTTCGCTTCGCTCAGGCGCCAAAAACCTCGTGTGCAATTAATGTCATACAGCCCTTGGTTAATAATCTACTATTATAGTCATTACTGTTATCACCTAGATACTTTAAGAAATTATTACTGAAAGCTATTATAAAATCTCCTAGCTAACACAAAGTTAAGTTTGCGGTCCGAAAATTACATTTTCTTTGGCAAACATTTGGGTTATCCACTTTAGGGGCAGCAAAAATAAATTTGTCATGAACCCTTGTTTATTTTAACCCTTTGTAATTAAGGTGGAGGGTATAGAATTCCGAATTAAGTAATGCGACACTTATTAGGCGGTGTCAAATATATTTTGTAGAGAGAACAAAAGACTCTTGATTTCTTTAAAATTTTGACTTTTTAGGATGAATCTGGGTCAGTTGTGGGACTTTCTCAAGTTGTAGGAATGTCTGAAAATGTAACGAACTTCTGAATTTTAGTCAATACAAATCTAAAAAAGTCAAAGCGTCTTAATAAGTCCTGTGTTGGCATGCTACCCTAGACAAGACCGTCTTAAAAGAGCATCGCGGCGCTGAAACGCAAAGAGTAACCAAATACCTGATTGATTTTTATTGACAATCCCTTCCGTTCCAACCAGGGTGGCAGGACTCACCATCATCATCATCAGCCAGAAGACGTCCTCTGCTGAGCATAGGCCTTCCCTCTTATATTGCCACGCCGAACATCAATTCACCACGTGCTGGCATCTGAAAGGACTCATTTAATTTTTCCATCAGAAAAAATAGTATGGTGAAATACTTGTTTTACAAATCCATATAAAGCTAATAATCCTCGGGATTGCTCATTAATTACTAATTACTGATCATTGAGTAAATTACGGTAATCATCGCGCTTGGCTGGAAATCGGTAATTGCAATTTATTGTTATAAGCACACTACAGTAGGGTACTGCTCATCCACTTGACATAGTTCGTAGTAGTACTTAAGGCTCCATATAAGAGCCTCGTGACGTATTTAGCGTCAAGTATTGCGACATTTTTTTTTTTTTTTTTTTTCGTGGCAATATCATCAAATGAGTCCTCCAACCCCGGGTGCTTAAACACAGCGCATGTAACACGCGCAAGTGCCTCAACATGCTCAAGCTACATGCAGCGTGTTAAAGCACCAAGCGGGTAGCTTGATCAAGTAGCTTGCGCATGTTACTCGCGCGGGTAAACCGCAAACCCGCACCTTTACTTGCGCGAGTTGCATGCGGCGTGTACAAGCACCAAGCAGGTAGCTTGATCAAGTAGCTTGCGCATGTTACTCGCGCGGGTAACCCGCACCTTGACTTGCGCGTGTTACATGCGCCGTGTACAAGCACCCTTACTACACTAGAACAGTAGTGGCCCAGTGGTATCAGTCCCGACTTCCGAGTCGTAGGTCGTCGGTTTGAACTCCGCCAGAAGCATTACTTTCTGTAATCTACTTATTCATCACTGCTCTCAAAACGGTGAAGGAAAACATCGTGAGGAAACCGGCATGTACTAGAACCAAAACTTCGAAAACATGTGTGACATCTACTAACTCGCACTGGGCCCGCGTTGTGGATTATGGCCCACTCCCTCTCGTAGAGAGGAGGCCGGTGTCCCAGCAGTGGGAACATTATAGGCTGGTGATAATTGCGACTTGTAAACGACTTTTTTTTTATTGGGATAAACCCACCACACTATTCCCTCTAACCACTGCAACTCCTGAAAGTCAGAATCAATAGTGGCAACCACCAGAAAAGCGCCGAGACAATGAAGCTCGACATGTTCCGGAGAATGAATTTACCTGTCTTGGATCCTGCAACGAAATTAATCAGAAAAGAATAGTGGAGGAGTAGGAAAAAAATTGTTTCTATTTCCCTCCATGCAAGCAGGAGACAGAACAAAACAAGGCCAACAGGCACAAAGGGACATTAACAACTGGGAGAAGCCCAGTTGCCTAGCACCACGGGTAAAAATGACTACTAAAATTAATGGGTCCTAAATTGTGAACTGCTTATATTTGATTCCAATAATAATAGGACTTGTTAACGACTGTACAATAAAAAAGTGTAATATTATTTTTAGGATTCTTAATTGTCACTAATAGTACTGATGCTTTTTACCCGATAGTCCCCCAAACCCGGCAGGCTTTGACCCTCTAAGAAAGACGACTGTGTGGACAGTAGGCCTTAGAAATGGATTAAAGATAAGAGAATGTAATGTATGTACATAATAATTGTACCTACATAACGATTTTTATAGAACATCGCAACACGAAATCAATGTATTTTTATGTAACCACAATAAAACTGAAGTTGGGCACACTGCTGCAACAATTACAAGCGTTCAGAGAGTGTGTTGGCGAGATCCCAAAGTGTGGTCACCGGAATGAGCGTTCATACAGGGAGACCTTTTTAAAAAAGATAAATCTTTTTAGACGGCCCCCAATACTTTTAAGTAAAAGGTTTACCTAAATTGGTTGTTTGTTAAAGGTAATCGTCCACAGGTCCGCATCGCACGTATCGGACGTATCGTACGTTACGGATTTTAGTTAGCCTTGCTTTAAAACTCATACAACAGCGTCCACTGATTCGCATCGTACGGACGGCTCATCGGCAATGCCTACCGATGACGTCATATGGAATGCCAATCAGTGAACGCGCCCCGCACGCTTATAGAATCATTTGTGCTTTTTTTTTCTTACATTCTTCTTCTGCTAATAAACAAGCAATAACAACTTCTGCATCGCTTACCTCCTTTCTCACAATCACTTTCCGAACGTACGATCACTAAAAAATATCCAAATGAAGATTCCAAAAATCCAAAAATGGAAATTCATTCTCCGGGTCACGTCAAGCGTCATTGTCTCCTGCCTTGGGATCTGGAGGCGACTGCCCTACTGCGCGTCTATGAGTGTAGTAAAAAAAAAAGCTTCATTGTCTCGGTGCTTTTCTGGCGGTTGCCACTGTTGATTCTGGCTTTCAGGAGTTGCAGTGGTTTGCGAATGTTAAGATGGATTTTGCAAACCACTGCATAAATATGTTCAAAATAGTAGACGAAAAATATTAATATAATCACTTCATTAATACCACAATATGAACAGTCACAAAGACGAGTGTAATTGAAATTGCAAATGCCAAATGTTAAGTTTGTGGTTTTAAAGACGTCTGCATTATCGTTAAAGAACAAGAATAATAAAATGTAAATTTTTGGTGGTTGTTAAAACTTGAAAGATTAATTTTATGGCTCGAAAAGAATGATACGAAAATGGGAAAATCATGAAGTTTATTTACTTATACGCGATAGCATCTCTACTTCATCGAAACAAACACGAATTTGTGTTTGTTTAAAACTGAATCATCATCAGCAGGAGGATTTCCACTGCTGAACATAGGTCTCCCCTTTAGACCGCCACGCTGAACGACAATTCGCCACTTGCATCCATCGGCTGCCCGCGACCCTCACGATGTCGTCGGTCCATCTAGTGGGAGGCCTGCCTACGCTGAGTTTTCCGGTCCGTGGTCCCCACTAGAGAACTTTTCTTCCCCATCGGTTGTCAGCTCTACGAGCGATGTGGCCTTAAAACTGAATCGCAGCAATAGAATTGCGATAGTTTGGCGATTGCGGCGCCTCTTCATTTTTTATAACAATAGTCTCGATGGACATGAGCCCTAAAGTCATCATATCAGCCATAGGACGTCCACTGCTGAACATAGGCCTCCCCTCTTGATCTCCACAGATACCGGTTGGAAGCGACCTGCATCCAGCGTCTTCCGGCGACCTTTATAAGGTCGTCTGTCCACCTTGCTGGTGGACGTCCTACGCTGCGCTTGCTAGTCCGTGGTCTCCACTCTAGCATTTTTCGACCCCATCGGCCATCTGCTCTGCGAGCAATATGGCCTGCCCATTGCCACTTCAGCTTGCTAATCCGGTGGGCTATATCGGTGACTTTAGTTCGTCTACGGATCTCCTCATTTCGGATTCAATCACGCCCTAAAGTAACAACGAATAAATCTTCAAGAACGTTACCTCATGGTCTAAACGCAAACGTACAAGTTTACGTTACTAAACTGCAGTGATCACTTAGTTATAATTAAGTTATACTTTAACCGGGTTAACTACATTCATAAGTGGTTTAGTTGACTAAACTTTGTAGTAGGTTTTACTGTAGTTTTGATCAATTCCACTTAATACTGAGAAAGTTTAAAGTTATGTCTAATTAGGCACGTTTACGTCAATGAGTTTAAAGTTTCGGACTAGTATTTGCAAGTTTTATTTCTATAGCAATATCATCAAATTACAATCCTTCCGCTTTACCCAGGCCTTTCAAGCGTCAGAAAATCCACCATGTTTTAACACTACCCTTTACGTTCCACCATAACCTGCTTATACAACGTGTAACGTTAATAGCGCAAAACCTCTCGTGGGGTAACTCAGCCCATGTTACTGAACAATGTTTGTTCTAAAACTTTTGGAAAAAATAAATAAAAAGAAAATGATTTTTCATATTGATGGGCTCGATCAATATCACATTTTGTATGTTTTTTTTTCCAAAAGTTTTAGAACAAACATTAGTCAGTAACATGGGCTGAGTTACTCCACGAGAGGTTTTGCGCTATTAACGTTACACGTTGTTTAGTCCGTAATTGCGTTTGGGCCTATGACCCTGTCAGTTGGCTGACTGCTACCATAGGCCGCGCGGAACACGGCGTGATGTTAAAGACCCGGACATGATCCTTGAGAGGCTCCTGATTGAAGACTACCTTCTCTGATGTAAAACAAAGATGTGGTCAGCAGTAAAGCACGCTTGCCTAGAAGTGAACTTAATCTTGACTTTAACCACTTCCCTGTCCGATGAATCACATGTGATCCACGACTATTGTTTAGGTATTGTGTCTGCTGCGCGGACAGTGAAAGTGTTAAGAACCCAAGGCTGTAGCTACATCATCATCATCATCATCAGTCTGTATTCGACCACTGTTGGACATAAGTCTCTCCCAATGTGCGCCACTGAGAACTGTCTTGAGATTTCCCTCATCCCATCTCTGCCGATTACCTTTCGGAAGTCGCTCCACCTGGCCGGGTCAGCCCAGGCCAGGCATCCGACACTAAGTTTGCAAAGTCGCGATTTTCACTCGAGGATACGTCTACCCCTGTGGTATCTGTTCTGCGAGAGATGTGGCCAGCCCACTCCAACTTTGGTATTCTGACGGATTACTTCGGTCCGGATGTCATTTATCAATGTTACTTAGAGTAGGAGCAGTGGTGGCCCAGTGTTATCGGTCCCAGCATACGAATTTTAGGTCGTGGGTTCGAACCCCGCCAGGCGCATTACTTTGTGTAATTTTTCATCACCACTGCTCTCAAAACGGTGGCGTAAAACATCGTGAGGAAACCTGCATGTCCTATAACCAAAACTTCGAAGTCATGTGACATTTGCGAACCCGCATTGGGTCCACGTGGTGGATTATGGCCCACCCCCTCTCACAAAGAGCAGGTCTGTGTCCTAGCAGTGCGAACATTATAGGTTGATGATGACTCTGAGTATAGTTCATTCTTAAGCTCGCTGAGCGACTTTAAAATGATGAACTAGTCTCACTGTGATTGTCCATGATTCGGCACCGTCAGTCATTACGATAGCTACGAGCCTCCGGTAGGGAATTCCACTCCTTACCGTTCGCAAATTAAATTCCTAAGTAGTAACACGAAAATCAATTCGTTACGATTCCCAGAAGTGCCGATTCCCACTCGATTCCTAATCGTCTTATCGAAATGAAATCGATTACTGCTGGCGAGTGTAACGCAAATTGAATAAGTTTGGACAAGACGGCGGTAAGATTTGAAACTTGGCACCATTTTGGTGTTTACTTAGTTAATGTGATTGGAAAGTTTTTGAAGAAATTGGTTTTTTTATTTTATTTATTTCCGTTGCACTTACACTTCTTAATGTATTTGGTAGTAAGTGCACGTTTTTTGTACGTAAAGGCGGGTACTGACTAGCGTTACGGTCCGTTCACAAGCGGTAACTTAGCACGCGGCAGCGAGTGAGAAGATCAAAATATGTATAGAAATTAAGGTTTCAAACACCCCACGAAGCGCCGCCCCGAATCGACTGCTAAAAGTAAAAGTTATTCTTATTCACGCCACATTACTGATTACCACTTAGACCAAAGTCGTGAACAACACGTAATGTAACGTGTTGTACAGCGAGCATTCGTGCAGGCAGTACGTGGAAACAAGGCACTTGTGACAGTCAAAAGAATCTAGTTTCTCGCTGCGAAAGGTACTTTACCAGTCGTTACACCAGTCAATGCCCCCCCCCCCTTGAAAGTAGCGATTCCCATGCAATTCCCGGCGCAGGCATACGGTAACTTGCCGTCCGATCATGAACCACGGCCGGGTCAACGGTGCATCATGTTCCAAGAGATGTCATCAAACGGGACGGGGGGTCCCGTAAGAGGACCATAGCCTGCCGGGGTTCCGTGACTAGCTCATCAAATAACCGCGACCCTGGAACGTAAAGGGTTATTGGTGGATCACCGTGGATTTTACTCACTATGAATCTGACAGTAGCTCGGAGGAGCTCGTGGCTAAATAATCACAGCCGCACAGGCTGATCTTCCGGGTTAAGCCGCGCTTGCTGAGGTTGGTCTGTGGATGGGTGACCATTTATCATAGCGAGTTTCCTCCGTGCCTCAAAAAGCACGTAAAGCCGTTGGTCCCAGATATCATTTGTAGATCTTTGACAGTCGTTACTGTTAGTCAGAAGCTCTAAAGTCTGACAACCAGTCTTACCATGGGGTATCGTATTACCCAGATACTGTGTTGTGGAGGTCCGACAGGCAGTCTCTCCATCTAAAATACTGATATCCAGCTGAATCTGGTTTGACTGAAGCCGACCCCAATATAGTTGGGAAAAGGCTAGGCAGATGATGATGATGATGATGATGAATCTCACAGTACTTCTCGTCCCACCCTGGATGGGTGGACTCACTTTCATCATTTTACCACAATAGAAATAAATCAGTGTAGTGTCTTCAAGACTCGCTTATATTATTGTGACTTCAATTTGCCCAAACCTCAAAACCTGAGCGTATTGAAGGAAATTGGTACTTCAGGTCATAGAATGTAATACATATTCCATAAATTTCCGCTTGAACCTGGAAGCTAACTCCAGGAAATGGGTCATTATGGAGCTCAATGATACAATGGCGACCTGTGGCGCGGGAATATGCTGCAAGTGGCGTTCTATTGAGATTATTAGAGTTTGAATGTTTGAGAAATGATCTAAGTTTTACTAAAATTGGTACAATCGACAAAATTGAATCATGCATGTCCCATTTTGTCAATAATTCATTTGAATCCGGAAAATTGAATTTGTGAAAGCTTGCAAATGGCAAATTTCAGTGCAAACTTGTTACATAGGGTGCTTGTACACGGCGCATGTAACCCGCGCAAGTGCCTCAACATGCTCAAGCTACATGCGCCGTGTACAAGCACCCTTACTTATGTAGGAGTCTGTAAGCCCTCCAAACATTAAATAAATAAAATAAACAAATAAAAAAGTAACAAAAATCTTGAATTGTATTTGAACGTCTGTAAGAAAATAAGTATGTAATTCATCAATTTGAACGAATTACAATATTTTTTTATACATAAACAGCCTCCTGACCTTCAGAAAACTGTGTATCTACAACATATTTTTCTGTGTGTAGTCGATTTGAAACAAAAATGAAGTACAACAAAACATAACAAACCAATGACCTTCTTTCCGAACGAAACAAAAAACCATTAGGGCAGGCGGGGGTTTGGGAGCGATTCTGAAGGGAAAAGTGCGTATTATTCGGTTTAGTAAAAGAGCTAGATTTGTTTTAGATCCGGTTATTTATGACATTTAATGTTACGTTCGGGAAATATGTTTGAATAAATAAATGAAGGGGCAAGTAAATACATGATTTTATTTGTAATTAAAAGAATAGGTCATCATCTGCCTAGCCTTTTCCCAACTATATTGGGGTTGGCTTCCAGTCAAACCAGATTTAGTTGGATCAGTACTTTACATGGAGCGACTGCCTGTCGGACCTCCACAACCTAGTAACTGGGCAATACCATACCCCATGGTAAGACTGGTTGTCAGTCTTTAGGGGCTTCTGACTAACAGTAACGACTGTCAAAGATCTACAAATGACAGCCGGGACCAACGGCTTTACGTGCTTTCCGAGGCACGGAGGAAACTCGCTGTGACAGATGGTCACCCATCCACAGACCAACCTCGGCAAGCGCGGCTTAACCCGGAAGATCGGTCTGTGCGGCTGTAATTATTTAGCCACGAGCTCCTCAATTAATTATAATAAATTAAAAGAATAGGTAATACAGTAATATTAGCAGGTGCCTCTCTCTGGAGACCATAGTTCTTGGATCCTATTCCTGACATCGATATGCTGTTACCATAAAGGTATTTTTTTTTTTTTTAATTAAAATGTAACTGAGTTAAAAGTGCATACCACACAAATATCATCACCATCAGCCTATAAATGTTTGTACTGCTGGGACACAGGCCTCCTCCCAGTGAGAGGGAGTGGGCCGTAATCTACCACGTGGGCCTAGTGCAGGTTGGACATGCGATGCGACATGGTCTAGGACATGCGATTTTGAGAGCAGTATTTATGAAATAAATTCCAAAAAATAATGCGCCAGGCTGGGTTCGAACCCACGATCTGTAACTCGTAAGGCGTGGCCAAATACTCCTCGTTCTTCGTCATTTCAAAATTACTGAATTAATAAAAAACGAAAATCAGTACGAAACTTTGATTCTCGAAAATCTGTTGTTTGGCATCGCTTCGTAAAACACAAAACACCACAAGCTTCGAAGGAAATCACGCGTCAAACAGAGGTTTTGGAGTGGTACCGGAAACTGGCACAAAAACCGGGGTTATAATATAATATGGCATTATTTTTCCTTTCATTGGGCGGACAATACGGTTCATAAAGTTTTATCGTTGAGGCCTGATTGCACTGTTGGTTAAGAATGAAAAGGTTTGGTTTGGTGCGGTGACGGTGAAAAGAAGTCCATCGCCCTAGAGACCGGGTATTTTTCACTGTTGTCAGTCAGTGTGATGGAAGCCAAAAGCCCGTTGCTTATTTTCTCATCTCATCATTGCTACATAATAGGAGAAAGAGCTCGTGGCTAAATAATTACAGCTGCACAGGGACGGATTGTCCGAGTTAAGCTGGGCTTTTGGTTTTTTTTTAACGTGGCAAAATCATCAAATGAGTCCTCCCACCCCGGGCAGGGCGGGAAGGATTGTCAGATTTGTACTGACTAAAACCCACGGTGTCCTTCAATAGCCCTTTATGTTCCGGGGTCACGGTGATGGAATAAGTCCCGCGACCCCGGCAGGCTTCGGCCCTCTGAGAGGGGGCTCCGTCATTATGCTGACGCTCTTTGAGGCGCGTGTGGAACACAATGCGCCTAGGTTAAGCTGGGCTTGTCATCAGTTATAGCGATTTCCCGTGCCTTGGAAGGCGCGTAAAGCCGTTGTTTGCGGCTGTCATTTGTAGATCTTTGACAGCCGTTACTATTAAGCTCTAAAGTCTGACAACCAGTCGTACCAGAGGGTATCGTATTACCTAGTAACTGGGTTGTGGAGGTCCGATAGGTAGTCGTTCCATGTAAAAAACTGAAATTCAGCTGCATCCGGAGCCGCTGGAAGTCGACCCCAATAACAGTTGGGAAAAGGCTAGGTAGATGGTGATCATTGCCAGATAATAAGCAAGTTGAAGTGGCAATGGACCAGCCATTTTGGTCGTAGAAGCGACAACCGTTGAGATAGACGTGTTCTCGAGTGGAGACCCGCGAATCGGCAAACGTAAGATGGGACGCTCTCAGACAAGATGGAGTGAAGACATTCATAAGGTCGCTGGTAATAGCTGGATGAGGGTAGCTGGTGATCGAATGAAAAGGCATGCGATTGGAAAGGCCTATAGTGCTGGAGCACACGGCGCGTTGCAGTGCCACATCGCAAAAATGTCAACCTACTGGCAGACACACGTGACAAATATTTGTGAGGCTAAATCTTTTGTGCGGCGCCGCAACACGCCTTGTGCTCCGGTACTAAGTCCAGCATTGAACTGCTATAGGTTGATGATGATTGATTGTAATGATCAGAAATGAGAATAAGCCAAAAGAGTTAGGTCGTCGTGGATGAATACAATCAACAAAGCAATCTGATGATTAAACCATATTGTTCACATCTTGCAACATGAGCCGTTACCACGAGCTCTTACCGGAATCCAGTTTAGGCTTTGGGCAAGAGACAGAGCTATACATTAAGTCGTCTAGCGCCATCTCTTTCCAACAGCCTGGATCGCGTTAAGATTTCATGGAGGCCACCTGATTATGCTAACCGTTAGTTAACCTCAAAGCTCATGTTAAAATTCAAGCAAAGTGCCACCGACCGCGGTCCCCAAGTACCTTCCCTTTCCCGGATTAGCGGGGGGAGCACTTAAGATTTTATTTTTCGTCGTCTCTCTTACGTCGTAAAACTTGTACGTGGCTCCTATATTCAGAAATGAGTGAAAAGTATACGTATATGTTGAAATTTTAGATGAATAGGATTATTTTTATGGGAAAATTTTGCATTTACTAGAGTTATTTTGATGAAGTGATCAAAATTTATACGGTAATGGAAGCTTTGGATAGTCATTTCATTAGTCAAGATAGTGGGAAAATACGATAGCTAGAAAAAATTACAGTACAATTACTACAGTTTACAAAGTTGGAATAAAAAAGCTTCTTCAGAATAAGCTTACTCCATCATATGACTTGACCTACACTAGACCACAGAATACTTAAAAGTACTACGTACAGAAGTGTCACTTCCCAAAAACAAGCAAATGTAAAATCTTTGCTCGTGAAAATAAAGTAAAAATATGTACGGAAAACGTGAGAAACGGGCGGCGTAACCGACTGTGAAACCCATCCACGGTGCGCCCGCGTGTTATGCAGTTTCATACTACAAGCACACGCGTGGGCCCCGTTGACGTGGCTACACCGCGGAGTGCGCCAGGCCTGACTAGACTCAAAAGCACACCCTTATCCACATTTCACACAAGACTTGTATTTTTTGTGAATAATGTTTGTAATGAATAAGCTCAAGAACTACTGTGCCGATTTTAAAAATCTTTCAGTTAGAAGCTGCATTCTGCAGTCCTGTTTGACATAAGCAATACGGTGGGGGGGAGAGAGCAAAGCGGTTGGAGAAAGCTAGTTACATTTAAATAAAACCAACTTTGAGAAGGAGGCAGCTAGAGTAATACGTTTGGGCTGCGTCATAATTATCTTTGAATCATCGATCCCCCAATCCCTTAAAACCAGGGTTTACAACCAGGACTTACGGAGCCGAAACGTGGACACTTACCGTGGTCCACAAATTTAAGGTTGCTCAGCGTGCAATGGAGAGAGCAATGCTCGGGGTTTCTCTGGTGGATAGAATTCTTAACGAAGTCATTCGCCAGAGAACCAAAGTAACCGTTGTTGCGCTTAGAATCAGCATGCTGAAGTGAAAGTGGGCCAGCCACGTTTGTAGACGGACAGACGGCAGATGGAGCAAACATGTGCTTGAGTGGAGACCGCGAATGGGCAAACGTAGTGTAGGACGCCCTGCTGCAAGATGGGTCGATGATTTGAGGAAGGTGGCTGGCAGTGTATGGATGCGGGCTGCCCAGGACCGGGATGGTTGGCGCTCTACGGCAATAGACTGATAAAACCAATAATAAATGATCTAGTTAAACAATCATAAACTGGTTTATCGAACCGCAACAAACCCAATTGCTGGTCCTTCCCTTTGTTGCGAGCTCATTACATACTTGCATACACAACCAGATAATATCGAATATTGAAGGCATAAAGTTTAACGTTTATACCGAAAAGCAATCATGACTATAATATAGCAAACAGTTCTAATACCGTGCGACATAATTTATGTTGTAGTTCGATAGCAATTTTCGAACTGATTTAACTTAGTGAGCATTTTGAACAATGCACGTGCTTGGTCTTACGTTTCTAGTTGTGTTAGTGACGGTATTAGGAGGTTCTAGTTCGATTTCAGCATAATAAAGAAACTTATTGTAATTGCTTTTCATGTTTTTATCATAAGACAAATACGTAAATATTATGAATTAAATCATAGAAATATAAAATACTAAATAAAAATAAAACTAGACTAAACTATTATAGAGCATCGAAAACTTGATCCTCAACGCTAATTATTGTAGACGCCAAAAAAATTGTTGTAAACCATTTAAAAAAGTACACCATCTCGGATTTAATGTTCAAGCATAACTTTTTTGATTTTTATGTTTATTTTTTGGTGATTCAGTGTAGCTTCATAGTAACACCATGATTGTGTGTAGGTGCCAAATAATTATGTATATAAAAAATATAACCTCTTAATTTTTTTGGAGTTGATTGAATCAAACTAGTACATTAGTTAATAATGTACCTACATCAAAGTAAGTATTGGTAAAACGGTGTCAGTAAAGTCAACGCAAGGTCGCTAGCAATTTGTGAACCAATCTAAGCTGACGTGAAACAATGCAATCGATGCTGAAGCGGGAAGGAATCCGGGCGGATTCCAACTCGATATAATGCTTTGAACGGAGTAGAGGAGCTCGTGGCTAAATAATTACAGTCACACATGCCGATCAGCTTTCCGAAGTTGATCTGTGGATGGGTGTGACCATCTGTTATAGCAAATTTCCTCTGTCCTTTGGAAAACCGTTGTCATTTGTAGATATTTGATAGATCGTTACTATTAGTCAGAAGCTCTAAAGTCTGATAACCAGTCTTACCATGGGGTATCGTATTATCCAGTTACTGCGTTGCGGAGGTCAGATGGTCAATGATGATGGAGGTCGCATCACGTAAAATACTGATATTCAGCTGCATCTGGTCCTACTGGAAGCCGACCCCAATATAATTGAGAAAAGGCTAGGCAGATGATGATAATGCTATGAGCGGTTTTGAGTATCTAATCTCTCTTCATATAGTAATTTACTTGGCTTGCGAGGTTGTCGACATGAAGAATGTGAACTCAACTGGGTACATATTTGAATATCGAAGATTAAAATATCTACGCTTAAAATATCGATGTTCAGAATATCGAAAATTAAAATATCGATTGTAACAAAATATCGAAAAATGTTACATCTACGCTTAAAACGTCGAAGATTAAAACGTCGACTGATTTAAATGTCGAATGATTCAAAATATAGAAAGACGTTATGTCGAAATTCAAAATATCAACGTTTAATACATCGCAGTTCATATTAACTAATTTCATAATAAGTATCTACGTTAAAAATACCTACTATATTAAATTGCTGATAACCACCTACCAAAGTAAGTCGACGGAGCCCCGCTTCACGGGGCTTCTATTTCTGTTTGCAAGGCTTAAAGTAACCTAACACGAAGAGGGTGGCGGGGTCTTTCAGACCCCGCCATCCTCTTCGAACCTTACTTGTCCGAGTCGGGGTACCCCAAGTCCCGAGCTCGCTTCGCTCGATATTTTAATTTTCGATTTTATGGTCATTCGATATTTTCAATTTCGATATTTTGAACATCGATATTTTAAGCGCAGATATTTTAATCTTCGATATTCAAATATGTACCCAAACTCAGCTATTGGTTGTGCCTATTGTATTGTATTGTGTGTGGAGGTAAAGGCCACTGGTCTAATCGCCAAAAGTCTCAACGAACATCTTTCGAAGCTCTCCCTAGCCCTTGGGCCTGAACGCCAGATACTTACCGTGAGACAACTTTATATATTTCACCTCTTTTTATATAACACAAGATGATTTGCAGGTAATAAAAACGTCCTGCGTACTTCTCAAATGTCAAACAGCTAGGCAGGCTAGCAGCGGCTAGGCGTCAGCAAGGCTATATAAATCTACTTACTTGTACAATAAACTTAATAAAATGATACGTAATAGTAGTTTATGTAACTGGTACATAATGAGGGGTAAGTTATGTACAGTTTCATACACTACTTTATCTACTCTCATTGAACTCGAACATATTAAATAAAAGATAAATTATTAATAAACATAAATAATCATCCACTGAAACACAAACGTCAAAATTCCAACATTCCCATTTAAAGCGCGCGCAGCCACAGATAAAAAATGAAATAGATGTATCTATGATCTGCAATCTGTATCATAATGAAAAAAAATTTAATTACAACATTATTTTGTTAGAGAAACAGAGTTATAATTTAATTTTTTAATTTCATTTCGAAACTCTATGGTATAAAGTACGTCATTATTAACTCGTTTTGAGTGTTGTATTTCGATTTTTACGATATTATGAGAGTAGATAAATATAATATTATACCCACTTACCAGTAGTCAACACACACAAAAACTATCATACACACACACACACAATCGGTTTGACTGAAACCCAATAATTAAAGTTGGGAAAAGGCTAGGCAGATGATGACTACGTGATGCCGAACTAGAATTACCAGAAATATTAATATTTGCAGTAGCATTCAATTATTATTACATTTTCTCCCTTTGTAACTGCAATCCCAACTGTAAACTGAATTTAATAGACTACAGAGTACGATGAAACCACTACCTTTCTACGAAATATAATTTATTTATGATAGCCTTCCATGTTTATGAATTCCTGGTATAAAAATATATGTGTATTTATGGCGGAGGGTTACAAAGTGGCAGCCATTTTAATATCACTTATAAAATAGGTTACTAAATAAATAAAAGCGTATGATTATTACATTATTTTAGTTTGTTTTTCAAGCCGTCTAAAGTCGGTTTTTTAATCTCGTAGACTGAATTGACAGGTGCAAATGGCAAACTGACATAAATTTCAATAGTATTTATGTCAAAGTCAAAGTCAAAGTCAAATCATTTATTCCAATTAGACCATCAAAGAGGCACTTTTGAACGTCGAAATTTAAATTTAAAGGGAATAGGAAGGGGAAGGGATTGATTCTACACCCATTCGCTAAGGTAGGTTGTATGGAGAAGAATGGGCAAGAAACTCCATACTTACTCTTTTAAAAAAAAATGTTTTACAATATTTTTAACAGCGTTTGAAATAATTAATGTCGAAGCAATGTACCTTGAAAATCTAGACTAAAAATTTAAAAAATAATAAGAAGTAAAAAAAGCAAAAAGGTACATGGCGTTCACATTTTAACAAAATATTGAAATTACACAATTTACAAATATAATTTAAGTGTGTGAGCATTCAAATTTCAACCAGCTTGACCTTGTTTAAACCCTACATTGTACTATGGAGCAGGACCAGCATGTTTCCAAACATTTTTATCTTGAATATAATCTTCTAATTTATAATATGCTTGTTTACTAAGGGTGTTTTTATGTAACTTTTAATTTTTTTTCATTTAGATTTAAGATTTCACTCGGTATTTTATTGTAACATTTAACACAGAACCCCATAAAAGATTTTTGTACTTTAGACAATCTAAAATATGGTTGATCAATTTTATCTTTATTTCTCGTATTAAAATTATGTCTGTCGCATATTTTATTAAAAAGATGAAGATTTTTCCTAACATGCATTATATTTTCATAAATAAATTGACAAGGCACTGTCATTATATTAATTTTTTTGAATAATTCCCTAAGAGATTCGCAACGACGTAGATTGTAAATTGCTCTGACAGCTCTCTTTTGCAAAATAAAAATAGATTCAATGTCAGCTGCCCGGCCCCACAATAGGATGCCATATGACATAATGCTGTGAAAGTAGCTGAAGTAAACCAAACGCGCAGTTTCGACGTCGGTTAACTGCCTAATCTTTCTAACAGCATAAGCGGCTGAGCTTAGTCGCCCTGCTAGAGATGCTATATGGGGGCCCCATTGTAATTTATCGTCTAACGTGATTCCTAGAAAAACTGTCTGATTAATAAATTCTATTTTTTTTCAATAAAATTTCACATTCGCTTCTTCTAACATTTGGTAAAGTGAATCTAATACATTTTGTTTTCTTTTCATTAAGAACTAAATTATTAACAGTAAACCAATTTTGAACCTTAAGAATACAGTCATTAACAGTGTCTAGATTTTGTGCACGTCTGTCAATTTTAAAAATTAAAGATGTATCATCCGCAAATAACACCATCTGTGGTTGATTTTTTAGTAAATGCGGTAAATCATTAATATAGACTAAGAAGAGGAATGGACCCAAAATAGAACCTTGAGGCACTCCCATATTCATTTCAGCCCCCAATGAGTTTGCACCGTTTATCTGAACTTTAACCTGTCTATCTTTCAAGTATGAATTTAGTAAATCAAGGGCTTTATTTTTAATACCATAATGTTCTAACTTCAGCAAAAGCGTTTCGTGGTTAACACAATCGAATGCTTTTGAGAGGTCGCAAAAGATTCCTATGGCATCCTGTGCTTCCTCCCAGGAGTTAAAAATGTTCTTCAATAGGGTAACACCGGCGTCAGTTGTACAACGACCTTTGGTGAAACCGAACTGTTGATCATGAAAGATGGAGTTTCTATTGAAGTGACATAGCAGTTGTGCAAGCATTAACTTTTCAAACACTTTACTGAAGACTGGCAAAATTGACACAGGCCTATAATTGTCCGGTTCTTTACAATCACCCGATTTGAAAAGTGGAGCTACCTTACTATGCTTCATGAGATCCGGAAACACTCCTTGGTCTATACTGCTATTAAATATAAAGGCTAAATAAGGTGCCACGGTTTCTATTATAGATTTACAGGCCTTTACAGACATTCCCCAGAGATCTTCTGTTGACTTAATTTTAAGATCCTTGAATGCTTTAATCACAGCTTGGGGGTTCGTGTGCCGAAACCTAAACTCCTTCGGGCAGTGCCTATGTCAGTTTTAATGTTATCATTTGTCAATTTGGTCTACGAGATTAAAAAACAAACTATAGTTCATATTTTAATTTTTCATCTATAACATTCTTAACACAGTCATTAATTTTTTTTTGCTAAGAGAAAAAAAATTATGTTGAAAAAAATTATGGTCATCAATAATGACTCCTAAAATTGGCCTATTTGAATGATAAATTAATTAATTAATTCATAGAAAAATCGTCTTCGTGTTTGGCTACTATAGCTTCACAAAGTAACAAACATACATACACATACTCTGCTAAAAATATACCCTCCATTGCGTCGCATGATCCACAAAAAAACCGGTTTATTCCGCATTCAACCCCCAATAATTTCTATCCTCTTCCGCGTTCGACCCCTAATCGTTTCCACATTCAACCCCTGACATTTAGCAAGGCAACCAGGAAAATACCAACTAAACATAGTTTCCCCAATAAATCTCGAAACAGGAACATACCAAGTAATTCTCAGCTAGATAGCTATTCGATTGTACAAATACCTTTGGAAGGATTTGTCAAATGTTTGATCAAATAGTTGTTGGTGGAATCTTTGGAAGTTGTTCGGCCAATGTTGGAGCCAAGCTCTAACTTTGATGTGAGGTGAACAAATATGCTATGAAGCGATGTATGTGTATTGGAGGTATGCTTGAAACCTAAAGTAGACTATCTGTCTACATAAAATACTAGCTGTAACCAGCGGCTTCATCTGCTACAACTCGAAAATTATCCCACTGCAACATAAAATCGGGATAAAAACTATTCTATGTTTTAATTCAGGTTATAAACTATATGTGTACCAAATTTTAGCCAAATCCGTTCAGTGTTTTTTGCGTAAAAGAGTAACACACATACCTACTACACATACATACATCCTCACAAACTTTCGCATTTATAATATTACGAGTAGATACTAGTCCTATCATATGATAGGACTTGTATCTTATGAGAAGGCTAAGCAAATTATGTCTTTCATCAACATGTCGATAAAAGACATAATTTTGGTGTAGATCAGCCCTCTTTTATCATCGCACATCTAGACGCACAGCAAATTACCATCCTTACCTTATTGCAATACAACCAATTCGCATTAAGCGTTTCCAAACGTTTTTTATAATGCGGACTACGAAATGAGTGGAACTCTCTGCCTGCGTCTTTGTTTCCATGCAACCCTAATCTCTTCAAAGTTAGAGTGAACAGGCTTCTTCTAGGTAAGCTCGCTCCATCGTCGACCTTATCTTAGTCACTCCTGACCTCGACTAAGGTCAAGTGCTCACCCATTACATATTAAAAAAAAATTGGACCTAGGTAACTTGCAGCTTATAAACGAAAACGATCTGTAGCCTTTAATAGAAACTACAGTTTGTCTGTAATCGATTTTGAACTTTAAGACCTAGAATATAACATTGAAAATCGATTAAAGACTACACAGCGTTCTTGTTTTTTGTTTGACACTCTTGTCTTGGTCCTCTGATTTGGTACGTTGTAAGCTTGAATGATTTTTCAGGCAAATTGACTACTTCAAGGGACTTTTTTTTTATAAGATTGATTGAACTTCAAAGTACCTTATTATTTACAGCTTACGTTTCATTTTACATCACACACACACGTCTTCTCAGTATTGATTGATTGCTAACAACAATTTATTTGGAACTTATTGCGATCTGAAAATTGGAGTGTTAGTGAGAATCTTTTTTATTTATTTATGAAAAACGTTAAATTTATCCCTCTAAGGCCCCTCGCCGACGGCGACTTTTTGCAACGATGCTGTAGCGCGTTTAGCGAACGCGCTACAGCATCGCTTCTAACGCGAGTTAGTCGCATTTGCAACGCGCTACTGCATCGCGATTGTATCGATACAAACGCGCGACCGCGTGGGACGACATCGGTAGAGAGGTTGGAGGGGGGAGGGAGTGTCGCGATGAGAGCGGCGCGTTTGCATCGCGACTGAATCTGGTCCCGTGGGCGAGGGCACACAACTAGCGACAGCATCGCGTCTGTATCGATGCTACGCGCGACAGCATCGCGACTGCATTGCTACAAAAAGTCGCCCGTGGGCGAGGGGCCTAAAAGCAACAATTTACATCGAATTTCATGAGGTGTTTTCTAAGTCGAGCTGAAGGGACTGTTAGACTATTACTGACTGAAAACAATCGCGATCCTTAACATAATCTTTTGTTCCCTATCATTTGATGATTTTACCACGTAAAAGAAGTCGTCTGGCCCTATAGCTATGGAGGCCTCGACAGATTCCTTGGGGAACGTTCGTCGATTCGGGCCTTGTATTGGTTGAACGGCGAACTACCCATTACTTGCCGTCTGTATGCTGCCTACGCAAACTTGCCCCGGGATGTAGATATACAGATATTTGTTACATCTCAATGTAGGGCAGGCGGACAGCGAGTAAAGGGCAACTCGTTGTCCAACCATGGACCGTGCCCGGGTCGACGGCGCGTCGTGTTCCACGCGCGCCTCATAGAGCGTCAGCAAAAATGACGAGGCTGGATCTCAGCCTGCCGGGGTCGCGGGATTTATTTCCTCACCGTGACCCCGGAACATAAAGGGCTATTGAAGGACACCGTGGATTTTAGTCAGTACAAGTCTGACAGTAGTGGTGGGAGGACTCATTTGATGAATTTACCACTCTAAAAAAAACGTCTCAATGTAACCACTTTTACTAAAAAAAACCGTTTGAATACTCCACGTTGTTAACAGAAAAGCATTCTAAATTCTATCTTGAACACTAACTGCGTCAGTTAGTATGTGAAAATTAGCCATCTTCGCTGAATTACATATACGGCTTAATGTTCTGGGATGTATCGGTATGAATAAAGATATGGAGCGCTTTTGAAGCGTGGCCACCACCAGTAAGGGACACTAGAAGATCAGTAAAATAATAATTATTTTGAATTTTAGTCTATATAGTCAAACCAACATAATTTTACCGTTATGATTATGACTGGAAACTCAAAAAAAAGTATTAGTCGAGCTTAGTAGTTAAAAAAAAGTATTAGTCGAGCTTAGTAGGTATTATGACGGTAAGTAATAATCAAAATATTGCAGTACAGGCGGTATGAGTACCTACAATGCATTGTAGATACGGAGTATCGCCTCTAATATTTATAGTCACTGCTATAGACATACCTACTTGCGGGCTTGTAAATAATTTGTGGAAATACACTATTATGTCGGTACCGCGTTTTTATTTGTATTTTTTTTTAAACCTTACATCTTTTTCAACTATTAAACTTACGATGACTGAACAGCAGCAGAGGATATTAAGAGCCCATACTACCTCATATGGCTTAGCAGAATCCTGTGATACGTCGAAAATACTGCAGCATTAATTTTGAAATAAATATATGTTATAGTTGAGGATTAATGTAAGGTCTTATGTTTGGCGAAAACATGATTCCAATAAATTTTCTAGATAGAAAAAAAACCCAAAGTTACCTCTAAATTGAACAATAAACCGCTGGCAATCATAAAATACTTAAAATTAGATCATGAAACTTTTTATGCTAACTGAACTAACTATAAAGCAGGTCAAAATAAATAGATTTGCGTGTAAACAGCTAAAAGAAAGAGCAAGCAATGGTGCGTTGTACGTGCAAGTGCGAGCGAGTAAGATTATATTGAAGTACTTAAGATTATATTGAGCCTTAATCAAATGTGTTTTATCGTTTACTTTCCCATATTATTCGCAACAAACCTAGAACATAATATTTGTAGGCTCTTTCTACACCACTGTATTACCCAAAAACAAATATCCAAACACAGCCTCGTCTAATACATACTCTAAGTCCAAAACTCATTTTGCCAAGTAAACACATCCGACGCAATTTTCGTACATGCAGTCTGAGCTCAAGACCATTTATTTGTTAAGGATGGGGGTCTCAGCAAATGTATCGCTACACCCCCTTATTTAAGGGGGTGGGTGGTAGTGGACTTAGTTGTGTCAAGGGGTTCTTGAAGTAATTAAATGGTGTTTGCGGGGTGCTTTGGGGGCGTTTGGGTCTTAAATTGTTAGCGTGTTCTGGATTTTTGTGGCAAGGACCACGTTTTGTAAGGGTGAAAAACTTGTTTGATTGAGATCTAGAATAACCGGCTAAGTACAAGTTGGGCTCACGACGGCTTCCGTATCATCTACATCTACTCTTATTTTATAAAGAGGAAAGAGTTGTATTGTTGTATGTATACAATTAAACACTTGCCGACGCACGAAACTGGCAGAGCGCACCCCGCTACACTTGAGCGACAGATCACAGCTCGGTGCCCAGATTCATCAGCTTTTTATAGATAACATTGAGACGTGATATTATCTCGATATTTTTGTATTGAGTAATACAAAAAGAAAATACACGTATTCAATGATTTTCGCCAAAGATTAATATATTCAAATTTGGATGGCGACTAAAAAATCAGCCTATATAATTTTAACTTCTGGGTCTTTACAAACATTCATTCATAAACTCACGCACTTTTCTCATGGGAGTAACGCAGAGCGCCACCTGCTACTAAGCAGGTCCCTCCTTACATGCCACTTTCACCTCATCACTACACTACACAACATAGCCACCATACAACAATATTTTTACTCAAAAGATTACAAAATAATGACGTCATAGTACACAAAAATTCTACCGCAGCAAACTTCCTTTTACAATTCCCACATACAAGATAAAACCAACTTATTGTTTCCCAACAAGAACACAAACCAGAAAATTACAGTTCAAAAACAATATCAAAGTCCACTAAATCAGTCCAATCCATTACTTCTCTGAAATATTTCAAACATTCCTTCAGTACACTGCTTCGGTTTCAGCAAGTAATGTCCCTGAAGAGGAACTATGTCCCTCAGGAGTTCAGAGGTCAAACTGCAATCGTCGTGATATTAGGGCAACTGAGGATTTTGGAGAACTAAGTTATTTTGTTGTAATGGATCTGTAGTGGTATTCTCTAAAGATGCAGCGATGCGGCAGCGTTGAATTATTAAAAAAATTGAAATGGTAATCTAAAAAACAAAGATCACTTCAAAAACCACAAAAAAGTATAAAATAACTTTTCTTTTCCAAGTTTTTTTTGTTTCCATTTATAGATTTTTTCCACCGACTGGCTTTTTTACTATAGTTCCTTCCTTTCTAGTTCAAATATGCAACCCAAATTATTTTCAATTACATAATTTTCTTACATTCTTCTTACTTCTAGAATATCCAAGAAATAGCGGAATATCCAAGAAATAACTTTGTGTTTAATGTCTCATAACTGTGCACGAAAATATCGTGAGGAAACAAGCATGTATACGAGAACAAAAAATTTGAAGATATTGTGGCATCTTCCAAAACATCAATCTACGGATCCACGGGGTGTATTATTGCCCACTCCCTCCTCATTTTTCCTGTTTCCCAGCAGTGGGAACATTATAGGCTGATGATGAAGTAATAAGAGAAGAATTTAACAAAAAATCCCAATCAATTCGGCTGTTTGTTCATTTCATCCCGCTCTGGTGGACCCGTGGGTCCAAACAACCTACTGAAATAATAATAATAATCATGAATTAGTTCATTCACCTCACGGGTCCCGTCAAAAGCGGGGTCAATCGACCAAAGGCCAAAACTTCCCAATGTGAAACAAAAGACTAAAACTTTTCACCTGAAATCCTTCTCTCTCTTTTTCAGAACACAGGAGCAAAAATATATCAATCCAATCCATTTATTCCTCTGAAATATTCCAGGCATCCGACCCCGTTGCGCTGGCCCACTTCGTAGCGTAACGCCGTAGGGACAAAGAGGAAACTTTTATGAGAACGAAACTTTTAAAATAAGCCTTTTGAAACGAAAGTATGGGAGTATCAATATTATTGCTTTAGTCATTTTTTAGGGTACCGTACGCGAAGGGTAAAACGGGAACCTGAATTTAAGAGGATAGAATAGCTGCTGCCATTTCAAAAAATAGGTATTTAGAAAAACTCGTACTGTCCCTCTCACGCGTTGAAAAAACCCCGAAAGTGCGATAGAGAGCGTTGCAGCTCGCGACTGACTTTACGTATTTTTTATATGAAATTTGTCTCTCGGGAGAAAACGCTATATTTCAAGGACAGTGATAGACAGTTTCACAGATAATTTATTTTATTTTGACGCTATATTATCAACAAATACTGAAAAAACAAAGTAATTAAGGGGCTTCCACAGTATTCACAGTAGCCATGATTTTTTCGATGTTTTTGGGGTTCAATACCCCAGGGACAAAGGGTAAATCGAGACCCTGTTACGCCGTCTACCTTCCGTTCATCTGTGCGTCTATTTCAAGGTTGTATTTTATGAAACGTAGTCAGACAGTTAAAATTTTCACAGATTATGTGTTTCTGTTGTGGCTAAATAGCGGTTAACAGAAAACTAACATTTCCATTGCAATCGGCGACGGGTCCGTGAAAGATTCGTCATCAGCCTATAATAGTCCCACTGCTGGGACAAAGGCCTCCTCTCTGTGAGAGGGAGTGGGCCATAATCCACAACAAGGGCCCAATACTGGTTGACAGATGTCAAATGTCTTCGAATTTTTGGTTCTAGAACATGACGGTTTCCTCACGATGTTTTCTTTCACCGTTTTGAGAGCAGTGGTGATGAAATAAATAACACAAAGTGATAGGCTAAGCTGGGTTCGAACACACGACCTCGTAAGTCGGGGCCACCACTGCTTCAGTGTGTGGTGGAATTAATAAACTTACAACCACACTAACTTACATTATAAATGAACACTTAGAGCGTAACACTGCCTTTTTTGAGCAGTCATGTAAAAAACAGAATAAAATATTATATTTATTATTTAAGAATAAATATAATCTTGTAAAGCAAATTGTTATTTTTTTTGCCGTTCCTATAAAATAATTGCGCGGAACCCATCGTGCGCTTGTCCGACTCGCACTTGCCAGTTTTTATTTGGGGGAATAAGGCATCATAAATGAAGTTGAAGTATTATTGATTGCGTCTGATTTCTGTGAAAAGGAAGGATTTATTTTGATATATACTTTTTATGTCATTATTTATTTTTCTTTACGTTTTCTTTTTATGAAGACTTGGCTTTTAGGCAGAGGGAGAGACATTTGTATTATATATTATTCTATTACATATCAAAAATATCTTCTAGTATGTAAGGATGGCAATAATAACGTTATCGTGACTGTCTTATTAGACAGTCTCGCGACCCTAGAAAGTTATCAAATACCCCGTTGTAAGATCAGTTGCACGATCTGCTAAATCCATAAAATCCTACATAGTTCAGACAAAAATATGCAAGAAGACCAAATCGCCTAATGATAAGCAATGATGGTCGACAGTGAAGCACGCTTGCCTAGAAGTAACCTAGTCAGTCTTGACATACCCCAAGCAGGAGCAGTGGTGGCCCAGTGGTATCGGTCCCGACAAACAAAACAACTCAAAACGGTGAAGGAAAACATCGTGAGGAAACCGGCATGTCCTAGAACCAAAAATTCGAAGACATGTGACATCCACAAATCCGCACTGGGCCCGCGAAGTGGATTATGGCCCACTCCTTCTCACAGAGAGGAGGCCTGTGTCCCAGCAGTGGGAACAATATAGGCTGATGATGATACCCCAAGGTTATAGCTATCAGGAGACACATACTCCTGGCTATCTACCCCTGTGTGCGCACAATTTTCATAACGCTTTGTAAGTTTCGCAGATCGCTCATGCATATAATCCAAAATGCAAATCAAGATCACGTGACCTAAAGTTCTTTTTAGTGTCCACAAAAAAGAATTAGGTCACATCGGCAAATGTTGGAAGTCGTTAAAATGCACATAAAATGCATTTCATTTCGAGCATTTACATATATTTTTGTGCTCGAGTTTTTAAAAACTTGGACGAAATTTTAAGCAGAGATGAGATTCCTGCTCTTAAACATACAGAATATTAAATTACCTTGTTGGTTTTATGGTCGCAAGTGTGACTGTTGGCCATGAGGTCCTGGATTCGATTCTATGATTAGGTCAAAAAATAATTCTGGAACGCAAGGGGCTTTTGAAGGAACACCGTTGATGTTAGTCAGGCGAGTCTAACAGTAACTTTCACTCTAACTTGAGTGGGAGGACTCATTTGATGATTGTAACAGGTAAAAAATAGCAAAAGGAGGTATAAGACACTTTTGCCAAACCCGTCGAGGATTTCGATCTCGAGTTTACGTCATGTTAAATATGTTGAACAAAAAATCAGCCAAGAATCATGTTCTCATTTAGACAGAATATTGTGTGAAACCAAACATAATGTTCTTACATAAGTAAAACTTTTTGGCAACGTTCAAATCTCTGACATTATCACAAATAATACGCAGAATGTTTCGAAACAAACTTCTGAACGCTTCCAGTACATTTAACGCGTATAACACAATACTGCCAACATTAAAATTCCATGCGTTTTCTTCCAGACTCGCATTCGTACACAAATTACTGTATGTCCATATAAAGATATCGTTATGCCGCCAAAATTCATTCCCAAATTACCAAAACAGTTGGGAAAGTAACCGGCAGTCCTAAAACAGACTTTACTCCCTTAAAACAAGAACGCAATCAACTCAAATTGGATTTGACCAACGGTAAACGCTATCCTGGTGTAACTTGACAGGGATGATTCGCCTCAGTACGTTGGCGAACGTCTAACCGTTCGGACGCGTGTCGGTTTTTGCGGTCTTCGCGAAATAAAGTTCGGAATTTAAAAAGTTTCCCTCGCTATGTCGGACATATTGGATTTTTCGTGAAAACTTTCTTGTGCTGACATTGATTAGTTGCTCTTTATTTTTGTTTTTAAACTGTGGAAAATGTGATTCAGCTGTTTGTGGATTTAACAGGTAAGCCTTTTGTATTTGTAAGAGGATTTTAGGATTTACTTGATAAACGAATGTTTACGTTACGTTGTAAATTTTTCATTAGGACTTTGTTTTAAATATTTAAATAAACGACCGAATTATCAGATATTTTTAAAAAAGAACAAAAATAATAGGTACGTTTTATTTTTTTATTCGTTAGCAAAGACACAATAAAATTACAGTTCCGCAAAACAAAATGTAGGTAATTCTAAATTTGAATAACAAAGAACAAAAGAAAAACGGTAATTTATGTAATTTGCTGTTTGAGATCAAACAGTTTCCTCATTAGTACCTACTTATTTATTAAAAAAAGTATCTTACTTATTTTTGAAAGATTCTTACTAAAAAGAAAAAAAGTTTCTCTTTTTTAACAACACTAGATTCCCGAACATTATGTGATAGTGAGTAAGAAAATTGGCGCCCAAACAGGGTCTCGTTGGGCGCCAATTTATTAGAAGGCCATTTGATAGTCATTACTACCAAATTACTTCCATTATCTTGTTCACATAATCTGGCAGCTAAAATCGCTGGTTTACAGGAAATTTATTACCATAACAAAGAAATGTTTATCACAGAATTTGCTCTTATTATTTTTATTTCCACCTTTAGGCTTTTTTTTATGAATTTCTTTCAGGATATTTTTAAGTAAAGGAATAAATCTCGCAATTGAGCTATTCCACTTTAAATCTGCTGAACGTAAGTTCACTGTATTTTGATCTTTTCGTAAGAAGACAGTGTATTAGCAAATAATTATGAACCTTTTATTTTTTTCAGAGTGTGATCAATTTTAATGGAAATCCAGCAAAAGCAATAACCGCATACCTCCTTTTTTACGTGGTAATTCCTCAATTGAGTCTTCCCACCCGGAGAAAGTTCTCTCACCCGGAGCATACGCTGGCTTAAAAAGTTGTCAAAGAACATTTTCGGAAAATAATGTTTCAGCCAAGTTTGGCAAATTTTTTAGAAAGAGTATTTTTATAGAACAAAAAGGGCTATTGAAGGACACCGTTATTTTGAATCAGCATTAGTCCAAGAGAATTTTTTGTTTGAATGTTTTTTTTACCACGCTAAAAAAACATCATGAGTATTTTTTTCAATAACCTTTCTTTTTTTGAGTTTTTATGAACTGCATTACTAAAAGACTTTTAATCAGAAAAAACGATGACTTTGCACGCTTTTTGACATTGATTATATTATTACTTTTAATTATGAAGATTTATCCTACTACTATTATATAGGCGAAAGTTTGTAAGTATGGATGTATGGATGTTTGTTACTCTTTCACGCAAAAACCACTGAACGGATTTGGCTAAAATTTGGTACACAGATAGTTTAAAACCTGGATTAACACATAGGATAGTTTTTATCCCGATTTTATGTTCCCGTGGGATAATTTTCGAGTTGTAGCGGGTGAAGCCGCTGGCAACAGCTAGTAATAACTATAAAATTAAAAACTTCGAAAATTTTTGTGCAAAATTAACGCTTTTCTAAAGGCAAGCACTTCATATCACAAAATGTCCTACAAATTACACGATTCTATCATCAAACTGTTATAATCCGTTACCATGGCAACCAATAATTTCTTCTATCGGTTCCCAGATTATGAAGGCACTTCTGACTAGATGTTATTGGATTTTGATCTTTATATCAAGCGAAATATGGGCAACAGTACGCTGAAAACCAATTAATTTGGATACCTAGTACCTATGGTATAGATGACCCAGTTTTGACAGTTTCATTCCAATGTTCCGTGGTTCGTTTTTGTTTCTTTTTTTGGGGTTCCGTACCAAAAGAGTAAAACGGGACCACTAATAGTCCGCTGTTCGTCCGTTTGTCTGTCGCGTCTGTTAACAGGCTGTATCTCATCATCATCAGACTTTTAATATTCCCACTGCTGGAACACAGGTCTCCTCTCTGTGAGAGTGAGTGGGCCATAATCAACCACGCGGGCCCAGTGCGGATTGGCAGATGTCACATGTCTTCGAATTTTTGGTTCTAGGACATGCCGGTTTCCTCACGATGTATTCCTTCACCATTTTGAGAGCAGTGGTGATGAAATAAATTACAAATTGTAATGCGCCTAGCTGGGTTCGAATCCACGGCCTGCAACTCGTAAATCGGGACCGATACCACTGGGCCGCCACCGCCACTTTCATAAACCGTAATAAGTCATCATCATCATCATCATCAGCCCCAAGACGTCTGCTGAACATAGGGCTTTTCCCTTAGATTGCCACGCCAAATGACGGGACAATTCGCCACTTGCATCCATCAGTTACCCGCGACTCTGACAATGTTCCACTGCTGTCAAGTCATCAAAATAAGTCGACTGTTAGTTATAGGTTGGCCATCTGTCAAGCCATCAAATATCTAGTTGGAGGCCTGCCTGCGCTGCGTCCCCCGGTCCTCGTTACTAGTTTTGTAAGACGTACGCACAGAATCAGATGATGTATTTCTGTTACCGCTATTATCAACAAATACTTAAAGGAAGGTAATAAAATAAAAAATTATGTTTTAATTTTTATATGGGAGCTCCATACAAAAATTAAAACATGATTTTTTCTCTCGTTTTTCTTTGAAATTGATATTAGCAATAAACGCTTGAAGTATTCACAGAATAATTAAGATATTATGTAGGTATGTATATCTAGGTATTTATTTATAAATAAATAACTTAACTAAAATAAAAAAAATAAGGAGGTCTCCCATTCAACAAACGGTTTTTTTGCCGTTTTTAAAATGGTATGAAACCCAAAATCCAACTCGCACTAGTATGGTTTTAAAACAAAATGGTATGGAACCCTTCGTGTGGAAGTCCCACTCACATATTGCCGGTTTTTTGTTTCTTTTTTTGTTATTGGGATGAAAACATGATCGCAGCGTACATAGTATGTAGTAATCATCACAATCAGGCGAGATATTGGTTGAGACACTTTCCCGACTGTTGGTAAGCGATGATGACTGTGAAGCACGCTCGCGTAGAAGTAACCTATTCACTTTTTTTTTTTTTTTTTTAGCGTGGTAAAATTATCAAATGAGTCCTCCAACCCCGGGCAGGGCGGGAGGGACTGTCAGACTTCTACTGACTAAAATCCACGGTGTCCTTCATAGCCTGTTAAGTTCCGGGGTTACGGTAAGGGAATAATCCCGCGACCCCGGCAGGCTTTGGCCCTCTGAGAGGTGGGCCCCGTCATTATGCTGACGCTCTTTGAGGCGCGCGTGGGACACAACGCGCCGTCGACCCGGGCATGGTCCTTGGTCGGGCAGCGAGTTGCCCTTTACTCGCTGCCCGCATGCCCGCGCCTACGGTGGCCGGAGATCATCTAGCGACGTCCGTCGCCGTGGGCGCCTACCACTGCGGCTGGGGCGGAGGGAGGACGCTGTCCTCTCTCGCTCGCGGCCTGCCTCCTCCTTTACGAGCATTACTGCCTCGCAGAAGGAGCTGACCGCTTCCCACTCCGTCTCGCCCCGCAGCATGGCCGCAACCAATGCCGGGCGCGAGAGGTCTCCGCCTATCGCAGCCGTGAGGACACGTCGGTGCTCCGCCCAAGCTGGGCAGTCTTGCACCGTATGCTCCACCGTGTCCTCCGGGCGATCTTCGCAGTGGTGACACCCAGGCGTCTCCTCCTTTCGCATCAGACACAGGTACCTCCCGAAACTTCCGTGTCCGGTGAGGACCTGCGTCAAGCGGTAGGTCAGGACGCCATGACTTCTCTCCAGCCACTCCTCAAAGAGGGGTCTTACCGCCGCAATTGGGGCGTGCCCGAACCTATTCACTTTTGACATAAAGACTCCAAGGTTATAGTTATCAAGAAATATAGACTCATCATAATCCTTATGACTGGCCTGTTGGTCTCGTGGTTAGTGACCCTGACTGCTATTCCGGAGGTCGGAGGTTCGATTCCACGCAGGACAAATGTTTGTGTGATGAGCACGATCATTTATTTTTGTTCTGTGTCTGGTTGTAATTTATCTATAATATGTATGTTTTTAAAAATATATAAGTATATTTATCAGTTGTCTAGTACCCATAACACAAGCTCTGCTTAGCTTGGGAGTAGATGGCATTGTGTGATAGTTGTGGAATATTATAATCATTTCAGCCTATTGCACATAGCCTATTGCCACGATTGTAAGTTCCACGCCATTATACGTCACTAGTCAAATGTTACTTAAAGTTGTTAGTCTTAAGATAATTTGGTTTTAAAACTTGACGAGCAATGATTCCTTTAAAGGTCTTAACTCTATCTATAAACTATCTACTAGTACGCTACTAGAAAAACGTGTGGTCTATAAACGGTTTAGAGAGACACTAGAAACATCTCTTAAGTCAATTTAATCTTAACTCTATCTAGTCATGTTTTCTTAACTCATTCTTAAGAGAGAGTAGGTACAAGAATGTGCCTACTTTTACTAAACTCTGTCTATAAGCGTTCTAGATGATTGCTACTCTTAGATTGTTGTTGTTACTCTTAGAATGCTTACTCTTACTCTCAATTCAATTAAATTCTATAAGCTGTCTAGTAGTACGTTTCTAGACACGATTGTGTTACTTGGGACTGCTGCACATAGACCTCTCCCAGGGAGCGCCACAGTGCACGATCTCCTGCTTTTCATCCAGCCACTGCCAGCTACCTTCTTTAGGTCATCGGTCCATCTTACCGGGTGGCGTCCCACCCTACGTTTACCTACACGCGGTTTCCATTCAAGAACCTTCCTATTCCATTCGTCAGTTCTGCGGCAGACATGACCAAATACAGAAGCTGACGTATGAAAATACGAGTTTTAACCCCAATTAAAAGCTTTATAAAGTTTGGTTTCCTACAACTTTAGATAAAATCTCATGAGATGAAACAAAGGCGAATACTTTACTTTCAATCCCAAAAGATTTTCACTTTCCGCTAATAAGTTAAAATGTGCGTTTCCTGGGTCCTTCCGAAAGTTTCTTCGACACCCTTTTTACTTTGTTTTCCCACTTTTTACGCTATGTCTTGAGGGAATATAATTTAACATTACTTAGAAAACTCTATGTTTGATTATTATTATCTATATATGTAGTTTTAACTAATTAAAACCAGTGTCGGGCACTAGTTGTCCAACATTTGCTGAACTGGGTCTATTTTAACAATAGTTTAGTGTTTTACTTTTTCTTTTTATATAATTAATTATTTTCTTTGTTTATATTGTTACGATAAACGTTTTTTCTTTCTTATTAATATAAATGACAGATAGATCATAGATTGTAATAGACTTTTACACGTCTTTTCATAAAACTAGGAGACGGTGTTGCGTACCTGACTACTCTCTGACTACTCTGAGAAGAAAGAGCCGAAACAAACTCAGAGTTCACAGTCTCTTTTAAAGTCTAGAACTATAATTATGTAGATCAGATTATACGAGGACCATCCAGGTTAGTGTCTGAAATGGTCTTGTGAAGAAAAAACCACACAGATTTGGGTGAACCTGTCTAGTCAGTGCAAGCATTTGTCAGTTATCGTGTAGCTCGACTCATAAGTTTTTTTTTTTAATATAGCATTTATTTTCTGCCAAACTGCAGTACCAGTTTGTCGGCAGAGTCCTCGTGGGTACAGCTTGTCTTAACCAAGTAGGAACTTATCATTTAATATTATGTTCATCGACGCAAAGAAAAACTTACACTATTTACACTAAACACAAACACACTACAATCGTAAGCCGTAAGTCAAGGAGCTCAACCGTTTCACTTCATAATGTGTTTCTATTTTGGCGCCCAAACGTATCCAAGCCACTGAACCGACGCCTCAGCACAGACTTGAACCATTATAATGTATATCATATATTTTGGAAAATGAAAAAGCGCCTTCTGGTGTTTGAATTAGAAACTATTTTTTCCATCAAATTAACTTTTAAGTCTTCGTTTACTTCACGTCACAAAAAACGTGAAATGTCGTGATAAAGCCTTCGATTATCCTGAAATATTCTATATGCTTGGTCAGGTGTACAGAGACAGACATAGGGTACCTTTTATATAGAATACAAGTACTGTACTTTTAGCACGAGTTTTCACTCTTTTGCTTTACAGCGTCTTTCCAATATTTACAGCGTTTCTTGTGTAAAAAAATAGAACAGCGCCTCTGGTGTGCGAAGAAGAAACAATTTTTTTCCTTGAAAATTGTCAATTTGACATTGTCAAAGTTCCAGTTTACTTACGTCTCAAATGCTGAAAACTCGTGCTAAGGGTACTGTTCCCGCCAAAAGCAACAAAAAACTTTCATAATTTATGATAATAGAGGCCGCCACATGACATGTATGATCCAAAATTATTGTCAATGAGTTCCGTACCTAAAAAATTAAACGGGACCCTATTACTTAGAGTCTGTCTGTCTGTCTTTCTGTTTTTATTTCTATGTGTATTTATTACTACCACTAGTGTAGACGCACTCTACTGGTCATTGTACAGAAAAATATATTGTCAATACCTTGTCACATTAAAAACCAAACAGAAGTAGTCTTGTTACGCAAAATAAGCTGTCAAGGGAAAAACAATAAATAACACAAAACTTCCCCTAAAGAAACTTCATTTGCAAGCGGACACGCGGGCACCGTACCGTGGCCAGACACAGCGGGGTTTTGACAGCCTTGGCATATCTCAAGATGGCAGTTGGCAGAACTTAGAGCCTTTACAGACCACGTTTTTTAACCGCACCGGCTTCAACGCGTGTTCTAGAAACGCGCGTCGACGTCTGTTGGTGCGGACTCTGTCAAATCGTAATCGTATATAGATACATCATAAATATTCTTAGTTCGGTTTCATTCTCAAAACAAGTAAGGCTAAGTAAGGCGCAAGTAAGGCCTTGTTAGGGGTGCTATGACAGGAAACCTCCACGTGCGCCCGTGGACTGGAGTGCCCTCTCGGATACGTCCGGGGGGAAGATCGGGCAAAAACTCTTCCTTAAGCACTGTGTGCCTAAGGGGTCTCTTTGCCCGTATGCAAATAGCCTTTCGTGTGGACGCTCCAACGCGTGTCCCTCTGATCAGCAGAAGGCATAGCGGCGGAGCGGGCTTGCGGACGGAGAGTAATGGGTAGCTCGCCGTCCGACCAAGGACCAAGCCCGGGTCGGTGGCGCGTCTTGTTTCGCGCCAAAAGCCTGCTGGAGTCGCGGGTTTTTTCTTAACCCAGGATACCGTGGCCCCGGAATGTAAAGGGCATAGGAAGAAACACGGGTGGATTTTAGTCAGTAAGAGTCTGACAGTCTCCCGACCGCCGCAGGGCGGGAGGACTCTCATTTGATGATTTTAAAACCTAAAAACAAAAATGTTTTCTTTCGTTTCGTTTGATCAGACAGCGAGCTACCCGTTGCTTGCCGTCAGCAAACCCAGATTCCAGAACCGTTGTTAGGAACAAATTTCGCTCTGTCAAACTATACAAAATAGCAGTGTAAAAGCAAATGTTTGTGTCGCCCTGAAATCAAAACCACGACCTGTAGCGCTGAATCCAATCAGTTGACCACTTTGTCAACCGAACCATTAATTACATCGGGTTACTGCTATCGGGGTTATCCCGACCAAGTTCCCAACAAACTTTTATATTCTGATCTAGAAATCAGGTCATCTACGAGTATTATCTTCTACTATATAATAATAATGATAAATAATGATAATGATATTTTTTTTTATGTGAGATGGGTTTGCTCTTGACCTTAGTCTGGGTCAGGAATGTCTAAGACAAGGTCGACGATGGAGCGAGCTTACCCAGAAGAAGCCTGTTCACTCTAACTTTGCAGAGATTAGGGTTGTATGCGTTCGGAAACACAGACGTAGGCAGATTAATAATAAAGGCAGATGATAATATTATAAAGAGCAAAGATTTAATAGTTTGTTTGTATTGAATAGGGTCCGTAATACTGGAAAAGCTAATATAAGCACTTTCCGGCGCATGAAACGGGCAGAGCGCACCCCGGTCACCCCCCGCCCCGCCCCGCTACACCTGAGCGACACATCACAGCGCGGTGTCCAGCTTCATCAACTTTTTATAGATAACATTAAGACGTGATATCTCGATATTTTTGTATTGAGCGATACAAAAAGAAAAAAACACGTATTCAATGATTTTCGCCAAAGATTAATATATAAAATTTGGACGGTGACTAAAAAATCAGCCTGTATATGAGGTTTTCTTCAGAATCACACAATCTATAAAAAAAAAAAAAAACATTAAAATCCGTTGCGTATTTTTAAAGATCTAAGCAAAGTCGCTTCCCGCTGTCTGTCCCTACTTTGTTTTATACTATGTAGTAATTGTTAATTGGCTAACTTAAAACGTAGCGATCAAATTGCTACAATATTTTTGAACCACGTGCCAAAAAAATAATTCCATATTTCTTTCGAAAATCAGCGTAAAATAAAAATGTTACGCTTACGTCACTCACTCTTACTAGCGCCTTTGTCATGGTCTCTTGAACTAATCTATCATAAAAAATCCCACAAAATATAATTTTAAGACTGAGTTTTCTGACAAATTAATCTTTCTGAAGATAGCAACAGATCAAAGAGAGTAAATTAAGATGAAGATCTTACATATTTGAATACCGATTTTGTTTATTTTGCGTTTTAGTATTTACTTTATAAGGCTCGGCTATATAGAACGCGGGATCAAGAGCGTATGCGGAACCGATTTAATGCTTTGCACTTTGGTGCATCGTAAAACCGTCAGATTATTCAAGAATGGAAGATTATTTCAGAGAGTGTGTCATCAGCAAGACAAGTCATCAATTAATTTGTGATGAGAAATAAATCTAATTCTTATTTTTAATAGTATCGTTTTTAATTTATCTATAATATGTATGTATTTAGAAATATATAAGCATGTTTATCAGTTGTCTAGTACCCATAACACAAGCTCTGCTTAGCTTGGGACTAGATGGCGTTGTGTGATAGTTGTGGAATATTATTATATATTGTCTAATATTTGTATTATCTATGTTAAAATTCTTAAGAAAACGCCAGTATGGCTACATAATATTTTGATCATTTGATATAATAATAACCGATTGCTCTCATTAGGAGCCGATGTGTGTGTCGATATACGAGTACCTCACCTATACCTCATTAACTGTTTTCGCAAAAATAACATAAATTATACTAGGCTTATTTTTATGTGCCTTGGTATGAATTACCTAAGCCAACACTAGCCATGGTACGCCTGCGAAAGTTTGCATTCGTACCTATAATAATCAACCCGCTTTTGCTTGTCGCTCTCCGCTTTACGTTTAGCGTGTCTTAAATAATTTCGTACCAAAACAGTGTTGTGTATTTGAGATGTTGATTTTGCGTCTATTTTATGATTTGAATCTCATAAGGGATTTAAAGGTTATTTCTATACAGATACACCGTTTTGTTAAATTGTACCATGATAATTGTAAATTTTCGAGATTCTGAATTCTTGACAGTAACGACTGTTAAAGATCACATAGAACAAAATTGACAACCGGGACCAACGGCTTTATGTACTTTCCGAGACCCAGAGGAAACCCGCTATACGGTCACCCATCCACAAACCACCTCGGCAAGTTCGACTTAACTTTGAAGATCGACTTGTGAGGAGCCACAAACTACTCAGGGAAAAAAAACGGTTTATGGTAATATTCGTCCTAGTGTTAAAATGTCCACATGTCAAAATAACCTAGAATGAACTTTTGCAAAAATCAACAACTGTTAGAAATCCAAATATCATATTATTATTTTACATGGCTTTAAATGCTCGATTATTGTGATGAAATATAAGAAAAAATACATTTTATTTATTTTCAATAGCCCATTACGTTCCAGTGTTGTTAAAAAAATTAATTTGTACAATATAAAATCATTTTTACTTTGTCATAAATGGACAACTTGTCACTTGATTTTTATTACAAAACTTTTGATTTTTTACAAAAATAAATGTTACCTACCATATTCAAAAATTACATTTCTGTTTAAAAATGTGGGAGTCTTTATTATGTACGCCTTTATATGTATAAGGCATGTTATAAAGTTATGTATGAAAATAATATTCCATTTCCCAATAATATCAGTTGAATCAAAACAGAATAAAGAAATAAAATAACACAGAAATATTTTCATGAAACAGTACGCCGTATATTTCATAGAATTTCACTTGATACTGGCTATTTTCAATACGTATCTGGCTTACATTTTATTTTTCACAATACAATGAAATGAATGACTGTAAAAGGGTACTCCTTAGGGAGGGCCGCTATAATTTCTCTTTCACATTTCAGCTTTTTCTGAAATAATAGTTCATGGTTTTACTTTTGTTTTTGGTGTACCTTTATGATGTTCAAACAAGTAAGAAGGTATTTATGGCAAGAATAAGAAGGCGGAGAAGCGTGGCGTTTGCCCAGCAATGGGAAATGGGAAATTACATGCTTTTATTTGTTGACTTGTTTAAATCATATTATCATCAATCATAATCATATCTGTATTTCCCGACAACTATAACCTTGGGGTCTTCATGTCAAGAGTGAACAGGTTACTTCTAGGCAAGTGTGCTTCACCGTCGACCACATATTCGCTTACCATCAGGCGAGATAGGTGGTCAAACGCGAACCTATCATTAATAAAAAAAAAAGCATCATAATTGGTGGCCCACCCAGGGCAGAGCAGGAGGGACTGTCAGACTTGTACTAGCTAAAATAAACGGTGTCCTTCAATAGCCCTTTATGTTTCGGGGTCAGAGAAGCTTGTTAGTCCCTCGACCCCGGCAGGTTTTGGCCTTCTAAGAGATTGCTGACAGGTCTTTGAGACATACGTAAACCACGACGCGCCGTTGACCCGGGCGGGCATAGTCCATGGTCGGACAGCGAGTCACTCATAAGGTACAATATGCTGACAAAAGAAACAGTACATTTATAACCTAGGAGTGAAAGTAACTTATTCACACAGAGGATACCAACCACATTAAATCATCAACGAGAAATAATGCAAATTTTCCAATTCAACCCCATCGTAAACCCTGAATTAGCATGAATGATAATAAAATTTAATTGAAATTAAAATATGAAGCCATAAAATTTTATGGGGGCCTAAAACAGCTGTAACTTTGAAGGGGTACTAGTAAAATTGGGATATATTATTTAGTTTTATTATACCCCAAGCGCTTATTAGGGGTAAGAGTTAAATATCAAGTATATACATAAATAAAACGGTTAATTAAATAAGATATTGTTCCCAAGGCGATAATTGGACAGTTAATTTTTGGCTATATTCAGTCTCACGACAACCCATTCCATACTTGAAAATTTTCTCAACTGAATATGAACCGTCTCATTTTGGGATTAAGTTGAGAATATACTGCATTAATTAGCCAGATTGGGGAAACTTGAAATCCTACATTTTTATCTATGTGTAGTGTAGTACAAATGGGATTTTTGAGGATACGACTCCATTGGTGGGCGGCACAATGTGCATTGTGCAGTACAAAATGAACATCTAAAGAATGTTTGAATATTGCAGCACATTTTGTGCAGCAAATTATACACGTAAGCAGTGGACTTGTGCGCGCAATTTGCTAAACTCAGTTCAATGAAAATGTTCACTCACAAATATTATGTTGACATAGGCTTAACGCAATACCAAGTTGGTACACGCACTGCTGGTTTAGGCGCATTAGGGCTAATTCTCATTTGGGCAACCGACTCCATAATGGACTACTTCTCATTTGGGCTACTTCTCAATTTGGCTACTTCTCATTTGGGCTACTTCTGAAGTATACGATCAAAATAATATACCGCTTATGTAAATGAAAGTGAGCGAAGTCGGGAGCAAAAGCTAGTACAAAGTGAAAGACACTTTCACGCCGAAAGAGAACTAAGAATGTATCTAAAACGATATCCGATATTCTAGACTTCATGATCCAATAGTGCTCGAATTCACTTCACAATACATTGACCGCTTAAAAGCATACTCGCAAACAAAAACCACATACAAAACCAGCAACGGATAATTACCACCGCGATAGTATCGAGATTAAACACTAAATATTTGATGTTATAATGTGGGAACGTTTCTGGAAATCGGAGATTCGGTAAAGCTTTGATTTTGGATTTCAGGTTAAACTATTTGTGTTTTGACCTTTCCGTTGAATTGATTCTTGATTTTCCATTTGATAGAGGTAGGGCAATAGTGCGTAGGTGTTGTGGCATGGCTCCACAAAGGATATAATTAAAAGTGAATACAAGATAGCTTATATCTCCCAAACATCTTGAATTATTATGCTTCGGGATTTTTTTAAGTGATTGATTTATGCAGTTCCGTGGGTCAAGTCTTTAGAATCCTTTATATACTAATCAGAATCACATGCAATCGCTGATTCGAACGCAGCCAATTTATTTCATCACCACTGCACTCAAAAAGGTGCAAGAAAATTACCTGTTCTCGAATTGAACATGCTAAGATAATATATTACTATCATTGTTACATACCTACCTCATTATTTTATACATAAAGTAGCGACTCGTCCCAGCTTCGCCGGAATTTCTACTATTATTATGCATGTTAGTAACCTTTAAGATCATTTTTATTAAAGACCTATCCATCATAGAATACCCCACACGTAAGGATTCGGCGAAAAAAATCATTACAAATGACAACCGGGACCAACGGCTTTACGTGCTTTTCGAGGCACGGAGAAAACATATGACAACAACATATGACAGATGGTCACCCATCCACAGAACAACCTCTGCAAGCACGGCTTAACCCGAAAGATCGGCCTATGCGGCTGTAATTATTTAGCCACGAGCTCCTCAAACCTATGTAAAATAAACTACATTTTTTAGCGTGGTAAAATCATCAAATGAGTCCTCCCACCCCGGGCAGGGCGGGAGGGACTGACAGACTTGTACTGACTAAAATCCACGGTGTTCTTCAATAGCCCTTTATGTTCCGGGGTTACGGTGATGGAGTAAGTCCCGCGACGAACATAAACTACATGGAAAAATATTTCGATCGAACCCGTATACTCTCTTTACACCGAAAATAAAAATCTTATTTGAAATTCGACAATCCCCTCACAGCGCATAGAATAACATCTAAAACACTACTTCATTGGTAGCGACGCGAATTGCGCCATATGTCTCAGCTTTAACACATTACAAGATTTAAAGCGCTTTATCTTGAATGTGGAACATTCTTACACAGTTTGCCTTAAACGCTTTGGAGTGCTGTAAAATAAATATTTGTATTATTTACATATTTGTCTGCAAGTGCCTGTCTTGCCGGTCGCGGGACTAACGAATTACCGTGACCTTCAAACGTAAAGGTTTATTGTAGGACACCATGGATTTTAGTCCGTAAAAGTCTGACAATCTCTCCCGCCCTGCCCTGGGTGGGAGGACTCATTCATCACCTTCTCTGTGGCCGCTTCTAGCTTCTCGTGGCGGCGTTTTGTGGTTGTGGCCAGTGGCCCATGCACGGCGACACTAAAGGTGAAATAGGACGTTTCTGCAATGGAAATCGCGCGTAGGTAAACATAGGGTGGGACGTCCCTCGTAAATATGGACTGCTGTCCTGAAGGTAGCAGGTATTGTCTTGATGAGAAAGCTCTCTTTGGGAGAGGCCTATGTCCAGCCACTGATTGCAAAATGATGAATGATGGTGAAGTTAATGATGACAAATAGCTATTGGCTTAAAAGTAACAGTTACCAGACTTCTTCTGGGTAAGCTCGATCCATTGTCTACCTTGTCTCTCTTGACCTAGACTAAGGTCGAGAACAAACCCATGATGCAAAATAAAAGTTACTATATACACTCAACAAAAATAATCGTCGCGACTCCACTCCACTCCACTCCACTCTTTGAGCACCCTTTCGCAACGCGCGATAAGGAACTTCGTTCCAAAAAGTGTCGTGACAACTTTTCGTAAGATTTTTTTCCGTCTAGCCCCCTTTTACAACGCGCGATAAGGAACTTCGTTCCAAAAACTTTCACTTGACAATGGCGCTTGCAACAGCGTCGAAATATCTGGAGCTCAAAATGAATTCGCGGATGATAATTTATTATTAGACAGTTTGCATAGGTATTAGTTTCCAAAAAAAGAGCATTATCCTATAATTATTTAGTAATAAATCAGCTAGCTATTACATAATATACTACGAATTTATGATGTCACCAAAATTGCCATGCCTCAATTGACTTGTCACTCCAATCAATGCCCGAAACAGAGCTGAAACCTCATTACCATAATTTTGCAGCTCGAAAACATTATACTGTCAAACCCATTCTTTCGGAATAAAAGGGATAACAAGATGTTTTCTTATCGGGACATTTTCGGGAATGTCTCAACTGAGAAAAGGGTCGGAACAACGATAGACGAATTTGGTGTATAAATAAAGTATACATATGGACCAGATTTGCAAGAATAGTTTTAAATATGGGTAGTATTATAGCGTAGTTCATCATCATCAGCAGGAAGACGTCCACTGCTGAACATAGGCCTCCCCTTTAGACCGCCACGCCGAACGACAATTTGCCACTTGCATCCATAGGCTGCCCGCGACCCTCACGATGTCGTCGGTCCACCTAGTGGGAGGCCTGCCTACGCTGCGTTTTCGGTCCGGTCGTATAGCGTAGTCACTCGGTGTTGAAAATCCTCTTATTTGCACAAACGGCAATAATATGGGTCATGGCAGATGACGTAGAAGATGGCTGGACGTTCAGTCTTCCTTGAGAATTTGAAAGAAATAGTTTACAACCGCAACCAGTAGAATGAATGGAGACGCAAATTGCCCGCTCGATCTATAATTTTACCGAGCCAAACCGAATTGATTAAGTGACACTAAACATCGATCAAAGCCGATCGCTTCCCGACTTCGTTTCGCCTCGTAATACTTACTGCCTTATGCAACGTGCTGATTAAAAAAATTGGTCACTATTCGAATCATCGTGCAACTGAACTATGATTTCTTTGGTGTATTGTGCGTTTTCGTGTAATTATTTGCAAAAGAAGAACTATTTAATACGTATTTTCAGTAGTTTCACTTAATGATCTCGCAGGTACTCCTTCAGGGACCTTTACGTAGCGTAATGTACTCAAAAACGTTGAACGGCACACTAAATTTGCCTAAAACACAGTCTTAACATAAAGCTAAAATTCCCCTGACCAATTACGCCAAACCACATTGCCTTCCCTCCCAAAATCTAAAACCGTGCATGCAATTTTGACCCAAATTCCAGCTCCTTAGTTGATAAGGGAACGATCGAGTCTCATTTGCATAGATCAAGTCCTTAATTAGCAGAATAAGGGGCTCAAGACGACATCCAACGTCGGTTTTAGATTAAAGCCTGTAAAATCTACAATTCAAATCCAGCAGTGGAATTCAAATGAGAGACTATAGGGCAAGGTGTCATTGAGGGCGATTAACTAGTAGTTCCACTTTTATTGTTCGATAAAAAATTGAAGTTGTTTAATAAACTGTAGGAGAATAATCGAAAGGTGCTGATAAACTGGAGCATTCACTTGTAATGAGTGAGTACTAATTACAAGCGAATGCTCCAGTTGTAACATTCGCATGAATTTGCGAATGTTACATTACAGAAAAACAAACGATAGAGTTTCAGCGAAGATGTTGCAAGTTTTTTACCAAACCAACTGTGAAATATGACGAACATCGACTAGAGCGTTCGCTAGAAAGATCGTAAAAAATTTCGTAGCATGTGTGGCTCTGTTTGTTGTTCAGTTCGACAAAATTAAAAAGAGCGTATGCTCGGACGATCACTCTTCAAGTTTAACTAATTCTTGCAAAGTTGAGTCTATGCGTGGATGACCATCAAGGTCCCTTCATGTCTTATCAAGTACATTAAGGCCCGTATTACAGAACAAAACTCAAACACTGATCTTTATTTAAATCTAGATTTCAACCAATCAAATGCCTTGAATCTAGTTTTAAGTAATAATCGAGAACTGAGTGACGTTCTGTAATACGGGCCTAAGTCGTTGGTTCCGGCTATCATTTGTTTATCTTTTCCAGTCGGTATGGGTAATTGAAAGCCCAAATGCCGGTAATGCGTTTTACTCAAAAATGCATGTAATGTGGTCATTATTTTGACAACCTTGTTTGAGCAAAGTCGCCTTTGCCGGAGTGTTTCAAGGAGCGGCCAGTAATGTTTTTGCTGGCCGCTCTACAGGTCGGTAATACATTGCCGGCCGCTATTTTGACGTTTCAACGTTTTAAAAAAACAAATGCAAAAAGATTTTATATAAAACACAGCTGTTTGTATATAAAGAGGTAGGCACAAAAAGATTGTATTCCATATTTAAAAAAAAAATACAAAGAAGTAACAAAAGCGCGGTTCAGCGAAATTTTAATTTTTATTTAGTGACTTTTTTTTTGCTTTTAGTAAGTGAAGAAAATATACCTAACAGTCAAACACCGCATTAAAATTATCGCAAACTATTAGTAAGTAATATGAAACCCGGAAACCCGGTGTTGAATTTTAGTAACTGTACTTTTCATATTGTTATTTTAATTAATTTTCTAGTTAATACCTATATGTATTTTATTTAAATCACTTGCTGGTTTTATTTAGGTTAGGTACTTGCATTTTTGAGTAAAGCACTATACAAGCCTTGGCCCATTATGACTCTTCGCTGGTCACGCTATGATTGCCTCGAGCTAGCCTAGCTACGCTCTAGGCCTTCCAGCTTGGCCATCATGCAGCCCTTGCTGTCCTCACTGTAAAGGCCTCGGCCTTTATCTTAGCTCGTCCATCAAGTGGTGCATGCTGACCGCGCTGTGTCGGCCTGGAGCTGCGCTAGGCTGCGCTGTCGGCCATCATCAGCGCGACCAGCAAAGTAGCCATTATAGGCCGCGGCAGTAATGTACTATTACAAACGATTGCTGAGATAGCAGGGACACCTGCTATATTTCACACATCTTTGACAGTACATAGATTGATATCCTCAATACCAAAAGTTTATAACCCTTAGCACGAATTTTCACTCTTTTACTTTACAGCGTCTTTCCAGTATTTACAGCGTTGCTTGTATGAAAAAATGGAACAGCGCCTCTGGTGCGCGAAGAAGGAACTATATTTTTCTCTGAAAATTGTCACTTTGAAATTGCCAAACTCCCAGTTTACTTTACGTCTACAATACTGAAAATTCGTGCTAAGGGTACAGTTTGATACTGTACTGAGTTGTATATCAGTCGGTTCATATTAAAATGCAGGTCCAAACTGTCATCAGACTTGGCAGAAACAGCTCTCAATGAAACCACGTCCTTAGAACAACTTTGCTTCGGTAGTAGGTAAAACTCTCGAGGAATGTTGGACGTATTGCTGCAAATGCAATGCAAGTTGTCCAGGAGAAACTAATTCCATGTAGTGTTGAAATGGAGTCTGGAAACAGCTTTGAATTTGAATCAAAATCTTGAAGATATTCTTTGGAAATCGAATTCGTGGAATAAGAGTATGTCGGTCACTGTAAAGTTTATACGGTAACATGCTATTAGGTGGACCGTCCCTACTTTAAAAAATGTGAAAAGTCTCTTATGATGAAACCTCAAAAACTACAAGTGCTAGGAATTTCAAATTATGCATTTTTTTTTAAGCGTGGTAAAATCGTCAAATGAGTCCTCCCACCCCGGGCAGGGCGGGAGGGACTGTCAGACTTCTACTGTCTAAAATCCACGGTGTCCTTCAGTACCTAGCCTGTTATGTTCCGGGGTCACGGTAAGGGAATAATCCCGCAGACCCCGGCAGGCTTTGGCCCTCTGAGAGGGGGGGCCCGTCATTATGCTGACGCTCTTTGAGGCGCGCGTGGGACACAACGCGCCGTCGACCCGGGCATTGTCCTTGGTCGGGCAGCGAGTTGCCCTTTACTCGCTGCCCGCATGCATTCCAATTATGCATAGGATTTCCTTATAAGACGTAGGTGTTCACTAAGGCATTTTGCGTAATTTAACTTCTAAGATATTTTCATTACTTTATAATGAAAGTGCTAGGAGTCTCGAATTGTGTTGGTTATTTATTTAGATTATCCAAAAGTATCCCATTTATGTAATTAGGAATGGGTGGTTGAGAGTAGAAATAATCATAATAAGCCCACTAACAATAACTATAATGTTCCCACTACTGGGACCCAGGTCTCCTCTCTGTGAAAGGGAGTGCGCCATAATACCGACCAGTGCGGTTGGTAGTTGTCACATGTTTTCGAATTTTTTTGGTTCTAGAACATGCCGGTTTCCTCACGATGTTTTCCTTCACCGTTTTGAGAGCAGTGGTAAAGAAGTAATTACACAAAGTAATGCGTCTGACGGGGTTCGAACCCACGACCTGCAACTCGTAAGTCGGGTCCGATACCACTTGGGCCACCACTGCTTTAGAAATAAACAAAGGACAAATTCAAAATCGGAAATCGCGGCCGGAGTGCAACATTAGAAAGCCCGGAGTATTAAGCAGCTAGGTCATGTCGTGTCTTAAATGCCGTATCCGATTGTCACAACCCAATTAGTGCTAAAAACACGATTCTCCTTAACCAAACCAAGTCTTTCAAACCTCATTCGTTAAAGGAACCGTCTACCTAGATGAAGCTCTTAATTAGAACGATAACCGCTACCGTTCGGGACATCCAACGTCGGTTTTAGATTAGGGCCTGTAAAATCTCCAATTCAAATGCTGCCATGGAATTCAAATGAACGGGGCCCCTTACTACGAGTCGTGCGATTTGGGGATGAGAGTTTTGGTTCACATTTTTGTTTAATGTTTTTTTTTTATGTATAACTATGGGTACTCGTTTTACCATTATCTCGTCTGATGGTAAACGATGATGTGGTCGACGGAGAAGCACGCTGCATCATCATCATCAGCCGGAAGACGTCCACTGCTGAACATAGGCCTCCCCCTTAGACCGCCACGCCGAACGACAATTCACCACTTGCATCCATCGGCTGCCCGCGACCCTAGCCTACCCTGCGCGCTTGCTTATATTATATAATAAGATATAATAATGGGATTGGATTTTCAGATTTTTGTGGAAATCAAAACTGCTTCAAATTGAACGTACTTATCAATTTTATAATACCATCTCTTACTCGTGTGACATTCACTCGAAATTGGACTAATGCTTTAAAACAAAGACACTACATTAAACACATTTTTAGTATCTATTTGGTTTCTTGTTTTCAAAAAAAAAAAAAAAAACTATACATCATCATCTGCCTAGCCTTTTCCCAACTATATTGGGGCGGCTTCCAGTTAAACCAGATCCAGCTGAATATCAGTATTTTACGTGGAGCGACTGCCTATCGGATCTCCACAACCCAGTAACTGGGTAATACGATACTCCTTGGTAAGACTAGTTGTCAGATTTTTTAGAGCTTCTGACTAATAGCAAAAAAACTAATAGCAAAATATTACAAGATAATTTCAAAACCAAAAATCTTGGCTTTCAGAAGGCTATGAAGCAAAATCAATTTAAGATAATGCCAAGACTCCTAATACTCCCAAATAGAATTGAATTTCATAAAAGCTTAGAAACTCAACAATTTGGAACTGTTATGGAGAGTATTGGGCCAAGATTAGCATATTTGGGCGTTCAGCTGGCACATCGCCAAGGGTCGGTCGGCTTAGCTCAATCTTAGGTGTCCAGGCGTATTTGGTGGACCTACCATCAGAGAAGCTTTAGGGCTTTGTTTTATTAGGATTTTGTTGAGCACATGCCTTAACATATATTTCGGGGAGTGTGCGATGGAACTGAACACAGTGATTCCATCAAGCCCATACCAGCATAGGTCAACAAGACATGAACAATTGAACATCCCATCCCTGCCTATAAAGAGTTCTGAAAATTCCTTCATTGGGAGTACAGCTAGGGAGTGGATATACCAGAATATACCTGCCAGATTCTGTCTTTTCTGATAACTAAAACCTTGGGATCTTGAAGTCAAGAGTGAATAGGTTACTACAAGGCAAGCGTGTTTCACCATCGACTATGTCATTGTTTACCATCAGGAGATAAATAGTGATGATACTAGATAAAAACTTCAGATCATCAGTAGACCTAGATTGTGATCTTTTCTTTGAAATTATTACTTTAGGCTTTCTTATCTGGCATTACAGTATCATTTAATCTTTATTATTTCACATGATTTTGTCCTACTGCAAGGCTTTTGACTCCATTGCATCCACCTTTCGCGATCTACTGCGACTCTTTCGAAAATGCGTTATGAAAGAAACAAAGAAAGAAAAAAACATTTATTTGTCGCAAAGGGACCACGATAGACACACACATTCAAAATAATAATAAACACAGATAAAAAAGAAACCTTTATCTAACACAAATAAAAAAATATTTTTTGTGTGTCTCATGGCTGCGCCAAAAAGGCCCAGTTCAGCAAAATGTCGAGCACCTAGTGCTCGACGCTGGTTTTCAACTGGACCTGTAAAGCTAATTCTGCTATCTCCTTCTGGGCCTGCCGCACTGTCGTATCCATTCACATCCATGCCATCACACTCAATAGAAGTCATACAATTTTTTTTCTGGTATACTAATTGTTTGCAGTCAAACCTTTGGCTACCAATCGGCAAGTTGAACAATCCAGAGGCCTAACCACGATCTCTTAACGCGATCCAGTTCAACTATGGGAAAGAGGTGGTGATATACGACTTGTATGGCTCTGTCTCTTTCCCACAGCCTGAACTGGATCGCGGTAAAGCCTCTGCTACCAAATTATTCAGTCTTTGTTTAACAACCTTAGATTTTACGTTTCCCCTTTGACAAAACAGTTCGAAAATAAGGCAAATAAAAATTGATTCTTGATTACCTCGTAATCCTTTTTTATGTTGCCATTCTGACTGGGATCACGTTTCCTTTAAGATCCTTTTAACGACAATACGTAAAAGCGTTTATTGAAAAGGTCATTGATTTCAAAATCACAAGGAAGCTTCCATTACGAAACACGATATCATTACCCTTATGTTAAAAGGTTACGAAATATGAAACGGTATATTATTAACAGAGATTCATGTATAACGTTGTGAATCGACTGGCCTGTTGGTCTAGTGGTTAGTGACCCTGACTGCTATACCGGAGGTCGTGGGTTCGATTCCCACCCAGTACAAATGTTTGTGTGATGAGCACGATCATTTGTTCTGTGTCTGGGTGTGATTTATCTATAAATGTATGTATTTAGAAATATATAAGTATGTTTATCAGTTGTCTAGTACCCATAACACAAGCTCTGCTTAGCTTGGGACTAGATGGCGTTGTGTGATAGTTGTGGAATATTATTATTTATTATTATTAATTTCGATAGGGCCAAATATCCTTCAAATGGCTCAAATTCAACTGCAGGCTCGTGTTCGACCATAATCCTGCCGGATGGTAAGCGAAGACGTGGTAGAGGGTGAAGCACGCTTGTCTAGAAGTAACCCATTCACTCTTACGCTATACTCCTTCCAACCTTAAAGTTGTCATCATCATTATCATCATCCGCCTAGCTTTTTCCCAACTATATTGGAGTCGACTTTCGGTCGAAACATATGCAGCAGGATATCAGTATTTTACATTGAGCGACTGCCTATCGGACCTCTACAAACCACTAACTATCTAATACCCACGGTAAGACTGATTTTATAATCTCGAAGTTGTCACTATCCGAAATCCTACTAATATTATAAATGCGAAAGTGTGTGAGGATGTATGTAATGTGTATTTAAGTAAGTATGTTTGTTACTCTTTCATGCAAAAACCACTGAACGGATTTGGCCAAAATTTGGTATAGATATAGTTTATGACCTGGATTAACACAAATAGTATAGTTTTTATCCCGATTTTATGTTCCCGTGGGATAATTTTCGAGTTGTAGCGAATGAAGCCGCTGGCAACAGCTAGTATAAATATATTTTTGAATGTTTTTATTTCTTTTTAATAAAAATATTTAAAAATGTAACGAGTAAGTTAAAAGTTGTTGAAGAACAAAGGGAATAACTACTTGTTCACGTTGGAACGCGCGGGCGCGGTGGCGGGTGCGATCGCGAAGACATGGCGGGTTCGTGTTCACATTGGCCGCCAGGCGTTTGCGCGGGTGAGATTCTAGCTACAAGTTCAAACTGGTTGAACTTACCTGACGTCGCGAGTGAATCGCGCGCTCCGCCGCTAGTTCGACGTGAACACACACAAACATCTCACGCGTTTGATATTGACGCGAGCGGCGCGCGCGCGCCAGTCGCTAGCTTGCCCGCTACTTACACCGCACGTGCGTTTCGTACGTGAACACTTGGATATTACGCCATATGTTTGAAATTTCGTGACCGCGCCCGCCACCGCGCCCGCGAGTCAACGTGAACAAGTACTAATAATCTAGAGAGGTTAACACCCTTGAAAGTACTACAGCAGTACTACTAACAGTATCTTCCGCTCCACAAAAAAGGTACAATACAATCTTAACGAGAAAAGAATCAAGCATCCCATTACTCTAATGAAAAGCCGTTTACCTTCTTAAATTATATTAACGTTAGCAATAAAACCGTTTCTAACAAGAAATCCGATCGCGAGCAGTTAGTAGGGGTACAAATTCAACCAGGGTTACGTTCGAGGTTGAATTTTAAACGGGCCCCCTGGAATCGGTTCGACGTCTTGCCACCAGAATTTATTTCTGGTTTTTGCATCAACCTCGCATTTGTAATGGTTGCGGAGGGTACCCTTGATTGTTCGCTTTTGGTTTTAGATAGGTGCATGTTTGTAAGGATGAGGTAAAGTTTTTTTTTTAAATAGGTACGTGTTATAGTTTTTTTGGAGTGGTAAAATTCAAAATTGTACCTCCAGACTTGAGTGAAGCGGAAAGAACTGATACCCCCTTAATAATAAAAACGCGAAGTAAAGTCACGCCAAGGTTAATCCTTAACTGTATGGTTAATCCGAAAATTAACCTTGTTGTAACTTTAGTCCACGTAAGGTGAGAGTTTAACTGGCTGAAAATCCACAAATTATATTATTTCGGCAGAACTTTTTTTTATCGTGGTAAAATGAAAAAAGTGAGTCTAAATACGAATGGACGCAGGGCAGGTGGGACAGTAGGGCAGTGGGGTGTCAGATTAATACTGTCTAAAATCGACGTTGTCCGTCAATAGCATTTTACGTTCCGGGGTCACGGAAATTAGTTAGGCCCACGACTGCTGTTTTGACAGTCCCAAGGCACAACGAGTAGGGGTAGGAATTTAGGTATATTCCGCATTCAACCCCTAAGATTTAAGACCTATCCATAGATACCACACACGTATGGGTTCCGCGAAAAAAAAAAATCAGGTTCAACTGTATGTACAGGGGCAACCTCCAAAATTAGTTTTATTTTTATTTTTGAAAATGCTAATGCGGTTCACTCAATACATCTACATACCAAGTTTGAACAGGATAGCTCTTATACTTTCGAATAAAAGTGACTGTGACATACGGACGGACAGACAGACAGACATGAAGAATCTATAAGGGTTCCGTTTTTTGCCATCTGGCTACGGAACCCTAAATACGAACTTTATTCTAGTGATCACAAACATGTGGGAGACTAGCAGTCTATGCACATAATTCTGAAATCCTACAATTAACCTCGCCGTATCTTTCTAAATAAATAAGCTCAGTACAATCCCACAGCGGCGATTAGACCAATAAAAACGCGATTTAAATTTTCTACTAAGATTTAAACTTAATGTTCCGCCGATAATTTTATTATTCCCCCTTGGCAACTTTATTGCTTTTTGTGAACAAAGCTTTTTGATTTTATCGTTCTCACTCCGCGCTTTGACTTGGACAAGGGTATTTAGATACTTACTGATAGAAATTACGATACAGAAGCAACGGCTTAAATTTTTAGATTAGCTCTGCGGTGGTATTACAACGTCTTAAAGCCAGGCTTGTTCCAGTGAGTGAACGAGATGGCGCTAGACGACTTGTATAGCTCTGTCTCCCACAGTGAAACTTTACTACTCTCGCTTGAAGACTCAGGTCAAGTGCACTCCTTGTATGCTTTTCTAGTAATTTGTACTGATACATTTTGTACTATTTGAGTTTGTGAGTGTCAATTTTATAAACCCAATCACTATGCACATGTAAATAAAGTCGTTTTTAATGAATAAATATATACTATACAATGCAGCGGTTTAAACAATAAAACAAACTCACTTTCACATTTAAAAAATTAGTCAAGGTCTTTAAAAAAATTAGGTTCAGCATTTGAGAGCTTTATAAAACAACTTTTCTGTTGCTATTTAAACAAATACAAGTCAGGACAAGACCCTAGATTTATTACTCCTAAAACATTCCAAAGGAAATCATTAAATACTGTTGTAATAAGAGAAAACAAGGAACGCTTCGAATTTATAGGACGTTACAAAGACATTTATTTCAGCCAATTGTTCGGTTTGTTTTATTCAAACACTTTTGGGAATAAACAATACTTCGGCAGTCAATAAAGGAAAGTTCCCTTTTAAACACTTTTTTCTTTATACTTAGCTGCCCACCTTTTATTTTTGTTTGGAAATATGCTAGGGATTAGACCCCGTTCACAAGGCAATGATCGATAGGATATTTTACTTCACCGAAATTATTTTTTGATTGAAAATGTCTTGTTCGAGATAATGTTGTAAGATTCGTTGTCAAAGTTCGGTATTGACTTGAGACCGGATTTGTGCATGAAATTGCATGAACAATGAACATGGCTATATTTTAAATAATTTCTTATTTTACCTAAAATCGTCTGATTTTGCATTATTTGGGCATTTTTTCACGAAACATGACAGAAAACGGACTAAAAATTTCGGAGTTACCGATGTACGTACATAAATCCCGCGACCCCGGCAGACTTTGGCCCTCTGAGAGGCCCCGTCATTTTTGCTGACGCTCTTTGAGGCGCGCATGGAATACGACGCGCCGTCGACCCGGGCATGGGCCATGGTCAGACAGCGAGTTGTCCTTTACTCGCTGTCCGCCTACCCGCGCCTACGTTGGCCGGAGATCGTCTGCCAACAAACACTCTATTATACTATTACCTATTATTGGAATCAAATATAACAGCTCACAATTTAGGACCCATTAATATTAGTCATTTTACCCGTGGTGCTAGGCAACTGGGCTTCTCCCAGTTGTAATGTCTCTTTGTGCCTGTTGGCCTTGTTTTGTTCTGTCTCCTGCTTGCATGGAGGGAAGTGGGAACATTATTTTTTCCTACTCCTCTATTCTTTTCTGATTAATTTCGTTGCAGGATCCAAGACAGGTAAATTCATTCTCCGGGACACGTCGAGCTTAATTGTCTCGGCGCTTTTCTGGTGGTTGCCACTGTTGATTCTGGCTTTCAGGAGTTGCAGTGGTTGGAAATAGTGTGGTGGGTTTGTCCCAAAAAAAAAACACTCTATTAAGATAAATTTTAAATTGGGAATTTTGCCTCACCATCTTGAAGTTCATCGAAAAACGATTGTTGATCATCAATGGCCCACAACTTCTCCGACCATCTTCTTTGGAGACGCAGCCTTACCTACCTTTTATTTTCATTTCGGAAATATCCTAAAAACAAACTGGCCGCTTGTTTTATTTTTTCTTTTGTCCCAATAAAATGTCCGTTTTGATTTAAAGGTTGTGAATTAACTTCGGCGTCTTTTGTTTGAGTGTTAAGAGGATTATTGCGTACTTTATTTTTAAGCACTTTCTTTTTTGTAGTGTATTTTATTTAATTGTAGTCTCAGACTCTTTTTTTTTTCTTTTTAATATTGATTGTATTTTTCGTGCTCGTCTATCTTGCATCATTAATTGTTACCTTGGCTGTGGAATCCAAATTAACGAATGGAGGCCTTATCACAATATTTCTGTATGTTGTTTACAGAGTATAGTATTTAAACGAAAAAGCGCGTGTAGTATACAAACGAGCAACAAATTTTTCCATGAAACTCGCGTTAAAGTTCTCGTTTACTTTAAAAAAGTCAAATCTTTGATATTGAAGGACACCGTGGATTTTAGTCAGTACGAATGTGACAGTCCCTCCCGCCCTGCTCGGGGTGGAAGGACTCATTTGATGATTTTACGACGTTTAAAAAAAGGTGAAACTATAATGTTCGTGTTTTTTGACTAAACGCGATTGCTCATGATGCTATGCGATGGAATTTGACTAATTTATGTCACTGATCAACTACAAGTAATAACCATCTAAATAGTCATGTCGACGTTAGACTGTTGAATTGCAGCATTATGTCGTACGCAATGATAGTTTAGTAAGCAGATATGTTATGAGCGCGCAAAACGTGAAGACCAGAAAATGTCCTACGTGGGACTATTGCTTTTAGTCTGTGTCTGTGTGTGCGGGGGGACTGATGACGCGAGGCGCTGTTTGTTTATCTAGCTGTCACTTTTTTTCTTATTGCGTTTTATCAAGCTATCCTTTTTACTTGTAGTGAAATGTAATGTGTGAATGAAAAATTGTGTGTGTGTGCCGCCGCTCGGCGCGAAACAGTTTTTTCTGTTGTTTTGTACCGACTTTACAGACAAAGGATTATTTTTTTGGTCTGTTCATAAAAAACTGCCATTTTCGATGAAAGCAATGGACAGAAAACAACCAAATACCTACCAGAATCCAATCTTTCAATGTAATTAATATTCGGTTTTTCTCGTGAAGTTTTAAAAGCAAGTTCGACGAATTTCTGGCGTTCAATTTTGTTCATTTCTCTTTCCAGGAATCGTATGGGGCGATTTCTTTGATGTGCTGTGAAAGGGTTATTAACGACTAGCTGTTGCTAGCGGCTTCACTCGCTAAAACTCGAAAATTATCCCATGGGAACATTAAATCGGAATAAAAACTATCCTAAGTGTTAATCCAGGTTATAAACTATCTGTGTACCAAATTTTAGCCAAATCCGTCCAGTGGTTTTTGCGTGAAAGAGTAACAAACATACCTACCTAAACATAATACACATACATAAAAAACATCCTCACAAACTTTCACATTTGTAATATTAGTGGGATTTTAAAATAAAACAATAAAATTTACGTCGTTATATTTTAAGTACGCTGTAAAGCCAAATATCTAGACTTTACGGTAGAGCTTCTGGGCTTATTTATATGATTTTCACAGACTTTTTTCTATCATATTTCGTGATATAGACCTGCTTATCAGGAAAACACTGGCTTATTGTACGATCATTTAAGTCCGTGTGTTTACGCTACTATCCTCTCATATCTATCAATTTTATTTCTTCTCTTTCTTTCTATCCATTTCATAAAATATCAAACTGAGTTGTATTAGTCGTCTCCAGTAACGCGCGATGCAGCACGAAAACGCGCGTTTGAAGTTCTTTAAATCTGTAACAACTCGGCCGCGGGAATTATGAATAACCGCGACCCCATAACGTAAAGAGCTATCGAAGGACACCAAAAAAAAAATATGTAAAATCCATTTACATATTTTTTTTTTATCTGTACGAGTTTGACAGTCTCTCTCGCCCTGCCCTGGCTGGGGGGATTCATTTGATGATTTTATCATGATTTAAAAAAAATACTTGAGAGGTGTCAAGGGACACCCGGATGGAAGGAAGTTACTGTATACACTCAACAAAAATAATCGTCGCGACTCCGCTCAGCTCAGCTCCGCTCCGCTCCACTCCACTCCACTCCACTCTTTGAGCTCTAGCACCCTTTCGCATCGCGCGATAAGGAACTTCGTTCCAAAAAGTGTCGTGACAACTTTTCGTAAGATTTTTTTCCGTCTAGCCCCCTTTCACAACGCATGATAAGGAACTTCGTTCCAAAAACTGTATCATCTCGTTCAGTCGATTTGCGCGGTCATGTGAACTTAGATTTAAGCTCTTCCTTCATAAATTGTTGACGGTACAGTAGAAAAGAGATAATATAATTTATGTGATGTAAAGAAATTCGGGCATAAGGTTATGAAGTTTTCGTAGAAAACTTTCAACGCTTTCTTTAAGACAGAGTTTTTTCTAAAATAAAATGTTCCTGGAAATCTTTTTAATAGTAAAATGTACTAGCTGTAACCAGCGCCTTCGCGCGCTACAACTAGAAAAGTATCCCACGGGGATAAAAACCTATGTGTTAATCCAGTTTATAAACTATCACTGTGGTATCACAAAACTTTTATCATCTGTTGAACACTTTCTTTTTTGACGTTGGTCAAAAAGCCGCTGCACTGAAATGGGCTTGAGCCGGCCACGTCTGCCGCATGCCCAATGAGCTGTGGGCCAAAAAAACTACTTTGCAGAGCCCTGACACAGCCAGAAGGCACCGCGGCAGACCTCGTAGAAGATGGCGGGACGAGCTTTATAAAACCTATGACCAGTGGTCCACTTTGGCCCTGGATCGTAAAAACTGGAAGCCATGGGGAGAGCCTTTGCCCAGCAGTGGGATGATGTAGGCTAGCAGTATCAGTATGAACACTTATTCAAAAAAAGTGTCAGATTGTGACGTTGAAATAGCGTCCGTTTTGCAGTCACTCTTTTTGTAGACAAGTGTCCGTTTAAGTTTTTGTAGTAAGGCTGTCAGTGTTTCAAAAATCCAAAACTGTTTGGTAGTTTTTGCGTGAAAGAATAAAATATTTCCTTACATCCATCCTCACAAACTTTCACATTTATAATATTGGAAAGTTGATGTCGCTTCTAGGTAAAAAGAATGGCAAATAAATTCTTCCAAATAAGATTTGTTTTCCAGTAAGTTTGACATTTCCAAAGTTTTTATTTTGACATTTATAAGTTTCAGGAATTTGTTTATGTTAGAACCGTTTTTATAATTATGATTTAAAGCTATTATCAAACAGAAATGCGAAGCGAATGCGATCCGAAGCGTCTTTATTTGTAATGTATGGAATCGTTTGAATCCAGTCACATAGAAAAGCGAAAGCGATCCTCTATGTGACTGACTTCAAACAATTCCATACATCATTACAAACAAAAACGTCTCGCTTCGCGTTCGCCACGCCCGCCTGTCTGCTTGATAATTGCTTTAGAACTTGGTTTCAGAAAACTCTTAGGTTCTATAATAAACATTGTTGTTTTAATAATTACTTACAACTTCAAGAATTTTTTGTTTATACTACCCAAATGTTTCCGTTTAATTTATCTCGAATATTTAGTTACAACAGCCTGAATTAAGTGTAAGCATATCACATCTTTTACCAAATTAAATACGTAATAATATAGAATATTTACCTTGAATATACAAAATTAAATAATCTTCTTGCGTGGCTTTATAAACCTCCTGTAGTTCTTAAATAAAAACAAAATGAAAAGGACGTGTTTCGTACAACTTTTAACATTTTTATTATTTGGGTTAACTTCATAGTTTTTATTATTAAGAGTAAAAAATAAATAACAAAAAACTTACTTCTCAAAAAGCAAAAATTGGTTCAATATATAAATTGAAAAAAAATAATGCTAAAGATTTTTCCTCGAACTACATACATTTTTAAAGTCGAACATTTCGAGCCAGACAAAATAACTTTCTACTCATAATGACACTTACATGTTATACGGTTCTTTTATTTTACTACCGAACCCTAAAAAGGTCAAAAGGCTCAGGTGTTTATAAAGAAGTTTCGTTTCACTTAAGAGTTCATTTAGGTCCGTCGTACACTGCTACTTTTATATCGATTAGATAGCACATTTTGATAACCTCCTTTTTTTTGAAGTCGGTTGAAAATACTCTTCTACATTTTAATATTTTACTTGTATTAATTAAAGTATTTTATTTTTTTTATTTTAGGTAAGTACTAATAAGCAAATCACTATCCCACATAGTTCATAATCGGCATAGCCTTTTCCCAAATATATTGTGGTCGGCTTCCAGTCGAACCAGATGCAGCTGAATATCAGTATTTACAAAAATCGACTTTCTATCGGACCTCCACAACCCACCATACCATAACTGGGCAATACGAAACCCAATGGTAAGACGTTGTCAGACTCATGAGCTTCTGACTAACAGTAACAACTGTCAAAAATCTACAAATGACAGCCGGGACCAACGGCTATACGTGTTTTCCGAGATACGCACTGCGTGAATGCGTTGAAGAAATAAAGTTTTTCTGCTCGTTCCCCGTAGGTGATAGCGTGATAGTATGTAGCCATATGTTGACCCGACTCTTATTAATATTCATGCCTTTGAAGTTACAGGGAATCAGGCAAAAAATCTCAAAACTATTATTTTGGTTTCGGTGTCGATTGTAGATCACACACCTAGTATTAAAAAAACTTGAGAGGTGTCAAGGGACACCCGGATGGAACGAAGTTACTGTATATACTCAACAAAAATAATCGTCGCAACTCCACTCCACTCCACTCTTTGAGCTCCAGTACCCTTTCGCAACGCGCGATAAGAAACTTCGTTCCAAAAAGTGTCGTGACAACTTTTCGTAAGAATTTTTTCCGTCTAGCCCCCTTTCACAACGAGCGATAAGGAACTTCGTTCCAAAAAAAAACCAAAGTACAGTTTTGACTTTCCTACCGTTTTGTTAAATGTGTTATTAAATGGTTATTTTCAAATAGATTTTTATGGTCACGGTCTGGGTTTTCCCGAATTACCTCCCATAGTCGATTTAAAGAGTACTGTGTCCGTGAAACGCCAATGGCAGCGTCCGGAAAAGTCTTGTGTGAAGTCAATCAAGTCCTTTCCACTCTACACACGGCGGGAAGACATTATTTTACAAGTTGACTGGCCTATTGGTCTAGTGGTTAGTGTCCCTGACTTCTATGCCGGAGGTCGTGGGTTCGATTCCCACCCAGGACAAATGTTTGTGTTATGAGAACGGTCTTTTGTTCTGTGTCTGAGTGTCATTTATTTATAATATGTATGTATTTAGAAATATACATGTAAGTATATTTATCAGTTGTCTAGTACCCATAACACAAGCTCTGCTTAGCTTGGGACTAGATGACGTAGTGTGATAGTTGTAGAATATTATTGTTATTATACGCGTTTGCATGAGCGAAGCCACATAGCCAGCGATAGCAGTAGTTTCGTACCGTGGTGAACGAGGGCCCTTAAATGCGTGGGTGTATCGATCAGGTTTATTCAGGCCATTCAGGTACTTCCACCTCTGATAAGTTTCTCAGAATAGCAGGCTTATTTCTCCTACGAACTTTGATAAGAAAGTTAATTTTCTTAAACTTCTCTATTAGTGCACTTAAACTAGCTGTTTCACCCGCTGCTTGTGAGCCGTGATGGCCCAGTGGTATGGAGCACCGCGAAACGTTGCTCCGTCGACGTTTTCCGACATTTTACTTAGTTTAGTAATCCCAAATCATATCAAAAACTGCTGAACCGATTTTAATGAAAGTTGCAGTATTCCCTAAGGTGAACGGCGATCATTAGTACAAAAAATACAAGAATTTTGAAAACCGGTCCACAATTAGCGCAATAATCGCGTAACAAACACACAAAAAATAAAGATATCATCGACATTTATAGGAAATCAAAAAAATAGAAACAAAATAAAAAGTACCGAACCAAATTCTATGAAATTTTTATGGGACTAAATGGCAAACGTATATTGCATCGAACAAAAAAGAATCAAACTAATTGGACTGGAAACATCGGAGTAACCGATGTACATTGAAAAAGTGCTGATCGAATCGAGGACCTCCTCCTTTTTTGAAGTCGGTTAACAAAAAAGGGTCAAACAAAATAACGAAGTAGGTAACAAGGTAAAGATAAGTTTGATGTAAGCCTATTCTTATTCTTGAACCTTTGTAAAGGTGTCTTGAAAATTTAATGCTACTCCTTTCAATTGTTTAGAATTTAGCCCTGATTTCGCTGTTCTATTGTTTTCAGAACAAAATGAACACAGCGATCTATAAATACTACTTTAGGGTGCTTGTACACGGCACGTGTAACCCGCGCAAGTGCCTCAACATGCTCAAGCTACATGCGGCGTGAACACGCACCCCGCGGGTAGCTTGATCAAGTAGCTTGCGCATGTTACTCGCACGTGTAACCCGCATCTTTACTTGCGCAGGTTACATGCGCCGTACAAGCACCATTAATAAAATAATTAAATTATATTTTTTTTTTTCCCGAAAATAAAACCAGTGGTTAATTAGTTGGTTACTCATTGTTTTTTTTTTAAACGTTGCCCCACACTAGGATTTTCTTCCTGTGTCGTGGGTCAAACATAGAAACTCACATACACAAACACCCAGACACGAAACAACTACTTGTAGATCATAATTACAAATATTTGTTCTGTACGGGAATCGAACAGCCAGCCCTGTTTAGAGAGACAACTTCTACTTCCGATTCAATATTCAAATTCATCCCTCATTTGTCATTACATCACGGCCCAGTAATCATAAGTTTGTTCATCATTATGATTACCAGTTCAAAACCTTTGAAAATTTTCTTTTGAATCTATAAAAATGCTAAAGGAAGCGAAAAAAATTCGCGTAACTCCGTAATTTGTGGGGGCAAAGAAATATTTCGTCGAAATTTTATTTTGCATACTGATTTTTTTTTTCGAAGTTTCTCTTTTCTTCGGGGTTAGAAAGTTAAAAGTTGTTTCAGAGTTAAAGAAAAATAGGTAGACTAAGAAAAAACTTTATAAATTACCATTTTTGTTTACTATGTTGGTTTCTGATACAAATTTTTGAGTGAAGGGCTGAAAAACATTCCACAACTATGCCATCATCACACAATGCCATCTAGTCCCAAGGTAAGCCGAGCTTGTGTTATGGGTACTAGACAACTGATAAACATACTTGTATATTTCTAAATACATACATATTTATAGATAAATTCCACCCAGACACAGAACAAATGATCGTGCTCATCACACAAACATTTGTTTTGGGTGGGAATCGAAGCCACGACCTCCGGCATAGCAGTCAGGGTCACTAACCATTAAACCAACAGGCCTGTCAAATGCGGGTATGCGGTCGGCGAGTAATGGGTGACGGACCGTTTGATAATGAACCATACCCGAGTCGACGATTTGGAAAACATCTCATCAGGCCTTCAGTAGTCCTTTGCATTCCAGGACCTCCTTGCCACTTCAAAATACACCCGTGACTTTTAATATAATCCCCTACCTTCCATTTCTCCACTCGAATGATCATTACAGCAACTATTTAAAATATCATAAAAGAAAAAAAAACATTTAAAATCTACTCAAGCAAACTTAGGCACTAAGTTTCGTTTTTAACTTGAGCTTCTATAAAAAACAGTCTCAATAAACACTGGGTTTGCAACTTGTGTAATTAATACCTACTTGTCTACTTAGATTCTGCCACTGAAAAGTTTGAGACAGAAGTTCAACTGAATAAAGTTATTAATAGATTTTCGTAATCAGCCATAAATGTTCACATTACTGAGACAGATGGTGTAAGAGAATGTGAGAACGCGTGTGTGGTGGATTTAGGCCCACGCCGGGCAGTATTTTCTGTATAATAATAATAATAATATTCCACAACCATCACACAACGCCATCTTATCCCAAGCTAAGCAGAGCTTTTGTTATGGATACTAGTCAACTGATAAATATACTTATATATTTCTAAATACATAAATAATTACAGATAAATTGCACCCAGACACAGAACAAAATAATGATCGTGCTCATCACACAAACATTTGTCCTAGGTGGGAATCGAACCCACGACCTCTGGCTTAGCAGTCATGGTCACCAACCACTACACCAACTGGCCAGTTAGGTATGAAATCTTCGCTGGTCCCGGTCACATGTCTTCACGTCGTCCACGCAGACATACACACGTTTCGTCAGATCCAGTCACACACAAAAGCGAAACCGATTCGATAGTCTTTTTGACACAGAGTCGCTTCAAGTAAAGCAACTGCAAGCGCACTCGCGATTGTCATTGTTTGAAGTCAACGTTCGTACGCATCTATATAAACAAGCGTCTGTTTTTGCTTATTGGATAGAGTGAGCCAAGCATACCAAGCTCTAAACTAAAAATGCACTCAACGAGTGCCCATGTGATGTCGATCAAAATATATAATAAACTACCCGATAAAATTAAAGACATAGAAACGAATTATATATTCATAAATAAATTAAAACAGTTTCTATTAATTAAATGCTATTATAATCTCAATGAATATTTTAATGATAAATTCTAAATTAGATAAATACTTACTTATTTTAATAGATAATTATAGATTGCATTTTATATAATTCATTTAGGATTATTCTAATTTCATCAAATAAAAGCCCTCTTCCTCTCTCCTACTATTGCAGTGCCCGACAGGGTCCACAATGTTCATAACTTTGTAAAACCTACCACCTAAGTACACTTGTAGAAGCAATAAATGTATTGAGTATTGAGCCTTCTGTAGATAACTCTATATTGTATACTTAGGTTCTACCAAAGCTTACTAAGACCGCCACCGGCAAAAAAATATAACTTGGACGTGGTTTGAACGTTGTGGGAAAAATGTTATTTTTTGTTTTAACGTACTTAAACAAGCAACTCAAAGTTGAAGAGTTTAATTATTGTCAGATGTATAAAGTGCCCGCGACCCTGGATGGATGGATGCAAGTGGCGAATTGTCGTTCGGCGTAACGGTCTAAGGGGGAGGCCTATGTTCAGCAGTGGACGTCCTCCGGCTGATGATGATGATGATGATAATGTAAGTGAACTTACACCAAACTTTTTTCAGGGACGTCTCTTGATACAATCTACAACGTGTAACGCCAAAAGCGCAAAACCTCTCGTGGGGTAACTCAGCCCATGTCACTGAACAATTTTTGTTCAAAGACTTTTGGAAGTTCGCAAAAAAAGTTTTTCATACAAGTGTGCCCGACCAATTTCTCATTTTGCATGATAAACCAAATAATTTTTTTTGCGAAGTTCTTAAAGTCTTAGAACAAAATTGTTCAGTAACATGGGCTGAGTTACCCAAAGAGGGGTTTTGCGCTTTTGGCGTTACACGTTGTATAGACATCTCCTGCAGCAGCTGGGTTAGCCACATTCATTCTCCGCCTTCGCTAACTTAACTGCTTCGCAAAAAGAGGTGACTACTTCTCATTTTGTCTTGCTCTTCAGCATGACCTTAACCAATGGCGGGCGCGAGAGGTCACTGCTGACTTTCACTTCAGTGAAAGTGAACTTAAACCACATGCTAAGATCAGTCGCCCTTCATTTAAAAATGAGTAATCTGTGATGATGTAAATATAATAATAATATGTTTTTAGGTTCTCTATTGTGTTGCTAACCTAACCTAACTTTTTTATACATAATCTAATGTGACATAATTTTTTTTGTCCTGATCATCATTTGTCCGAATGATAACTTGCCCGAACTTTATACCACATGATACGATGGTTTATTCCACTTTGTTCACCTGGGTGATATCACCTGGGTGAACAAAGTGGACAACATTGGTGTCCTCAATTCACCTCGGAAAAATATCACCTGAGTGATATCACCCAGGTGAATTGCGGACAATTTTCGTCACCTAAAATTGTTTGTCCGAAATCATTATCCATAACATGTTTGCTATAAAATTCAGTAACCATAATTATCAAAAGTTCTAAATATTGTTTTACATAATTATTTTCTTCACTTCTAAAGCTGTTCTGGCATAATATCGAGTATCATAATACATAATTGAATCTCCTAATTTTGTATGAAATAAAGTAAAATGTCCTAATCATTGTATTAATTAATGTGTATTATTCTGAATGTTCAATAAGTTATAGTAAAACTGATATTTCATTAAATTGTTTAGAAACCGAAGATCTTGGGATCCAAGAGCGAGCGAAGCGAGCTCAGGACTTGTGGGCACCTCGACACGGACAGGTTAGGTTACTTTAAACCTTGCACGCAGAAATAAGAGCCCCGCCAAGCGGGGCTCCGTCGATATTCCTTGTTGGGTGGTAATCAGTACCAAAACAAACTTTAGGACTTATGAATTTTATAGCAATCGGTTTTATGTATTTTATAATTATTATTGATTGTTATATTTATGAAAAACGAATTTAGGACATACAGTATTTAGGAATCTCAATGTTATGACATTTAAAATTGGTTTATTCCACTTTGTTCACCTGGGTGATATCACCTGGGTGAACAAAGTGGACAACATTGGTGTCCTTAATTCACCTCGGAAAAATATCACCTGAGTGTTATCACCCAGGTGAATTGCGGACACCAAAGTTGTCCACTTTGTTCACCTCGGAAAAATATCACCTGGGTGAACAAAGGCGACTTTTCTTCCGCGATGTAGTGGACTTTATTCACCTATGTAAAAAGCAACGGACAACTTAATAATTAAATTGTACTAGGAGAACAGGATTATGAAAAAGGTGTTAGTGCCAGAATTCAATCTGGAATCTGAACAAAAGTACTAGGAGAACAGGATCATGAAGAAGTTCTTGTCCGATTTGCCCCGCATTGTCTGCAATGGAATAGTTTAACTTTTTTTTTTGTTATGGGACACACATAAAACAAGAACAACACAAACAAGAATTTTGCTGAGCACACGAAAAGGGTTATCAGCTCAGCATTTAAGTTTCAAGTACTAGGCGTGCATAAATTCAAGCTGGTATTTATTTTATTTTAACAGTTCTGTGTCTACACTCTACATATAATATTTTTCCCCAATGCGAAATAAACCACCAAAATCAATAACCTTCCTTTTAAAAATTTTAGTTTCAAAGACCACAACCTCGTAGAAGAAAAGATCACTGAAAAAAAGAACAATATTGTCTGCAAACAGTTTTTTTTTAGTAGAAGACAACAATATTACATAGGTGATAAAAGTCCACTACATCGCGGAAGAGAAGTCGCCTTTGTTCACCCAGGTGATATTTTTCCGAGGTGAACAAAGTGGACAACTTTGGTGTCCGCAATTCACCTGGGTGATAACACTCAGGTGATATTTTTCCGAGGTGAATTAAGGACACCAATGTTGTCCACTTTGTTCACCCAGGTGATATCACCCAGGTGAACAAAGTGGAATAAACCAATTTTAAATGTCATAACATTGAGATTCCTAAATACTGTATGTCCTAAATTCGTTTTTCATAAATATAACAATCAATAATAATTATAAAATACATAAAACCGATTGCTATAAAATTCATAAGTCCTAAAGTTTGTTTTGGTACTGATTACCACCCAACAAGGAATATCGACGGAGCCCCGCTTGGCGGGGCTCTTATTTCTGCGTGCAAGGTTTAAAGTAACCTAACCTGTCCGTGTCGAGGTGCCCACAAGTCCTGAGCTCGCTTCGCTCGCTCTTGGATCCCAAGATCTTCGGTTTCTAAACAATTTAATGAAATATCAGTTTTACTATAACTTATTGAACATTCAGAATAATACACATTAATTATTACAATGATTAGGACATTTTACTTTATTTCATACAAAATTAGGAGATTCAATTATGTATTATGATACTCGATATTATGCCAGAACAGCTTTAGAAGTGAAGAAAATAATTATGTAAAACAATATTTAGAACTTTTGATAATTATGGTTACTGAATTTTATAGCAAACATGTTATGGATAATGATTTCGGACAAACAATTTTAGGTGACGAAAACGGATACCATGTTTTTATCCAACTTTACAGATTCGAATAACCAGTTTTGTTTTGATAATGATTTCTATCTCTCTCATTATTCTCATATTTGAATTACCTTGTAAAGTAAATCATGTCGTGAATAATTTAAAATAATAGCTTTCATTAAACATTCTTTGTAACACACAAGGTTAAAATGTTAATCAAAATAATCTTGTTAAAACATTCGTAGCCTCGTAGCCGCGTAGCACCTCGTAGCAGTCTACGCCGCTACGAGGGGTCTACGACATAAGTTTGTGTACATTATTACAAGGTAAAATGGAATTTTCTGAATATTTGGTGCGTGTACTGAAATAAATAGGATTTTTTCGCTTGATGGATTGCTTTTTCTTACAATCTTGTTAAAATAGTGAGGAATATAATGCTTATTAGTCATTTACGTGACTAGTAGTAGGTGAGGATTTTCTTATCAGGTTTAGTTTAGCTTATTATTTTTTATATAAGTAAAGGCGCTTCTTTACGCTGATATAATTGCCGGCAATAGGCTATATTACTCAACTAAAATAAAATAAAAACTCATAGATTTTTAACTAATTGCCCGTATTATTTTCTTTTCTTACGTATACCAAACATGACAAAGATACAAAGCTTCTAAAAAAATATACATGTCGAATTGAGAACCTCCTTTTTTTTCGTCGGTCAAAAATGAAAAAAACATCACTCGGTAAGTATAATTTTACAAGCGTTAAAACGTCAGTCGCGGGACTAAAGAATTACCATGACTCCAGTACGTAAAGAGCTATTAAAGGACACCGTAGATTTTAGTCAGTACAAGTCTGACAGTCCCTCTTACCCTGCCCTGGGGCTTAGGCGCAAAACGTCTCTTTCGCAAAATGCCACCTGGTCGTAAAACGTCTCTTTCGCAGAATGTCTCTTTCGTAAAATGTCTCTTTCGCAGAATGTATCTTTCGCAGAATGTCTCTTTCGCAAAATGTCGCACCTGGGACTTAGGAATAAAATTTTGATTTTCAAAACAAAAATCATTTATTTAAATTATCTAAAAATGTTGTATTTAAATTTACTTAAGAATGTAAGCCAAATAAAAAAAATATATTTTGATACAGTTAAAAACCATAATTGCACTTATATTATTTAAATAAATGATTTTTGTTTTGAAAATCAAATTTTATTCCTAAGTCCCAGGTGCGACATTTTGCGAAAGAGACATTCTGCGAAAGATACATTCTGCGAAAGAGACATTTTACGAAAGAGACATTCTGCGAAAGAGACGTTTTACGACCAGGTGGCATTTTGCGAAAGAGACGTTTTGCGCCTAAGCCTGCCCTGGGTAGGAGGACTAATTTTATGCTTTAACACTCATATCAAAGAAATAGGCAGATAGAACGCTCAGAACACGCGAGTGTCTCCACCAAAGTTAATACAAAATCAAATAGAATTACATTCCATAATGTTTTCTTTGGTTTTGAGAACAACTTTAACGATGATTTAAGGCACGAGACGGCATATTTTGGCAAAAAACAACAACGACGCGCAGCTTGGTACGACGCGTAGCTTGGTACTGTCGCGACTTTGTATTCGATTTTGATTTTGTATTAACTTTGGTGGGTCCACTTCGCGTGTTCTGAGCGCTTTATCTGCCTATTTCTTTGATCTGAGCTTTAGCTGCTAAGAAAAATCGTTATGACGTCACATCATCATCTTAGTCAATATTCATGTTCAAAAACTTGTTCATTATTTTTCAATTCATTTGTGCGAGCGCATTAAAAGACACTGTAAACCAAAATGAAACTCACAAAAACTCCGAGAAAAAAAACCCTTTTAAAAGCTTTTTGAAACAAAACAAAACTTATGATCATAAGAGGAACTTTCCAGTTTACGTTGCAAATCTCATACTACCTTAATTAGTTGACTAACTGACGTTACAAGGTGAGCTAAACTAGGCTAATGAGTTGTGCAACTTTTAGATGCATCTGTTAGTTTTTTATGGGATTAGTCTTCTGTGAAATATGTCTCTAACTTTTATAATTAGGTGGTGTAATAGCTTAGAAGTTATACCTTTTTTTTAACGTGGTAAAATCATCAAATGAGTCCTCTTACCTAGGGCAGGGCGGGAGGGACTGTCAGGCTCATACTGACTAAAATCCACTGTGTCCTTTTAAAACACTTTTACATTCCGGGGTCACGGTAATTCATATAAAAGATCATGTTCATAATATTTCATAACAAATAGAAGAACTCATTCATAAAATTGGTTAGAATGTACTTGAATTAGTGAGTTCAGAAATTCGGCGATCCCCTCATTGCGCGACGAGAAATTCGGCGAATTTACGTTCAGAAATTTTCAGCAGATACATGCGCTACGCTATAAAGGGTAAACTTTAAAGTTTCAAAACTTAAAGATTCACCTGTACATTCAAACTATGAACAACTTATGTCTTCTAAGTACTTTCAACGCTACTCCTCTTAACATAAAGTTTAAAGTTGTCTAATTAGGCAAGTAACAGAGTTGCTTGCGTCATTAGTAAAGTTGAACTGGGGCAGGTATAGCCCGTTTACTTCACTCCTTCGTACACCAGCCGACGCAAGTCTCCGATACCTTACGACTTCGGTATCCAAGCCACTATCGCAATACAAATCCATAGAGGTTCGTACAGAGGCACGAGTCAATGCCGTATCAAATTCGTAAGATATCGCAGACTTACGATACCTAGTGTACAAAAGGGCTTAGAGTTATGAAAATTAATGGACAATATGTTTTCTGGGTTTCTTTTTTTTAAATGAATGAATATTAACAAAGACAAAACGCATAAAAACTCGAGATAATATGCATATTGCGCATTCTAAAAGTGCCCTATCTTCATCGATTTTGGTTTTTTTTTTTAACGTGGCAAAATCATCAAATGAGTCCTCCCACCCCGGGCAAGGCGGGAGAGACTGTCAGACTTGCACTGACTAAAATCCACGGTGTCCTTCAATAGCCCTTTATGTTCCTGAGTCACGGTGATGGAATAAGTTCCGCGACCCTGGCAGGATTTGCCCCCTCTGAGAGGGGGCCCAGTCATTATGATGACGCTCTTTGAGGCGCGCGTGGGACACAACGCGTCGTCGACCCGGATCGATTTTGGCTTACGTAATAAAAGAAAAAATACTGGGCAAATATTTCTTGTAATATAATCTAACTTATTTAATAAGAGGGAATAAAAACATTGTTTTGTAATATTTTATTTTATTTATTTTTGTAACTAATAACTTCAAATGGATTTTTTGTCGTGTTATATTATTGCGTTAAGCCATTTAACAATATAATAAGCTATTTAACAAATAATTACTGTGCCAAGTACGCCTAAAGTTTTAAAGTTTGACTTGAAAGTACATCTTAAAATCTTAAGTTAATTAGCCGCAAAATGTTAGACTAACTTAAATTATAAGTTCAAAAAGTGGTCATCAGTTATTTTGTTTGTGAAGTTAGCTGGTTCACCCAGGGGCAGTAAGTTCACCCTCCAAATAAGACGCCGCCGGGTTGAAATGACCACACCACCGCGTCGCACGGGCAAAACGAAATGTATACGCACAAAATTGTTTTAGCACCAAATTAGTCAATTTCACTGCAGAATGTTTGATTTTAAACGACATGCGGCGAAGGTTTTTTATTAACCTCAAAATCTATCCGACTCAATCGGGAGGAACAATTCAAATTCACTTGATTAATCACAATCAAGCAATCATTTGGCTGGATTAATATTATCCCAAAACCTTCGACAAGAATATTCACGTTATTAAGGGTGCTTGTACACGGTGCACGTAACCCGCGCAAGTGCCTAAACATGCTCAAGCTACATGCACCGTGTACACGCACCCCGCGGGTAGCTTGATCAAGTAGCTTGCACATGTTACTAGCGCGGGTAAACCACGGGGTGCTTGTACACGGCGCATGTAACTTGAGCATGTTGAGGCACTTGCGCGGGTTACATGCGCCGTGTACAAGCACCCTTAAAGACGTCACAGTAGGCCACCTGACCGCTTATGTATTACGGACGTGATTATCTGTAGATATAACACTTCACTTTCATAGTGTACTCCGAACATAATATTAGCCTCAAGTTACTTAATTAGTGGACTAACAATCTTTCCTTCTCAAACTAAACTAGACTAATGAGTTCGAAAGTTCTAGTGCATCCAGAAAGTGCTGAAACCTGATAGGTGAGCATCGTGTGAGTTTTAATAAGGAGAGTTTAATGGATTGGTGGCGATTGGGGACTGATATGAATAGTGGTTTGTTTTGATAAAAAAAAAAAGACGGAATGCACTCCGGGAGTGACGGCGGAAGTGAAAACTTGAATATTAACGTTATTCTGTCATTTATTTCCGTATTTTAAACAGTTTACTTACCTGGCACAGACCTCGCAGAGAGGAGGCCTGTGTCCCAGCAGTGCGAACATTATAGGCTGATGATGATGATTATGACTATACGAATTAAATAAACAAAAAAGCTAAATATTAATTTTCTCTAATAAGAAATCTCTCAAAAGTGAAAACTGAAAACCAAAACATTTAAAACAAAGTTTTATAGAAGTTTTGAAAATGATGGCTGGTTAGAAAATGTTTTCGAGCCAAGTTTCAAGTTTTCATACACCAGTGGACTTAGTCGAAAGATATTTATTTTTGTCAAAGTAAACCTGTTGATCTGGCTAAATGAAAATAAAGTTTTTTTACCCGACTACATCAGAAGGAGAATATTTTTTTTTTTTTAATCTATAAATCTAAAATATTTCTTTGGCACGCTGTGTAGAATAAACGATTTAATATATTTTAGCTTGTGAGGTGTCGTTAGATTCGTCGGAATTGTGAAAATGAGACTGGATACTATTTTATATTTTGATATCATACAAAATGGCGGACTTTGAACGCCATTTTGTGAGTGTCGATTTTTTTCTCTTTGGTACTATCGAGTAGGGTATCAAACTAAAGTGTTTTAAAGGGAGATTTCAATAATGTTATTGATGATTCACTCACTGTTGGTTTTGAGGCGATTATATTAATTTAGTTATGTGAGATTTTTTTAATTTGCTAGTTCCTGTTTTTTGATTACTTAGAAATTTTATCTTGATACACGCAGTCCAAAGAAATGGGTCTTCACAAACGAGCTGTCGGTTTTGGAACGAAGTTCCTTATCGCGTGTTGCGAAAGGAGTGGAGCGGAGTGGAGCGGAGCGGAGCGGAGCGGAGTGGAGTGGAGTGGAGTCGCGACGATTATTTTTGTTGAGTGTATACAGTAACTTCGTTCCATCCGGGTGTCCCTTGACACCTTTCAATTCTTTTTTGTGTGTTTTGTGGTACGGAACCCTAAAATAGCTTTACAAATAGGTGCCAGTATAAATATTTACTTACAATTATAGCATTTATTACATAACATTCCGTAAAAGTCTATGATGAATCTCCAATAGACCTAAGTCAACAATTATCTTTGATCTTTCAAAGTTTTATTTAAATACACAACTTCTGATGTTTATCGAAATATAAGGGTCAATAGCAAAATAATTTTGGGGCGGACCCAGGCTCCACTTAGTTTTTCCAACTGTTTAGAGCACGGAGACTACCTATCAATTTCGATTTTAGTCTCCGTGCTCCAACTGATGACGATATTGTGCATCATCATCTGCCTGCCTTTTCCCAACTATATTGGGGTCGGCTTCCAGTCGAACCAGATGCAGCTGAATATCAGTATTTTACATGGAGCGAGAGAGCAGTGGTGGCCCAGTGGTATCGGTCCCGACTTACGAGTTGTAGGACGTGGGTTCGAACCCTGCCAGGCGCATTACTTTGTGTAATTTATTTCATCACACCTGCTCGCAAAACGGTGAAGGAAAACATCTGCATCGTGAGGAAACCATGTAACATCCACCAATACGCACTGGGCCCGCGTGGTGGATAATGGCCCACTCCCTCTCACAGAAAGGAGGCCTGTGTCCCAGCAGAGGGAACAGTATAAGCTGATGATGATGATGATGAGTGACTATCGGACCTCCACAACTCAGTGACTGGAGAATACGATACACCATGGTAAGACTGGTTGTTTTAAAGTCTGACAACCAGTCTAACCATGAGGGTATCGTATTACCCAGTTAGGAGTTGGTGGGTTGTGGAGCTCTGACAGGCAGTCGCGCCATGTAAAATACTGATATTTGACTGAATCTGGTTCGACTGGAAGCCGACCCCAATATAGTTTGGAAAACGCTAGGCAGATGATGCTGACTAAAATTGTTTGTCTGTCAAAACCTAATACAAGTCGCCTTGCGATACTAACATCACAACAAGTTGCATCTGACGCGGCGGCCGCTGATCCAACTTCACTAATTAACAAACTTACTGAGACCAGTTTGTGGGCCTTTCACAATCGACCAGAACGGATAACACGCGCGGTTATTTTGTGATATAATAGGTTACGTTTGAGATGACGGACGAAGCAACAATAAAAAAAAACTTGAGAGGTGTCAAGGGACACTCGGATAGAACGAAGTTACTGTATACGCTCAACAAAAATAATCGTCGCGACTCCACTTCACTCCACTCCACTCCGCTCCGCTCCCCTCTTTGAGCTCTAGCACCCTTTCGCAACGCCCGATAAGGAACTTCGTTCCAAAAAGTGTCGTGACAACTTTTCGTAAGAATTTTTTCCGTCTAGCCCACTTCCACAACGCGCGTAAGGAACTTCGTTCCAAAAACTGGCTAAGTGCATAACACACACAATGAAGGGTTCCCTCAACTTAGCATTGCATGGCATGCGGACGTTGAGTAATTAGTGACTCGCCGTCGGATGAAAGACCAGGCCCGGGTCGCCAGTGCCTCAAAGAGCTATCAGCAATCTGACGGGGCCTTAGAGGGTCAAACCCTGCCGGGGTCACGGGACTGTCTCATTAGGTAATCGTGACCTTGGAACGTAAAGGGGTATAGAAGGATCACCGTGGATTTTAGTCAGTAGAAGTCTGACAGTCCTTCCCGCCCCGCCCTGGGAGAGAGGACTCATTTGATGATTTTACCACAGTAAAAAAGAATTATTTAAGTATACCATTAGTTTTCATTTTTTGCATAATTTCATGAATACAGAGCAACGGATACATCAAAATATGCGACGTGATATGAAAAGGTAATGAAATAACTTACTTTTACATTATAGTAGTTTATGCAACTGGTACATAATGAGTGGTATAATACCTAGTTATGTACAGTTTTATACACTACTTTATCTACTCTCATTGAACACGAACATAACAAATAAAAGATAAAAATTAATAAACACTAATAATCATCCACCATGTCATCCACCGAAACACAAACGTCAAAATCCCAACATTCCCTTAGAAAGCGCGCGCAGCCACAGATAAAAAAGTAAATAGATGTATCTATGATCAGTAATCTGTATCATAATGAAAAAAAATTAAATTATAACATTGTTTTGTTAGAGAAACAGTGTTATAATTTAATTTTTTAATTTCATTACGATACTCTATGGTATAAAGTATGTCATTATAAACTCGTTTTGAGTTTTGTATTTCGAAGTTTACGACATGAGAGTAGATAAAATATATTATTAAGGCTACATAAAAACTTCAGGATACATTTACCAGGAGTTCAAAACTATCCACATTTCATATTTGCATAATTATTTTGTAAAACCCAGAAAATAAATCAAAAATAATCCTAGAACTCGCAACTCGTAAAACCCAACCAACTATTAGTCACAGATGGTCCGCGGATATCACACGGAGTTCTCACTAATTAGGAAAGTTTAGTTTGATCCAAATATATTATTATGGATGTGCTCCAAAACTTGTTATCGTGCAAACGAATGGTATTAAAAACATACCACGTACACATACTATAGCGGGATACTTAAAAAAACAACGTTCCCCTATTTAAATACGTATAATTTTTAAATATTTTCAAAATGTAAAAAATATAAAAAACAACAGTTGGGATGCGATTGTGCCAGGTTATCGATAGTATCTAATATTGAATTATAAAACAAATTGGTTGCACACAATTAAAACTCAGTTATTATGCGATTATGTCAGATTAACCAACGAAAGTATGAATTAATTGTTACTTAATTTACTAAGGGAAAACCAAAATCTTGAAATTTAGAGGTAAAATAATCAAGCGAACCTTGCGGTAATTAACTAATTGGCCAATGCTAATTAACGCGCCTCGGTAAGAATAGAAAGATTGTGTAAGATAGTGGTTTTAAATGCCTAAATCCTCACACATACCCTGAGTAGGGGTTGTATTGCTAAGCCTTACATAAAAATAACAATTTAAACATTAAAAGAAATAAATAAAACAGTAAAATCAATGCTCAGCTGGATCCTGTCAGGATGACGAGACGCGCTGCCGGCCTGCTGCGGAGCACCGCGCTGATAACCTCGGTCAACACAGAAACAGGTCTTCGAAAATCTGGCACTGGATCACATTTGCCGGCTTAAGAGCCTGGCAAATTCAGGAACCGGAAAAGGCTGTACGCGACCACACCGGGTCGTGGTGGAGCGTTGCTCCAGACTGCTAGCTTATAAACTTGTGGGTGATGCCGTACTCAGCGCTTCCGAACCACCAGGAAATTTTCAGATTACGCCATTCCGGCGAATAGAACAGCAATATATTTATTTAGCAGCAAATTTCACTGATTTAAAGCCCAGATTTACAACGAAAATAAAAAATTCAGCGATTAAACGTATCGGGCAACAATCCACATCCAACTGACACAAAGAAAAAAATCTTCACTTTTTTTCGAGAGCAGAAACAAATTCAAATTTAAAAAGATTCAGAACTTAAAAAAAAATTGAGTCAAGGCTTCCAAAAACAGGTTGCATAACAATTTCTATTAAAAAAGGTGCTACTCAAAAATGTAGCGTTTTTTTTAAAAAACGCTGCAATACGTAAAGGACCACGATTATAGTGAATCGGTGAGTGTGAATTTTGTGACGTCATGTCATCATCATCATCATCAGCCTATAATGTTCCCACTGCTGGGATACAGGCCTCCTCTCTGTGAGAGGCAGTGGGCCATAATCCACCACGCGGACCCAGTGCGGGTTGGTAGATGTCACATGTCTTTGAATTTTTGGTTCTAAGACATGCCGGTTTCCTCACGATGTTTTCCTTCACCGTTTTGAGAGCAGTGGTGATGAAAATTCCAGAAATTCATAAAGGCAAAGTTCGAATATCACGCGGACGAAGTCGCGGGCGTAGTGCTAGTAGTTTATATATCATTGATTTACTCTGATCAAATAAGCAATCATCTTTGCTGAAATCGTTCAAACTCATCATCATTATCATCATCCATACGCCTGTTTTCATCAGCCACAAGCCCCTACAACACTCGACCAACACTCACAGGCGGTCCACGACTATCACATGGAGTTCCCTAATTACCTAAGTAAGTTTTGATCCATATATCGGATGTAGTCCAACCTGTAACATGCAAACGAATGCCGTTTAGTTCACGTATTAGTTTAGCTTGTAGGATTTATTACAACGTTTGGGATTTGTGATACGTTTCGCGTGTAAGTCTTGTTTATTTTTGCTTCTAATATACGGATAGGGTGGGAAAACGTCGAGCGCGAAAGAAGGGGTTGAATCTGGACAAAGAAAAGATATCAATGTACTGAGTTCCACGTTCAACCCTCAGGGGTTGAATGTGGAAACGTTTAGGGGTTGAACGCGGATTAAACCGAATCAAGCACGCCCTCAGTACCACGCCAAGTATGCCATTATTTGTTTATTTTTCAATCATCAAATGAATCGTCCCATCCAGGGCTGGACGGTAGGGACTGTCAGACTTGTAATGACTGAAAATCAACAGTGTCGGGCTACTAAGGCGCCAACTCCAGGAGCGAGAGAATCACAGCGATAATATCGTCGTGCCACGTATTTCCACATATTTTCTATTAACGCATCTCCACACAGCGATATTATCGGCGATGCGAAGAGTGGCAATAGTAGACGAATATCGTCGGCGTATCGCTTTGCTCTCGCAGCGACCGCGCGGCAAGCCCGCAACCAGTAGCGTAACAAAATACTGAGATTCCATTGCCAGTCGTCGCGCACGCGGCGGTTCCATTGTGAGACGCTGGCGAAATAATCGCTCGTCGTAGAGAATCTCCGACGATAGAAGGACAAACTCGCCGCAATTCTCTCACGCGTGGAGATGGCGCCATAGGCATGAAGGCTATCCTGCCGGGGTTGCGGGACATATATATACCGTGACTCCCGCACACAAAGCGCTACCAAAGGACATCGTGGATTTTAGTCAGTACAAGTATCGTAAGTCAGTATCGTATCTGACCGTGATATCACTTTGGGCCCTATCAGAAAACCAGCGCTGTGACATTTTAATAAATGTCGCAGCACATGCTGAGATAGGAGCCTTTTGGGCTTGCACAGGACAATTCATGTTATTTTTGTACTGTTCCATTTGGTATGTTTTATTTTTAATGTAAAATTTAGTTTTTGCTTTTTTTTATTTCTGTTTCTTTTTTCTACGTCTGTGTTGTATCTATGTTTAATTACTGTTGTTCTGTCCTGTGTACGTGTCAATAAATCTTTTCTTTCTTTCTTTCTTTCTTTACAAGTCTGACAGTCCTTCCCGCCCTGCCTGGTGTGGAAGGACTCTTTTGATAATTTTGCCCCGAAAAAAAAAAGGCAAGAAGGCTATGAATGTAGCCTTAGCTACCAAATACAAGTATTATTAGATCATATCAGTGTCTAGATAACGAACATATTTAGGGTTCCTGGCAACATCTAATTAGTCTGCAAGGTCTTGATAGTTCCACATAATATCTGCCATATTTTGAACTACAAGACGAAATATCAAGTCATATAAACCAGTATAATCTGACCCCTATTTCTATTAAAAGTAAATGCCTCGCAAGGTCAAACAAAACTGGGAGTTATGGTCTAGTACATAATCAAGAAGTTTCAGATATCAGTTCAAGTCTAATTAGCAAAGTTTCATTGCGCGGCAGGAATGTTATAGTACATTTAGGTGCCCATCATTATAATGACCCTTCTTATACGGCAAAACAATGTTGAAGTGGGTCAAGTAATACTGGCTACCAATTGTGCTTATGAAATAGATATTTAGGCTAATAACCTTAATTACTTACGCATGTCATTTTAGCTGTTTTAATATTAAATCTCTGTAAACTGATCGGCATACTGACAGCATCAATTAGTTTTTTGACGTGATAACGTCTTTACTTTGATGGCCGGCTGCACGCACGAAAGCAGATGACGTCATGTGGCGTTACCTCGCTCTGTGGCGTTACATAGCAACGGCGTGTCAATTGTTTGTTTATAGCAACGTAAAGAGCAGAATTTTCTTATAACGTTGTCACGTTCAACTATCGTCAGTAAACCGACTTTACAGACAACCGATTTTTTTACTAACGATAGGTTAGCGTTTACCAGTATCTCGCCTGATGGTAAGTGAAGATGTGGTCGACGGTGAAGCACGCTTGCCTAGAAGTAACCTGTTCACACTTGTCTTGAAGTCCCCAATGTTATAGCTGTCACTCCTTTCCGTCCCACCCTGGGTAGGAGGACTCGTTTTGATAATTTTACTACGTTAAAAAAAGTGATTGACATGACATTATATAACTTGTAAAATAATTAGCATTCAGAAGGAGTTAGGTTTCGACGCTTAATAAATTAAATGTCAAAATAGAGCAAGTTACATCCTCTTTAAGTTTGTACAGACCGAAAATGTAAAGATAAAGAATATTTTCATTTTATAAAACACGAGTGGTAAAATGTACACATTGTATTCTTCAACTTCAAGAAGTTCGATCATTGAACTCAATTATAATACAAACAGTTCAACAGAAGTACCCTTAAACCTTCCCGTAGCGATCTAAATTGTGAAGTGCTCTTAAGAAATGCATCTGGTATTGTTTTCTACAATAAATTAAAGTTAGTATAAGTATATTATTCATTTATGAATTAAATTAATTAATGGAGCACCACTTCTTCCTTCATTTCATTTTTATACTTACGAATTATAATTGTGTATTGTCTTACGTTTTATTATTATTACACGAAAGAGTGTGGGGATGTATTTATGGATGAATGAAGGTTTGTTACTCTTTTGACCAAAAACATCTGATACACAAGTAGTAGTTTATTCATCATCATCACCATCAGCCTATAATGTTCCCACTGCTGGGATAATCCACCACGCGGGCCCAGTGCGAGTTGGTAGATGTCAAATGTCTTCAAATTTTTGGTTCTAGGATATGCCGGTTTCCTCACGATGTTTTCCTTCACTCGTTCTTCGACTTCCTTCAGTAGTTTATTTCATGATATTATTTTTTCGTTGAACATTCAAAACCACTGTCGAAAAAACTTAATTCAACAGTGGCAACCAAAGAAAAGCGCCAAGACAATGAACCTCGACGTGTCCCGGAGAATGAATTTACCTGTCTTGGATCCTGCAACGAAATTAATCAGAAAAGAATAGTGGAGGAGTAGGAAAATACCGAAGTAGTTTCTCTTTTTATTTCGGTATTACGTTTCCAAGGTGTGGTAAAGGGAGATTATGATGTGTCACTACGTCTTGTCCACTTTAGTTGTGAACTAGTTGCATCATTTCGCATAACTGCATACATATAGGTAACGTTTTGAGAGACTAAAAAATCTATCACTGAGTTGCCTGTTTCCCTTTACCCTAAAATGTCCGAGGTAAACGTAGGCAAAGCCGCCGGCAACGCATAGTTTATCCAGAAATTCAATTCTACTTTACAGTTCGCTGAACCAATATCCTAAAAACAATTTTCTCCCAAAAAAACTCACTAGCTTCTATCAAATTCAACCACACATTTTGTGGTTACAAAAAAAATACAGTGACAAAAAAATCCTCACGATGAAAAAAAAACGAAAAAAAAATACTCGCTGTTTCCGTTCATATTCAGATTAATAACGGATGCTGTGTCATATGCAGGATCCTGTGGGAATTGTATTCGTTTTAATTTTCCTGAGTAGTGTATGTTATATGTTTCGAAATCATTGGGTTTCTATGTCATATAGTCAGCTCTTTCTAGCGGTTTCATTCGCGTTAGCAAAAAGTTCACCAACGATTTCTATTTTGTTTTTCTGTTGGTACAAACCCATCACACTATTCCCAAACCACTGCAAGTCCTGAAAACCAGAATCAATGACAACCACCAGAAAAGCGCCGAGACAATAAAGCTCGACGTATCCCGGAGAATGAATTTACCTGTCTTGGATCCTGCAATGAAATTAATCAGAAAAGAATAGTGGAGGAGTAGGAAAAAATATGTTTCCACTTGATGATTTGGATTGTATTCTCTTCAGGGTAGAGGGTACGTGTCTGTCTGTTTGCCTGTCTGTCAGTCCGTCCGTTTGTCACCGGACTGTATCTCATATTACACCATGATACTAAACCATTTCACAAAAAAAGACGAAAGATTCCGTACCATAAAACTATAAAACGGCAGAGGGCTTGAAGGTACCATTTTTTGGTTAGCCTGCCAGGATCGCAGGTTATCAGATAACCGTGGCCCCAGAACGTGCAGGGCTATTAAAGGACACCGTGGATTTTATTCAGTACAAATCTGACAGTCTCTCCCACCCTGCCCTGGGTAGGAGCACTCATTTGATTATTTTACAAATGATTTTTGATTTGATATTTAAAAAACAGTATTCTAATTCTGAGAGCAGTCGTGGCCCAGTGACCAGGTCCCGACTTACGAGTTGTAGGTCTTGGGTTCGAACCCCGCCAGGCGCATTTGTGTAATTTATTGCATTCTTATTTTACTGATCTCAAAACGGTGAAGGAAAACATCGTGAGGAAACCGTCATATACCATAATAGCGGGATTTAAAAAAATGCATGCTAATTCTACAGACAATATCGGTAACTTGCGGGAGAAAACCTAAAATCAAACCATCGACCACAGTTCAAGCAAATTTCCCGCATCTTTCCTAGATTAACCTACAAACAAGCCTCGCACCGAGGCGCCATCTATCGCTAATCGCTAGCCGTTGACAACGTTATTGATGAGCGAGCAATTAATCATGATCACTTGTCCAAACGGGTTCGGTTTCACTTAGCCGGTGTTTGCTTTTTGCTATTTATTTTGGGAGATGAAGACTTTTTGAGTATAGGAGAGTCGATTTTTGGTTGGCACAGAATGGTGTTAAAAATTGGGCAGTAATGGCCTAGTAGAGATGTTGTGTTACTTGTGTTGTAAATCGTTTGCTTAAACTTAGGTTTTATTTGTTTGTCAATCCTACTAATATTATAAATGCGAAAGTTTGTTAGCATGTATGTACGTGTATGTAGGTATGTTTGTTACTCTTTCACGCAAAATACACTGAACGGATTTGGCTAAAATTTGGTACAGTGATAGTTTATAACCTGGATTAACACATAAGATAGTTTTTATCCCGATTGTAGTAGTGATTCCGTGGGATAGTTTTCGGGTTGTAGCGGGTGAAGCCGCTAGCAACAGCTAGTTTGTCATACTTCCTTTCTCCTTTTTCTAAGCTATTTCCTTGTTTTACTGTGCTCGAAAGGATCCTTGATCATTTCTTTGCTTTGGCTATGTACGAGTATATAAATATATGCCAGTAGGTTTACCCAAATCTGTCTTTTGCCTTTACTTTCATTAGCCTTTATCGTTCCACGGTCACGGTTAATTAATTTGAAAGTCCTGCGACATTATTATAAGACAACAATTAGAAGACAAACAATAACAGATGAAGCAATAAAAATAATCGTATACACAAAAATATGACCACATATCTCATGTTAATACTACGCGCTCATCAAACTTGCTAGCTGTATAAGACAAAAATTCATAGCCGCTATGAAAGTCTTATAGTATGACGTCGTAAAATCAACCCAAGTTGACCCGCCTTATATCTTTTAGTTTTATATTATGCTTTATGATATCTCATAGTTTTATATTTTGGTGGGTGGTTTAAAGGATACGCGGCTTTGGAATTGTTAGTGCGTTTTTTGTAACTAAGACTGTTCCGTAACAGAAGTCTTTTTAATTATAAATATTTAAAAAAAAAGTTGCCCCATACTAAGAAATTTTCCTGTGTCGTGAGTGCGTTTACAAACATAGAAACTCACGTACACAAACACCAAAACCCGGCAACTACTTGCAGATCGTACAAATATTTGTTTCGTGCGGGGATCGAACCTGTGACACGCTGCGCACCAGTCAATCAATCAGCCACTGAGCATACCGTGTCGTAAAACTGTGGAATTTTAGATAATATTCCTTTTATTAATATTTAAATAATAATAATAGGTACCTGCATTTTAAAATTACTAAAAATAGGTACAAGATATAGTAATCCACCGAATTATTATTGGAAACAGCTCAAGCAACACGGTCAGAGCTCCTGAGAAAGGAAAAATGCGCATCGTTTCAAGAAGAACTGCTTAGCCAGCTATGGAATTCTATGTATGACTTTACGACGGCCTCGTCGACGAGCTGAGAAAAAAACGCACTGATCGTTACGGTACTGATCGGCACGTGCCGGCACTGTTGTGTGCCGATAGGTCTTTAGTCTCTGTCACCTCCGACTTATACTAGAGCCAAGAGCCATCTGAAATTGAAATAAAATACTTTTAGTCTGTTGACTTTACAAACATTAATTACAATTTTTGCTTTTACGCAGTTTAAAAATAGGCAAACATTTTCGCCTTTTCAAATCGGGCTCCCACCTCAGTTTACAATGTTGAATTTCGCAAAAACTGACTACAATAAAACTGCACGAATGAAAAGTTTTAACTCAGAGCTGTACACATAATACTGAAACTGAATATTGCATCGAGGAAGCTGTATTGTGCCATAAATAAAATACAAAAATAATTCGATGTTTTACGACACAACACAACCTACCTCAATCTGACTTTCTTTCATAGATTTTTAACCTTTTTTTTTACCAGTTATAATCAACAAATGAGTCTTCCCACCCCCAGCAGGGCGGGAGGAACTGTCAGTCTCGTACTGACTAAAATCCACGGTGTCCTTCAATAGCCTTTTATGTTCGGGGTCACGGTAATGAGATAAGTCCTGCGAACCCTGCAGGCATTGGCCCTCTAGAGGAAGGTCCCGTCATTTTGCTGCCGCTCTTTGAGGCGCGCGTGGAACACAACGCGTCGTCGACCCGGGCGTGGTTCATGGTCGGACAGCGAGTTGCCATTTACTCGCGGGTCTTCGCATGCCCGCGCCTACGGTGGCCGGAGATCGTCTTGCGTCGTCCTTCGCCGTGGGCGTCCACCACCATGGGTAGGGCGGAGGGAGGACATTGTCCTCTCCCTCACGCGGCCCGCGTCCTCCTTAGATTTTTAACCTTACCACAATAGGGGAAGGTAAATGTATCTTTTGTGATTTAGACCAACCCTCATCTACTTTTTAAATAAGTGCTCTAAATGATATATGAGCAAAAACAAACAAGATAGTAGATAAACATTTTGTTTATTTACGTTCCTATGTTTATTTTGTGGCGTGTTTTTGGTAACGTTCATAATACATTAGCTATTGATAACGCTCCTGTAAATATATTTAGAACCGAAAAGCGAATTTGAATAAAAATATTACAGTATCGTAACCTGGTATTTTAAATCGAGTACTCTAAGAATACCTGGATAAACTTATTTCAAAGATTTTTTTGTCCAGATGAAACATGTGATGTTTTGAAGTAGAAGACTTAAAACGATGTGTGGTAAGAAATAAATACTATGATTAATTATACCGACATAAAAATCTTGTGATTTTTGACTGACATTGTAGCATAGCATCAAACTAACAAACCAACATTGAAAACTCTATTCTTTGTCACATTCTACACACTTTTCCATAAAATAACGAACAAACCGAACGAACAAAAGAATAACAATAAAACTTTGAAATAAGACCGGTCCAAAACATGAACCTTGCGACACCCCTCATAAAATTCCCAAAAACTATTCATATTTTTGTTCTGACAAAAGTTATCCAACTTTGTAATAGATATTCAGATGGAACCCTAAAAACTTAGACAGAACCCCCACCACTAAAATAAGATAGCACACGATCCATCATACGTTGGTCTATCAAACGCGTTATGTGAAACAGCAAATGTTGAGGCTGAGATGAATTTGACGGGTCATGGTAACTGGTCACATCTGCTCTTGAAACTTATATCTAGACGTAATGTTTTATTTGACGCAACAGCGGGTAGAGACATAAAGTAAGGAATTGGGTTGCTTGGTACGAGCGTAAAAGTACCAAAGTTAGGACCATGCATGACGTAATCTTTGTGAAAAATTGTTCAGTAAAAAGATTTGTTCCGCGAAATGGGATAGCTAATAGTAGATAGTACCCAGTTTACTTAAAGAAAAGTAATTTTTTAGTTTCTGAAACTATATATTACTTCTGTCAATTTCATTATAATTAGAAAATTAATTAAGGACCTTGTCATGGCGTGTCAATAAATTCTCTAATTCAATATTGCCTGTCACTCAATGTGTTCCTGTAATGACGTGTTTGATTAACTAATTCGATAATTATATTTGTTAAAGTAATTGTGTCTATTTATAAAATTTTTAACAGTTTAACAAATTAACAAACCATTTTCGTGTTCAAATATTTAGTCACAAAATATTCATGTAGGATTAATTTTAACCAAAAAGTAATTTCGCTATATTTTTAATTAATTCAGCCAATAAAAGTTGGACACAGACATGAAAATATCAAACGATATCGAAATACATATTCGGACAAACACGTATGGATGTATTACTTTTAATTAAATAACTAAAATGTTTGCTCTATTACATAAAAAGTCGAGCAAATAACGAAAAATAAACTTGTAGAAACATCTAATGACAGCCCTATTCATACTTCTGTCCATAAACTTTCCAAGATTACATGTTTTTCCCTTCATAAAATTACCAGAACTGGCTGAAATATATTTCCCTTTGTTTCAAAAAAACTTCAGTTTCCTCTTTCATAAGCCAGAGAAATATTCCTAGATTTTTTCGCCGTCAGAGTAAAAAGTCCTGTTACCATTAACTCAAGTTACATCAAGTGTTGAACTTACCGTGATGTCTTGCGAAAGAGACCCTTAAGTGCGCGTTAAGTATTACTTGAGCAGCTTAAGACGTACTCAAAGTTTTAAAGAACAAGATTTTTTACTGTCACATTTGTTTACTTTGATATCCAACGTTATATCGGAAAAGTTAAGCTTTACAGATTTTCATGGGAATGTTTCAAAGGTTTTACGTTTCGGGTTTACAGACAATGGAATTTGCAAGGTATCTTTGAATTTTTAAGAGTCATTTTTGGGTCTTAAATACTTGCTGATGGATCATTGTACAATGGAGTCTTATAATCTTTATAGCCTCATCAAGCAGGTTTTGAAGTGGGATTAGCAGAATCATTGCGGATAAGGAAGTTTGAACATTTTCGGTTTAAGCTTAGGTGAGTGATTACGTCAGCTATGGATAAATGTATTAAAGTGGAGTTTCGAGAATTTTCTAATGAATCCTTTCGTGATAGTTTAGTTGACGAGTTTTGTAGTCACTGTGTGTTACTTTGTTATAGTTATTGTGTTTGAATATTTATTCGTCAATTTCTACCTTTTTGTGCAGGAGATGATGATAATTACAATCTGCCTGCTTAATTTACATAAACACATGTTTTTCTTCTGTAGTTCTGCCATTTCAACCATCATACTATTTTTTAGTCCGCTTGTTTCATACGAATAGCAATCATTTTATAAAGAATTACTTGTAAAATCTTTTATCCATTCTATGCACGATACAAACAATCCAACACAACTCAAATTCAAGTAAAACTTAGGAAATATTCGTCTTGCACAGTATTTGTACTTGGAGAACCGACAAGAAATTCGAAACTTATTTTCAATGCAAGAACAATATGAAATGTTTATGTTAGCTTCGCTGAAATCTATCCATTTGCGATGAAGGGAAAACTTTGAAGGAGTTTTTATTTTTTTTACTCTTATCAGGCAGTTATGAATTTATTCACACGAGCAATTATTATTCTTATTTTAAGCTTATCAGAATAAAATTCAAAAGTTATGTTTTTGCGTTTCCATGAACCTTATATTTTGGAAACCATGCTATTTCGATCACTTTAAAGAAAGCCTGGGCAGACGATGATGAGTTGTTCTTACTTCTTGGTAGCTACGCTTACTATGCGGTTTATTGTTTTTTTAACCGACTTCCAAAAGGAGGAGGTTCTCAATTCGGATGTTTGTATTTTTTTTTATTAAGTCTAATTTGTGTCCCACTGCTAGGCAAAGACCTCACTTTTTTTTCCTTCCAAACCTCTCTATTTTGGGCAATTTCTGGACATGTTAGGCCCTCAAACATATTCATATTGTCACAACATCTCCGCCGCTATAATTTTTGTTTAATTTATGTTTGATGAGTGATGGGTATGAATGTTGATGGATGTAGATGAAGAGGAAGACTAAATAAAAGAATGAATGAATTGTGTGTGGAATTAAATGAAAGAAAAAGAAGTAAATGATGCTGTGACGCCTGATATTGATATAATAGACAGAATGGAAAAATAAAACGCGTTGTGCCGACCACAAGTAAAACGAGATAAGGGCAGAAAGATGACGATTTACCTTTTGATGAATTAAAAAGAGAGTGAAAATTAATTACACTAGCGAGCAAAAGTATAGAATGACTTACTTGGAATTGATCCGGGATGCTTATAATTACTATTTCAGTCACGAGCCAGACTCTAGAGGTGCGTACAGACCATGTAACAATGTTATATAACATTGTTATATAACACGTCCACACCATGTAACATTGTTATATAACATTGCAACATAAAACAATACCGTACACATTATTAGTGTAACAATGTTGTATAACAATTGTCGTTTGAAATTGAAAACTATGCAATAAGCGGACTAAGTTATATTACATTTTGTTATATAACATTCTGTGTCCATATCTTCTAAAACATGTTATATGGCAATATTAAACAACATTTTGTTATGTTAAATAGTCTATACGCACCTTGATAGATGAGCTTTTGTTTGTGCATATTTCTCAACAATACCTAATCTATCTCAGTAAAAACTTGACTCAAATAAAACCGGGATAGCTCTTTTTAATGATGGCTAGGATTGAAAGAATTTCGTAACAATTTAAAGTTACCAGTTAAACCTTAGAAATGGTACCATTTTTTTTTCTTAATATAAATAAATTATAATATACATAACATAAATAAATTTTCTTAATAAATTTTAATGTATATTAAGTACTTAAAATCGCGCGGATTGATTTCATAATTATATTATTTACTCGCGAGTGTAGTTTATGTAATATAATGAATGTATTGTCACTAGAAGCCACATATAATACCTCACACATAAATATAATTATTTTAACACCAATTCATCAATATTACATCACAATGACCAATTCAACACAAAACATCAATATACGAAAACAGATACGTTCCAAATTCATTGTTTCGCGTCCAACTACCTGAATATTAACATGCTACCAACCATTTTCCATTTAACGACAGAATACAATACAGGTATGTATTGTATTGTAAGTGTTGCCAGGTTTCCCGATTAAAGCAAAATGTCCCGATTTTCAATGGTCTGGGTGACACGTCCCGATTTGCTGTAGTTTGGGACTCTGACAGCCTTACTACAAAAACTTAAACACTTGTTGAACACTTGTCTAAAAAAAGTGTGACTGCAAAACGGACCTTCTTTCAACGTCATAATCTGAATTTTTTTAGATAATTAGTGTTCAACAGACGTTTAAAGTTTTTGTGGTACCACGGTAAATGTCCCGATTTTTATATTTTTTTCCGTGGTAGAAGCTATAACAGCTGTTAACAAATTCCCAATGTCACTTTACCTGACCCGGGAGTTAAACCTGAGGCCTCAGACTCAGCAGTCACCCCTACGATCTACTAGACCAATGACTATTAGACTGAATCGGCTTTATTACAAAACGTGATTTAACTTAGACCAAGCTTTAAACCAAAAATGGTTTTTTGAATTTCGAACTTTATTTCTACTTTCGTAAAGTTATTAATACAAAAACCGAGTTTAGATCCTGATCTAAACTGTCAATGTGCATTTTAGAATTTTATAGCAGTTGGAATAAAGTTCGAAATTCAAAAATAGATTTTTGATTTAAAGCTTGGTCTAAGTTAAACCACGTTTTGTAATAAAGCACAATAAGTAGACTTGACAATTATTTTAACACATAGATTATTTAAACATGTATTATCGCTGTAATGGACATTCATGCAAACATTCAAAGTCCATTATCACGATAATTAAACTATTTCCTGTTAGTGTGACCCCCGCATGTTTAATGTCACTAACACACTCCTAGCTCTCTAACCTATTATGGAATGTCACTCAAGACTTGAGCATTACTTGAAATTAGTTTCAACTAATCAAATGGCTTGAAGCATAACATTATTAATTATCATCCTGTAATACGGACTTCTACGCTCTGTGAAACATAATGGAACAACTTTTTTTTTGTCGTGGTAAAATCATCAAATGAGTCCTGAACACAGGGCAAGGAGGGAGGGACTGTCAGACTTGTACTGACTAAAATCCACAATGTCCTTCAATAGCCCTTTGCATTCCGAGATCACGGTGAATCGTAAGACTCGCGACCGCGGCAGCATTCCCGCGACCCCGGCAGGTTGTGTATATGACTTTAAATATTTATAATCGAACTCAATAATTCTGGAACTTTTCTTTGTGAAGTGAAGTCAGTATGGGTCTGAGAGTTCGCTCCGTTCCACCCGTACGATACGGAACTATAAAAAATAAACCCACTCATATAAAAACAATAGCTTACATAACTAATGATCAAACACTTGCTCTAAACGTAAGGCTTTGTAAACTCTGACTCAACAATTTATTGATTTCAAACCAACTTAAAAGTTAGTACTGTAAGGTACCTAAAATTTTGGGTAATGTCAAAATATTCGGTCCCTCTCTAACTCAAGGTTAAACTACACACGTGTATTTAACTTCGTTTAAAGTGATAATGTAAAAGGGATCGTTCGATGTGATGTTAGTGCTTATTCCCACAGTACCCTTATCAAGTGTTTTCACTATTTTACTTTACAGCGTCTTTCCAGTATTTACAGCGTTTCATGTATGGAAAAATGGAACATCGGCTCTGGTGTACGAAGAAACCTCGGAATAAGAAGGGTTAGACAGACACTTGCATCAAACATGCCTGTGCTTGCAATGCAGTAAGCCTGTTTGTAAAATTTGATTGTTTCGAATATTTTGTGCATTGCGATTTCCAAGAAATCACTTAATTTTTTTTTTATTTCTATTACTAGCTGACCCGTGCCCACTTCGTTGGGCATTAATATTTTAACTTGTGATGAAATTATGAGTGTGGTTTGGTTAATACTTAGGTAGTGCTTTTTTTTATGTGGTAAAGTCATCAAATGAGTCCTCCCGCCCTGGGGCGGAAGGGATTGTCAGACTCTTACTGACTAAAATTCCACCCGTGTTCCTTCCTATGCCCTTTACGTTCCGGGGCCACGGTATCCTGGGTTAAGAAAAAACCCGCGACCCCAGCAGGCATTTGGCGCGAAACACGACGCGCCACCGACCCGGGCTTGGTCCTTGGTCGGACGGCGAGCTACCCATTACTCACCGACCGCTAGCCCGCTCCGCCGCTGTGCCCTCTGCTAATCAAAGGGACACGCGTTGGAGCGTCCACACGACAGGCTATTCGCATACGGGCAAAGAGACCACTTAGGCACATAGTGCCATAGGCACATAGTGCCTAAGGAAGAGTTTTTGCCCGCATCCCAGGGTGCACCGCCACCGGCCCGAAAAACTGGTCTTCCCCCCGAACGTATCCGAGAAGGAACTCCAGTCCACAGGCGCACGTGGAGGTTTCCTGACATAGCACCCCAGTACTTAGTGCTATGTTTTTTTTTTTCCTGTCTGCCAAAAGGCCACAACGCCATCTGTAGGCAAATAGACCAAACGTGCGTACAAAGCGTGTTCTAACGCGGTTCGTGAATGGACGGCGGCATTTTGCGATTTAGTAATTTTATGTTATCTTCGAAACTATTTTACCAATTGACATACTTTTTTGTGACAATCATATCTCTATGATGTTATTGTGATCATAATAATATTTTCTTCGATAAGGTTTAGTGTTTTGTTGTGTAAAAAATCGTCCAAAGGCAAGTACATCGAAAAAAACTTTTTTTTAACTCATAAAAGCTGCTATATCTGCTAAAATATAAAAGATAAAAATATGGTGTCGCAGACTTTATTGTAGAACTATTCAAAGCGGACATTTTTGCCATACATTGTTTTCAATTATATACAACTGTTGTGGCAGCGCATGCTAATAACTGTGTTGGAAGAGCAATTTTTTTCCGCCCGGCTTGATAAAAATTGAGATATTTCGGCTAATATGCATGATATCTTTATAATTTATAGCCTATAGCACTCACGGATAATGTAGCTTTCTACCAATGCAACAATTTTTAAAATCGGTTCATTACTTCCGGAGATTACCCCCTACATACAAACTTACAAACTTACAAACAATGTTACCTCTTTATAATATTAGTATAGATTTGTTTAGTTTAAAAAATATGAATGAAAAAAAAAAAAATTTTTTTTTTTTCGTTGATATTTTTGAATAACCATTATTTATTGAAATACTCTACTTTTCTAATTAAAATATAAGGACATACTATATATAAAAACTAAAATTAAGAGTAAAATATTTACAGAAATAACTAAACAAAAACTAAAACTAAAATTTAAAGGGCGTCAAAAAACTCATCCACATCGCTGTCAATGGGGAAAGTGCCCAGAACGCTGGCAGCATTGCCACGTTGGATGGCAATGCTGATCCTTTGACCAAGAAATATGCCAGCCCTCTGGTCACGCGAGGCGTCGACTATATTGTACTACTTTGTTTAGTTATTAAACTTAAAGAAAAAAATGTTTTGAAGAAAAAAAAATGTTCATTTTATAAATAATAATTACTAAGTATAAAGTTAATTTTTCATGGCAAGTAAGTTGAGACTGACAGATAAATGTTTTAATTATAAGTAATTAATGTGAAAACTTCTAGATTTTGTTTTACTCGTACGATAACTAGATTATTATGTCTAAAATATATATTTCAATTACATTTTAAAACAAATCAAGAAACATAAAATTTTTGGTCTGTTAAGCTACAGTGGTCTTCCAGACGTCGGTACTTACGTAACTAAAATCTTACGTCGGTACTTGAAGGCTAAACACGATTATATTTCCAAAGGTAAAGTTTGCAAACTTTCTCAGATAACCAGTTTTTGTTTGAAACTAATGAAAGTTTTCTTATTGTTTCAGAATCATCCGCCATGGTTGGAAAAGTGTTTATTTTTCTTGCATCAGTATCAGCTTTAAATATTGGTAAGTAACATTTAACATTACTAAAGCCTTTGTCAAACTGTGTAGTAGCATGGCGATTCTATCTCTATTCCACCAAAAAAAGACAAAATTAATTATTTCATCGTTATTTCTTTACAAATCGACTGTTTTTTTGCACAAATATGACACCATTCGTACAATATTGGAGAAAAGAACGTTTATTTTCTGTTTTTTAAATTACAATGCTTAAAACGAAAACAAAATCTACGTTCTGTCATTTTGTCTATTCTTCCGTCGACAAAACCCCTTTCTACAGCGCCATGCTACGCCTACATGGGCGAAACGAATGCGTGCCGAAGCGTTTTTTTTTTGTAATGTATGGAATTGTTTGAAGCCAGTCACAATAGACTATCGGATTGGTTTCACTTTTCTATGTGACTGAATTCAAACAATTTCATTCAATACAAATAAAAATGCTTCAAATCGCATTCGCTTCGCCTATCTGTTCGACAAAGGCTTGAATGAGCAATTACACTGGCGGTGTTAGGCCTCACCAAGGCAGTCTGAGAACGTCAAAAGTCACGCTTTCGACTTCTAGACCAGCGAAGTAATTGGCGGTGCCAAAGAAATCGTGGTTTTGATTCCCACCCAAGACAAATGTTTATGTAATGAGCATGATCATTTCTTCTGTGTCTGGGTGTAATTTATCTATAATTATGTATTTAGAAATATATAAGTATGTTTATCAGTTGCCTGGTTCCCATAACACAAGCTTTGCTTAGCTTGGGACTAGATGGCGTTATGTGGTAGTTGTGGAATATTATTATTGTTAATCAAAATAACATGTTTGTATAATTGGCGCCGCAAATTTTTTTGTAGAATTTTTGTTTTATTTTAAAACAAAGAACAATGGCCAGGTAAACAAAAACCTATACATTTATTAACAAATAATTTCCATACAACAAGTACTGGAATGACAGCGTTTCAATTTTCCAAGCCAGTCGAAAGTTTTAATTATGCCGCGAAATTAATTCGGGATCAAGTTTGGCTCTCCCATTTGTGTTGGGTGCCTGCCTTTTATAAAGCTTCATTTCAAAATGATTTTTCATATATGACGTCATGTGCAAATACTCGGACAAATTGGTTTATTTAATTTTAAATTGCATTTTCGAATTGTTTTTTTTTTCAATTGTTTTATATATCTTATCTGGAAGCAGTAGTTCATTCGCCAAGACGTTCCAAGCAAAACGCAAGGGCACTACCTATCTTTTCTGAAACCAATTCACTGTATTTTAACCCATTTATTACGGGTTTGAATGATAAACAAAATTCTTGTCTAAAAAAATGTCAGATTATGACGTTGACAAAATAAGGTCCGTTTTGCAGTCCCACTTTATTTAGACAAGTGTTCAACAGAATGATGTTAAAGTTTTTTAAGTAAGGCTGTAAGATTTGACTTTTAGTCAAGTCTTAGTGTAAACAGTCAACATCAAAACGACATTTTACGTTGATAATAATAAGGGTCAGTTATCAGTTACACTTTTTATAGACAAGCGTTCAACAGATGTTTAATTTTTTGTAGTATAGGGATGAAGTTTCAATTGCATATTTTCTAAAGTTTAGATTAATCTATCTAAAAAATCCCCGAATTCGGCACTTCTCTCACTTCTAAAAGGAACTCTATTCTACTTCTGAAGTCCTTTCAGGCCAGTGGTCCAGCATTGGGAACATTATAACCTGATTATGTCAATACCTACTACCAGATTTAGTGAAGTTTTTTTTTATTAAAAACGGAATGGTATGAAGTATTGGTCCCTAGAGAGTCATTATATTTGGCGTTTCGCGAGATGTATTTGGCTCTGTTTGAAACAAATCTTTATTTAAATTTGTATACGTCTTCTGAATAGTTTTGGGAACTATTAAGATCATCCCTTTAGCGTCCTCTGGGATTTAGATATAGACTAGAAAAAATAAGAGATTAAGATGTGGAGTTTTCCAATAAACTTAATGCAGGAGATATGGTGAAAGGGAAAACAAAAGCTAGTTCACAAATAAAGTCAAACAATGAGGTTCTGAATCTGCAACCTTCACTTCCGACCTGCGACAAGCTATCGCGGTCATACTCACAATGAAATTCCAACACAAAACAAAATACCCAAAACACCACAGAAGCTGCATTCAAAACCACTAACACCCACCACAAACTTTCCAACAATCATAACGAACTCAATTAGGTGTAGTAAGAAAGACAAACCATTTTCACTTCCCTTAGCAAAGCGAGAGACAAAAAGGAAAATATGGCGGCTTTAGCTGAAGAAAACAAAGGCTTAACCGCTTGTCATCTCGGGCAAATTGTAAGTCTAAAGGCTACTGTCCCACTGCAAGCGGGTATACGACTCAAAATCTATCCAAGCTTAAGCTGTATGCGCTAGAGGATTACGTAATCCAGTGGATGAACCCCTAATGAGTTAGTTAAGAGTTGAAAGTTCGATTATCACCCGGGATAACACTTTTTGGGACTCAGGACTGTATAGGTAACCGTCTTAACCGATTCTTAACGCGATCCAGTGAACGCTGTGGGAAAGAGATGGCGCTAGACAACTTGTATAGCTCTGTCTCTTTCCCACAGCCTAAACTGGATCGCGTTACAAGCTCATGGTAAGGCCTCAATGAAGGAACACCATGGATTTTAGTCAGTACGAATCTTACAGTCCCTCCCGCTCTACCCTGGGCACGAGGACTCATTTTACTATTTTTAGGGTACAGGTACACGCGCGTGAGTATTAAGTTTCAAGTTCCGCGGCTGAAGTGACTTGCTCGGTATTCAATGTTACTGTGGATAGAAATAATAAAACCTTAAAAATTCTCGTTGGTATGAACAGTATTATTAACGACTTACAACTCTGTCTTTCTTAGTGATAGTGTTAATTTTTTACCCGACTGCACGACGCAAAGGAGGGTAATGTGTTTATCAGTCTATGTATGTATGTATGTATGTAAGTATGTATGTATGTATGTTTGTTTCTATGTGGCGTTCTAGAGACCAAATGCGTTGACCGATTTTGATAATTTTTACGTCAATCGATTCGTCTTAATCTTGCGAGTGTCACTAAAGACATGACAGTAATCAAAATTCACCACAGCGACAACCAGACGCCATATTGTTAAAATGAAAAAAAAAAATGTCGATGAACTATGTCATGTGGGGTATCGTTGAATAGGTATTTTAAAATCTTCTTCTTTAGGTTCCTTTTATCATTTTTCATTTAAAATAATAGTTTAGGATATATAACGATTTAAAGTTGTTTAGCAAAACAATAATTCTCTGAATAGTAACTAAAAAGTATGAAATAAAAAAAAAATTTAACGAAAAACAAAAAACCCGACTGCTTTAAAAATAACTAAAAAGAAAGAAACAAGTCCAGTAGTTAAGAATTCACTCATTCACACTCACAGTCGGGGCCCATTCAAATTATACCAATCAAATCTTCCCAACGGGCCCCGACTGTGAGTGTGAATGAGTGAATTCTTAACTACTGGACTTGTTTCTTTCTTTTTAGTTATTTTTAAAGCAGTCGGGTTTTTTTGTTACAGTAGATGCTCACTCTAATCGCTACTCGCTAATCGCTGGTCGTGGGACAAACGCCTTAAAAGGAAGCTTTTATGCTTTCTGAGTGATGAGTTAGATGACGGAGTTAAAGAAGGTTGTTACGGATTCAAAGTTCTTTGTATATTTGGATTTAGTGTTAATCTTTTAAACGGTTCTTTGATTTTCTGTGTTTGAAAATGCGATGTTTTTGGTTGTTACTTCTAAAGTAACTGAATTATTTCAAGTTCATTGAATATCGAGTTTGAATTATTATGAGCTGAGGTTTTACCGCGTCTCCACTGACTCTCTGAATAGCTTAGTGATTTACCCCCTTACTTATAAAAACTTGTGTTGCTTAGCTACCGATTAAATATCACCTGTTCTTGTCATTTCTATTTCAATGAATAGAGATGGCAAGTGACTGAAGAGTTATTTAAGATAAGTAACGTCTAATCAATGTTTATAAGTAAGGCCTTTAAAGCGTTGACGCTGATCAACGAGGCTTTAAATTCCAGCGATGAACAGGATTTGTTTTGTCTACGGTTATTTTTTTTTTGTTTTTTTTTTTTAACTGACTTCTGTTGCCCTCTATCCATACGTCTCTAGTGTGTCTTTCTTCTTTATCTTGTGGTAGTTTTTCGTTTGCTACACAAAAACACACGTGAAAGTGGGCTGGTCAGTGGCCATGGCTGCCGCAGAACCGACGAAAGACGGAGGAAGAAGATTCCTCCGGCAAGATGGACAGATGACCCGAAGCAAGTAACTGGTAGTTGCTGGTTATAAGAAGTGGGAGATAGCCCTCTGGGAGAGGGTTATGTCCAGCAGTGGACTGCAATAAGTTGAATTTGATACACATTATGAAACAAAGCAAACAACACTTAATATGTTTATAAAAACCGAACAAACACGGTAACTATACTTCACGAGCGGATACAGTGAGTTTGGTGAGTCGGGAAAAAATCATGTTGTGAGTGAGACGTGGTGTAGAACGCAAATACGAACAAGAAGGAGGGTAGACCGATTTGTCTGCTCATAAACATCCACCCGCAATAACTTTAGTTCATCCATGATCAATGATCATGGCGCTTGCAATAGAGCAGAAATATCAGAAACTCAAAACAAATAATTCAATCGATATATGGGATGTGGATTCAGTGATCATTGGGCCGATAGTCGTGTCGGCCCATGACTAAATTGCCAAGATCCTAGACCAACATCTTAGAAGGCTCCCGTTAGGCAGCTGGATCAAGGGCCTGATTCAGGTTCCTCTCTTTGGAGCCCTGAGCACCGGTAGCTTGGATTCTGTTCCGGATACAGATGGGCCACTAAAATTATATTTAAACAGTTTTTTTTTTTTATCGAAAATCAAAATAATAATAATACTTATTTTTTTAATAACTTAGAAAAAGTAATGAATAAAGGAAAAAATAATTCAATATAATATAATAATATTCCGTTTTAAACCTATTATGATAAAACAAAAGTAATGTTACAACAAAATTATTATAAACTCCCGATACACTGGCGCAATTGAATCAAAAACTAATTAATTTTAATTGCATTGAAATTGAGAAAGCTATTGATGATAGTGTGAATGTTCATTTCAGAATTCAATTTCGAATTGTAGCGGTTGTAATTGCTCTATTGAAAATCTCCTGGTAACACTTTTGATGAATACAATCAAAAACAATGAAACTGCGAAGGATTTTCTGAATTCGTCCGTTCTTTTTACCCGACTACGGCAAAGCCAAAAGGAGGGTTATGATTTTGACCAGTATGTATGTTTGTTTGTTCAACTAAACTTCTTATCATTACATTGAAAATGAGTGTCGTTAGAAGCGCCTCAGTTGTCCGCTGGTTCCGTTGATGACGTGTCACCAAATCCAAAATGGCGCCCTCTAGGGGATGTAAAGTCAGAAAAAAGTCATGCCTCAAAGCGAGAGGGATCATTCTCCTTTGTTAGGACTTAACAAAGGAGAATAATCCCTAAAAAACATCACCTGGTGATGTTTTCGAAAAATGCGTTCCAAACTACAGTCTAGATAAAAAAAAGTTTAAGTACCAAAGCTTATGATCGGAGCTTTTAAAACTCCAATACGTGTTTTACTTGAAAAACACGCTTTGTTATCAAAAAGCATATATTTTATTTTGGTTTAATAGAAACTAAATACACGGATCGATGAACGTATTTTTAACGCTTTGTAGGCAAATACGGGTTGCAATTTTTTCTCGTTTCAAATAGGCACGTTTTCAATGGATAGTTTCAAATAAAAACTATAGATTAACATTGTTTTTTTAAAGATAGGTTTTAAAAATTCAGGACGAGTTTGAAACTCTGTCATTTGCTTTCCCAAACAAAAAAAAACGGTTCTTTATCGACGTAAAATGTTATTTATATAAAAACAGTTTTCTTTTTAAAATAATCTTTTATTAATAAAAAAAAAAAACTTACGATAGACAAAGTACTCGTCGAGGTTAATCAATCGAGTAAAAACTTGATGGGTTTCATTACGAATTTCTTTCAGCTCCATCATCAAATCAGCCCCATATCATAATAATAATACATTGTCACGCGAACATATACGTGCAAAATTTCAGCTCAATTGGAAACCAAAAAGTGGATCAAATTCAACTTGCAAGATTTGATCTCAGACAACAGGAAAGGTGAAACTAAACAAAAGCTTTTAAAAAATGTAATTTATCTAGGTAAAAAAACAATTACATATACAAACAAAGAGTAACTTTGTTTCACTCTATTTATAGATGAATATAGAAGCCACAAAAGACTATCAAATTATTCTATCAACTTTCAACGAACCACACAAACAACAAATTTTCTCAAAACAACATTCTTCATCACAAATTGAATTTGGATTTCAATTTGTGGACGTCCAGACAACAATTGTAGTTGATTTGTTGCGAGGAAGACAAATTGTTGTCTAAATAAAAGAAAATGTTGAAAAAAGGTTGAATTGTTACGTATTACCTCTTTGCTAACCTGTGGGGAAGAAAAAAATATGATGGAAAAAAAGAAAATCTTTTATTTTGACAGGTTGAGTCAATTTGAATTTGGAACCAATTCACAATTCACCGACAAGAAAATAAATGATATGTTTTTACTTTGGTTTTACTTGGACCTGCAATGGACCAATCTGGGTGCATAATCATCATCATCATGGGCCTGTATTCGTCCACTGCTGGACATAGGCCTCTCCCAATGTGCGCCACTGAGCCCTGTCTTGAGCTTTCCTCATCCAGTCTCTGCCGGCCGCCTTTCGTAGGTCGTTACTCCACCTGGCCGGCTGGCGCCCTACACTACGTTTACCGAGTCGCGGTCTCCACTCAAAGACACGTCTACCTCAGCGGTTGCCTGTCCTGCGAGAGATATGGCCAGCCCACTGCCACTTCAGCTTTCTAATTCTTTCTGCTATGTCGGTAACTTTGGTACTCTGACGGATTACTTCGTTCCGGATTTTATCCATCAAAGTTACTCCGAGCATAGCTCGTTCCGTAGCTCGCTGAGCGACTTTAAATAGGTGAACTAGTCTCACTGTGAGTGTCCATGACTCGGCACCGTAGGTCTTTACTGGTAAGACGCACTGAATCTGGATGCGAGTGGGTCCATTTTTAGTTAGTCCCATTGACCATAAACTCGTAGGTTTTTTTGAAGTGAAAACTTCTTTAGCGGCGTTGTACACTTTTTCTGTAATGGGTAAAAAATTTAAAACTCGCGTCAGGGTCACGTGACCAAAACTCGCGTCAGGGTCACGTGACCCTGATCGAAAATGAGTAAGACGTCATTCAAATTAAAAATAAAACATAGTAACAAAAAAGTTTTCACTTCTACCGGCACTCCTGGAGTGCAACCTTTTTTTTTTTAAGTTTTATTCCATATTTTTCGTATAATCGAAATCGAAGCAATTGAGTGTGAGCCGAAGTTGATGTCGATATTGAAGTCTAAGTCAAAGTTGAAGTCAAAGTTATAGGATTAAACGATTGACTTCGCTACATAATTATACGTTTTGAATTTATACGAATTTATTGACAACGCAGAGTAAAAACCTCATTTGTACGTCTATTAGTCGATGAGTACATTTTTTTATAGCTGATGTTTCCCATTTAAAACATTAATAAAATTCAGAGGGCACAGTAGGTACCATATACAACATGAACACAGTACTCAGAATGATTAAAACAGTATATTTTACATTTTATAACTTATAAGAACATTGTAAATGAACATCGAAAAAACATAAACTCAAATTAAAAAAAAAAACAATCCAACAAAAAGAGAACACAAAATCGACATCCAATAGGGTATTTTACCCTTTTTCAAAAAGTGTCTCAATCGAATATTTAGGTCATAATAAACTACCAAAAAAATTACAAAATTTTTCTTTAACCCGTAAGTGCCATAAAAATACATTTAAAATTATGATTTTCAAATTTCGCGCGTAAGTTGAGGCAAACGCATCACGCCATTTTGATGACGTCAGTATCGTAGTAAACTTTGTGAGTGCGTGTGTAAAGTTGGTACTCTGTGACAGCTGTTCAGCTGTCAGGCTGTCAATAGTGTCAATCAGCGTTGCCAGATCGTACCAAAAAGTACGGTTTTCCGTACTATTCGTCATACAACAATCGTACTACAACCGTACCTTGGCTAGACCGTACCTTTTTCGTACCTTTTCTATAATTGTGATTTATTTTTGCTACAAAGGTAAAAAACAACTAATAAAACTAACAGAAAATAATGAGACTCGTACTTTTTCAACTTTCTGACACATTTGATACTAAAATATGGGCACAAATTACATAAATGGAATTTTCTTAGTTCCTTAAACATTAAATATCATTTTTTTTTTGGAACGAAGTTCCTTATCGCGCTTTGCGAAAGGGTGCTAGAGCTCAAAGAGTGGAGTGGAGTGGAGCGGAGCGGAGTGAAGTGGAGTGGAGTCGCGACGATTATTTTTGTTGAGTGTATACAGTAACTTCGTTCCATCCGGGTGTCCCTTGACACCTCTCAAGTTTTTTTTTGAGAAACACCTCTTTTTTTCTGTAGAATATGAGTTGACTATAGCATTTTTTTTTTTCAAAATTCTAGCGCAACCGTACGGGTCGGAATTCTTCTGCAAGTACTAGATCAGTTTTTTTTTCTTCGAGTTCATTCTATAAATTGATTTACAAATGAATTTGTTCAATATTGGCAATCGGTAATAATTTTACTTCACCATGTCCCTGTGAATATTCGATTTCATATCGCTTGTTTTCGAACTTATGATCACAGACAGTCAACTCGAAGAAGAAAAAAAACTGATCTAGTTCTTGCAGAAGTATCCTGACCCAACCGTACCTTGAAGTTAAAAACCGTACCTTTTCAGAAAGCCAACCGTACCTTTTTGGGAAATCTTAATGGCAACGCTGGTGTCAATTTATGTAGTGTTTTGCTACAAGTAGAGTTTAATTTTGATTTTATTTTAAAATGAGATAATATCATACGTAGTATCTCTTAGTAGTCTGTGATAATATCCTCATCATTGGTGTGCTGTTCCATAATGCAAGAATACTATTTTGTAGTTTCAAGTTGTAGATTCAAGTGCAAACTGGAGAGAAAGTTGCACAAAACTTGCGAGAAGGGATCCAATGTTACTGTCTCGAACTCGTTTGCATTTTTGTGAATATCACTTCGATGTAAGTACCTATTAACTTACCCTTACATATTACTTATCTTTATATAAGTTGTCACTGTAAAACAGAAGAGTATTTTATTTTTGAAACATTGAGGTTATTCAGTTGCTTATATGTATTTATACTTTGTTTCAGTTGGAAAATGATATAGAAAACTATTCATGCGATCAAAAAAAGAAACCGATTGAAGCCGTCTTCGATATTCGATTGCCAGGAATCACCTTCTGATGAATCTCGTTTTATTGCAAATAAAAAACGAAAAAGTCAAAAACAGAAGAGAAAGAAGATCCTACAGATAATTACAATCCCAAGGCATCATCATCTTGCATTGAAGGTAATCTTACATTAATTATATCATGATAACAAATCTGCCAATCACCGAGGCCTCTTTTTGTTAAACTCACAACATTCCGTTTTCTTTTTTTTTGTTTAATGCTTATCATTGTTTTGTTATTACAGATTCACCAATAGCAGTGGATGGTACTTGAATGAAATTATCGAAGGCAGAAGTAAACAAACAAAACAAATTGCCAGTCTTAGAATACAATGTGGAGAGAGTTATTTGAAGACTCGGAGAATTTGGCATTTTAAAACTACCTATGTTCTTTTATAAATTCCAATTTGATTGGAATGTTAAATTAATGCATATAAGCAGCATGTGATTTGATTAGATTACAACATGGTTTAAATAAATACATAATAGAATAATAATGTTTCTTTTCTTTATTGTTAATACCCCCATTGAAAATACAGTCTCTCACTGTTATACCACATAGAAAGCCAATCAAATGTGAAAGAACACTTATTGGGTATTACTGAACACAATACTGATTTTGTAACTATTGTTTTGATTTTTTTTTAATTTATTTCCTTTCCTGACATGTGGCAAGCAACAATGGGATATAACTATCTTTAATTAGATAGAAAGTAATAAAATATAAAAAGGCTACATCAGAATATTATAAGTAATTTATTTACTTAACAGTTTTGTACAAAACAAGTAAAATAATTATGTTCTTTCCGGAATGATGCTATACTTTCTAACATGATACTCTTCTCAAAATCACTATTGGCAACACAAAAAAACTTTCTTCTGCCTGAGCACAACACATCTGCATAGTATTTGTGAATAATATTTTTTTGTTACTGTGCCGTCTTTACCTATATATAATTTTTGAGGTTTCTTCGCTAGTAGGACACTTAATTTCAAGTGGTTCTTCCACTTATTCCATCTGGTGTCGCAGCTACCATAGGAAAATCCTTAGATAAACAAAAATGTAAACCACATTTTGGTTCATGGATTTTTATCCTTAACATTTTTTCAACAAACTTTCTCACATTGGCTTCCAACTTTCGGCCCCATTTGCTGCAGCTGGTGTTTTTGGAGTCCTTGCATTGCAAGTCATTGTAGGTACTCAATATTTTTACTGATATCCCAACTTTGGCAAGATTGGCCCTTTTTCAATAACATTCCACAGACGTGCAGGAGGGCTCTTCACTGTGACGATGGAACCACATCAAAAAATGTTACTCCATGTTTACAACCACCTTCAGATGCTGGACAATCATGGCATTTAACACTTGTCACCAATCCTTCTTGTTCATCCACTATTATTGTAACTGCATATATTATGTTCTTGATGGCACTTCGTGCTCTGGGCAAATTGTACATTTCACAACACGAACATTTTTTTGGCGTTTCACTTGAACATAACCTACGGCGTCGTCGCCATAAGATTCTCTTTTAGACCTGAAAACAAACAATCACCTTTTTAAGCACCTCTTTAATACAATTAGATAGGTTTTTTTTTATTTATTTGAAGAGAACAGTACTTACATCGTTGTTTTAACATTCCGTAACTCGGCTTTTCCGACCATTAGGGAATTTATTCTTGGTAACTAGGTTTGTGCTGTCACCTTTAACGAATCCGTCTTCCATGATAGCCGTAATGATTAAATAATGAAGAATAAAATACAATAGCATCAATGCTAAATAACGTTATTAGGATAATAGCATTGACAAAATATTGTTTACTGCAACATGACGCAATAACATGGCGGCTACCGTTTCGCTTATTAAAAGGACAGATTAAAAAAGTGAAAACTTTGAAATGGATTTTAAAATTAATTTCATCATTTTATGTACTGAAACTAACATTTTCCGACTTCTTCTTGCCTATACTATCGTATTTATACATTAAAAGATTTTTTTTCTTATACAGTAAAATACCCTATTACCACACCATCATTCTTTTTTCAAAACAAATTGTAACCTCCATAATGACAGTTACAAACGTCAAAATGAGATGAAAAAAAAGAAAAACATTACTTTTTTTTTTTGCTCAACAAGAATCCCGGCTTTGTTTCCAACGATACTCATAAACGCATCGGTCTGTACAAATTTTAATGAGTCCAGTACTACATTCTGCTGTGTTTTTTTTTTTCAGTACAATATTATCATTGCAATGTGGAATGTGAGAATGGTGCAATATTTTGGTTTCATCCTTTGATGTTCGCATTTGCGGGATGCGTGAGATTAATTAATCCTTTTGAAGTTTTCTTTAAGTTATGTGAATTTAAATTTTAAGTATTTTTTTCATATATTTTTATAATGATGTTGAATTCAAAGTAAGTAAAGAAGTAAACAGAGCGACGAAAACTCGACACACGTATCATGATTTCGTAATTTTTAAAGAACGTTGCCTCATTCTTGGATTTTCTTCCTGTATCATGGGTACGTTTATAAACATAGGTACTAGCTATTGCCAGCCGCTTCACCCACTGAAACTCGAAAATTATCCCACGGGAACATAAAATTGAGATAAAACTCCTTTGTATTAGTCCAACTATATGTGTACCAAATTTTAACCAAATCCGTTCAGTGGTTTTTGCGAGAAAGAGTAACAAACATACCTTCATAGACATACATACATCCTCACAAACTTTCGCATTTATAATATTAGTAGGATTGTGTCGTCAAATCTGCGTCATCAATCTATTTTCTGTCTTTTTCCGTAGTTTCTGTTCTGTGGTTTACTATCTGCATAATCTATGATCAGACTAAGTAGTAGCAGTAAGCAAAAACGTGAACTCGTAACAGCTCGGAACTTGAACTCAGTACAAACATGGTAATTTTGACAATATCACAACCACATCGCAACCACAACGTTCCGTCGACGCAATGCCTCATTCAATCCTAAGGTGTTGTGGGTTTAAAACGCAACCACAAAACAACTGCAAAAAAACCGGCCAAGTACCTACGAGTCGAACTTGCACGGCACACCATATCTATAGAAAATTATGTCTGTTGTATGAAAGCCCTTTTAAATTATGTATTTTTCTGATTTTTTGTTCAGTTATTTTACCCTTTTGGGTACGGAACCATTAAAGCTGCAGAGACTCGATTCACAAGTAACCACATCTAGACTGCATTTTGTCTCTTGCGTAAAATGATATCATTGCGTTGTAGTAAGTTTGGTTCGTCCATACGTACGACAACGCAACAGTTCTGCACAGGTTGACCTATGCCATGGTATTATACCAGATCATCATCTTCCGGCCCTTATCCCATTTTACTTGTGGTCGGCGCAAAACGTTTTTTTCTTTCATTCTCCCTTATCAGACGTCACAGTATCATTTACTCCTATTTCTTTCATAATATCATTCCTTAGACAATCCATCCATCTTTTCTTTGTCCTTCCTCTTCCTCTCCGTGCAACATTTATACTCATCACTCTCTTAGTCACATGAGAGTCATCCCTCCTCATCACATTGTCCATACCAAGATGGACGATTTCCTTTAATTTTTGGAACGAAGTTCCTTATCGCGCTTTGTGAAGGGATGCGAGACGGAAAAAATTCTTACGAAAAGTTGGCACGACACTTTTTTGCCTCGCCCTGCACCTCGCGCCTGCACCCCGCGCCCCGTACCCCTCACTCAACCCCCGTTCCTCGTGACTCTTGTCGTATTGCGGCGCGCACATGTTTCTCTGTCTCTCTCTCTCTAATAGAAAGCAAGCCAGATATTTTCGTTTCGTCTTTCTATTTCGCATTGAACAGTTTTTTGCGACGATTATTTTTGTTAACTTCGTTCCATCCGGGTATCCATTGCACCTCTCAAGTGTTCTCTGTAATTGGCGCCACTTTCAAACTTCTGCTTATAAATTCATTCCTTACTTTATCCATTCTTGTCATTCCACACATCCATCTCAACATTATGCCAGATACGACTAACAAAAACCAGCAATCTGTTACCAGTCAAGACCAAACGCCTCTCTCATCCTCGTAACCCTAATGTCATCAATTATGCATGACATACGCATAAGTAAATGTAACTCTAAATCTATCTATACAAAGTTGCTTATCGTACCCCTGAATGACGTAGTTTTAATCAAGATAGATTTTAGTAGAGTACTAATTGTTTTATAATTTATTGGTATAACCTGTATAAGCATAATAATACCTCATAATATAATCATCATCATCAGCCTATAATGTTCCCACTGCTGGGACACAGGCCTTCTATCTGTGAGAGAGAGTGGGCCATAATCCACCACGTGGGCCAGTGCGGATTGGTGGATGGCACATGTCTTCGAATTTTTGGTTCTAGGACATGCCGGTTTCCTCACTATGTTTTCCTTCACCGGTTTGAGAGCAGTGGTAATCAAATAAATTACACAAATTAATGCACCTGGCGGGGTTCGAACCCACGACCTACAACTCGTAAGTCAAGACCGATACCACAGGGCCACCACTGCTCTAATAACATAATCCAGTTTCTTAAATTTCTGTGTACAAAACCAACAAATCCGTTCGTCAATAGATTTTGTGTGAAAAAATATCAAAAATTCAATCCTCATATTACCCTCTTTTGAAGAATAATTTTGAATAAGTAAGCTTTACGACATCCATAATAATTATTATGTCAATGTCCTTTCCACTCTACGTAACAAAATATAATTTTCGTACCACTTGCTCAAAAAAGTGACATTCTATGCCACAAAAAGCGTACATAACAATAGTCATTATTAATCTGTTATAAACAGCTTTCCCTAGGGAAAGAAAGTTGTACTGAATTTCATTCATCCTCTAGGGAGAGAATGTGATTTGAATTTCGAATACTTACCCATAGTGAACTACATCAGTCTCTCTTTACACCATTGAGTTTGTATGTAAAGCATTATACAACTTTTTGAAAAAGGAATACGCATTTATTATGCAGTTATGATTTAATAACATTACGAAAACCGAAGAGGCCGTATGATCTTGATGCCTTTGCTTTTCCGAAAATACAATATAATCTAGGAATTTGCCGCGTTTTGTTTTCTTCAAATACATAAACGTTGAGTTTATTTTAATTTATTTTTTTAAATAAGTTATTGTTAAATTTAAATGTTTAATTAATGCTTATCTCATACATATTATTATCAGTGCCAGATTAGCCATATAGCAGGAGGCAGCAAATGCTACGGGCCCCGTGCCATGTGGGGCCCCGCCTCTGTGCCCAATAAAAAATCAGAATTAAGTAATACACCTTGGCTTAAAGTGAGAGATTGGCCACACTGTCACTACTAACGCCTCGTTACAGTCGTCTCCTCAAGACCTTAATACAGGATACGCTCTGTATAAAAACATTTCATGACTATATCGAAGCAATGCCATCCACATTGAGGCATTTCGTATTAGGGGCCCCCTCTAGAGGGCCAAACGTGCGGGGGTCGCGAAACTTATCTCATTACCGTGACCCCGGAACGTAAAGAGCTATTGAAGGACACCGTGGATCTACCGCTAAAAAAAGAGGCAATGTAACTCTAGGGCCCCATGGTTCCATTTGCTACGGGCCCCGCACCGGCTTTATCCGGCACTGATTATTATAACGTTAATTTTTTCGCAAGTGGTACGAAAAGTAGAGTATTTTCCTCGGTGATAAAGCTGTCTTAGTCTTGGGTGAACTTAAATCCCTCGCTACACTCAGGACTCGTCTTAAATCCCTCGCTTCGCTCGTGATTTAAGTTTCTAACACCCTCGCTACGCTCGGGAGTAAGCCTCGAGTCCTTCGTTATGCTCGCGATTTAAATCGTCACCCGCGACAGAAGACACTGCTTTATCCCCTTGGTTAATAATCTACTATTTACTCACTGTTTTCAGTGAGTAAAAGTAACTTTTTAAAGTGGGAATGGTATAAATTATATTATGCAATCACCATAACGTAGAAACTCTTTGTACTTAAACATAATGACGAAATAATCCTTTCCATAAATCCTTTTGAGGTTACAAATTGGTTCTTGATAATTTTCGACTTTGTTACATTATATTATTATCAAGGAGGAGTGAAATTTTCGCTTATAATATTATAATTATTATGGAATTACGTCGAGAAAATGATGGTACTTTCAAGTTGTATGTTGAAAATTTGTTTTCATCGCTTTTGAGGATGTAATATGAGTAGGTAAAATCATCAAAATAAATGATTCTTCCTACCCTGCGCGGGGCGGGAGACACTGTCTGACTTAACCTGACCAAAATACACGGTCTCCTTCAATATCCCTATACGTTCCAGGGTCACGATAATGAGATAAGTCCCGCGACCCCGGCAGGCTTTGGTCCTATAAAGGGGTCCAGTCATCATCGCCCCGTAAAAAAAGGGGTCCCCGTGTGGGGTACGGACCTTGAGGACAGCAAAGGACAGGCTGGATCTCAATGATATCATGATTTCTTATCAAATCATAGATCGATCAATCATGCTCTTATTATTTAGTCTCAAACTCATCTTACTGTATATCACCCAATTACTCTAATGTGACGTTTAATTCCAATAATTATAATCTATGTGCTTATGCGAGTACATACACGCTATGTGTTAAGCGCTTTGACGATTATATTAAATCTGATTAACGCTCAAACACATTCCATGGATTGACTATGTGTACATAATTATTTTTATCTACTCTCATATCGTAAACTTCGAAATACAAAACTCAAAACGAGTTTATAATGACATACTTTATACCATAGAGTATCGTAATGAAATTAAAAAATTGAATTATAACACTGTTTCTCTAACAAAACAATGTTATAATTTAATTTTTTTCATTATGATACAGATTACTGATCATAGATACATCTTTTTACTTTTTTATCTGTGGCTGCGCGCGCTTTCTAAGGGAATGTTGGGATTTTGACGTTTGTGTTTCGGTGGATGACATGGTGGATGATTATTAGTGTTTATTAATTTTTATCTTTTATTTGATATGTTCGCGTTCAATGAGAGTAGATAAAGTAGTGTATGAAACTGTACATAACTAGGTATTATACCACTCGTGTGATACTATTAAAAAACTCGCTTCGCTCGTTTTTTAAACTCACACTCGTGTATAATACCCCTCATTATGTACCAGTTACATAAACTACTATTATTACGTACTCGTAAGTATAATAAGAGTAATCCATCACGCGGGCCCAGTGCGGGTTGGTCGGTGACTCTAGGAGATGCCGAGCTACCAGACTTGAAAATAAATCGGGTTTTCGATAATACAACAACGTGTACATAACATGCATATCATCAGCCGGAAGAAGTCCACTGCTGAACATAGGCCTCCCCCTTACACCGCCACGCCGAACGACAATTCACCACTTTCATCCATCGGTTGCTCGCGACGGTCAAGTTACGTCGGTCCACCTAGTCACTAGGTCCTAGTGGGAGACCTGCCTACGTTGCTTCTTTCGGTCCGTGGTCGCCAGTCGAGAACTATTCTACCCGACCGGTTATCAGTTCTACGAGCGATGATGTGGCCACTTCAACTTACAAATTTTACGAGCTGTGTTGGTGACTCTGGTTAATAACGTGTAATTGTATGATAAAATTGTGTTACAGAATTATTGTCAAATCCACAATAATTGTATAAAGGAAATAATGTTAAACCGCGAAGGAAAACATCGTGAGGTAACCGCCGATGTTAGCCCCTGGTGTCCAAATGACTATTCTACTATACATATAAAAATAAGTCGGGTTTTCCTTCCTTACGCTATAACTGAACAGAACGCACGAACCGATTTCTACGGTTTTGCATTCGTTGGAAAGGCCTCGGGCTCCGTGAGGTTTATAGCAAAAAAGTTCGCCGGGTTTGCTAGTTGCAATATAAATCCATAAAGGTTCGTACACAGACACCCGTCAATGGATACCAAAGTTGTAAGGTATCGGAGACTTGCGTCGCCTTGTGTGGGAAGCCAAAAATTCGAAGACATGTGAATCAAAATCAATAGTCATTTATTCAAATTACGCTAATTTATCAGCACTTTTTGAAGGTCAATTTTTACATAAGATCCCCCAAAGCGCCCTTCGAAACTTCCTAGTGTTTTGGCTGGGAAGAAGAAGTGGCGGAACAAACTCCCCAGCAAAACATCAGAATGTACGGTTAGAAGAACCAAGTGATAACTACCAACCCGTGCTGGTGCTAGCCTGGATTATGACCCACTTCCTTATACAGAGAAGAGGCCTGTGTCCCAGCAGTGGAAACATTATAGGCTGATGATGAAAACGACATAAGAAAATAAAACTCCTTTAATAACTAGAAGTAACATATAGCATCTCGTTATTCACCACCAAAACATCACATGCACAGGTGGTTCTAAAAACGCGTTATTATATTTTCCCTCTATGATAAAATACCAGTCATTTTTCACGTCAATTCCTTCATATGTTCCTTACGGAGTTGACGCTGACGTATAGACACAATATATTTCAGTAACACCCTGTATATAAGCCTTAATCGAATACAAATAGAGGGAATTGGTCCCGTAATTTCCAATGGGCTGTGTGATTAAAGATGTAATGCTTTTATTGAGACTTATTTATATTCGATTTTAAATTAAGGTATTGAGAGATATTATTTCAGATAAAAAGGTTTTATGTGTAATGCTGGTTACACACAAAAAACACATCTGATTTTGTGTTTTGTACGTGAAACAAAAATTGTGTGCCACTGTTTACAAGTTTTATTTAGTTTTACATGTCCCGTTGTCTGTTATCAAATCGGGCAAGTTACATAATGATTCACTTCCCGGTTTCCGATTGAACTGAAATTTTGCCCATACCCTACTAATATTATAATGCGAAAGTTTGTGAGGGTTTAATAGTATGTACGTGTATGCAGGTATGTTTGTTACTCTTTCACGCGAAAACCACTGAACGGATTTGGCTATTTGGTACACAGAGAGTTTATAACCTGGACTGGATAGTTTTTAACCCGATTTTTTGTTCCCGTGGGATAATTTTCGAGTTGAGAGCTAGTATAATTATAATTATCGTTATTTATTATACTCGTTTGATTCCTCTGGACGAGTACTTTGTCTGCCATAAGTTAAGTAAGTTAAACTAACGCTTTATCTTGTATCTCGTGACCATGGCATAACAGAAGGCTCTAGGCGCGGGCCACATAGAAAACACGTAAGACGAGGACGCGTCGCGGACGTGCGAAAATGTATGAGAGTCGCGCCCGCACCCCGTCTCTTCTGTGTGTTTTACGTGGCGACGCTTCTATACATATTGCATGAAAGAGACGCGTAAGAGACATATGTCTCCGCCCCGTCTGCGACTCTCGTCTTTTCTATGTATCCTGCGCTCAAAAGGCCAATTAGATGCGTTGAAAGCAGCATAATAATTAATGATTTAGTCTAATTGGTAGACATATTATTATACGAGTATGTAGCTGACAATCCAGGTAGTGTTACGTATTGATCTTAGTTTGTAAGCTGATATTATTATATAGCATTACAGCTTAATGTACTTGAAATTCATGAAATACATTTATGTACCACACAATCAGTGAGGTTATCTGAAATAAACCAAAAGTTTTTACCATAATACAAAAATAAAATTCATTTTAACATCAAAGAGAGAATTGGGGATTATTTCATCCCCATAAAAGAAAAACAAAGATTGACATTCACTATGAAGTTCATCCCCAAAGCTCTCGAAAAACCACGACATTCGAAAAAACACATTGACACACTCATCCCTAATTCATTAAAACACTCACACACATTCCATTTTATGTAAGATACCATACGGAACACATTTGAACTAAAAACTGCTGTTTTTTTATTCAGCAACTTGTTTTTATTACACATCGTAAAAGAATCTCTCTTAGCTAGTGATAAAAGCGCATTGGGCAAAGATTGGGAGAAGAGGGGATAGTCCTTTGACGGCAGAAATGCATGACATTTAAACATTATTTAGTTTATACAATACTAGCTGTTGCCAGCGACTTCACCCGCTACAACTCGAAAATTATTCCACGGGAACATTAAAATCGGAATAAAAACTGTCCTATGTGTTAATCCAGGTTGTAAACTATCTGTGTACCAAATTTTAGCCAAATCTGTTAAGTGGTTTTTGCGTGAAAGAGTAACAAACGTAATTATCTTATATCATTCCATATTTTCACTGGCCTGTTGGTCTAGTGGTTAGTGACCCTGACTGCTATACCGGGGGTCGTGGGTTCAATTCCCACCCAGGACAAATGATTGTGTGATGAGCACGATCATTTGTTCTATGTCTGGGTGTAATCCTACTACTATTATAAAGGCGAAAGTTTGTAAGTATGGATGTATGGATGTATGGATGTTTGTTACTCTTTCATGCAAAAACCACTGAACGGATTTGGCTAAAATTTGGTACACAGATACTATACACTTAACATCGGGATAAAAGCTATCCTATGTGTTAATCCAGGTTATAAACTATCTGTGTACCAAATTTTAGCCAAATCCGTTCCGTGGTTTTTGCGTGAAAGAGTAACAAACATCCATACATCCATACTTACAAACTTTCGCCTTTATAATAGTAGTAGGATATGTATGTATTTAGAAATATATAAGTATGTTTATCAGTTGTCTAGTACCCATAACACAAGCTCTGCTTAGCTTGGGACTAGATGGCGTTGTGTGATAGTTGTGGAATATTAATAATTACAATTTTATTTTCTTAGTAAGTAAGCACGCCAAGTACACGTAATGCTATCCCGTTCTATTTTGTTGTCTTTAAACTATTAGGTTTCTTACTAGGTACACCTCTACCTAACTCTTCCTGAGTTACACGTGCGCAAAGACCAATTATTGGAACAACCATCCTATTCACCTAAGCCCAACCTTCCTACCTCCACAAATTAATACGCCTCACTGAGCCACGTTCCACATAGGCACAATACGCCACAACGACTATTCTATGGCCCGAATGACGTCACTTCATGCATTTTAATGAACACAGACCATCGTCCGTATGCAAACAGACTGAATACGTTGCCCTACTGTTTTGTGTTGTGGGAAACTTTTTACTGTGTGTATGTGGTGTAGTTTTTTTTTTCGGTGGCCAGTTTTTTGTGTAAAGGATTCACGCTCTTATTAAAGTGTCAAAGAGGTTGTTATTGCACTTTTTTATTTGAAGGGAAGCTTGAAGTTGTTCTAGTTCCGTGTCGTCTTGGTCGTAATTAATTATGTTCGTGCTGAGATCCTTTTCAGTCATTCAAAAGGTGTGTTGACAGGCTAAGAAACTAGTACGGTTGCCTGGAATATTATGTAAACATTACTCGACTTTCAATTTTTATTTTATTTACACGGCAGTACTCAGACAGCTTAAAAGGAAGGCTTCTGGATGAGAAGGAATCATCTCGGAGCTTCAAAAAATCGTCGAAGCCATTGGGATTACCCCGGGGACGTGGAAAACTTGGGGGAGTTTTATGTCCAGCAGTGGACTGCAATAGTTTGGAATTATAAAATGATCTGAAACTTCCAATGTTCCCTTTTTTAATGTTCTCATAATAGAGTTTTAAAAACACTCAATATCTTAAAATGTTGTATTCAGAAAGTAAGATAACGTTTTTCTTAGGATTCCGGGAAAATAAGGTAATTAGTAATTTCCTAAGGCTAAGATTTCAAAGAAAATGCTTGAATCCTACTACTATTATAAAGGCGAAAGTTTGTAAGTATGGATGTATGGATGTTTGTTACTCTTTCACGCAAAAACCACTGAACGGATTTGGCTAAAATTTGGTACACAGATAGTTTATAACCTGGATTAACACATAGGATAGTTTTTATCCCGATTTTATGTTCCCGTGGGATAATTTTCGAGTTGTAGCGGGTGAAACCGCTGGCAACAGCTAGTGTAAAATAAATCATGTGTAATTTTATTCAACTGGCTGATCTCCACGGTTTTACATCCGCTGCTCGGCTACTATTTGTCGAAGCATTATGTTATTATAGCGTATTTCTTTGATAAACAGACTATGTGACACACATATTTTTATTTTTATTTGGACCTAAAAATAAAGAAGTTTTATTATACTGATCACAACATAATGCTTATAATTTGTTAAGGATTTTAATAAGCAGACGTGTGCATAATAGACCTTTGCCAGTCATTAATTACCGTGTCAGAGGGGATCAACCTATTACCCCTATATCCGGCACAATTCCAAACTCCGAGGCTGCTACTGAAAGTACTCGAAAATACTGCCTGACTACGAAGTTCTGTATCTGAGGTATGGGTAAGTCAGTCACCTCCTTCTTCGAATGCACTAATGCTGGCAAAGAAGGAGGCGGAACAAATGAAGGAGGCCGTATTCCTCTTCACGACTCTTAAAACGCGGAAGCGGGACCAGGCCATCGGCTGTCGCGTGGCGATTTACCGGCAAATTGTGGCTTCGGTTACCTTGGACCAAGGTGGACTTATCAGTAAGAGTCTGGTGGTTCCTTCCACCCAGGGAGGGATGACTTATTTGATGACTTTACCAAACTCTATAAGCCAATCCACCAACATTCACATTTGACATTTTGCAGACCTTACGCTACGATTTTTTTTTTTTTTTTTAGCGTGGTAAAATCATCAAATGAGTCCTCCAACCCCGGGCAGGGCGGGAGGGGCTGTCAGACTTCTACTGACTAAAATCCACGGTGTCCTTCATAGCCTGTTAAGTTCCGGGGTTACGGTAAGGGAATAATCCCACGACCCCGGCAGGCTTTGGCCCTCTGAGAAGGGGGCCCCGTCATTATGCTGACGCTCTTTGAGGCGCGCGTGGGACACAACGCGCCGTCGACCCGGGCATGGTCCTTGGTCGGGCAGCGAGTTGCCCTTTACTCGCTACCCGCATGCACCTTACGCTACCCTAGCGCCGTTATCGAGGAATTTGTACGTGATAGCTCTCTTTTATGTATTGCGCCTCCTTCTTCACCGGCATTAGTGCTTCGAAGGAGGAGGTGACTGACTCTGTACTCTAGTAGTGATATTTTTTGCTTACTTCGATTTTTTTACAGTTTATCTGTAGCAAGAAACCTTAGATTATAATCATTACATACTTTTTTTATTCTCAAAAGAAACTTAGGCGAATCTCACGAAAATAGCTTCCAAAACTTTCAAGCAACAAAGACTTGAGTTACTTGAAGCAAAGCCCTTTAATTCGTATCATAATCAAGTTTGCTTGTTACAACTTGTCAATTTTGAGCTAATGAAATACTAGGTAAGTCCTTGAAATAAGATTTCGGAAAATCTATTAATTGTTTTTTTTTTGATTTTCGGAAAATTAAGAAGTTTTTTAGAGCTATCAGATTTTTTTAAACGTTGCCTCTCACTAGGAATTTCTTCCAGTATCGTGGGTGCTTTTACAAGCATAGAAACAAACCTCACATACACAAATACCCATACCCGAAACAACTAATTGTAGATCATAATCTTTCTTTTCATAGTACAAAACACGTTAACGACTCATGGCTAGTACGATAAGAGTTAAACTCGAGATCTAAGAGCTGAACTCGGTCAATCAGCTGGTGTTTTATAAATTGACAACGCCAAGTTAGAGACTCCAGGAGTTATGAGTCGAGCTTCACGATAATTGACTAAAATGCTTGCACTGACTGGACTGGTCCACTGAAATTTGTGTCGGTTCCGACTCCGTCTCGCCCCGCAGCATGTCCGCAACCAATGCGCGAGATATGGCGCGAGAGGTCTCCGTCTATCACCGCCGTGAGGACACGTCGGTGCTCTGCCTATTAGTATTGCACCGTATGCTCTACTGTGTCCTCCGGGCGATCTTCACAGTGGTGACACCCAGGCGTTTCCTCCTTTCGCATCAGACACAGGTACCTCCCGAAATTTTCGTGTCCGGTGAGACCTGCGTCAAGCGGTAGGTCAGGACGCCGTGACTCCTATCCAGCCACTCCTCAACGAGGGGTCTTACCGCCGCAATTGCGGGCGTGCCTGACCTTTACGGCTCTTGGTCGACACACCCATTTTTTTTTCTACTGCACGTTATGTTAAATCATGCGACCCAAACCTACAAGAAAATCCTCTAAAAGAATAAAAGTTTAGGAAACATCAGCTACTTATTCTTAATAGAAAATGTTTTCATTTTTACAAAAACTTTCTTGAGTTCTAACGATGTATCTTAGTTGTTAGAGGTCTTTGTGGACTTATTTCGGGTTTACCCAACGACGATATAATACTAGACTCCGCATAAACGATCTAAGGAACAAAAACTATTCTGTCAACTCGCTGAAGTACTACGTAAGCGAGGGGGACGGGGTACTGCGTTGTGATTGGCTAACTCATGGTCTGTTCTGTCTCAACGTATGTTTACGGCTCACAGGAGTGGTCGAAATGAGACGGATATAAGACTTTTTTGCCTAATGTGTTGACAGACATCGGTCCCCTGTTATTAGGAGTCTAGTAATATATCGTCGTTGGGTTTGCTCTTAGGTTTTGACACCTACAATGACTTGCTGAGCCAAATAAATGTTTTTTTTTTCTTACTTTGACTTCAAAGAGTTTGAAAGTCGTGCCGCTAACTTTTATGATAAAATTAGTACAAAATCAGAAGCCTTATCAAGAGTTTTCACGTTTTTGTGACTTAAATAAACTGGGACTTTTTTTTACTGTGGTAAAAACATCAAATGAGTCCTTCCACCCAGGGCAGTAGGGGACTGTCAGACTTGTACTAACTAACATCCACGGTGTCCTTCAATAGCCCTTTATATTCCAGGATCACGGTAATTCGTTCGTCCGTGGTCAGTGACCACTCATCCACGGACCGACTCAGGCAAACGCTGCTTACTTGCTCAGCTTTGAATATCAATGATTTAGCCACGAGCTCAAATATCAAAAGAAAATTCACAGCATACAAAAGTTTCTTTACAAATTTCTCGTATAAACATAGAAATAATAACCGAGTACTCTGTTTTTTTTTTAGTTCCTCCAAGCTCAGGTTGCAAACACAAAATAACGTAAATCCTATTCTATATCTATGTACATACAATAGCATTTTGTTTGTTTGCAGATGCCTTGCTTGTCCACAACACACATGACTTGGCCAATGTTGACGCAGCGACTACGGAATATCGTTTCAACATGTAAGTTTGATTTTGAACCTTATCTTTAAGACCCTAACATGTATTTTACTGTAGCAAACTGCAAGAAACAGCTCTCGGCTTCCCATTTTCTTTGCAACAAACTTCCAGTCGAATTTCGACTTTAGGTATCAAAGTTACAGGTTCTATTTCATACGACTGACGTGGTCGTATCCTGCTTGTGTCTACACGGTCTTCAAAGAGCAAAATTGAAGTTACATCCGTTGTTTTAAAGTCCTTTTTTGTGTGACGAATAAAGTAGTAGTTTTAATATTATAATGAGAATGTGAAGTGAAATAAAAAGTAATGGGGTTCCATGTGAACGGTTTTGTATGAATTTTAAAACGCATCCGATATTTTTTCCGGACGTTGATGCATTATTTCGTCACTCAGGGAATTTCATTATATGGGGACTGCGAGAGTTAAAGCATAATGCATTTTAAATGTGTGTACTTTAAATTGGGAATCGATTGAGGGACCGCGAAATCAACATCATTTTAACGTAGGTTGTCCACTGCTGCACATTTTTTATTCATGGTGAAATCATCAAATGAGTCCCAGGGCAGGGCGGGAAGGACTGTCAGACTCATATTGACTAAAATCCACGGTGCCCTTCAATAGCCCTTTACGTTCCAGGGTCACGGTATCTGGAAAATTCCCGCGACCCCGGCAGGATTTGGCCCTCTAGAAGCGCGCGTGGAACCCAACACGCCGTAGACCCGGGCATGGTCGGTGGTCGGACAGCAAGTCGCCCATACCTAGCTGCCCGCATGCCCTTGCCACTGCTGAACATAGGCCTCCCTTATAGATTTCTACTATGACCGGTTGGAAGCAGAATCTATCCAACGCATATCCATCTTCTGAGTGGACGTCTTAAGGGCTTCACACACAGCAGCTATAATGTAAAGATGTACATTATAGCACATTACATAATATCTCATTACATCTTACCATAGAGACTTGAAGATGTAAAAACATACATTATACCTGTCGTGTGTGGTCTCCTGATTTGTGCTGCAGCATCTGCTTTTGGTAAATTGCAACCCAAAGTTTTTCGTTCGCATGATCTCAAATTAAGCACTAAGATCTCGGTGTACATGGCAATAGTTCTTCCAAATCTGTTGTACTCGTCAGAAACGTGGTGCCTCTATCGTAAACATATAAGGACGTTGGATAAATTTCACCTAAAATGCCTTCGAGGCATCATGAACATCAGCTGGTCGGATCGTATTAGAAATACGATTGTTTTAAGGCGAGCTAACGTCCTCGGCATAGGAGGCTTACTTAATGAGGCGTCAGTTAAGGTGGTGTGGGCATGTACATAGAATGCACGATGATAGACTTGCGAAGCGTATCTTCTATTCCGAACTCCAAGAAGGGAAACGGAAACACGGTGGTCAGTTGCTACGTTTCAAGGATGTTCTGAATAGACACTTTAAGAAGTGCAAAATTGACCCTTCAATATGGGAGAACCAGGCACAATATCGGCCCGAGTGGAGACACTATGTACAGGAAAAGGTTTACACCTTTGAAGAGACAAGAAGGTTACAATTGGACAAGAAACGTGATGACATAAAAGCTAGACCACCTGCAAATATAAATTACAATGTCATCAATGGTGTTCTTACATGTCCACTTTGTGCTGGGAGTTTTATGGCAAAAGTTGGATATGCGAGACACTGGAGAGCACATGAAAGGGCATATCAAAGCTCTCAACCACTCTAAAAGCCATCGATTGCAGTCGCTGTGGCCGAAATCGGCTAGATGCCATCATAGCTGCTATGTGTGAAGTCCTTTACGCTGCGTTTCGTTGTCATTCTTTACGTGTTGTTGGCATTGATATATGTATATTATGTATGTAGAAGAAAAACAAGTATATTATTCTTCAAAGGATAATATTTTAAAAACATACCTACCTATTCTTTCAACCCTTAAACTTTCTTTTCTATTCTATTCAAAGACAAATAAAAAACTTACTACAAAGAAAACCCTTTGTAAGCAGAACTTTTTGAGAAGATTCCCAACACTTGAAATATAAAAGGGAATTATTCTCGTGAAGTAGACTTTATTCGTTTGTTTGATATAATCAAATTTACTTATTTATACACTTTGTTTGACTACTTGGTTGTGCCCGTAACTCCGTGTAATATGTACCTACCAACACAAAATAAACATAGAAAGACAAATTTGTTTCACATCACATCATCAGCCTATTATGTTCCCACTGTTAGGACACAGGCCTCCTCTCTGACAGAGGGAGTGGGCCATTATCCACCACACGGGCCCAGTGCGAGTTGGTAAAATCAAAAGGTACGTATTTAGACACACTTTACTCACAACAAAGTTCGTTTTTTAGGTAGGTACTTTATTTTTGTTTTTTATAAACGTTATCCCATACTAGAACTTTCTCCTGTGTCGTGAGTACGTTTACGAATCCTACTACTATTATAAAGGCGAAAGTTTGTAGGTATGGATGTTTGTTACTCTTTCACGCAAAAACCACTGAACGGATTTGGCTAAAATTTGATACACACATAGTTTATAATCTGGATTAACACATAGGATAGTTTTTATCCCGATTTTATGTTCCCGTGGGATAACTTTCGAGTAGTAGCGGGTGAAGCCGCTGGCAACAGCTAGTATAATATAAAATCAAATAAAAACACCCAGACCCAGAACAACCAATTGTAGAACTATTAGTAGATCATACAAATATATGCTTCGTGCGGGATCGAACACGCGACATGCAGCGCAGCAGTCCAATTTTATTGCTCTGTACCAATAAATGTTATTTTTTTCTTTACTTATTTCTTTCTTTCTTTCTTTCCTTCTTTCTTTCTTTCCTTCTTTCTTTCTTTCTTTCGTTCTTTCTTTCTTACTTTCTTTCAATCTTCCTTTTTTTCTTTCTTTCTTTCTTTATCAGCCACAGCGGCAACAGTGCCGTCAAATTATAATAGAACTAACTTCTACCAGAATCCATTCCCCTCCTCTTCCCCTTATAGCCTAAGTCACGCAGAAATAACTCTAAAAAAATACATGATAAATATCACTAGTTAACTAACGATAATATTATGAACACCAATTTTCAGAATCAGCGAAAAATTCCATCTTTCCTGGTACGGAGACTGATAAAATAACCCCTTTTGCTAATAAAGATTCAATTCAAAAAGTAATAAAGTAGACAAAGAAATAGTAACAAAGGCAGTTCGACACTCGTCTATGTAAAGATTTAAGCTGGACGTACTAGCGAGCGCACGCTGTGGGGGAAGGTACAGTTCTGAGAAAAAGTGGTAAAAGTAGATACGGTTTCTTTAACCTGTTCATAAATTAATAATGCTATTAATATGAGGCACATTTTATTTCATAATAAAAAGAAAACGTGATGTCATTGGGGCGATATTTCTTACTATTTGTCAAGCTTCGCCCGCTACAACATGGAACTTATTCCACGGGAACATAAAAATTTAATAAAATTTATTCTTTGTGGTTAAAATTACCTGAATAATATTTTTCATCTAGATTCGTTCCGTAGTAGTCTAAGCCACTTTTTTTTTTTTTTTTTTTAGCGTGGTAAAATCATCAAATGAGTCCTCCAACCCCGGGCAGGGCGGGAGGGACTGTCAGACTTCTACTGACTAAAATCCACGGTGTCCTTCATAGCCTGTTAAGTTCCGGGGTTACGGTTAGGGAATAATCCCGCGACCCCGGCAGGCTTTGGCCCTCTGAGAGGGGGGCCCCGTCATTATGCTGACGCTCTTTGAGGCGCGCGTGGGACACAACGCGCCGTCGACCCGGGAGTCTAAGCCACTTGGGATTTAAGGTTGAAGTTTTATGAAATAATTGAAGCTGCCGCAAGTATAAACTATTTAGTTGACAATACTTCTACTATTTTGAGAAATAATTATTATCTGTCGGCGCGGCTCATTGCTTTAACCTGCTTAACGAACTCTCCTACATTTGCACGAAGAGTCCCAACTAGAGCACCTGATACTAGTCGAAAGACTTTACATCTGTTCATTGGTCATAAAAATAAAAGCCAATCGTAATAAACTAAAGCAAAACCAAAACCTAAGTATACCCATTAAAAATAATTATGCAAACCGTGCACTTAAGTTAGATCACTCGCTGACCCAAATCCAAAACCATAAAAACCTTTAACCCCTAACAAAATCTGCCACTAAAAGGAACACATTTCCAATAATACCCCTTTTTAAACTATCCGCCAAAGCATTTAAAGCGTGCAATGGACCATAAAACAGAATACAAAATAAAATCCTTTTCCGAACGAACGCTAACACTTTTCTGCACAACGGTACTAGTCTGTAAGCCGATTGGAAAAAGTCGCAAACTCGACTTTACCGAGTAATAGGATTTACCTAGGTTCTAGTTCAAATATTGTGATTTCTTGTTGTTTGTTTGGACTTCGGACTTATTGACAGGCACTGTAATATTGTTTAGGAAGAGATTAGATATCTAATTACTCTTTATATTTAGTGTTCCGTAGCCAAATGGCAAAAAACGGAACCCTAATAGATTCGTCATATCTGTCTGTCCGTCTGTATGTGACAGCTACTTTTCTTCGAAAGTATAAGAGTTATCCTGTTGAAACTTAGTAATAAGATGTATTATGTGAACCACATTAGGATATTCACACAAAAATAAAACAAAAACAAGTTTTCGGGGTACCCCCAATACTTAGAACTGAAACTCAACAAATTCTTTTTTGCCTGACACACAACAACTACTTCTAGGTTGCACATTTGCTCCGTGCGGGAATCGAACACGCGATATGGAGCGCAGCAGTCCTATTGCTCAGCCACTGCTCCCAAAGTGCCGTCAAATTATAACAGAACTTACTTTTACCAGAATTCATTCCCCTCCTCTTCCCCTTATAGCCTAAGTCACGCAGAAACAACTCTAAATAATTAATAGATTAAAGTAAACATTAAAATTTGTGAAATAATTATTACCAGGAGACTATATTTAATATTAATTAAACTATATAAATATAACTATATAAAGGTGGGAGTCGGGTCTTTGGCTTCACGCACTGCCGTCGTCGAGCATCGGTACCTCACTCGACGACACCACCTTCCGGCTCGCTGTTGCTCTCCGTTTAGGATCCCCACTCTGCTCTCCTCACCGCTGTCACTGTGGGGAAGCCGTCAACAGCCTCGGACACCATGGCCTTTCTTGCGGCCGCAGCGCGGGCCGTTTTGCGCGCCACGCGAACATAAACGACATTATTCGACGAGCTCTTGTTACCGTCGGCGTTCCAGCTGTTTTAGAACCCAACGGCTTGGCACGCGACGATGGCAAGAGACCGGACGGTATGTCTCTGTTTCCTTGGAAGTTGGGTAGGCCTTTAGTATGGGACGCTACCTGTGTCGATACTCTTGCGCCATCCCATCTTCCAAGTTCATCGTGCTCTGCTGGCTCTGCTGCTGCGGTTGCTGAAAACCTCAAGCGGCTTAAATATAGCAACCTTAGTGGTAACTATATATTTGAGCCGTTTGGGGTTGAAACTATAGGGCCATGGGGTCCGAGTGCTCACAGTCTCTACAAAGATATCGCTAAAAGACTTGTTGACGCTTCCCGTGACCCAAGAGCTGGCTTTTACCTTGGCCAGAGGCTAAGTATTGCCATTCAAAGAGGCAACGCCGCCAGTCTCTTGGGCACATTACCAGCTGACAGCGTTGAGGATGAATTTTTCGATGCTATTTAATAGTTTAGTTTTATTTTAATTTAGTATTATTATATTAATAGATTAAAAAAAAATCTAAAAATCCACGTTTTTTAATGTCCTTAAAATAAGAAAATAACCCTACGGGGCTGAGAGAGGGGCCACTCAAAATGTGGGGGCAACCAACGCCTTTACGTGCTTTCCGTGGCACGGAGGAAACTCGCTATGACAGATGGTCACCCATCCACAGACCAACCTCGGCAAGCGCGGCTTAACCCGAAAGATCGGCCTGTGCGGCTGTAATTATTTAGCCACGAGCTCCTCTGATGAAAAAGATTTATAAGAATAAAGCCGGAAACACATTATTAACAACCGACGCCACCCGATGAAACGTGATGCGTGCTGGGTCAAATCAAATGAATTGTTTTCTATGACCAGAATCACACTATCAACACCCCACGCGACGACACGCGCTCACTGCACATCAGGTGTCGACACGTTGCGTCGCGTGGCGTGTTAAATAATGTGTTTCCGGCTTAAGTGTGATAATTCATCACAATTTTTCCACCAAGCCAATATTTTATAAAAGTTTTGGTAAAAATCTGGCATATAAAAGAGATTTTAATAAACCTAAGTATTTTTTATTAAAATGTGTTGTTTATAACAAAGACTTTTCTGTTTTCAGATTAAGAAGTCGAAGATTAGAACATGATGGTAAGTCTTTTCACAAATTAAATTAAAATTCGTAGATAGTTTTTTTATACAACTAGTATACAGCCGTGGTTTTGCCTTTATATTTTTTATTATTTACATTAGTCTTCAAAAGTCACACGCAACTTATTTATTTTAACAGCGCGCGGCGGTAAAACCCCCCCCCCCCCCCCGGTGACCCCGGAACATAAAGGACACCGTGGATTTTAGTCAATACGAGTCTGACAGTCCCTCTCGCCCTGCCCGGGGTGGGAAGAATCATTTGATGATTTTACTACGCCAAAGAAAAAAAGTCAAATTTCTTATAGCTTCTACGGAAACTTAATTGGATGTAAAAATTTAAACTGCTCTTTTCGGAATTTGGATTTCAACATAACCCCAATTAAAATTTATTTGCCTTATCATAAAAGGTGAACGTGAAAGAATGCCTAAGGCATCAAGCCTTAGGCATTCTTTTCTTTAATTCAAGGGTGATTTAAAACTGAAAAAATCTATTGTAAATGTAAAATAAAAAAGTATTATAAAGAATTAACGAAGTCTATATTTTTGTCAGTTTTGATGTAAGAGGTATTCTACACGTGCTTGCCGGCCGATTAAGGTCCAAGCCCAGGTTGACGGCATGTAGTTTACCCGTGGGGCAAACACCTGCCAACGATGCGTTACCGTCTAAGGCCCCTCGCCCACGGCGACTTTTTGCAGCGATGCTGTAGCGCGTTTAGCAAACGCGCTACAGCATCGCTTCTAACGCGAGTTAGGCAACGCGCTACTGCATCGCGATTGTATCGATACAAACGCGCGACCGCGTGGAATGACATCGGTAGAGGGGTCGGAGGGGGGAGGGAGTGTGACTTATGTTGCCTCAACGGCGTCCATCTTGCACTGATCCAAGGAATTTTTGCATCGCGACCGAATCGCGTTTGCATCGCGACCGAATCGCGTTTGCATCGCGACTGAATCTGGTCCCGTGGGCGAGGGCATACAGCTAGCGACAGCATCGCGTCTGTATCGATGCTACGCGCGTCAGCATCGCGACTGCATCGCTACAAAAAGTCGCCCGTGGGCGAGGGGCCTAAAGGCAATCGTGAGCCCGATACGCAAATAGCAACGGAAAGAACAGAGTACATTTTTATTCAGTATGAGTTTGACAGTCTCTTCCCACCCGAGCCGGGAGGATTAAATTTAGTAATTTACTACCCAAAAAGCCGTATATGGGTGACTCGCTGTCCGATCATGGGCCACGCCCGGGCCGACGGCGCATCGTGTTCCACGCGCGCCTCAAGGAACTGTTAGAAAACTGACGTGGGGGATCCACGTCAGGTTTCTAACAGTTAGAGGGCCAAAGCCTGCCGGGGTCGCTTACTCATACGGTCACCGTAATCCTGGACCAGGCTGAGTCTGACAGTCCCTCCACCCCGCCCTGGGTGATAGGACACATCTGATGATGTAACCACGATACCCAAAAAACGGTGTGCTACAAAACTACAATATTCGTATTTGTTCTTCTATTGAGAAGCTAAATTCTCCTCGTATTTAATTGATAAAAAAAATGTTTCCATAGCATACCTACCGACGTTGACCGAAGGGAAGCCGTGGTCGAAATCTAGTTCTAAATAAATCCTGAAGTCAGCTCAAAATTCAAAAGAAATTCTAGAATTTTCTCTACAAAGAAAAAAAAACAGATTCGTCCTAACACTATGTCGGAGTTACAACCTAAGTAATTTCGTACAAAAGGAAAAAACTTTTGAAGTATTCATAAAAAACCCCTTTGTCAAAAGTTTTGAAGATCTCTTTCACGCCAACGTTATAAAAGAGGATTGGGGAAAAAATATCCTTGAATTACTATGAAGCATTGTTTTTTAGAAAACTTTAGTTGAGGTTTCATAGTGAAAAAATACATGTGGCACTCGGGGACTGCAGCGGTAAAGCTTGCAAAGCATTTTTTATCAACTTATATGCTATTTTTTTCTTTTTTGGCGATTGTAATCCACGTCAATCAAGTGAAACGTCAAGAAAAACAAACACCGTGCCGAAGTCTGCTGAACTGTGGCCATGCGCCGTGCCGATGTCTGCGGGGTGTTAGGTTTATTTCGTTAGGTTTATTTTCGTTACAGAATTCCTTGAGTCGGTCGTCAGGTCAAAACCAGCGTTAGGCACTGAGTTGCCTGTCATTTATGCTGAACTGGCCCTGTTTGGAGCAGCCCTGGGGCAAACAAATTCTGTACCAAATAGTTTTAGGTTATTTTTATTTTATTGTTTTTTTATCATTTGTTCATTTTCATTTAATTCATACTGTGCTATGCCCTGCGTCTATACCAATAAATGTTATTTCTTTCTTTCTTTCGGCCGTGCTCAGAGCCCGCGATAAAAGCTATGCAATAGCTTAAAAACAAATCTAACACATTTTTGTCGACCTAAAAATCAAACCCCAACAAGCATAACATACTGATTCACTAATGAATCCAGTCAATAAACCCTAAATATCAAAAGTTTTTCAATCTAGGATAGAAAATATGATATAAGTTATATGTCGCTACAGAATTAAGTCTAGGTCAAAACTATATTGAGAGTAATATCATGTAACGTAATAAAGTTTTTATCGTTACTTCGCCTTCAATAGCCTTTGTTAAGTGCGCCTTATGAGTATGAACATACATGTATGTATATATGCCCTAAAATTAGTTTTATACCCTTGAGTATAGAAAGTCAAAATATCAACATAGAATAATGTATGTTGGAAAATACAGGGTGTAAGAAACAGCCCAGTAGACGAAACTGTTCTCTTCCACAATTATTTTTTTCAGGAAATGAAAAAAAAAATCAGTCTCGCCATACAAACTGTCTAATCAAGTTTATAATTTTGTATGATGAGGCCGATTTTTTTTTCATTTTCTGAAAAAAAAAAATGTGGAAGATTGTTCAGTACCTATTAATTTTTACTCTTGTACTACCTAGATGTAATTTCTTTCTTTTTTGTGTTTATTCACACCGTGAGAACTGGTTTGAAGTGGCGCTGGGCAAGAAAACTTGGAAAAACTTGGGGAAGGCCGTTGCCCAGCAGTGGGACAGCGTAGGCTGAAAATAAAAAATTAAATGTTATGACATGATTGTGTTTCGTGGTACCTTTTGCGCCAAATAAATGTTTTTTCTTTCTTTCTTTAAATGCCTATGGTGCAGTATTAGCTGCTGCTAGTGCTTGCAGGGCTTTTAACAAACATAAAAAAAAAGTTTCTCTAGAATGGCTATGAATTTTTTTTTGCATTCGAGCATCGGCATTTCGTATTCCCCTTTAATGATAACATAATATTTAATTATATTGTAAATGGAATTATTGAAAAAGATCTTGCCTATGTTCTTCTTTGATCCACACTCCCAGAAAAACCCTCTATGAACACAAGCAAAGTACCTACAACCCAAATTGATTGTCAAATTCTATAAAAACGCCAGTAAATCCGCAAGCAAAAGCTAGTTTTCATATTAAGGGAATGATTGATTAGAACGTCTGCAAATAAGACATCTGTGTCATCCCCGACAAGTAATCGGCTAGACATCGGTCATTTTTACAAGAAAAATAAAGGTCTAATACATAGATCTTCTTTCTGTATAATATGCGACACATGTGTTCTTCTTATGGTAAGCGTCCACAGGTCCGCATCGTACGTATCGGACGCATCGCATCAAACGGATTTCTGTGTCGGCAGCGATCGGATTGCCGACGCGAGTATCAGCAATCGGATTGCCGATGCCACCTTCATCTCTTCCACTAATGAGCATTCCGTATGACGTCATCAGTACGCATCGCATTAAGGCATTGCCGATGAGCCGTCCGTACGATGCGGATCAGTGGACGCAGTTGTATGAGTTTTCATACAAAGCAAACTAAAATTCGTTACGTACGATACGTCCGATACGTGCGATGCGGACCTGTGGGCCAACTGCGTATTGAACAAAACGAGAATGAAATTATTGAAAACGGGAAACGAAGTAAAAATGAGTCGAAGTACGCATAATCCACTTCATACTGCTCCATGAAATGGTCACTAAAACCAATAATATCAGTATTATTTAACAATTCATGACTTTATGGCAAAATAAACCTATAAATTACTTTGAAAAATGATATTGATACATAGCAGATATTTCTTTGAACTTTGTGCGAGACTTATGAATAAAATTGACTTCGTAAAACTAAGTTATACAGAAACATCAATATTTTTATCCATTGGCAAAAATACCTAGATAAAAACAACTCATACCTAAAAAGATGAGCATGAAAGAGATCAACATAAAACTTCAACAATTCCAACGTTGATCTACCTTTAAATCCGCATTTGCATTTCCTCCGTCTCAAGTCTGAAGCCAGTTTGGACTGCATAAATCTGGTTAGATCCAGCGCGAGCCGGATTTTGGCGGTCGTTACCGAATCAACGTACGAATAACGAACTTTATGGAGTCTCGAAAGGAGTTGATTTTCGATTGATTGTGGTTTTATGAGACGTAAAATAAAAGAACGCAAGATGGTTTCGTGTTTTTGTTAATTTTGGAAGAAAAATTTAAAAATGTATGAAGAAAGGCATTTACAAAAGGGAAGTAATAATAATAATATTCCACAACGATCACACAACGCCATCTAGTCCCAAGCTAAGCAGAGCTTGTGTTATGGGTACTAGACAACTGATAAACATACTTATATATTTCTAAATACATACATATTCTATATAAATTACACCCAGCCACAGAACAAAATATGATCGTGCTCATCGCACAAACATTTGTCCTGGGTGGGAATCGAACCCACGACCTCCGGCATAGCAGTCAGGGTCACTAACCACTAGACCAACAGGCCAGTCAAAGTCAGGTCAGTCAGGAAGTAAAGCAAAAATACAAGAAGTAAAGATGTATGAATGTAAGTATGACGGCACGGTTGGCTCAATGATTGATTTCTCACCCGCGTGTTGCGTTTCGATTCCCGGACTGAATATTTTTTAAAGTATTAATTATAAATAGTCTTTCCGGATCTGAGTGTTAGTGCATTTAAGTTCAAATGTTTGTCTTCGGACATGACACAGAGAATGAACACTTTTGTAATCTTAGTTTAAGATAATTCATAATTCCTAGGCAAATACTTTGGATCACAGCTTTTTCATTCAGTGTGACTTACGACATGGGTTGCTTCCAGAGATGCATTCGTATCACTTTTGCGCATTCTAGTACTAACTTGGACTAAAAAGGTTTATTTATTAACAAGGGTAAGGCTTATTTTAAAAGTTTCGAAAGCTTCGAGGCGGTATTTCATCCCTTCGACCCTTCGACATAAAACCTAAATCGCCGCGATATCCACAAGAAAAGAAGTGACACTTACTTTAAAGAATTTTATACCTTTTCTAGGATTCTTCAAAAGCAAACCAATTAACTTAGAAATAAAGTCCAAAGAGAAACAAAAAAGTCACCCTTTTGAATTTTGCTGAAAAATAAAAGATACAGAAGAAAAAAAACCGATTTAATGAAAGTCAAAGCCATCGGTGAGTTTAATAACAAAAAAAATAAACTGAACTGATATTCATAAAATTCACTCGAGCGTAAAAAAAGCCTTTTACAAAATATTCAACGTTGCATACAACAATCGATACAATTAAATTTACGAAATTACAAACAAACACTGCTAAGTCTCGAATTTATGTAGAACTGCATATATCTGGATTAAACCGCTTTGGGCTGGATTTCGGCGCCCGCTACCGGCTAACGGCCAATCAGAGGACGCTAATCCCAGTTAGTTAGGATAATCCTTATGTTATTGTCGGAAATACTTATCATTTAATCAAACAATGATGATGGCAGGATTATAATTATTAATTAGATTGTTTTATTTCGTAAAATAGCAGTTGGCGAGCAAATGGTAACTACGAAAGAAAAATATTTTTCAAGAGCGTAGTAATAAAATAATTAATGATTTATTTTATTACGCTTTAAGCTGAATGGTTTATTTTCCTGTAGCCGCTTTGAGGGTAAAATAAAACAGCTTAATGTTCATGAAATTCTTAGTCATAATTCTTTTTTAATTAATAATTTAAGAAACACTTAGGTAGTTAACTTTTGTAAGATTCTCGATTTGCCTTTTATAAGTGCTCATAAAACGTAAAAAATAACTTAAAATAAAAGGCATAATTTACGACGTTTTTTCGTTTTGGCATAGTCAGATTAAAGATGGCGTCGAAAATTCATTATCAAATACGATTTCTGGTCCGTCCATCGAAACCACAGGCTTACATAGGACATTTACCATAAATAAGTACCACCAATTTGTTCAGTAAACGTCACTGTGTTCTAAATTTATGCGTGGACACAATTACTACGCAAACGAAATTAGACAGCGTACTGTCGTAGTGGCGTATTGTCGTAGTGGCGAGCTGGCGTAGCATGGGTCGGCGCACACTAAGCATTTAAATGTGCGTTTAATAAATCACTTGAAATTGTAATTCTGGTGACGGCAATGGCTCAACGGTTTCTCATTAAGTTGTTGAAATCAGACGTGAATTTTAGGCTTTACAAATGACCTGAGACTAGGTTTTTCCTGTGGCTTTGCCCATGTACACTCAAAAGTATGGATTCACTTGCTTCGATTACACGTGATCTTGAGTACTTAAGAACTAGTTAAGAATAATAAAAATGGTTCTATTTTAAAAGTTTTACTGTTAACTACAAACTGATACCAAATTCATCAAAATCATGCCATTATTTTAGGAGCTATCCCGGACAAATTCCAAGTAAGTGATTCGAATACTTTTGCTCACTAGTGTACATGAATGATAGCTATTACGATCTACAAGTAAGTATTCAGTTTCATCGTTCAGCAAATTAGTCGTGAAAGATAACAGACATGTCGATTTACTTTCCATTCATAAAGCAAAATAGCTTATACTCGCTGACCCGTCCGCGTGATTTTCGGTAAGATTTCATCAGTGTCACACCAAACGTGTTAGCCTCTTTAGTCAGCATCCAACCAACTCAACGCAACTGACTCAATTCATTTGATTTTTGAGACCCCAAAAAAAATTACTACTTAAGGTAAGCGTCCACAGCATCGTACATATCACACGCATCGCATCAAACGGATTGCCGACGCGAATATCAGCAATCGGATTTCCGATGACACCTTCATCGCGTCCACTGATCAGCATTCCGTATGACGTCATCGGTACGCATCGCATGTAGACATTGTCGATGAGCCATCCGTACGCTGCGGATCAGTGGACGCAGTTATATGAGTTTTAATATAAGGCAAACTAAAATCCGTTGTGTACGATACGTCCGATACGTGCGATGCGGACCTGTGGACACTTACCATTATACGTCGACCCGTCTCGTCGGCGTCGCGTGGGCTCTTTCCTATCCAAAATAAATGCGAAACGACAATTTTAATGTCAATAATATAATTTTATGTTTCAATACCAATTGAATGTATTTTTGGGGTCTCTGAAGACCCCATGCGACCGACGTAATAAAGCAGCCATGACAGACAGAGGGTTTTACCAAAACTAACACAGAAACTTGGGTACAGAATTCAAATCAACAGAAGCAACCGTGTATGAACGTGACGTCATAAATTTTGGATGCAACGAACGTCAGCACCATTGATGTTGTAGTAACATTCGTTCTGAAACACTGTTCGTGCACTGAACCTAATGGTTGGAAGGGAGGTGCGATATTGCATATTCCTCTCAAAGAGATTTCTCAAAGCTAACGAAATGAATCCATAAACAACGAGAAATAACGAGATAGTGTTCAAACGAAAGTCATTCCAACCAACATAATATATTATCACGGCTGTATCAGTTAGAAAGTAATATAAAATAAATAAATAAAACTTTTTTTTAAAATGTAATCTACTTCTGAAACAAACACAAAAAAAGTGTAAAATTGCTTTTTTTTCGGAAGTTGGTGGCAAAAACGTAAAAATAAGAATTTATTATTAAGTTTATTTTTATGCAGTGAAAAGCCGAATAAATGAAAAATGTTTACCAATTAATTTTGATGCGAATCTATATAAGTATCTCATTATTTATCATTTTTGTGTGTGTCCAATTTCAAATACATTTTTTTATCCTGTTTTAAAGAAGGAATGTGAAACACAGTGAAACAGAGCCACCAAAACACGCATCTACCTACACGGTTACACTGTACAATGTCGTAAATTCTGGCTCTAACTATCGCCAGCACCATTGATTGCGTCGCCAAACTCATCGTGTGCGCTCAACCTAATGGTTTCACTAGAGGTGCAATATTGCATATTTCTCGCAAGGCAAACGAAATGAGACATGTTGCACAGTTTCACTGTATCTCGAATTATATACATATAATTATGAACATTATATTTGATGACTTTTAGTTTCAAACGTGAAATAATAAAATAGCTTCATGCTAGGGCCTCAGAGTCATATAACAATAGTTGATTCCTTAGTAAAACCACACAATAAGCAGATTATGGTAGCCATACACCATACTGCCTATTTGTCAATTCGGCATAAAACTGCCAATTTGCTCAAATAGAATTGAACGTGTATGGGGGTGGAATGCCAATTTGATGGCATGACATGCCAATTTTGATAGGTCATCAAATCGTTTTTGACACAACGTCAAATCGGCAGCAGTGATGCCATCTTAGCAACTTCATAGATAGTTAGCTAATTTTATAAAGGTGCTAGAAAAAAAGCTAAAAAGTGTAACTTGTGGCTAAACTTTTTAGCTACTTTTCTACAGGGACGGTTAGGCCACGTTCACACGGCGATTATTTTCCCGTATACCGTACACGAGATTTTATCGAATAGAGTTGACCAGTTTTAGGACAACTTTGCACGGTACACGGTAAAATATTATATTTCTCAAATACGGGATTTTCCCGTATGAACGCCGTTTAAACTATTTTTAAGTTTTCATTTGTGAACTGTTATTACTGCTCTATTCGATAAAATCTTGTATACAGTATACGGGAAAATAATCGCCATGTGAACGTGGCCTTACCAGGAAAACTGAGGCTTTTCGCACATGGTTCGCATGTACACTCGTAAAAAAAAGAGTTATTCATTTTATTTTAAACCAAAATACGATTGAAAACTTGAGAGGTGTCAAGGGACCACGAAAGCAAGTTAAAAAAAGGTTCATGCTATTTTCGACCTTATTGACATTTATGCAAACACCTGATTTTAATGAAGGAGCAATGTTAACGAATGAGAATGTGAGAAAAACAAACTAAATTTTAAATGTCGATAAGGTCGAAAATCGCTTGCACCACTTTTTTTAACTTGCAATCCTTAAGCAAATGTTTTCCGACCTTCAAGCGATTTTCGACCTTATTGACAATGATGCAAACACCGGATTTTAATGAAGGAGCAATGTTAACGAATAAGAATGTGAGAAAAACAAACTAAATTTTTAATGTCGATAAGGTCGAAAATCGCTTGCACCACTTTTTTTAATCTAATTCGATAGTCTCATGATGAAATGAAAAGGTGCTAGAAATTGTAGCTGTCGTCACCGAATAATAGCCAGATCTAGTTGCTGAGTTGGCATCACTGGTGCAGATTTGAAGTTGTGACAAATCTATCGTATCGATAGGCAGGATGGTGTATGGTGTATATGGACGAACTGCCGATTTGAAACAATTGCAAGCGTCAAATCTATCGTATCGATAGGCAGGATGGTGTATGCCTACTATTAAATGCAAGATGCCTTTCTCAGAAATACAATTCATGGTACTATGAATAACGAGGACTAAGACTTGCCAAGAGGCGAGACGGAATGGGAAGCGGTCGCCTCCTTCTGCGAAGTAGTCATGCTAGCGAAGGAGGAGGCAAGACGCGTGAAGGAGTGGACAGCGTCCACCTTACGACCCAGCCGGGCATGCCGACCATGAGTCATGCACGGTCGACGGCGCGTAGTGTTCAACACGCGCCTTAAAGAGCTGTCAACTATCTGATGGGGGCCCCCTAAGAAGGCCAGAGCGTGCCGGGTTCGCGGGACTGTGTCATCTGGTAACCGTGAACCTGGAACGTTAATGGCTATTGAAGGATCAGCGTGAATTTTAGACAAGTACAAGTCTGACAGCCCCTCACGCCCTGGGTATTAGGACTAATTTGATGATTTTACTATGATAAAAAGTCTGATATAAGCAATGATATATAAACTATAGATAAGTTATCCGCACTCTAAAATGGCAACAAAAAATTAAGCCAATTGGCTTGCATTGCGTTGACATTGCGCTTAGTTGCGTCTCCCTCCCGCCGTGTGGTGTCATATTTTCTTTTTCTTTCTTCACGCGTATAAGTAGTTCTAGTATTGTCGCCGTTTTTAAGCGCCGCGATGTTCGTTCATGACGTGTCTATATAATAATTATGTATAATACGTCATTGGATATAAGTACATTTCAAACGCTTGTTAAACTCCAACAACCCTTGTCTTAAAACATCCTTGAAGCCGCCAAGACCTCAAAATCCTTACTATTCAAATTGGCAATTTGCCACCTGGCTTACAGGCAGTATCTCTCCAAATTGTTCATTGTAATGGTCTGTGGAACACTCTTAGGCCTGGCACACACTGGCGGCATGGCATGGCACGGACGCACAGCGTAGTATCTTCGTCAATATATAAGTTTTTAGAGTGGCAATGGTCGCAATTACTAATTATTATATTTACGAAAATCAAAATAAATAATGAACATGGTATATCTCGTTTTAAGTTAACTTGTTTCAAGTCTGGCTACATTTATATTATGTTAGCAAACGCACCCTCAATGTAGAAGTTAATATCGCGGGAAAAAAATAACACATAAACATACGGGCATTTAAGATGTTTCGGTGTATTTAGGTTTGTAACTTTATTATTGTCATACTCTTAAGTTATGCCGTGCCATCAATGTGTACCGGGCTTTACGCATCCATGGACGTTACGTTGGTATGTTATGCAATATTTGCAAGTGTTAAACAAGGTGTGTTACGGCCTAGAAATTCTGCGAAACGAGCTATATGAATAGGTTTTTCGAGTGCGTGTGTATTTTTTGTAACAAAATTGGACTGTTAATATCGATATTTCAATCAAGGAAATTAAAATATTGCTCAATTCTTTTAATAAAAGTTAAGTGTCCACCATGGGAGTAACACTTTTTTAAGACCAAGTACTTTGGACACAAAGCGTAGCGAGGGATTTTAATGTAGAATCCAGAGCGAAGCGATTACTACGATCTTGCCTTAAAATAGTTGTTTGTTCCAGTGTTAAACAGTCTACTATTTCTCTTTCCAAACACTATTATTTACTTATTTAAAATCTGTTTATTCGTAGTTACTCTGTGTATTCTGTAGTTTAGAAACACACATACACATAAAAGGAAGGCCTTTGTCTAGCAATCGGATAGGATATAAAGACTGAGAAAAAAAAAACTTGAGAGGTGTCAAGGGACACCCAGATGCAACGAAGTTACTGTATACACTCAACAAAAATAATCGTCGCGACTCCACTCCACTCCACTCCGCTCCGCTCCGCTCCACTCCGCTCCGCTCAGCTCCGCTCAGCTCCGCTCCACTCCACTCCGCTCCGCTCCACTCCACTCCACTCCACTCCACTCTTTGAGCAACGCGCGATAAGGAACTTCGTTCCAAAAAGTGTCGTGACAACTTTTCGTAAGAATTTTTTCCGTCCAGCCCCCTTTCATAACGCGCGATATTCCCTTCGTTCCAAATATAACACAATCCTTTAACATCAACATAAAACTACATTCGAAACTACAACATGTATTGTATTGTCATCGCCATTACAATATTGTACTCAGTATAATGGGTCGTGTGCACAGGTACCGTGTCGACTCACGCATCACTTGCCATGAGATTGATGTTAGTATCCCGCTGAGTCGCTGACTGTACTCGTGTTGAGTGATTTTATGTATGTTTGTGAATGTGTTCGGGATTGTACGTAGTGTGTTCATTTTTTTTTTTGTGTACTGTCGTCTGATATTTCTGAAATACATTTATGTATTAAGCGATGACGATATAAGAAGTGGCGGGATGAGTGAGGGAGAGAACAGCGTCCATCTCACAGCCCAGCCGCAGTGGTAGACGCCCACGGTGATGGATGTCGCAAGATGATCTCCGGACACCGTGGATTTAAGTCAGTACAAGTCTGACAGTCTCCCCTGCCCTGCCCTGGGTGGGAGGACTCATTTCCGATGATTTTACTACACAAAAAAAAGCGATGACGATATGTAACTTGAAGTCAAAGTCAAAGTCAATCACGTATTCCAAGAAAACATCTTTGCGCAAATATTTTAATTCCGTACTATAATAATATTTAATCACTAAAAATAAAAGTTAATTTATTTACACAAATGACATACTTTTTTGTATTTTTTTGGTTTTTGGTCCATAACAATAGTTCCTTTTTCGGACACTCAACAATTTTACATACAATAAACGCAGTAAATACTTCGTAAATTATAAACAGAAATCTTGTGATAATCTATTCTATAAATCGGTGTTGACTGCCCAGTCAGATCGCTACGATAAATCGCTGTCGTGTATACCGGCCTTAAATTTATGTAAACTATAACACATTGTTCCAATTTGTTCCAATGAAGGCTCGTCTATGCATTGCTGACGCCGCTTCTATCTTAGAATTACATGCCGTGACGGCTTGTCGATGCCGATCAAATCAAAGATCATATTACTAATAGACACGGCAAATTATCATCCTTACCTAATTGCTACACCACCAATTCTCACTAAGACTTTCCAAACGTTTTTTATAATGCGAACAGCAAAGGAGTGGAACTCTCTCCTGGCCTCTGTGTTTCCGAACGCTTAATCTCTTCAAAGTTAGAGTGAACGGGCTTCTTCTGTGTAAGCTCGCTCCGTCATCTACCTTGTCTTTGTCACTCCTGACTTAGCCTACACTATGGTCAAGATCAAAAATACATTAAACGTACGAAAAAATCGAGCTAAGGAACTGACTGTAACTAGATATTTATTAATCATCATCATCATCAGCCTAAAATGTTCCCACTGCTGGGATTGACATTTGAAATATTCACAGATAATATCAAAAACCATAAAAAAAATTACAAAAACAAACTTTTTTTTGCCGTATTGTAATTAATAGTACCCAAGTATTTTTCACTGTTTACAGATCTACGAAAAAAAAGTTTTCCAAGAAAATAAACAGTATTATATGGCGTTGAAAGCCCGGATGTTTGGACGGAAATTAAGACCGATTGTAGCGGGAAAAACATCAAGAACTTTGTATGTTCTGTAGCATCAATCAATGTACTTTATGACTATAGATATCGAATCTCGCATAAAATGATTTACAATCGACCAAGTAATATAATACTATTCATATGGATAAATATTCAAACATCGAATTATTTCCAGAAAACCGAATCGAAATCCGTTCAGCTAAACGCGAGATACATACATCGCGGACAAACATACATACAGGTCCAACTGAGAACCTACTTTTTTTGAAGTCGGTTAAAAATATTTTTCACAATAGCATTTTGAGTCGTTTTCAATATGACTTTTGAACATTCTTACACTTGTTGATTTTTCTAACTAAATAGACCATGGCGAATGTCACTCTAAACCATAGATTTCACTCTAAAATCAATTCAAAATACAACCATACTCGACTGTACCGAAAACAATGCATTTAGCTGCAGCATTTGTACAATGCAAGGCCATTACGGCGCTGAGGGATTATTCTAAATCTGGCTTGCAAGGCACTAAGCTTCGAATTTATCGCTGGGAACGCGAGCGCCGCAAAACCTTTCTTACGTGTTGGGTTTTTTGCAGTTCTGTTTTTTTCGGTGATTATAATTGTGTTTTTAATGATGTAAGGCAAAGAGATTTAAACGAAACTATAGAGAGAATTTTCCCAATAAATTGTCATACAAAATTGTTGATGCCGTGCGTCAGTAGCACTATCTAGCGTTGCATAGCAACGCGACTACTAGACTGAGCGACTTTTTACCTATTGGTAAAAAGTTTTGAATCACAAATTTCTTCGTGATGTCCCGTCTATTGCTCGTATATAGTTTAATGTCTTTGATGTAAGGTATATCTGTAGATAGAATTATTATACAGAGCGTAAAATAAACTTGTGTGTAAGTTTAGACAAAGGGTGTAATCTACGGAACTGATGTTAACTCCAACAGAAATGAAAAAAAAATACCTTAACGAAACATTGTGGTACACAAGGCGGACTTAATGCTGCAAGGCATTATCTACCCGCCAAACTTTGGGTCAAAAGGAGAAGCAGCTATGTGGTATGCAAGCAAAGCAGTCATGCTAGCGAAAGAGGAAGCGGAACGCTCGAAGGAAAGGACAGCCTCTACCTTACGACCCAGCCACTGCTAGAGACGCCCACGGCAAAGGACGATTTCCGGCCACCTTAGCCCTTTCGGACTATGCGACGCAAGTCTCCGATAACTTACGGCTTTGTTTTCCATTGACGCGTGCCTGTGTACGAACCTCTATGGATTCGTATTGCGATAGCTGCTTGGATACCAAAGTCGTAAGGTATTGGAGGCTTGCGTCGCCTCGTGTACAAAGGGGATAAGGCGATCATGTACTATGCCCTGGTCCATGGCGTGTCGTGTTCCACGCATGACACAGAGAGCTATCAGCAATCTGACGGAGTCCATTATAACAAAAAATGATTTAAAGCCGGAAACACATTATTTAACACGCCACGCGACGCAACGTGTCGACACCCGATGTGCAGTGAGCGCGTGTCGTCGCGTCGGGTGTTCATAGAGTGATTCTGGTCATAGAAAACAATACATTTGATTTGACCCAACACGCATCACGTTTCATCGGGTGTTAATAATGTATTTCCGGCTTTATCCAAAAAAATTACTGACAAATTGAACTGTGACTTACTTATTGAATACCGTAATTACAAACTCACAGTAAAGAAAAATATTGTAGTATAATATAAAAGACAATACGGTGTATAGCAAAGTGACTTTATTTACTTCCTAACATCACGTATGCGAGAGCAAGCCTTACTTTTCCTAGAACATTATGACGGCGCATGAAGTTAATAAATATTCTAAGAGAAGCACATGCCACTGAGTAGGCATGTTACAGAAGATTCACCTTATTCAACTCTCCATAAGGTTTAAATTAGCGTAGGCTGTAGGCACGTCGCAATAGCAGCGGTAAGACCCCTCTTTGAGGAATGGCTGAGAGGCACTACGGCAGCTTTACCTTCCGCCTGATGCAGCTCCTCGCCGTACTCTGGTGTTTTGCGAGGTTTGTATATCGGATTGGGCGAAGAAACGCTTGGGAGGACACGATGGTGCATACGTTGGAGAGGCGCCCAGCTTGGGCAGAGCAACGCTGTGTCCTCCTGGAAGCGGCGGTGACGTCTTTCGCCCGAAATTGGTCGAAGTCATGCTGCCGAGAAGAAACGAAATAGGCAGCAGTCACCTCCTTCATCATGCACTACACCCGGTATAGGCCCGGGCTGTCGCTTTCTAACTTAACGATGACCCTAAAAACGTAAGGTCGATTGAAGGAACACCGAGTATTTTAGTCGTTACAAGTGTTACAGTCCCTCCTGTCTTACCCAGGACAGGAAGATTCATTGAATTTTATGATTCCTTATCGCGCGTTATGAAAGGGGGCTAGACGGAAAAAATTCTTACGAAAAGTTGGCACGACACTTTTTTGTAAAAGTGCGGGTTCGCGGTTTACCCGCGCGAGTAACATGCGCTAGCTACTTGATCAAGCTGCCCCCGGGGTGCGTCTACACGGCGCATGTAGCTTTAGCATGTTGAGGCACTTGCGCGGGTTACATGCGCCGTGTACAAGCACCCTTACGGAAAAATTACAACACGAGTCAAAATGAACCTTCTGAATCATATCTGTGTCAGATACATTGCGGAAGTTCACATGACCTAAAAACGGACGTCATAAACTTGTTTTCTACCGTTTTTGTTGACGGATGAGCGGAAAAAACTGCTCTTATGTTTAGTAGGAAAGTAGAGGAAAAGCCTTTTATTCTTTTTTTACTGCATCGTCAAAAGAGTAGTAGAAAACTAAAGGCGCGTTTCCATAAGGCAAGTCTTGTTTACAAGTATGTCGGCAAATTGATACACCAATATTGCTTGAATTTACCTAAAAGTTCGAGTTCGTAGCAGAACGCAATAGGCTTTAATAAAAATAGTAAGATAATAATGATGTAGGCTATGAAAAATAAAAAATAATAAAATCATTGGGCGTTAATTAACTAATTTGTATGTAAGGGTGTTTGTACACGCCGCGTGTAACCCGCGCAAGTGCCTCAACATGCTCAAACTACATGCGCCGTGTACAAGCACCCCGCGGGCAGCTTGCGCATGTTCCTTGCGCGGGTAAACCGAAACCCGAACCTTTACTTTCGCGAGTTGCATGCGCCGTGTACAAACACCCCGCGGGTAACTTGATCATTTAGCTTGCGCATGTTACTCGGGCGGGTAACCCGCACCTTTACTTGCGCTGGTTACATGCGTCGTCTACAAGCACCCTAATTGTAAATAAGCACTCCTACTCCACATGACTATGCCAAAGACTCTTCTGTTCGAGTAACATGGGTACCTATGTATAACATTATTATAAAATTTTCACTTTCCCAAAATTAAACTTTCCGAGGACAACCGGAAATTTTTGTTACAAACATTTTAACTTACATCATCACTGCGCTGTCAATATGATCATCCAAACTCTCTGATACCGTTAATCCCCCATTTTCCAACCACCAGCTTTGCCCGTCATTTTGATATTATAATACCTGACAATGTACATACGTACACATAATATTATATACTATACAGAATACGTGCATATGGAATGGGAATTAGGCAAATACAATCGGATTTAGTCGGCCAAATCTGTTCGGTGCAGCTGTGCACCTGACTATTCTACTATATATACTAGCTAGTTGTACGTATATAACAATATATCGTATGTATAGGTAGGTAGGAATGTTGGCTTAACGTTCGTGTCTATGTAAAATGTGTATATAAATTAAATATAACTCAAAGGTGACTGACTGACATAGTGATCTAGCAACGCACAGCCCAAACCACTGGACGGACGGGCTGAAATTTGGCATGCAGGTAGATGTTATGACCTAAGCAACCGCTAAGAAAGGATTTTGATCAATTCTACCCCCAAAGGGATAAAATAGGGGATAAAAGTTTGTATGAAACTTTGTCAATTTGATTAAAAAATACATTGTTAAGTTCCAACTTCCACGCGAACGAAGTCGCGGGCACAGCTAGTATATTATATACAGAAAGGCTTGTAAAGCAGAATCCAACAGATAGGGACTTTACCCATGGCGCGATGCTACAAGATTGCAGTTAAAAGTGAAAATCAACCTAGCTACTAAGAAATAACGATGCAGTTCCATTGGCTTGACGTCGCCGCGGCGATTGTGCTTTGTTTTTCATTTACCCGTAGATTATAACGTGTTTTATGTCATATTTCGAAGTGATAGGGTTGATTTTCACTTGTAGTTGTAATCGGTCGAATTGCAATCAAACTCAAATTCTTTATTGCATTTATGTGTAGTACATAGGTCTTACAGTAATGTATAAGTATCAACATGAAACCCGGTTAGGGCACGGCAACATAATATAATATTAATTACATTGACAATGCAAGGAACAATTACTAATTTTCAAGTAGGTAATAATTATACTCGTATTATAGTGTAGGTACTATTACTACTATTTTACTATACCTACTTAGTATCTAATTATTTTACTTAAATAACTATGTTTTACGATAATTTGTTGACGTCTATTTATTATTGTATTTTATTTGTTTGTAGTTATTTTAAAGATAGTTATTCTGTTTAATATTGTACGTATTTTATAATTTTAATCTGTTATTTATAGTTTATTACTTTTTTATAGAGCGCGCCATGGGAAACTTCCCTTAGTAAAGTCGCTGACAACAACTAGTATGTAAAGACGGTGGCATGTTGGCTTAACGTGCGGCTGCACAATGTATACATAAGGGTTCGTTACGTTGAGTCAGTTGACATAGATCTTAAACAAGTAACACACACTCTGATATTATGCAAGACGGTTTTAAATAATGGCATGCATGGGTGTAACGGTGCGTCCATACCGCAGTTACTTTTTGTAGCTCAACGTTTCGGGGTGCTAAGACAGGAAACCTCCACGACCCACGTGCGCCCGTGAACTGGAGTTCCCTCTCGGATACGTCCGGGGGGAAGACCAGTTTTTTGGGCCGATGCACCCTGGGATGCGGACAAAACTCTTCCTTAGGCACCGTGTGCCTTAGGGGTCTCTTTGCCCGTATGCGAATAGTCTGTCATGTGGACGCTCCAACGCGTGTCCGTCTGATCAGCAGAGGGCACAGCGGTGGAGCGGGCTTGCGGACGATGAGTAACGGGTAGCTCGCCGTCCGACCAAGGACCAAGCCCGGGTCGGTGGCGCGCCGTGTTTCGCGCCAAATGCCTGCAGGGGTCGCGGGTTTTTTCTTAACCCAGGATACCGTGGCCCCGGAACGTAAAGGGCATCCGAAGGAACACGGGTGGATTTTAGTCAGTAAGAGTCTGACAGTCTCGTCCGCCCCGCCCAGAGAGGGAGGACTCATTTGATGATTTAACCACCAAAAAAAAAACTTAATGTTTCGTTTTTGGTCCACCTAGTGTGAGGCCTGCCTACATTTCGACTTCGAGAATTTCTTCCCCATCCGTTATCAGTTCTACGAGTGATGTGGCCTGCCCATTGACAATTCTACTTGCAAAATTTTGACTAAGGAATCAGAAAAAAGAACGAAGCTTGGGGGGGTATTACGTTTTAAAACCAGGCTTGTTCCAGCAAGTGAAAGTGACAGAGCTATACAAGTCGTCTAGCGCCATCTCGTTCACTCACTGGAACAAGCCTGGTTTTAAGACGTTGTAATACCCCCTCTGGCCTGATGTATAATTCTGACTTACTTTACATATCGAATTTAGCTGGAAGAGCTTCTTCAAAAAGTAGGTTACCTACCGCTTCAAAATTCATATGAAAAATATCTCTACGTATTTTGTAAAGATATTAAGACATGACTTCTGAGTGACGGCATACGTTACGTTGTTTCAGTATATGTTTCTATTCCATGCTTATTATAATTTGTTAAATTAGTGTTAGGAGAGACTGTGCTAATTTTACCGTCTAATATTTAAGTCTAATTCACCGTGAGTTGCCATGTTTAAGGAAATATTCGATCTTGTATCTTAAATTGTCTTCGCTTTACATGCTAATCTGAAGCCAAATCCACCAAAAAAAAAAAACAGGTTAAAGCAAGTAATGTGTTTTTATCAATTTATTGATGTTTCTTCTTTGTATTTGCTTGCCTATTTGGCTTTTGTTATATATTTAGGCAAAATATTTTAAAAAATTATTGCAATCGCACTACGTAGGTGCATTTAAAATTACACTTTTTAATAATTTGCGGAAAATGTCGTAGGTTACACACTTGCTCACTTTGACCTGAGGATGCCCCGTGGAGGAGCGAAACACAGACAAAGACATAAATCGTAATCCTACTAATATTATAAATGCGACAGTTTGTGAGGTTGTATGTATGTGTTTATGTATGTAGGTATGTTTGTTACTCTTCCACCCAAAAACCACTGAACGGATTTGGCTAAAATTTGGTACACAGATAGTTTATAACCTGGATTAACACATAGAATTGTTTGTATCCCAATTTTATGTTCCCGTGGGAGAATTTTCGAGTTGTAGCAGGTGAAGCCGCTGGCAACAGCTATAGTAATTTATAAACGTGAAAGTTTGTTTACATGGATGAATAGATGTTTGTTACTCTTTCACGGAAAAACCTCTGAACTAATTTAGATGAAATATGGTACACCAATAGTTTATAACCTGGATTAACACATAGGACAGTTTGTATTCCGATTTTATGTTCCCACGGGATTATTTTTGAGTTGTAGCGGGTGAAACCTCTGGCACCAGCTAGTATTTTATAAAAGTTTGTACAATATACGAGTACATCTGTATGTGTATATAAATCTTCTCGTACATACTTTTACATGTCTCTGTCTCATTCACACCTCACAAACAATAAGACGAGCAAACAAAACACGGCACTAAGAATGTCAAGTTACAAAGTTTTGATAATAGCGAACTTGGTGTAAACATCTTGTGATAAGACATTGTCTTGTACAACAAAAGCTAACTTTTGTTAAAGTTCAGTGTGAGAGACAGACGCTTTATTATTATACTAGCTGTGCCCGCGACTTCGTTCGCGTGGATGTCGGATATCATCACTGTTTTTTTTATTAAAATAAAGGATTTTTTTACGTGATAACGACTTATAATAATAATAATATTCCACAACTATTACACTACGCCATCTACTCCCAAGCTAAGCAGAGCTTGTGTTATTAACTGATAAACATACATTACATTTCTAAATACATACATAATTATTATAGATAAATTACACCCAGACACAGAACAAATGTTCGTGCTCATCACACTAGCATTTTTCCTGGGTGGGAATCGAACCCACAACCTCTGGCATAGCAGTCAGGGTCACTTACCACTACACCAACAGGCCAGTCAGTTATAATTCGGTGGCCGGCTGCACGCACGAAAAAATATAACGTCATGCGGCGTTACCTCGCTCTGTAGCGTTCCATAGCAACGGCGTGTCAATTGTTTGTTTATAGCAACGAAGGTGCAGTATTTACTTATGACATTGACGCGTTCAACTATCGTCAGTAAACCGACTTTACAGACAACAGATTTCTTTTTCTAAAATAAAATTGGCCTAAGTTACTCTTTATTACATTAGCCACCCGTCAATAGTCCAGTCAAAATCAGCCCAGCCATAGCAGAGATTAGCCATTACAAACAGACAGACAGACAGAAAGACAGACAAAAATTGTAATGTAAATGGCAATTAAAAGAATAGCGTCGGTTTTAGTTAGCAGGAGATATCTGATGTCTGACCATACTTATGCAATACCATGCTATGATATAGAAAAAGATAGAAATAGATTGATAATACCGAACATAAATGATGGCTCACTGAAGGTGAAATCAAGGTCAATATTGACATCGAGGTTTGGGTCAAATACGACTTCAAGGTCGAAGTCCAATTCGACATCGAAGTCAGAAAGAAAAAAATGATTATATCGCCGATATTATACTTTTTAATTTGTTATAAATTGTCATCCATCCCTGCGCTACGGTTCAACAGTTTGTGCATGAAAGTGTTACAAACAAACACACGATTTTATTTATAATATATTAGTTAGGTTAAGTTAGAATAAGTTTGTGCTTGGAATAAGTTTGAAGGGAAAGACAGTTAAATATTTTATTCAACTCATCTTAGTTTGGAAGTCGTAAACTAAATATTTTAGCTTGAATTTGTTTATTTATTACTGAAGTCGTACTTTTCGCATTTGAATTCTGAAAGATGAAAACTATGTACAGTCGACAAAGTGGAATCATGACCCATTTTGACAATAAATCGTTTGAATCTGTCAAATTGACAAAGATCAAAAGTTGTTACCATGGCTATGTATGTTTACGCGAATGTGGACCTAATTGTATTTGAATGTCTCTGGGAAAATAAGCTTATGGTGGGTCATAATTTCGCTTGGTCGATTGTACCTATACAATTTCAATGTATTATAAAGCATTCTATTACTTTGGAATAAACTTAATATGTCGGAAAGGTAGTTTGTAAGTAAAGTAAATAAATAAATTGATTACAAGAGTACTTAAAATAAGGTTTTCTAATGAGAAACTAAATAAATGCACAAGCTCGACCCAAATAACATTTGTTTTTATATATTCAAACTTTAATGTACCTATAATTATTTTTTTAATCTTCCCCCCTTACTAGGAACTCCTCCTGTGTCGTTGGTGCGTTTACAAACATAGAAACTCACATACACAAACACCCAGACCCAGAAAAACTACTTGTAGATCATAAAATATTTGCTCCATACGGGAATTGAACCCGCGGCTCGCAACGCAGCAGTCCAATCGCTCAGCCACTGCGCTCACTGTGTCGTTAATAATGTATAATCAGTACACTTAGCACTAATTTTCACTCTTTTACTTTACAGTATTTACAGCGTTTCTTGTATGTTTAAATGGAACAGCGCCTCTGGTGTGCGAAGAAGAAACTATTTTTTCCCTTGAAAATTATCAATTTGAAATTGTCACAGTTCCAGTTTACTGTACGTCTTAAATACTGAAAATTCATGCTAAGGGTACTGGCCCAGGTCACATTAGGTTTCTACTCCCAGTAATTACTTTCGAAAGTAAAACAAAATATTGTCCAAACATGATCTGAAACACAGCTCCTCAGACATACTACGAGTACTAACAAATTGCGGCGAATAAATTATGAACACGGGTTTGATATCCACTGTTTATAAATGAACAACTAAAAGCGTCAAGTAAGTGATACTGAATAGGACAGAATAGAATACAAGAACATTTATTTGATAGTAGCAGTTGCGGCTTCACACGCTACAACTCGAAGAAAATTATCCTACAGGAACATAAAATCGTGATGACGAGATAATGAACGTACTGAATTGTACCAGAAATCAGAAAGTTTTAAAAGTCTACATTTTTATGACTTTTTTTTTAGCGTGGTAAAATCATCAAATGAGTCCTCCAACACCGGGCAGGGCGGGAGGGACTGTCAGACTTCTACTGACTAAAATCCACGGTGTCCTTCAATAGCCTGTTATGTTCCGGGGTCACGGTAAGGGAATAATCCCGCGACCCTACATTTTTATGACTTAGACCCGTTTTACGTTTTTTTTTTCTGTATCATGTTTCGAATTTAGCTGTTTGTGTTTTTTTTTTTGAGAAAAAGCCCTTTTACGTTCCAAGATTACGGTCATCTGATGAGAGAGTCCCGTGACCTCAAGACTTTATTCTTGGGTTATAAAAATCATCAAATGAGACCTCTTACCCTGGCTGTTTGTGTGTAAGTTGAAGTATTTGTAAACGCAGTACAAAGCAGAAAATAAATAACTAAAGACGGCCAAAGAAACCAGTGAACCTGCTACCAAAACCTAGTCCTCCCTTCACTTGACAACACCAAAACGACACCACCGGTGGTGTCGTATGGAATCTCTAGTCCATATGACACCACCGACCGTTAGTGAGGTTACATACAAAGTTCTTGATATGAAAACTCCAATTAAGTTCAAACAGTTTCATTAATGAGGTACGTCATTTGACAAAGTTTAATCTGTCACTCAAATGGTGGTTATTAATTATCGTTTAACTATAGATAACTTAAAGTAATGAGTTGGGACCGGTTTGTCAAAAACACGCGTTTCTGGACATCACTAGGGTGGTGTCATATGGACTAGAGATTCCATACGACATCACCGGTGGTGTCGTTTTGGTGGTGTCAAGTGGAAGGGACGAACCTAGTTCCCAAAAATAATCACTTACATACAAAACACTAGAAACAAATAATCTACAAACACCTTTCCCCAGTACACTATCCACAAATTGCACTGAATAAATCATGAACACAAGTTTTGATATCCACAATTATTCCCTTGCACTGAAATTCATTAGTAGATTGGTAGATCACGTATAAATATTTAGCATTGGTTCTAATACATTAGATGGTAGACGTTCTACTGAATTATGTATCACTAGGTGTGTGTTAGAAGCGGTCGGCTGGAAAGCAATTGTTTTAGTGGTGTCTGAAGTTAGGAGAGACTGTGTGTAGCAAACGTATTTGGAAATCAGCTGGTAGCTTGTTTTTTTTTTTTTAACTCTTATAGGTACTTACATTACATGTAACAAGCCTAATACGATAGCAAAGACTATATATTATTATATTACTAACATTTATTATTAATAATAACATTTATATTATTAACAAATTACACAATAGGAACTAACTAACTAAAAACCCAACTTAAAACGATACAACCTAACCATAAACAAAATTAACTTAAATATTATGTTTTACAATCAAAAATTAAAAAGCAAAACAATAATCAATGTCTCTTTTATAAAATAAAAACAATGAACATAAAATAACAATAACGTTTACGATATATTGATGCTTTCGTAACATAAATTATATTTATCTACTCTCATACCGTAAACTTCGAAATACAAAACTCAAAACGAGTTTATAATGACATACTTTATACCATAGAGTATCGTAATGAAATTAAAAAATTAAATTATAACACTGTTTGTCTAACAAAACAATGTTATAATTTAATTTTTTTTCATTATGATACAGATTACTGATCATAGATACATTTTTTTATTTTTTTATCTGTGGCTGCGCGCGCTTTCTAAGGGAATGTTGGGATTTTGACGTTTGTGTTTCGGTGGATGACATGGTGGATGATTAATTATTAGTGTTTATTAATTTTTATCTTTTATTTGATATGTTCGTGTTCAATGAGAGTAGATAAAGTAGTGTATGAAACTGTACATAACTAGGTATTATACCACTCGTGTGATACTATTATAAAACTCGCTTCGCTCGTTTTATAAACTCACACTCGTGTATAATACCCCTCATTATGTACCAGTTACATAAACTACTATTATGTTACGAAAGCACTTTGTGCACATTTACTCGTATTTCATCACCATTTCTCTCAAAACGGTGAAGGAAAACATCGTGAGGAAAGCGGTATGTCCTAAAACCAAAAATTCGAATACATGTTTTGACATCCACCAATCCGCCTTGAGCCCACGTGGTGGATTATGGCCTACAACGTAAAATAGCCAATTTTTTTCTAGTTATAGGTAACAGTGCAAAACCTTTCGTGTATAATTCCGACTCGCACTTGCCATTCATTTTCATCTTCCCGTTTGTAACTCACACCACACAACACTCACTGACTTTTACATATGGCGAATAACATATACGTTTATTTCCCAGTAAATAAAACAAGGCAACTGATTGTGATTGAGAGGGATTTACAAGGGATCCCGCGGGGATTATATATAGATACAAATATATACAAATATGTGAGAGCATCTTAATATTTGTAAGTAGTTCTTTGTTTGATCTCCCTTCTTTTGTGTTTGGTTTGGTTTGCGGACTGGTTTTCGTAAGTGGAACCTTTTTATTCAAATTTAAGTAAATGATTGTTTTTGTATGTGAATAGAAGCCTTATCATGGGTCGCTGGGCTATATAAAAAGATAACCGTGACCCTGCATTGTAAAGAACTCTTGAAGAAACACCGTGGATTTTAGTCAGTACAAGTCTGACATTCCCTCCCGTCCTACCCTGAATAGGACTCATTTTTGATGATTTTACCACGATAAAAATATTGATCATAATTATTATCTTTATTAAAAATAAATACTTTTAAAACTAGCATTAAATATAAACAGCCATACTACAAAAAACTTAAACACCTGTTGAACACTTGACTAAAAAAAAGTGAAAACTGTGACTGCAAAACGGATCTTATTTCAACGTCATAATCTGTCATTTTTTAGACAAGTGTTCAACAGACTTTTAAACGTTTTTGTGGTACCATGGAAAATAAATATGGTCAGACAACAAATACATAAGAATAGGTATGTAGAAACATATAATAAATGTGGGAGTATCCTAATATTCGTAAGTAGTCCTTTGTTTGATCTCCTCTCAGGATAAGTTAGTGAATGGACCTTTTATTTTGTTTTAAGTGATTGTTTATATTTGAAAGTGGACTAGAGTTTGAGATGCTTTTACGATTTTTGACGTGATAACGTCTTATGATTCGATGGCCGGCTGCATGCACGAAAAAAGATGACGTCATGCGGCGTTACCTCGCTCTGTAGCGTTCCATATCAATGACGTGTCAATTTGTTTTTAGCAACGTAAGTGCAGTATTTTCTTATGACGTTGTCACGTTCAACTATCTTCAGTAAACTGACTTTACAGACAACCGATTATATTTGCTTTAAAATCGGTGAAGTTTTATAAATGTTATCGTGACACTTTAACAGTAATTTTGTACATTATTGCTCTCCACATTACTAAAGAATTAATTTAAGAATTTTCTTTAAAACAGTCTTTCATACATCACACTTGCTTGCATCTTCAATTTTCATAAAGCATTTTCTTAAAATAAATAGCGTCTACGAAAGTGCTACGCTGCTACGAACGTCTACGATGGTCTACGAGCTACGAAGGTCTGAGAATTTTACGACGCAAACTTGTGTTACATCATTTTCATAAATGTTACACATAACATGACGTCATATTTTCCTGAAGGTGTAAATAGAATTGAGATAATTATGTAAGTAACCAATTTTTTTTTAGTTACGTGTAAGTTTTTGACAAGGGGGTTGTCACTAACCAGTCACAAATATATCCATATTCCGTAGTTACAGAAAAGTTTTCGGCAAATAACCCAATAAAACTTTACAGAAACGAGAAATTGCTCAAGATCTCAAGCTTAGCGGTAGTTTTTGTGAACACTGCAAGGAATCATTAGAAAAACTTTTAGGGTCTACGAACGTACTACAAATCTACTACGCTGGTGGCTACGACAGTGGTGTGCTGCGACGAAAGTGGTATGTTGTTACGAACTACAACTGCAGTGGTAGACGCCCGCGGCGTCGGACGTCAGCAGACGATCTCAGGGCCACCGTAGGCGCGGGCATGCGGGCAGCGAGCGGCTGGCTCGCTGTCCGACCATGGACCATGAACGGGTCGACGGCGCCTTAATTGTGTCCAATGTGCGCCTCAAAGAGCGTCAGCATAATGACGGTGCCCCTCTCAGAGGACCAAAGCCTGCCGGGGTCGCGGGATTATTTCCTTACCGTGACCATGGATTTTAGTCAGTAGAAGTTTGACAGTAAGGGGCGGGAGGACTCAATTGAAAATTTTACAACGCCAAAAAAAAAAATGTTACGAAAGTGGTATGTTGCTACGAATGTGCTACGAAAGTGCTACGCGGGTACGAAAGTGCTACGCGGCTACGAAAATGCTACGCTGCTACGAAGGTCTACTATTTCTTCTAAATCTAGTATTTCTTTGACGACGAAAACGATGTTAGCACATTATTCTGAATACTCGTATTTTAAGATACATTTAAATACAAAATTAATTGAATGTCTAAATGATTGATCGGTGTTTGTGAAAGAGTGTGAGGAATGGATTCTATCAATCATTTGCAAGGTTAGACTTAGTGTTAGGTGTTTTTTGAGTTTTATGTAACTGTCAGGCCAAAGGGCTTTGTACATAAGGGTTTTATTAATCTATCTTTCTATACAACAAAAAACTCACCGACTGATATATTAACAAATAGGCAAAACTACTGAATCTTTGGGCATAAAATTTTACATTAACATTCCTTAGTTATAATGTACGAGTAGGTGAACGAACTTTTGAAAATTCATTCGCTTAGCCTCTTAACGGAATTATATAAAGGATATTTTTTATCGTAACATGATGTTCCCGTGGGATAATTTTTAACTTATACGCTGGCAGTAAAAGCCGCTAACAACAGCTTATTTACCAATAATTTTCCCCACAACTCATACAAAGTGACACATGTCATAATAGGTACCTATGTTCCAAAAACTGATGCGGGGTAAACCGGCTGTCAAACTTAACTGATATATCGGACTGTTGCGGAATTACCAGGATTATACTGTCAATACTGTTTGCCGATATGTTTTATTGCTGCCCCGGGATTCAGACTAAGTATGCCTGATTAATGCCTCCGGGAATTTTGCCCCGGGAAATTTTTCCCGGGAAAATTTCTTTTTCGTGTGCGTTGCTAGTGTTGGTGGGAATTCTTTTTGGGGTGATTGGTCGGTTGTTGGGTTATTGAGTTAGTTTTTCTGCTTCTGTCAATTGTGTGGTTGTTATATTTTTGTTGTTGATTTATTTGCGTTGGATTTCGTTGTGTTGTAATAACAATCATGTATTTTTGGTTTGTATTTTGTATCATACTTTTTTACCATATAGAACTGGTAAAGTGTTTCAGTTTGCATTTGTTTTTTAAAACTTTACCCCGCATAAAAATATCTTGTATCGTAAGTGTGTTTATGAATATAACACATACGAACAGCCAGGCACAATACAAGTACTTTTAGAACCTCCAAACCATTGCTTCGTGTGGAAATCGAACCACGATACACAGTGCAGCAATCACATAATATCCAAGCACTGCGCCTAAAAAAAAATTACATGATAAATTAATCATTCAATGTGTCTTAGTCCTCCAACCCAGAGCAGGACGGAAGGAACAGTCAGACTTCAGTCCTTCAGTAGCCCTTTGTATTCTGGGGCTACGGTTACCTACCTGATAAGATTGTCCCGCGACCCCGGCAGGCATTGGCCTTCTAAGCGGGCCCGTCAGATTCCTGACAGGTCTTTGAAGCGCGCGTGACACACGACAAGCAGTCTACCCGGGTTCAATAAATAGGTGGGATAGTAAATTGAACTAAGGAGGTCAGATACCAGTCATTTTGTGTAAAATATTCAGCAGAATTGGATTGAATGGGTATTGACCCCAATTTCGTTGAAAATGCGGAGATGATCTTTGAATTTCATTCTAGTTTTAGAAGATACGCCTTATTGGCATTGTATCGAACCCGCGGTCGTTGTTGTAGAAATTCAATGCTTGGACCACTTAGCTATTCAGACTTTGCGCCATAAGGAAATAGAGTTGTCTTTATTGGGGCTCAAAATGATAATTAACTCGTTCATAGATATTTTTTGGTGACCATGTCAGTCTAAAATTTAATGTAAACTAGTTGGTTGACCGAGTACTACACCGGAATAAGAGAAAAATCCAAAAAAAAAGAAAAAATCTTGAGAGGTGTCAAGGGACACCCGGATGGAACGAAGTTACTGTATACAGTCAACAAAAATCCACTCCACTCCACTCCACTCCACTCCCCTCCACTCCATTTCAGTCCACTCCACTTCACTCCGCTCCACTCCACTTCACTCCACTCCACTCCACTCCACTTCACTCCACTCCACTCCACTCTTTGAGCTCTAGCACCCTTTCGCAACGCGCGATAAGGAACTTCGTTCCTAAAAGTGTCGTGACAACTTTTCGTAAGAATTTTTTTCGTCTAGCCCCCTTTCACAACGCGCGATAAGGAACTTCGTTCCAAAAACATACCATTAAATACGCCACGTTTTTCCAACCTTATTTTTCTGTTAACACAACCAAATCAAAAAGGTTAACCAAAAAAATCTCTCCAATTCATTTACACAGATATCTGACAGCGCTGCGTCAGAATATCATCACGGACCCTCGTCAGGGTGGGCCGACATCGGTATGTCGGTCAAGACGTGATCCCGGCTTAACAGTTACACGGGAAATATTGGCCGCGATTGTACTTTGATTGTTTCGCTTAGATAAATTGTATTTATCCAAAGAGATTTAAAAGAACCTATAGAGAGATCTATAGAGCGGGCATTGGGAAAATTGTCATACAAAATTGTTGATGCAGTGCGTCAGTAGCACTATCTAAGCGTTGCATAGCAACGCGACTACTAGACTGAGGGACTTTTTACCTATTGGTAAAAAAATTTGGATCACAAATTTCTTCGTGGTGCCCTGTCTACTGCTCGTATACACCGTGACTTTTTAGTCGTCTTACAAAAGCAGCCCAGTTCATGTACCCAATTACTAGAACACGTTTATAATAAAAAAATTGGTATCTAAGAGATTTGAAATTTTTAAAATAAAATTTTAATTCGTTAATATGACGCAAGGTTTAGATACAAACACCCTTGTCTCATAGAAAATGGAGATGGAATGATCTGCCCGACTATTGCACTGGGTAGGTATACTTTACAGCTTGATACGTAAACATTTTAACAGGATGTTTCAGATTTCTAATGAACCTATTTATTAAAAATAAAAATTATTATTAACGATAAAAAAAAAATAACTTGCCTAGAGGTATTTTAGGTCGGATACATTAAGTGGACCCTTTTTGTAAGACGACTAAAAAGTCACGGTGTATAGTTTAATTTAATTTAATTTATTTATATACATTCAGGCTACATTGGCCCATAGACATATACCTTATAATCTAACATACATAATTTTATAAAAACAACTTGTCTTTGTATTTATCTTATTTTAGAAGGTGAACTTACGGCTTATAAAAACAAATTAAAAGAAACCATAGTCACCAGAGAGCTGACTTTGAGCTGCTTTTTTTCGACGCCAATCGACTTTCGAACGTAGTGTTTAGAAGACAGAGACTGGCCTGTTGGTCTAGTGGTTAGTGAGCCTGTCTGTTTTGCCGGAGGTCGTGAGTTCGATACCCACTCAGGAAAAATATTTGTGTGATAAACATGATCATTTGTTATGTGTGTGGGTGTAATTAATCTATCATATATATGTATTTAGAAATATATAAGTATGTTTATCAGTTGTCTAGTACCCATAACACAAGCTCTGCTTAGCTTGGGACTAATTGGCGTTCGTTGTGTGATAGTTGTGGAATATTATTATTAGAGTGGACAGCTCACGATCCGACGACTGACGGCGAGTAATTGGTGACTTGCCGTCTAATCATGGACTATTCCCGAGATATTCCCTCAAAAAGCTGTCGGCATAATGACGACCTGAGTTATACGTTGTATAGCACACCTTATGTGGAAAAGCACCCTTAGGGGCCACCACTCAATCCATTGAATAGTTTATCAAAAGGGTAACAGACGCAAATGCTTCTCCGTTTATAATTGTGGTGAACACATTCATATACACTATATACCAACTTTACTGGAACAATGAAATGTTAGGCGGATTTGCTTTGATGCTTCAAACCTAATTCTCTTTGAATAGATTATGAGGTGTATTACAGATAGGCCATGCTATGGGGTAAGATGGAATGGGAAGCATGTCACCTCTTACTGTAAAGCAGTCATGCTCGGGAAGGAGGAGGTGGGATCATCATCATCTGCCTAGCCTTTTCCCAACTATATTGGGGTCGGTTTCCAGTCAAACCAGATTTAGCTGGATATCAGTATTTTACATGGAGCGACTGCCTGTCGGACCTCCACAACCCAGTAACTGGGTAATACAATACCCCTTGGTAAGACTGGTTGTCAGACTTTAGAGCTTCTGACTAACAGTAACGAATAATAACAATAGTCAAAATATACAGTAAAATAGTAATAATAAAAATGTTTACTTGTACATAAAACAACAGCATAAAATATGGCATAAGGATATAGCAGGTTGTACAATCAAAGTCAAAATTAATGCCGTTTTTCCAAGCTCCTAAACTAGGTAACGCAGACAGTATCTTAGGAGCTTTTTTGGTTCCCCGCCGCTGTGCCCTCTGCTAATCAGAGGGACACGCGTTGGAGCGTCCACACGACATGCTATTCGCATACGGGCAAAGAGACCCCTTAGGTACACAGTGCCTAAGGAAGAGTTTTTGCCCGCATCCCAGGGTGCACCGGCCCGAAAAACTGGTCTTCCCCCCGGACGTATCCGAGAGGGCATTCCAGTCCGCGGGCGCACGTGGAAGTTTCCTGTCATAGCACCCCAGTAGCTTAGGAGTAGGAGATTTTGCGGCTTCTGCAACTGAGGATCAAGATAGCTTCGATCTCACGATTCAACTGCCACACTGGACTTTACGTATATTTCCGCAGACGTTTTGTTTTTTTTTTTTTAAATTAGTCAGAAGCTCTAAAAGTCTGACAACCAGTCGTACCATGAGGTATCGTATTACCTAGTTACTGCGTTGTGGTGGTCCGATAAGGTCGCTCCATGTAAAATAATGATATTCAGCTGCATCTGGTTTTACTGGAAGGCGACCACAATATAGTTGGAAAAGGCTAGGCAGATGACGATTTGAGACGTTTTGAAGTGATTGAGTACAAACACTTAACAATCCAGATATCCGAACATTAATAGTTACAAAATCAGAAAGAACAGTAAGAATGCATAGTTAATACAAAACACACATTACTGTTTTTGCATAAACGAAGTAATTGCTTTTTTTTTGCTTAATAAAATGCTTTTGCGCCGTATTTATAATATTCGTTCAGTAACGTAAATATTTGAAAATGGAAGGAAATCCCATTGCCTAGAATCGTGTTGAAATAATATTTAAAATGTAAAAATTTTAAAAATAATACCTATAAACCAACAGAGTAAAGCTTCATCCAAAGTAGGAAAATAATATTTTTTCAACATAAATACTTGATCTGTAAAAGCTGACCAAAAGTATTATTCACTTATGCTGTTTGTCTAGTGGTTAGTGACCCTGACTGCTATGCCGGAGGTCGTGGGTTCTATTCCCACCCAGGACAAATGTTTATGTGATGAGCACGAGCATTTGTTCTGTGTCTGGGTGTAATTTGTCTATAATATTTATGTATTTATTATTAAGTATGCTTATGAGTTGTCTAGTACCCATAACACAAGCTCTGCTTGGCTTGGGACTAGATGGCGTTGTGCGATAGTTGTGGAATATATTATATTATAATATAATTTGCAGGGTTTTTTTAGCTTTTATCGCGGGCTCTGAGCGAGGCGACCGAATCAAGAAATTCCCTAACGAAAATAACTTAACACTCGTCTAACGTCGTTTCAGTTCGGGAGACTTCGGCAATTATAAAACATCCGTCATAAAGACAATTGACTTTTTCTTACTTGATTCTAAACGGCCACCTATGAACGGAGGTTTTTACAATGAAACCTACTTATAAAATTATCCTACAACAACGCAGTTCTTTAATACAGTAGTGTACCTCAAACATTTTAAGTAAATGATATTCTTATTAAATATACTTACGCGGTATTTTTAATTGCTGCAATAGCGTTACTGCGGCAGTCTCCGAGTGCCACACATACTCTTTTTTCTTAGCGTCAAATGAGTTCTCCCTCCCAGGGCAAAGCGGGAGGGACTGTTAGAATCTGAATGCTTGGTTTATAACCTCGTGAACCATTTAGGTACACCTCAACAGTTAAACTAATTTAAAGTTTAACAGTAAAAACCATTTACAAAAGTTCAAATCAACAGTTATTTACAAAATTAAACAAGAACATTCGAGCTTATTACTTCCCTTTGAAGTATTATAAAAGATTGCTTGCTTACAAAATAAATATAATTTTCACAAACACTTTTTCTTTATAAAGAATGCTTGGCAGCCTGTTTGATGTTACCGGCGGTAATAAGGGTACTTTTGTCATGTGCAAACGAATTATCGGGCTTCTTTTTCTCTAAAGGGGGTTTTGGGAGGTTAAAAATCATCAAAATAATGTTCCAGTAGTTACTGCGACGGTTACTTCGACCATGACAAAAGTGAAGTCAAGTTTCTCCATGAAATTATTACACTCTAATCATGGTACGAGTATTAAACTAAAAAATCAGCAAAGATCAACCTTTTTGACTGGCCTGTTGGTCTATTGGTTAGTGACCCTGACTGCTATGCCGGAGGTCGTGGGTTCGATTCCCACCCAGGACAAATGTTTGTGTGATGAGCACGATCATTTGTTCTGTGTCTGGGTGTAATTTATCTATAATAAGTATGTATTTAGAAATATATAAGTATGTTTATCAGTTGTCTAGTACCCATAACAAAAGCTCTGCTTAGCTTGGGACTAGATGGCGTTGTGTGATAGTTGTGGAATATTATATTATTATTTATAACCTAGCTCAATTCATCGCTTTAAAATAATCAATTAACATGTTTGTTTGTTTGGCGCCCGCCCTCTCAAAATTTATTTTGTTACAGTTAGATCTTTCATCGGTTTGTTTTATTTTTTATCAGTATTAGAATACCTATTGATAAAAAATAAAACAAACGAAGATTCTGGGTTCATCTATTTATTACGATTATGATCTCTGATGGGAACTAGACTCTACTTTTATAATTTTTTTTTTTTTAATAATTTAGGTACAATTCGAAACAAAATGTAATAATATTTTTAATAATTCTATTCAAAATGTATAAAAATAAAAATGTACTGTTCAGAGTTTCACAGGACTCTCTCAGAGCGGACTGAAATGTTGTCACCAAGTATGACGTCACATCGCAGAAATGCAAGATGCAAATCAGATCGCAAGTTTTTGCGATGTATTCGTGTGAGATCGCAAACATATTTTGCGATGCGATGCGAATTCGCGGCTTTGTGGGGGAGCCCTTAGTGCTTTAATTAAATATGTTTTCAATTAGTATATTCAGTAAAATACCCTATTGAATCCAGCCAGCAACATTTTTCATCTCTCTGTCAGTCAGGAAGGCACCCACCTCGTGTCTGTCATTCCCACGCATCTGTCGTTTCAAGATTTATTTTTACCTCAACAATTATGTTTATATTTTTGTACATTTTTATAACTTTCAAAGAGCAATTCTCGTATGTTTCGCTCGTCTTTCTTGAAAAACGATTTAATTTTTAATTGCCTAGGAAACGATCGCATATCAGTTACTCAGATATTTATATTCAATTAGGTAATAATAAGGTCGTATGTTATAAAACGTTTTAACCTATTTTGTGGAATAGCGGCTGACCTCGGCTTTTGGCAGGTTTTCCAATGCTTAATTATATAAAAAATACGTGATAAATATTTTTTGATAATGTGACTGAAGGACTTATTACATATTTTCAGTCAAATATTCTCAAACCGATATCATGCTAGCCGTGGTCGTGTGCCTCCTGCGGTTGTTTCACACTGTCTTATTGGCTAGGTGACATACGACCACTGCTAGTTCAATATCGTTCAAATGAATAATATTGTTGTTGTTTTATACTTTTCAGTGCGCATTTTTTTCGTAGTTGGGTCTTAGTTATTTTTAACTTATTTTTTATTTACACTATTTAAGGTTCGTTGCCACTAGTTCCAACAGTACCATGATGAAACTACTGTAATCAGTATTTATTATCATTAGTTCCATTTTAAAGGATTATGAAAATAATGGAACTGATGTTGAATTTGCCTTTTTCATTGACTAACCAACAAAAGTACTAACTAGGCTAGTGTAAGTTCAAAGTCGTATTTATTTAAACATTTCTTGGCAGGAATGGTTGACCTGAAATTGTCTTGTACTGACTTACACAATAAAAATAATCAGTAGTTTCATTATTTTAAGATTCTTCTAAAATCAGTAGTTCCATCATGGAACTGTTAATGGAACCAGTGACAACGAACCCTATTTAAATGTTATGTTGTATAATTGGTTTATTTTATAGTTTTACTGGTATTCGTGTATGTTTGAGCATATAAATAATATCTGATTTGTAAAGAAAATAAAGCAGTTCATATTGTTGTTTCAGGTACAACATTATCAAACGCTGAAGATGCAGGGAGATTTGCGATGCAGCATTTAGAAAAGTAGGTTATTAAATTTTTACTTCTCTAGGATTATGTATCTAAGAGCTCCTGTTGAACACTTGTCTAAAAAAAAGTGTGACTGCAAAACGGACCTTATTTCAACGTCATAATCTGACATTTTTTTAGACAAGTGTTCAACAGACGTTTATAAGTTTTTGTGGTACTACGGAAAACGTTTGTAAAACAGATAGGCTCTCGAATGGAGATCGCCTATGCGTAAACGTAGAGTGGGACACCCCCCAGCAATATAGTCCGGTGACCTGCCCCCCTAGACAAGTCGCAAACGATAATCGTTAACACTCGGTTCTCCCCAATAGATTTTCAACCTTATTCCCTCCAGTATTTAGTTGAAAATCTATTGAAGATTTCATGGCCTTGTCGTTCGTTCCAGTCGCTAACGCTTAGAAATCCTAAATAGATTTTCAACTAACTGACTCGAAGGAATAAGGTTGAGAATCTACTGGGGAGAACCGAGCGTTAACAATTATCGTTTGCGACTTGTCTAGGGGGGCTGAAGATGGATACCAATCAGTTTTTGGATAAAAAATCGGGAGGTCGCGCTCTATGACCCTCCTTGGGCAGTCCTATGTCCATCAGTAAACTGCAATTAAGCTAAAAATGATGAATAATGAAGACGCATTCACGCTACAAAATATTCACCCACACACTAATCAAAATTGCATTCTGCTCTCCAACATATACGTATCACTTTCTATCAACACAGAGTGCCGCACAGATTCGGCGCCCGACTTCGACAGACTTGTCAATATGCATTTACGGGAGATGCCTTAAAGGAATACTTGAGAGGATCTAAGTGCTGAAGTCACGAGGTGACAGTTGAGAACTAAACTATGTTATATACCTAGGTATTTGTAGAAGATTTGGGGTGTAAGTTTTAGGTGGAGGGTAATAGATTGTTTTGTTATTGATGCCGCGATGCCTATGTAATTGGCACTACGGACCGTCTTACTACAAAAATGTTAAACGTTTGTTGAACAGTTGTCTAAAAAGGTATCGGCATTTGACGGTGATATTTGGTCCGTTTCGCAGTCATCCTTCTTTTTAGACAAGTGTTCAACGGATGTTTAAGGTAGTGAGGCTGATATTTTTTACGGTCTAACTCACGGGTGCCATCAGTTGCCATGAAAATAATGATAGTATTATTTTATTTTATTTTTTATTTTTGCTCGTAGCGAGGTACACCTCGCTACGAGCAAAAATTTACACGTAAATCCCAACTAAATAATCTGGCTTATTAATTTCACTTTTTGAATATTTAATTTTAAAGGTATACAGGCTTCGAAATGCCTACAAAATACGTTTGAGAAAAAAAATAATCCAATTTCTCTCAGCCAGGACTACATTTCTGTGTTTTGGGATAATGGAAGGTATTGAGCAAGTTTTTAGCTTTCCAGCTATTTTCTCGATGATGTCTGGACTAAAATGGAAAATTCTTCTTTTAGTTGAAAACGTGACAGATTTGAAAAAAACTTACTAACTCTAAAGACTTCCGAAAAATAACTTTTTGGAACGAAGTTCCTTATCGCGCGTTGTGAAAGGGGGCTAGACGGAAAAAATTCTTACGAAAAGTTGTCACGACACTTTTTGGAACGAAGTTCCTTATCGCTTGTTGCGAAAGGGTGCTAGAGCTCAAAGAGTGGAGTGGAGCGGAGCGGAGTGGAGTGGAGTGGAGTCGCGACGATTATTTTTGTTGAGTGTATACAGTAACTTCGTTCCATCCGGGTGTGTCATGACACGTCTCAAGTTTTTTTTATTCTGTTCTTTTTTTTTAATTCAGCTTCATTTAATTCTTTTTTTTTTTGTAAATGTTTTAAAGTGTCTTTCGACCTATAACTATTGTGTAAAGTTTCATTAAAATTTGTTCATTTCGAATAATAAGACTCTTTGAATTATGTATAAATGCCGTTCAGCGTAAAGCTCCAAAGAAAATTACACCCTATCACAAGACATTATGACACACAATCTGATCAAATTACTCCTACACATCAACCTATTCATAACTCCCAAACACGACACATTAAACCCCTAATCAACACCTCCTACATTGTTATCTAGATTAACTAACTAAATGTACCGAACGGGTATTGAAATTGTTTTGAAAGACACCCTTTCAATAGGGGTAAGCGCCGAGTAAATTGATGAGGGGACAACTTGGATAGTGATCGCTTTTCTTATGTAAGGCGGCTCGGTAAACTAGGGACTTAGGAAAGAGCATAAGCGTAGCGAGGTGCGAGCTAGGAAGGGCAGGTACCCTCCTCTTTGAATAGCGGTTGTTCTTTGGTAAGCTGTAATTGTGACTAGCTTCATAGCTTCTGACTTCTGATGTAAAGCTTGACAAAAAACTGTAGAAAACCGGAAGTCGCCACTGTCTTCGCGCTACCTGCACTTTGAATGATTTTATTTTATTTTATTTTATTTTATTTCTGATTGGACTGATTGGACTGTGGCCGCATGGGGCACACAAAGAGGACACATGTTTTACCGCCCTTTCAGGGGTACATCTGAATTTCACTTATTACGTTAGTTTTATGGAACAATGATAAATCTGACAAACCTGCGGTCTTTGTTTACATCAAATATCAAAGATTTTAAAACGTTGTCAGAAACAAAAAGATTAGTTCCGTTTCAATCCGTTCTGGCCAAGCTGTAATTACTGCCTCCGGAGGTAGAAAACTCGCTATGACAGATGGTCATCTCATCTAGAGACCAACCTCGACAAGCGCGTCTTAACCCGAAAGATCCTTATTCTACAGTTTAATTTTTTGAAATAATATATTCTAGATAAACAAAGATTATTATACTAGCTTGAAATAAAATTTCACTTTCATAAAATAAAACTAAACTAATCTATTACAAAACCAGATTGACATAAAAACTAGGAGTTGAATCTGGACAAAGAAAAGATTACCAATGTACTGATTGACCCCTAAACGTTTCCACATTCATACCTTGAGGGTTGAATGTGGAAAAGTTAAGGGGTCGACGCGGAAGAGGGTAGAGGAGAGGAGAGGTTTAATGCAGAATAAACCAAGCATAGATAAACTGTATAACGTGCCTAATAGAATGGCGCGTTGCCTCATTGTATGGCAATGCTTAGCCTCTGGCCAAGAAATAATCCAGCCTTTGGGTCTAAGGTACAAGAGGTTGATCAAAAGATACGTTACTTCTTAACAACACATTCAACGCGTCTCCTTTTAAATGTAATGCTGGGGTATTAAATTTTTCAAGTCCCTTGCTTCAGTAGTCACACTACATAGTATGGGTAGTGTGGGTATTATTAATTATATACCGCTTCTATTGTCGGGCGAGAGGGTACGGGAATGAAGGAAAGTTCTTTTTTGCTGCGTCAGTGAGTCTGGTATGCCAAACTTTTTTAGTGTTTTTTGCAGGCATTTTTAGAGAGTATTTTGCGGAACTCTTCCTCTTTAGCCATTTACTAAACAAATAATTTAAGCCATTTACACACAAAATCCCGCATACATGAAACCATACAACCTAAATTTTCCTAAAACGATCAAAGGGATCGATTTAAAACGAATATTCGATGGAATCGGGCTATCGAATACGGCAGGACATGTTTACTATCCCGATATGTTTACGTATCGCTTTGGCTCGAGCCAAGTTATAAGATCGGTACAAAATGTTGTTTACACCGCGTTGTATCGGGTGCAGTATATTTTACGATATCATTTGGAATATTTTGTTTGCCGATCTTATGCTACAAGTTTTGTATGGATACGCAAGAACTGCCGAATGGATCCGAATGCTGGGTCGTGGGATTGTCTTATCAGGTAAAGATGACCCTAGAAAGAAAAGGATGGAGACTCACCTTGGATTTTAGTCAGTACAAAGCCTGACGCTCCCTCCTGTCCCGCCCTGGGTGAGAGGTCTCATTTGATGATTTTATCACGATTAAAAAAACGGGTTTGAATATTAAGCACACAGATTAATAACTTGGATTGACGTAAGATACATTTTTTTTTGTCGTGATGAGTCTTTCGAGTTCCTCCCACCATCTCCTACGTGGCTTGTCGCGACCTCGCTTCATTGGCTTTACCTGACCAACATTGCCAACATTGATGAGAAAAAGGCTACGCATATGATGAATAAAATGTGAAATAATGGTGAAATATATGGACAACGGGGCTTGAAATATTGAAATATAGAGTTTCTTGCCCGTTCTTCTCTAAAGAGATCTAATAAGCTTTGAAATGGGCCTCAACAGTATTTATAGTACTTTCACAGTTATAATGTCTTGTAACTGGGACTGTAGCATCATCATTTTGTAGTATTTAGGAACGAACAGTATTTATTTTTGTATTTTGCAATTCAAAAGTGCCTGTATATAAAGGAACTACTTGAAATAAATGATTAGATTTCAATTTTTTTAGGGTAACAGCCTATTAATATCGTTTTTATTATCGTGTTAAAATTATCAAATGAGTCCTCCCACCCAGGGCAGCGCAAGACTCTCAGACTTGTACTGAAAAAATCCACGGTGTCCTTCATTAGCCCTTTACAATTCGGGGTCATGGTATTCGTTAGTCCCACGACCCCGAGGCAGCCTGTACAGATCTGTGTGTATTTTACGCTTCGGTGTAACACACATCCACAAAGGCTCACACTTTTAAAGAAGGGACATAAATTGTGTTCAGGGAGAACGTAAAAGACAGTGTTTGTTTCCAATTTTAATATCTACATTTTACATCGCTTTGTATCTCCACGACATTCACTCCACTATTTCAACTGTAAAATATGGTACTTGCATAGAAACAAGTAGCATATTTTAAAGTTGAAATAGTTGACTTACTCAAAGAGTGCGATACGATATATAACGGTGAAGGATGTTTTTAATGATGTGAGTTAAATTGTACTTCTAGCAAGATAATTTATTTTTTCTCACAACGGCTTGTTCAAAAATTGAAGTGTACATTATGTGTTTCAAACCACATTTAAACATCTATCGTCTTACCTCAAAAAAATTAAACACCCGTTGAACACTTGTCTAAAAAAACCGGCCAAGTGCGTGTCGGGCCACGCACAGTGTAGGGTTCCGTAGTTGCCCATCAAAATACTTATGCGAACTAACGAAACTGATTAGCTGAATTTAATTTTAAAAAGAAGATTTTTCAAAATCGGTCCAGGAGTCTTTGAGAAATCGGGGAAAATACATAAGAAAAAAGATTACAACGAATTTAGAACCTCCTCCTTTTTTTGAATTTAGTTAAAAATAGTTGACGATAAAAACCTACCTATCCCCAAAAAACATACCTATAAAAGCTGTAAAAATAAAGTTGACAAACTTACATTTGCAGTTGTCTCCGATACATTTTGTTTAAGAAAATATGATATCAAGTACATTTTAAAAGTTGGTCGACTTTTACTCGTAAAGTTGTAAAGCCTACTTAGTCATGATAATTTTCTTTTAAACTTCGTTGTATATACTACTATTGTGAATTTTTTCACACCCCCAAACATAACCGTTTATCTGGTAGAGGGGGGAGACACTCGAATCGAGCAAAATTTAGCACTTTAAAGCTTAATATTTTACAAACGAATTTATTTATCAAAAAATTGTTAATGGAAACTATCATTATTTTTTAAAGGCCTATTTAATGATACCCCACACTAAGGGGTACGCGGGAAAAAAAAAATCCTCACTTTACGTGTAAGTACTGGAGGTACCCTAAAAAAAAATATTTTACGAGATTTTATTTTACCACTTTTTTGGCACAACAAATCCCTATATTTATACCAAATTACAGCTCTCTAGTGCTGTGCGTCTCTGAGCTAAACTGCGGACAGACGGACGGACGGACGGACATGGCGAAACTATAAGGGTTCCTTGTTGACTACGGAACCCTAAAAATTGACAACGTCAAAACGACATTTTTCCTCGACGTAATTTCGGGTCGTCTTGATATAATTTCGAGTCGTTTTGCAGTAACACTTTTTTTTAGACAAGCTTTCAACGGGCGTTTTTTGTGGTAAGGTGTTTTACTGAAACAAGAACACTTGTCGAAAATAAGTATCAACTGCAAAACAAGATTTTTACGTTGATATAGGGTCGTAAGCATAAATACCTACAGATGATGTCATCTGCGAAAATTTCAACGGTCTATCACGGTTCGTGAGATACAGGCTGGGGACATACGGACAGACAGACAAACGGACAGCGACGTCTTAGTAATAGGGTATCTTTTATCCTTTGGGTATGAATCCCAAAAAAAGAGACTTTCTTGCCAAATATCCTGTAAAATTAACACACCTTTACAACCCAAGTATCTTCACGAGATACATACGTTTTTTAGAAGAAAAAAAAAAACGTTTCCCCACATAAGGAGTTTCACCTGTGTCGCCCAAACCCGGAACATTACTTTTAGATCATACAAATATTTGCTCACGAACCATGCCAACCACTCATGAACCCGCGACACGCAGCATTGCATTCCAATCACTTACCCACTGCACTACCCGTACCGTCAATACGTTTCAAAACTATTACGTCATGTAAATTAACAAAACGAAAAAACAGCAATTAACACCATTAAAAATAACCCAAATATCGTTATCAATAGCATAGGTAACGTATAACGATTTATGTGACAGCTTCAAAACCGATATCCAACCGTAATTATATTACGATAGATTACAAACCTGTTAGTTCAATGAAATTTCGTTGAAAAAGTTATTGCGTGGAGTAGCACCTGTGTTCTGCAAAAAAACGGTAAAACATATAGGCGGAAAGACAACTTCAACCTCAAGTTCAGCAAAGGAGTTTCACAACCTCTTTGACTCTTTTTTTAACCGACTTCAAAAAACGGAGGATTTTCTACCCTCTTCCACATTCAACCCCTGAGGGTTGAAAGTGGATTTTTATTTCTTAAATGTATTTGTTCCACGTTCAACCCCCATTGGGCAGAAAAGATTTTCACTATTTTATTTTTAACCGACTTCAAACAAAGGAGGAGGTTCTCGATTAATGAGTGACTTTCCGGTCGATCATGGACCACACCCTGGTGTTCTACTATAACGTCTTAAACCGTGAGTGATTCCAGTGTGGGAAAGAGACAGAGCTATGCAAGCTGCATAGCACCTCCTGGTTTCCTGGAATGACTTGCACTTTATGACGTCATGGTAGCACCAGACCCTGTAGCCAAACGGCAAGCGACAATCGTTAACGTTCAGCAGTCGCTAATATATTTTCAACTTTATAGCATAAAGTTGAAAATCTATCAAAGATTACAGATCGTTTTCGTTTCTTTCGGTCGCTATCGTTCAGCAGTTTTTATTGGATTTTCAACTTTATGCGGTGGGGTATAAAGTCGAAAATGTATTAGCAACTGCTGAACATTAACGATTGTCGCTTGCCGTTTGGCTACAGGCTCATCTTTATACCTAAACGTTTGAAGATCAGTTTTTTGCAATATCCACGCTAGAAAAATTACACTATCAACCCTAAATTCACCAGTTTGAAAACCTAGACAAAGCTTCAAGCCTAATTTATTGGACTGCAGACTAAATTCGAAGCTCACTGGTCATAATCTAGATTTATTTGACTACCTGCACAAATAGCGTCTGGCTGAGTAAATGTAGGTTTACTGAACGCGTTCACACTACACGAATAACTACTTAGCTCTGTTACTGGAGAAAAATACTAGCGTGTTTGCCGGGGAGAGAATACTGTGTTGTTTTGCTTTTGTTTATTTTTATTTTTAGCTGCTTTTTATTGTTTTTACTAAATTATAAGCTAGGCCAGGTTAAAATAAGATTTATTTTACGTGGTTAAATCACCCAATCAGTCCTCCTACTCAGGACGGGAGGGACTGACAGACTTGTACTGACTGACTAAAATCTACAGTGTCCTTTAATAGCCCTTTTTTGGTCCTTTAATAGCCTGTGGTCGGAAATCGCAGGTTATAATATGGATGCAATTAATTAGTAACATGCTAGTTTTTTAAGGTTCCGTACCCTAAGTGTAAAACAGGACTAACGCTCTGCTCTCCGTCGCGTCGGACACTTTTTATTATTATTTCAGAACGTATGTTTCCCAGCTTAAGGATTTTATCCGTACATCAACATTAATTCTGTTTATGAATCACTTATTAAACAGTTTCAAAAATAGCCACTAGAGGCTCTGCTGAGTCGCGTGTAAGTGATTAAATTATGACGAAAAGCTATTTTCAGCTTATCCAGACAGATTACGTAATTTGACTCGTAACGTTAAAAGTTTTGTATGAAAAATTAATGACAGGGCCATAACGGATTTTTGTATGAAGCTTTGCCTGCCTAATCCTTTGCCATTTCATATTAATTTCGAAACACGAGTAGTGACCACAATATTATATTAATCATTATATATTTTATTAATTTTTTACTTTATTTTTAAATATTCAATCCTCTTTGAATTAAAATTCTCGTGTCACAGGGTTAGTTACACACCTCTGGAACGGCTTGACCGATTTTATGAAATTTTATAAATGCATATTCAGTAGGTCTGAGAATCGGCTACTACCTACCTATTTTTCATACCTCTAAGTGATAAGGGTTATCTACCTGTAACTTTTATTTTTATTTTTGGACAACATTTTTTTTTTCTTATTTTTTATAAAAATAATTTATATTACAAAACAACGTTTGCGGGGTCAGCTAGTAATTATAAAAAATAAATAAAGTAAACATGATTATCCTACAATGTTGTGGCTGCGTTAACAAACATATAAACTCACTCGCACATATGTATATAAACACCCAGAACAACACGCAAAACATACAAATATTTGTTACGTGCGGGGTCGAACCCGCGGAATGCTGTGCAGATGCCGATCGCTCAGCCACTGCGTGAACCATACAAACAGGTAAAATTATAATTAGTCTAAAATTAACTACTTTTAAACGCATTAACGCATGCGACGCGCATCGTAAAGATGATTTATGAGGAAAGAAAAGTTTCAGTGCAAATGGGATTCGAATCCGCGTCTTCTGGATAGGTACTCCAGACGCCTTAACCAACTCGGCCATTGCAACCCACACCTGTACGCTGAAATTCTCTATTCCTCGTTTTAAGGCGTCTGGAGTAATTATCCAGAAGACGCGGGTTCGAATGCCACTTGCAATCTGAAATTTTTCTTTCCTCATAAATCATCTTTAGTTTTAAATGTTTACAATACAATAGGTTTTCATGACAGCCTCTTATAAAAACATAATAAAAATAAAATTCCCTTTGTTCTTTACAGATTTGAGTCGAGAGACCCACAGGAGAAAGATCTCGGTAAGTGTATGGAATAAGAAAAACATTATAGAAACAACATTCATGTTCTTATAAAGTAATTTTCCTTTCATGAAGTAAAACCAACTTTATATTAAATTATTTTCTTTGATAATACAAAAGCAACTTTATGTTAACAAAAGTAATGATTACTATTGTTTTGATTAAATTAGTGGGAGCCACGTAACCCAAGCCCGTGTTTCCCAACCTGTGGTCCGCAGACGCCTTGAGGTCCGCGAGAATATGTATGGGGGTCCGCGGTATCATCTCTAGACCGTACATAAATGCTAATGTCTCTTAAACACTACGCTTAGCACGGCGGGTGGTGAGCAAGACTGAATGAATGATGTGAGTGAAATAAGTGCGTGCGGATAAAAAAAAACACAAATATAGATTAAAATTACAACTTTATTTGGGAGGTCTGTGAAAACTGTGCTTGATTTCCTAGCGGTCCGTGGCCGAAAAAGGTTGGGAAACGCTAACCTAGAAGATTGTAGTTTGCTCCGGATCTGGTTGGCCTAAAAATAGGCAAATACGATAAATCGGGAGCGACAGTAACGCGTCTCTAGATTCTTAGTCTATGGAAAACTGTACACATTTCTGTAAAATATTCATATGCACACTGTGAGTGTAGCTTCCTCTCAGGCTTTAATGGATACGGATATGACAGAATGTGAAAGCGAATGCGTATCAGAAATGTTTTCTCGCGTTGCTATTCTTAGTACCTATGCTTAAAGAATAATACATGGAATTTTTGAAGGCGCTAAAGCACTACTTTTCTCGCGAGATTCGTTTAGAGCCTATATTGTCTACTAGCTTGTATTGGCACCGTGCTAAAAGACTTGGTTTTGGAAACCATGGCGATCCATAAGCATCTCTGCCTAGCCTTTTCCCAATTATATTGGGGTTGGCTTCCAGTCGAACCAGATGCAGCTGGATATCATTATTTTACATGGAGTAACTGCCTATAGGAACTCCACAACCCAGTAACTGGGTAATACGATACCTCATAGTCAGACTTTACAGCTTTAACGACTGTCAAAGATCTACAATTGACATTCCGAGGTACGGAGGAAACTCGCTATGACAGATGGTCACCCATCCACAGACCAATCTCAGCAAGCGCAGCTTAACCTGGTAGATCGGCCTGTGCAGCTGTAATTATTTAGCCACGAGCTCCTCAATAGCGATCTATAAGCACTGAAATAAAATTGAGTGAACATGTCTACTACCACTTAATAACTCTAACCCTTTCTCTTCTCTAAGGACTATATTCTAATGACAAACACTAATCCGTATTCTGAATTCTAGCAAACCCCTCTTACATCTAACCGAATTCCGTCTCAAGATCTTTGTAACCAAAACCTATTGTTCTTCAATTCCAAACTAAGTCTTCACAGACAACTTGACAAGTTCTTCACGATAGCAAAAAGTAATTGTTTCCGAGATAAAACAAACATCTTAGAATGTTCTAGAGTTGAAGGAGATTCGGAAACACTGGGGGAAATCGGGTGGTATCGCGTCCGATTAAGGATTCGTTCACGGTTCTTGGAGAACCGATGCGACTTTTTGATGCAACATGCGGGACGACTTTTGTGGTGGCATAAGGTACTGTGGGGATCGGTGTGTGATTAAATGAAATACAAGGGGAATATCTTCGAATTAATTGTATTCGTTGACACACGACACGCACAATCGCACATTACATCTTGTTTTTCTTTCTAGAACGTCCTAGACAGTTCTACTCCTTATTTTTAATATTTAAAAATCATTGCGCGGCTTGATTCTGCCAGCGCTTACAAAACTCTCTGAGGTTAGACTTCAGAGTGAAACCTTTACAGTACTGATACACCTGCTTTAAACTAGCATGCTAAAAGAGCATGCTTAATTCGAAAGAATAGTTTACATTTAAATATGCATGCTCATTATTAGCAAATGGTTTCGATATACATGCTACTTAGTAGCATTTGCTTAAAAGTAGCATGCTCTCGTGCTTTAGCATGCTAGTTTAAAGCATGTGTATCAGTACCTTTAAGTCTGGCTTTGCGTTATATGCGACACGACGACGTTTGTTGAAAATTGTGTCGCGTTTTTTTTATCATCGTGTTAAAATTATCAAATAAGTCCTCCCGCCCTAAGAGGAGTAAAATGGACTGTCGAATCTGACAGTCCTATAGACTAGTACTGACTAAAATCCTCGGTGTTCCTTCAATAGTCTTTTACGTTGCAAGGTCACGGTTATTTGTTTTGAAACATGACTTGAAACATATCATGCGTAGCAACTTGCAACAAGACTGGCATTTTGAGTTGCAACAAGGCATTGTGTCAATACGACTTGGGACTTAATTTGCGTTGAGACTTGCGACACACTATCAATGACATGACTTAATGTGACACTACTTGCAATAAGATTTGTGGCGTTCCATGCGGCAAGATATGCCATAAGACTTTTTCTATGACTAGTGGCACGATTTACAATGAGACAAGCAGTATCACTTGCAACACGACTAGTTAAAAGACTTGCAACGAGACATGCAACAAGACTTACGACATGACTTGCAATGATACATGCAACAAGGTCTTAAGATACGGCTTGCAACGAGACATGCAACAAGACTTATGACATGACTTGCAATGATACATGCAACAAGGTCTTAAGATACGGCTTGCAACGAGACATGCAACAAGACTTATGACATGGCTTGCAACGAGACATGCAACAAGACTTATGACATGGCTTGCAACGTGATGCAAAAAAACATGCAACTAGATTTGCAATACTTGCGTCAAGCGTCAACACAACTAACTTCATTTATATCTTTTAACAGCTAAGACGAGCTTCTGGCCAAAAGTAAAACAGTTCGGGACGTCGCCGTCCGTTTAAACACTTCGGGACGCTAGTCCGCTTAGTTTTGTTAAATGCACTTTAGGTTCCGAAGTTTTCTTTCGTGTTGTGTTCGGGATCCGTCGATTTTTGTTCGAGTTCGAAAGAAGATGTTTCTGTTTACGTTAGATTTGTAAGACATATTTTTCTTGAAACTTTTGTGTGTGTTTAAAATCCGTATTTCGGTGTTTCTCATTTTTCGTGCATATTACGCGTCCAGTAGAAAAAAAAAATGTTTTTATTAATTTATCAACATTACTTTTAAAGAAAAACAACACAACAAAGTTATGCTACCTATGCACTTAACATTTACAGATCCATATAACATAATTAATTAAATAAAAATAAAAATCTTTACAGATTCTCATTTCCTTCGGTGTCCATTTACTACTTTATTGTAAACATTTGTATTTTAACCGAAATAATAAATATCAATTGTTAATAAATTAACCGTACCAAGAAACTATATTATTTTTCTTCTGATTACCATCGGTTTGTAAAAACATCTAAACAACAGTCTGTACATGAACTTAAACGTGCCTAAAGGGCCGCACCGCGCTCCGCGCGCATCTCAGTCACCCAGCAAACGTCGTGGCAGGCGGATGGTTGGTCGTGGTAAAAAAATACAGTCGTGTAAAGTTTCGCAGGAGGTTATTATTCTGGAACCATTCTCATTCTTATCGTCCGCTTTACTACGTGAGTATTTATAATTTTGTTTAATTTGTAGCTACTTACAATTTCTAATAATTACCTTCGTAGTTTATAATATGCACGAAATTCATAATTCTGTCATTTTTGGAAAAAATACGGATTAACGAATCAAACCTCATTACCTTCTTCCTCACTGCCTTCGTTTACCGTCGTTTTTTTTAAATTGTTTCATTACCCTCTATTATTTCTCATTACCTTCGCAGCTTTATGCCTTCATATTAAGTCTCAGTATCATTCCCTTCGGTAACGGTTCTCATTACCGTCTTATTCCGATTTTTTATTTTGTAATACTTCATTAAATCAAGTATAAACCACAAAATGTTGAAGGATTATCTGTAAATTAATGATATCAGAAAAAAAAACGAAGTTATTCGACAATAAATTTGAATTGTATAAATGTCTTGGAATATGCACGAACTACGCGAAACACCCATTTGTGGTTAACGGATTTTAAACACACACAATATTCTATTCTTCGGGGTACTATGCTAGATTTTTAATTATTTTTTTTGTGTATGGAAAGGATGTGGCCGTCTTCTGATCCACATGCTTCTGAAACTCACAGGCGTATCATAAGACATTCACAGTCTTACTACAAAAACTTAAATATCTGTTTAACACTTGTCTAAAAAAAGTGTGACTGCAAAACGGACCTTATTTCAACGTCATAATCTGACATTTTTAGACAAACTGTTCAACAGACGGACGTTTAAAAGTTTTTGTGGTACCACGGTTAGTCATTATAAAAGTCCAGGTTTTCTTGTTCTTTCCTTCACCAATGGTCAAACGCGAACCTATCATTAATTTAAAAAAAAAATGTCTGTGATGTATGTTGAAACTTGTTTGTGATTGGCTGAAACTTACATACTTTTTTTCTGGATTATTACATAAAATTAAGTATTTATCAAAGGCTATTAGGGTTCCAAATGAAATAATCGGAATTTTTGTAAGATTACTCTTACGACAAAGACAAAATATCAAAAAAAATACGTGTGTACGTTTGTTTCGTGTCTCTGTCAACTCTGATCTGTCAACGTCTATTTCGTGGATTACTGTACTACATAGAAAAAGTTTCACATAAAAACTAAAGGACAGTAAGAACGTTACTTTTTACGACCACTCATATTGCTCATTAGTAGCTAATGTGTAACTGAAGCTGCTTCCATACTAGCGCATGGTTGCGAATATGAAGCCCGATACGACCCCATAAAGCCTGCTCTTCACAATCGGCCATGATGGCCGTGTTTACCGAACAGAAGGAGACGGCGCTATACCAGAAAGCAAGATGCAAATAATTCTATTCGTCGATTTTCTCGATTCTTAGTATAGCGCCGTCTCCTTCCGTTCGACTAATTGAGATTGTGAAGAGGAGGCTTAACATAACAGCTCATTCACGACTTTGGTTTAAGACAATCGTCTACCGAGCGCTCGTCCATACTAAAAGAGAAAACGTTTTTCTGCCCCTAAATGTTATCCTATTTCAATGTAGTTTAAAACTAAGGTTACAGGTTTCCTTTTTTCCTGGGGCATCGGTGCCCTATTGATACCCCGGCCGGACCCACTAGATGTTATAGACTTCTACACCGTCCCATACCTTCTAGAACATTTCAGAGCCATCTCGAAACATCTAGATCAGGGTAGAATTTTCTAGAAACTTCAAAAAGTCAACCTGTATAATTATACAAAAACGTTTCTTCTCAATAGATTCAGACTCGATAGATACCGAAATTTAGTTCCCTTAAATAAATAACCCTTTTCCCAAAAAGTGAGTTCCAATATTTGCTTTGTAAGAAAACTATTGCCTGTATTTTTGTAACCCTAAATTGATGCTTAGAAAAATATAAGCGATCAGTCACTGCTTTGTACCTCCTGTCGAGTCTTCTCTATGTTTCTAAACTCTCGGAGACCTCTCGCGCCGGCATTCGTCGAGGCCATGCTGCGGGGTGAGGTGGGAAGCCTTCTTCTGCGAAGGAGAAACATTGTAAAAACATTGAGGAGAGAAGAAACATTGTAAAATTCTACGGTTATTTCATTCACACTCCCACGTTACACAGTTATGCTCGCGAAGGAGGAGGCGCGCCGCATAAGTGAGAGGACATCGTCCTCCCTCCAGCCCGGCCGCTGTGCGAACGTCGCCAGATGATCAGCCACCATAGGCGCGGACTTGCTGTCCTGGACCATGGACCATGCCCGGGTCGACGGCGCGTTGTGTTCTACGCACGCCTCAAAGAGTGTCAGCATAATGATAGCGAGTTTCTTCCGTATTTCAGAAAGCACGTAAAGCCCCGTTGATCTCAGCTGTGATTTGTAGATCTTTGACAGTCGTTACTGTTAATCAGAAGCTTGATAATCTAACAAGTCTTATCAAAGGGTATTTTCTAAAAACCTGAGTTTTAAAATCATAGAAACGCGGATTATAATAAAAAAAAAAACACTTTGATCATTCAGAAAACATCCTAAACTTTCCTTGCTCTAACATACCAAAGATTTTTTGCTGCCATAAAACCCAACGTTCATTTACACGGGCGACAACGGAACGACATCGATGCGAGAAAATGCGGTCGAACAGGAGCCATAATTATTATAGCGTGCTATTTATATATATTCATAATTTGCTAAATGTTCGTCATAATTATGCCTAGCCTTTTCCCAATTACATTGGGGTCGGCTTCCAGTCAAACCAGATGCAGCCAGATATCAATATTTTACATGGAGCGACTGCCTGTCGGACCTCCACAACCCAGTAACTGGGTAATACGATACCCCATGGTAAGACTGGTTGTCAGACTTTACAGCTTCTGACTAACAGTAACGACTGTCTAAAATCTGCAAATGACAACCGGGACCAACGGCTTTACGTGCTTTCCGAGGCACGGAGGAAACTCGCTATGACAGATGCGGCTGTAATTGTTTAGCCACGAGCTCCTCAAATTTTGCTAAAAATTCGTAATCTACTAAATTCATCGAAATCATTCAAAGTGGAAACTACATCGCCTGTCCCTATTAACAAGATCGGATCTGCAAAACAGTAATTTTACAGGAGAGCGCGTCAAAGTTTAAATTGCCTAGATTTTTTTAATGATTCAAATTAGGTTTACAAAAAAAATATTAAAAATTGTCATATATTTAAGAGCTCATATACATAATAGTAAAATGTTATATTTCCTTTTGTAAATATGAGAAAAGTCAGACATGACTTTTTTATTGGCATTTGGTACACTATATTAAGTCGGTTCTGTCACATCCTACAAAGTTATCTGGAAAAACTTATCTATGAATTGTCGCAAGTTCCACATACATCATTCTTCATGGGAAGTAATAATCAAGATGTTGTCATAACTGTTTAAAATGTACGTGAAATACAATATTATTATTTTCAATGGATTATTTCGAAAGCAAATATAAATGAAACTAGTCTCTAAAAGAAGAAACATAACAGAATACCTCAATTTTGCGAACAATATAATTGAAATCATTGAAATAAATAATTGATTCTAGCTTCATCAATGACATTAATTGTAATGAAACCTATAAAGGTTACATAGTCACAATAGTCACATATTGTCCATTTTTAATAGACTAAAATAAGAGTTCACTCCTCTTCCACTCCCAAGGATGTGAAACAAGAGTGTTCTGATACTGTTTTTCAAGAAGTAAGACAAGACCCTATTAAAAATCTATCGACCCATTTAACTCTTGAGCCACTTTTAAAAGCTGTTTTGGGTTATCATCAAAAATCGTCTCTTAAGAAGACTTGACTAGATTCAGTCTCTGAAACTGGCCGGGCTTCGCAGAACATTTAGCACAATATACCACATCCACACAGTGAGGCAGGTTATACAGAACTCTGAATAGTATAATAAGCCCTTGTGTTTAGCATTTGTGGATAATGACAAGACCTTTGACTCCGTTGAAACCTTGGTGGTTCTAAAATCACTGCAGCTATGCAAAATAAACTGGCGATACATCTGAGAATTTAAATGTAATTCATGTCCGTCGCTGCGATTGTGAAAGTCCACGTACAAAACCAGCATTTTAAACAGTTTTACATACAGGAACGCCAAGGGTGAGGCAGTGGCATGTTATATTCCCGAAACTGTTCACCAATGAAATAAGGATATTATGCTAGCTTGGAAAGAAAATAAAACAAGCGTGACTAAAGCTTTACAACGCATAGGGATCTATGGACAGATCGTTATAAATGGTGCAATTCTTGACTGTTGATGAATAAGTCTACCTTGGACAAACAGTTTGGTTGAGTAGGAACAACTTCAAGAGGGCAGTCAACAGAAGAATTGTCGGGTTGGGCATCATTCGGTCTCCACTAAGTCTTATCGTGTATCCAATTATGATTTACGATACCGAATCTTGGACACTCATATTGGGCTATAAACTACTCGGAATAACTATTTACTCTGATAGATAAAATAGCGGAGTGGGATGGTCCGTCAAAGCACCAAAGTTGCTGACATAACTGGCAGTGGGCTGGTCACATCTGTCTCTGGACAAACAGTCATTTAGTTATACGAATATTTGAGTAGACATCACGACTAGGCAAACGTAGTGTAGGACGCTTGCTAACCAGGTGGAACGACGACTTGCCATACTTTTGCGTACATTAGGATAGGCCTATGTTCAGCTGTGGACAAAAGTGCAGGCTGATGATGAACCTTCCAGTCCTTCTAAGTTTAGTACTTGGAATTCTTGGATCACTAACTTATATTATTATAAGTATTATAATTTTCTGTTGGTTCTTAGCGTAAACCCATTATGGTGTCTACAATCATACCACTTTAAGCAAAAAAATACCCCAAAAAATTTTGTGTAATATCAATATAGGCACACGGTATCTATATCGAAACCTAAAATGTTTTTGTCTGTCAGTTGGTTTTACAATATTACCATATCCTACGCAAAGTTCTAATACTTTTACCATTAACCTAGTAGGAAGTACCACATACGACAATTTAAAATTATATTGAAACCAACAAGAAAGTCCGATGTGGTACTACCAACATGTTTTACATTACAAGGAGCAGCTAAAAATGTAGGTAGTACCACAAACGACAAACTGCATATGTTATCAAACTACTATCAAAGTCGGATGCGGTATATGTTACAACTTTAATTGTATAATACAAAAGATTTGCCAAACTCATTAATAAAAGCTGGTGAACCAAAAAAAACAATATAGAATAATAAGTACTAAAATAGCACGCCTTATTCTCACGCCCCTACAACATGGTTGTTTGTGGCACAACCTGCGGCGTTTTCTCCACCTGTACCCCGTTAAAAACGTCGTAATATAACATCCATCATTGTTAACGGAGAGTCATGCCACATACGACAATGTTAACTTGGCTATCTCAAAAACTATGAGGAAATTTAAACTTTTTGTTAATGCTACTGAAAGACAATGCTTTTGTGAGGCCAAAAATGGAATAAAACGAAAAAGGCGAAAGTGGTACATCCGACCTTGTTAATAGGGACAGGCGACATTTTTTCTTCCACTATTTTTTTCTCATTAATTTCGTTGCAGGATCCAAGACAAGTAAATTCATTCTCTGGTGGTTGCCACTATAGATTGAAAATAGTGTGTCGCTTGTCAAAAAAAAAGTCGATCATTCACTAGACAATAATCTTTGAGCTTTATAATATTTGTATAGATACAACAGAATTGTGCGTCTACCCAAGTCGTTTGGTTGTCGTATCGATGTAGTTATCGTGTCGTTCCCGTATTTGTAAATCGAGCCTTATACAAAGGACAATTTTTACAGGTGTTTCCGATTTACGTCAAAGGCATTTCGGGAGCAGATATTTCGAGAATTTATCCTTAAACGTTTGATCTTGCTTTCGAATTTCATTCTAGTATCAAGGTAGGAGTATCAAAGGTGACAATGGATCCCCGAAAAGTTTTTGAGGCCCTTCTCGAATTTTCACTCGCTCGGATACTATGTGAAAAGTTCGGAGTCTCAAATTCCCTTAATTTTCGGGAATTTGAGCCTCGCCCTTGTTTTGTTTTTGCGACAAAATGTGTTCGTAAAAAGTTAGGAGTTCTTTGTAAATGCGATGGTAATGTAATTTTATGGAGAGTGACAGAGATGGAATTCAATTTTGATATTCTGTTTTTGTTTGTTCAATAAGCCGTGTGACGATGGTAATGATTTGAACCTGAGGTAGTTAAACAAATCTAAATTAGCACTGAGTTAGAATTAGTAATGAGAAAAAGTTTGTTCGTTTGTCACACTTTCACGTCCAAATCACTGAATAGATTAGACCTTTCTTTTTGGGCACAGAATACGTACAGAAGTGTCACTTCCCAAAGACAAAAAAAAATATAAAATCTATGCTCGAGAGAATACAGTAAATTTTAACAAAAATACGGGTGGAGGATAGCTTCCGACTGCAGGCCTGGCGCAAACCACGGTGCAGGTATGCAACTGCAAGCACACGTGGGCGAACCGTGGACGGGTTTGACAGTGAAGTGACACTTCTGTCCATAGCACTATTGAGTATTCTGTGTTTTGGGTCAAAATTGACAAATGGTTTCTACTATCGTAAGTGGAGTGGAAAGGACTTTTAGAATTACCGTCTAAAAACCACACTTTTTCTTTACACGTCCTTTGCTTTCGAGTGCAGCGATATACAATTTGGGCAGTTCTGCGACCGCACGCCTTTGGCCTCGTCGGTTGACTAAAGCCCGGTTTCCACCGCGAGCGGAACGGACCCATTAATGACTCCGTTAAACTCGCAAGCGTTAACTGCATACTTGTATTTCCATCAACAAAGAGTTTTTTAGTTCCCGGAGCGAGCTCATTTTTACTCTTTTCACCCGTTGAGTCATTAATGTGTCCGTTCCGCTCGCGGTGGAAACCGGGCTTTACAGTTCTTTGAAAACCGTGTAGAACACAACGCGTATTCCACCCCGGACTGCTCTGAAACCCCCTTCTGTCCTGCCCTGGGTGGGAGGACTCATTTGGTGACGAAGCTTAAAGAATACGCTTGTCAGCACAAGTCTTAGTAACCCAAAAAAAATATTGTAGCAAACATTTTTTCTGGACAAAAAACATGCCAAGTAAGAGTCTACCGTCAGCAGATTATAATAATTCTAAATTATTCCCAGCTCAGCAAGAGTCTAGCCAGAGATATAATAATATAGTTTCATATTAACATAATATATTACAGTTTATTCTGGCTACGCGCAGCTAAAATGGATTACATAGTTCTCGTAAAATTAAGAGCAGTTGTGCCCAAACAGTAACGGCTTAGTGCATTACTTTGTTTTCGAGTACTTTGTTGGTAACTCTAAACTGTATTATGTATAAAATGCTAGATCATAAACTATTCCATTGATTCACCTTCGAAAAGTAATATTGTACAGTTTCCTTGACCTCAAGAGCCATTTCAGCCGCATTAATTAATTATTCTTGCATATTTCTGGCTTCACATCTCAATGACTATTAGCCTTTAAGTATGGACGTCATTTTTTCATAACACTACCGTGGACGTGGAGTCTCAGAGGCTCCTATATGCACACACATTTTTTTTGGGAATTTGATATAAGATCGCTTTAAAACTGATTGAATATTAATGTTATGTGATTTAGCAATAAAATAACGTGCTTTTATAGTCAAATTTTATTTGAAGAATTATAGAAATTACAGAAAAACAAAAATAACGGTACTTTTCAGTTTAAATTTACTTAATTTATATTATAGGTATTAGAAATAGCTAAACTAATTACTATAACAAAACGAGTCTTTTTTTCTTAAAGTATAATATATCTGAAACCAAAAACGCAAAACACCTATTTCAGGTAACAAATAAATAAAAAATTGACAGCAGTCTAATAACGTAAATTTATTGGCAGTCGGCGCTGGACGGTGGACGCCATCATGCGCGTGTCACGACGAGGGATGCAGTAGCCCGGGGCAGGGTCGTCTTGGCGGTGACATTTGACATCTCCAATGCCTTCAACACCTGCCCTGGAGTTGCATGAGGGAGGCACTCCGGTATCACTGGGTGCCGACCTACCTATGTCTACCTATGTATAGCTGACGGACAGAGCCGTCATCTACCCCGGTCACCGGGGAGAGTGGAACCGGCGAGAGATGTCGTGCGGTGTTCCACAGGGTTTGGTCCTGGGACCACCCCTGTGGAACATCGTACTCGACGTGGCGCTGCACAAGACGGAGGCCATGTACAACATAACGGTAGGAGTTCGCATCGGCGTAAAGAGGACGATGAAGTACCTAGGACTAGACCTCAACAGCCGGTGGAACTTCAGAAAGCATTTCCTGAGTTTGGCTCCAAGAGTGAACCGGGCAGCAGCCGCCCTCAGGCGACTCCTGCCCAATCTCGGCGGGCCAAACGCCTCCTGCCGTAGGTTGTACGCCGGCGTCGTGAGGTCCATGGCCCTCTACGGGGCCCCTGTGTGGGCCCTCCCGAGCATCCGGACGCGACCACTAAAGTTGTTGTCAATATTCTCTCGAAACAAATATAATCGCCCTTATAAAATATATCATAGGGCAACAATGGACGTGTAGCCTGATAGGCGTCGGTCAATATTTGGATGGTCATTACTTACGTGATATTCATCGGAAGACGCAACTAACTCCCTCGTTGGTAGTTTTACAACGAATACAAAAGCTACTGAGCCACTCAATCGCGGGGAGTGGGGGGAATTAGGTGAAACTAAGAATACGAAAACGTCGAGTAGCCTGTGAGACTCCACGTCCATACTTAAAGGTTAGGAATCTGGGCATTCTATAAGCTAAGCCTCTCATGGAGTGGAGGCCTGCAACTATAAGTATAATGCTACACTCCCAAATACAATTTTATTCAGGGACTCTAAAAACAAAAATGCAAACGACCTACTATAAACATTTATACGTAACACGTCCGTATAAACTAGGTAGCAGAACAAAAAAAAACTTAGTGTAAACTTTTGAAGGTTATACCTTAAAGTCGTAACGTATCCCTTGTGGTATGTACCTGAAGCCAATTCCAAATATTATGTATTTGGCATGGTCTTCACGTATCGTCTTGCTTTTGACGTGATAACGTCTTATGACTCGATGGCCGGCTGGGAACATTAATAGGCTGATGATGATGATGATTATGTGTTAATTGGAAGCAACTGGATACAGAAAATGTTTATGTATGCGCAGGGAGTGGATGGCTGGTCTGGTAGCTTTTCTCTGACACAAAACACAAAAGTGTACAACGTATGCGCCCAGTCTAACAAAAGAGCAATACTGAATTTCCTGCAGACCGCAAAGTTTCTTTTGGCCGATAGTTTGGTCGGCTTCATAATCAGTATGGAAAGGTATGCACGTACGCACATTACAGCGATTCAGTGTCGGCCAATAAAAAAGTTTGATGGTCTTCTGGATTGCCTTCAAACTAATTTGTCTTCCAACTATCGGCCGACTGCCTTATCAGTATTGGCTAACTAACATGTGCGCACACATGACGATTATTCAGTCGGTCGATAGTTCATTTCGCTCCGAACCTGGGCGGCTTTTGACTTCCCTCCTTCGTTGTATGGGAGCAATAATATCATTTCTGAAGAATTGTATGTTTATCCTCATTGTGCAACCATTGTGTAAAATTGTTTAAGAATAGTCGGCCAACTTTTGACTAGTCTGCGCACTCTCCACCAACCGGTGTTTAGTTAGAAAGAAAGAAAATGATTTTATTTTGCAGTGGCTCTAAATGTCATAGGGTCAAAAACCAAGGCATCTAGTCTTTTTTTCTCCTGGTTACATTTCGCATTATACTGCGTCACATAATCTCCACTGATACAGGACGTCAAATAAAAGGATCCGTCTATTGTTACTCGCACGCCACTTCCAAGTCAATTTGGTAGTTCAAACTTAGCTTATTTCCTAAGGGAAATTCTGAGTAGACGCGAAGATACAGGTAAATTGATTCTTGGGGAGACGAGACGCGTCTATGTAAAGTTTGTTGTTGATTTTCTTTTTTTTTATTTTCTTTTTGGTAGTTGATTTATCGCTTAGGGCGATTGGGGCCTTTGGTTTAGTTTTTTTGTAGTTTTTAGGGTACCGTTGTCAGCAGGAACCCTTAAGTAAGATTCCCACCAACCGGCCGGAATCGGTAGCATTTTACAATGCGGTAAAGAACATTGAAATCTATCAACAGTAAATACAGTTCATGTTTGATTGCAAAGTTATCTCCGTCGGCATTCCGCGACACGTAGCAACGTGTCCCTTATATTTCTTGCAAATATGAACTGTATTTACTGTTGATAGATTTCAATGTTCTTTACCGCATTGTAAAATGCCGCCGATTTCGGCCGATTGGTGGGAATCTTACCTTATAGTTTCATCATTTCTGTTCATTCGCAGTTTAGCTCGGAATCAAAACAAACAAACAACCTCGCCAAGCGCGGCTGTCATTATTTAGCCACGAGCTTTCTATTCCTCCAAATTATGCTTGAATGACAAATTTTCCTAAACATAATTATCTAATATTGCATGGGAGAAAAAAATTTTTTCCACAGCGAACGTAAGTTTTTTTTTTATTAATTTTTACCAGACTACGGAATCGTTCACTTAGTGTGTTCGGACAAGCACGTGAGTGAATTTTTTTTTGTAACTGCAAATAAAAATATCTGGTATAGTTTTAAACAGCTAGGTTGTGGATATACCTCCTACATAACATAGCCACCAACAAACCCATAACCAGAATTAATTTCTATCCACTCTGCTCCCATATTTGCCATTACTCCGACCTCTAGGCAATTAATTTATCGAGAACTCCAAACCCATGTACACCGAGCCACACAAGTTTCACAACATATTGTACGTATGTAAAGTTAATTAACAGACACTGAGTGGTGTTGGGTACTCTTAATTAGTAAAGTTTTGGGCGGCGGTCACCTAATCTCGCAAAGGGTCAGTCGAGTTTGTATATAGATATATACAGAAGGTCCTTTTCATACAAACAAAGTTGACATTATCAGTATTAACTTTCAACTAAACTTATGGATATAGAAGGACATGGGTTGATTTTCAAGTCTGACAGTCATCTTACCAAGGGGTATCGAATAAACCAGTTACTGGGTTGTTAAAGTGAGAATAATTACTGTACGTGAACCGTGTCTATGTATGCGTGGAGATCTCAAACTAATGACAGTGACGAGAACGCTTGCACTCGCTGTACATAAATGGTAAGCGTCCACAGGTCCGCATCGCAAGTATCGGACGTATCGTACGTAAGGAATTTTAGTTTGCCTCCGCATCCGCATCGTACGGACGGCTCATCGGCAATGCCTATAGTTGGTGCCAGTTAAGATGGCAATAGCGGACATGGACCCCTATCTAATAAGTACTCGTATAATGACATAAGCTCAGAATTAGCATTTTAATAAAATACCGAATAAATTAGTAAGTATATTGTAAGGATATTAGTACTTTATTATTCATTAAATATCAAAATGGTAAAAATATTTCACCTATACCTAAGATTTTATATTATTTTTATATTTAAGACTCACAAGTAAACACTATCATTTCACAAAAAAATGCTAATTCTTATCTTATGTCATTATACGAGGACTTATTAGGTAAAGGTCAATCCGCTATTGCCATCTTAACTGGCACCAACTATACATGCGATGCGTACCTATGACGTCATACGAAATGCCAATTAGTGGACGCGATGAAGGTGGCATCGGCAATCCGATTGCTGATACTCGAGTCGGCAATCCGATCGCTGCCGATACAGAAATCCGTTTGATGCGATGCGTCCGATACGTACGATGCCGACCTGTGGACGCTTACCTAATACGTACATAGAATATCGTGGAGATTGCAAAGTAATGACAGTCGCTAGTAGGTTTGCACTCGCTGTACGTGAAACGTGTCTATGTGTGCGTGGAGATCTAAAACAAATGACAATAGCGAGTACGCTTCTATTTGCTGTACGAGTACTGTGTACGTGAAGCGTGTCTATGTGTGCGTGCGTTTTCGCTCGTTGCTTAGAGTAGACCTTCTGTTCGTCTTTCTATTAAGCGGAGTAAGTAGATATGTTGGTATGTACTTGTGTTGTTTGTAAGCATTCATAAGTAACGTCCTTGCTGAACCCTAGTCCGGTTTTCAGTTTTATTCTGGTAAAAGGTTTCTTTCAAAAAGGTTTTTTTTTAGAATTCTATTTAGGTTTCCATTAACTAGATGTGGTACTAGGTTTTGCTTTTAAGTTCAATGTTATTAAAATTATCACTCGTTTTACTAATAGCAGTACCATCTCGTGATATATTTTTCAACAACTTTACTTCATTTTATAATGTTACTAGCTGTTCTATGTGTTAATCTAAATATACATAATTATATAACTCAAAGGTGACTGACAGACATAAGGATCTATCAACGCACAGCCCAAACCGCTAGACGGATCGGGCTGAAATTTGGCATGCAGGTAGATGTTATGACGTAGGCATCCGCTAAGAAAGGATATTGATCAATTCTACCCCAAGGGGCTCAAACAGGGTATGAAACTTTGTCAATTTGATAAAAAATACATTGTTATGTTCCGACATCCACGCGAACGAAGTCGCGGGCAAAGCTAGTTCAAGTTATAAACTGCCTTGTAACTAATTTCATCCAAATCCGTTCAGTAACACACATCCATCCATACATCCTTACAAACTTTCACGTTTATAACATTACTGAGATAGGCTATGAATTATCTTTCTCACTTTTTCGTGTGAGGATAATGACCTTCGACCGATCTTTTTTTTTTTTGCGTGTTAAAATCATCAGATGAGTGTAGGAGGGAACTATCAGATTTGTACTGACTAAAATCCACGGTGTCCTTCAATTAATATTGCCCTTTACGTTCCGGAGTCACGGTATCTCATTAGACCCGCGACTCCGGAATCCGGATTACTAACCATTATGTTGTCTAAAAGGGTCAATAAAAGAATAATATTTTGAAATTCTTAAAAAAAAAAAAACATAAAATGGAATCTTCTATTTCAATTCAGGAATAAGATTCCAATCATGTTTTTCATTTCAAATATCACATTTTTCTAACGTATAACCGGTAATTGCACTTTAAAACCAAATAAAAATGGCGTTGCTGAGAAAAATAAATCCGTGGCTCCCCTTCGCTATTATTGCACGGCAACGCAAGACGTTAACCCCTATTATGGTTTTCACAATAAACCCAATAACTTACGTTGGGGAAACCGTCATTAAAAATTGTTAAATCGTGGCGAAAAGTTGGCTTCATTTTTCAATGTTGAGGTTTAAACATTAGTGTGATTCGAATTAGTTTATAAAGAGTAAAGATTTGATTTGTAATTCGTTATGAATTAAAATTTAATTTTTAATTTTTTCAAGTCTTTTAAAAACCTATTTTTTATTATAAACGTGTTCTAGTCATTGGGTACATGAACTGGGCTGCCTTTGTAAGTTGACTAAAAAGTCACGGTGTACATTCGGATTGTTAAGTACAAACCGAAAAGTATTTAACTGATTTCTATATTTTCGGTCTTTTACATAAAACAAGTCATCCTCTGCCTAGCTTTTTCCCAACTATATTGGAGTCGGCTTCCAGTCGAACCAGGTGCAGCTGGATATCAGTATTTTACCATGAAGCGACTGCCTAGTGGACTGCTACGACCCAGTAACTGGGTAATACGATACCCCATGGTAAGGCTTGTTGGTCAGGCTTTTAGACCGTCTGACTAATAGTAACGACTGTCAAAGATCTACAAGTAACAGACGGGACCAACGGCTTTACGGGCTTTCCAAGGCACGGAGGAAACTCGCTATGACAGATGGTCCCATGCACAGACCAACCTCATGACCCAGAGGATTGGCCTGTGCGGCTGTAATTATTTAACTACAAGATCCTCTATCCATCCATCCAAACAAATTGACGTTTTAATGTTTGTAAGATTTTCAAACTGTGACGAATAATTAAAGCTAGTTAAAATATTCTTTAAAAGAGAATTTGTAATGCTTCTGGAAAATTACTAGTTAAAAGGCTGAACTATGCTTTGTGACTAAATACACAAAGCATATTTTAGCAAATCGTTTAATGAATTTTGTTTTCATGGAATTCCAGTGATTATAGCAGTCTCTTTTTATTTATATTTGTTAAATAAAAAAATATACAATATTGCTTTCAGCCTGTCAGTTTTTTTTTAACCTTGCCTCTCACTAGAAATTTTATTTTCCTGTATCGTGAATGCGTTTACAAACATAGAAACACATAATGGACAAACACCCCGACCTGAGCCTGTAGCCAAACGGCAAGCGATAATCGTCGCTAAAACATTTTCAACTTTATACCCTATTGCATAAAGTTGAAAATCAATCAAAGATTACATATCGATTATCGTTTGTTTCGTTCGCTATCGCTCAGCAGTCTTTACTAGATTTTCAACTTTATGCAATGGGGTATAAAGTTGAAATTGTTTTAGCGACTGCTGAACGTTAGCGAATGTCGCTTGCCATTTGGAGCCAGGAACAACTATTTGTACACTCTATAAAAAGAGTTTGTGATCCTAGTGATCACATTCATAAGAGATGGGTATTCCCAACTAAGCAATTACTTTCATAGAAGCATTATTTTAGTATTAGTAGGAAATAGTTGCTCAAATGGGAATACCCCATTTTGTTATTTGTATCTAAAAACAATATTGATCTGTTTCATATTCTTAATCTATATTTTCGAATAAAGAATCTAAAAAAAAGAGAAATAAAAAATAAATAATAATTATGTATAGAATTAATAAAGTAAGTATAGATTTTTTAAGTTAAATATTGCAATACTGTGCAAACCGGCCTGTCGATAAATTATAGAAACGTCTATTTTAATTTATTGTTTCACAATATTAATTCCACAATCCATCAATTAATTTGCTATATTAATAAAATATTTGCAAATTAAAATGTTATGTATGATGATTAATATATTTTATGAATTTTAAAAGCTATTTTGAACTCAAAATTATACACTTCATGTAATATAATTTACATAGTATTTAAAACAAACTGTCTTAAGTCAGTTCATCCACAACGTGAAGCAAGTCTACGATACCTTACGACTTTGGTAACTATTGACGCGTGCCTGTGTACGAACCTTTATGGATTTGTATTGCAATAGTCGCCTGGCTACCAAAGTCGTTAAGTATCGGAGACTTGCGTCGTTCGTCGAGGTGGCTTACTTGTGCGGCCCCACCGCGGTGCACGGAGAAGCTACGCACGACTATTTAAAACACGTGTGTAGCCTCTCCGTGCACCGCGGTGGAACCGCGCCTTAAGGCTGCCGTCTTCTTTTGCAAAAAATTGAATCGCGTTCGGCCAGTCGATCGTACGTCAAATTTCGGGCTCCCTTCCCGCAATCCCCCGCATACATCCTGCCCACTGAATTATTATAAAACAATTTTGATGCGGTATGAACATTGCTCTACTAAGGATTATTTAAAAGGAGTTATAGAATTTTTGCTTAATAAGGAGTTTTAATATGACTTGGTTTCAGGGTTGGAAAAAAAAAAACAGTTTTTTTTTTAATTTATAAAACAAACTAATAATTCAAAATGTTTTAAAAATGTGTTTTTTTTTTAGTTTCTGGTTCTTTTTTAAAATGAATTCCACCTTGTTTGTTGATGTCTAAACGTATATATATCAATTATGTTTCATTTCTAGACTACATCTTTTCAAATTCACCCTTTGTAATGAATTTTTTACGAAAAATGATCAATGGAATAAAAACATGTGATGTTTTTTTTCTAAAAATTTTAAGCATTATTTCATTACAGTGTCAATAAAAGTCAAAAATATGACATAACAATCGCATTAAACTCAAAAGGTTTTATGTCAAACTATTTAGACTCCTGAATATTAATTTGTTTTCATTTTATATGCATTCATCTGCCTTAAAAAGTAGTTGAAACGGGTAGGTAATAAAAAACACTGTTTAAGGTGATTGCTTCGATGTAGCCCGCGAAATTCAAATTTTTTTACGTTTTTTGCAATTTGCAGGCCAGTGACATGTTGTAACTTTATAAATATTTGTGTTGCGCAAATAACAAGTATAATTTTAAATATAAAAATTGTCAAAAAATTCGCTCCATCAGCTCTCACATAGAAAAGGTGCATCGTAGTTAGATTTCGGAGATTTTAACTTGATGCACCTTTTCTATGTGAGAGCTGATGGAGCGAGTTTTCTGATATTTTTTATATTTAAAATTATACTTGTTATTTGCGCAACACAAATATTTATAAAGTTACAACATGTCACTGGCCTGCAAATTGCAAAAAACGTAAAAAAAATTAAATTTCGCGGGCTGGTTGGAGCATCCCCCTTAATTTCAAACTGTTTTAAGCAGGTGTTTTAAAACAACTTGTTTTCATCATGCCAACCCTGTTTGGTTTGTAATAATACGAGTATCACACAAGTGTTTTAATACTATTTAAATATTCTCATAGGTTAAATTCTGTTAGGTTTAATTTGTTATACACAATCGTGTTTAACTAATTAAACCTAAAAAAAGGTCAGTGCAGCAGTCATGTTGGCAAAGGAAGAGGCGGGACGCGTGAGAGAGTGGACAGCGTAAACCTTACATCCCAGCCGCAGTGGTAAACCCAGAACATAAAAGGCTATTAAAGAACGCCGTGAATTTAAGTCAGTACAAGTCTGACAGTATCTCCCGCTTGGCCTGGGGAGGACTCATTTGATGATTTTATCATGAAAAAAAAGTCATAGGCCATGCCCGGGTCGACAGTACGTTGTGTCCTACGAGCGCCTCAAATAGCGTCAGCATGATGACGGGGTCCCCCCTCTAGAGGGCTAAAGCCTGCTGTCGTCGCGGTACTCATTACCGTGACCCCGGAACATTAAGGGCTATTTGAAGGACACCGTGGATTTTAGTCAGTACAAATCTGACAGTCCCATCCAAGGACTGCACTCCTTGTCATAGGCACAGTCTATTACCACCGGGAGACAGAGAAACCAACGGTTTTGTTACTTGCTGGATTTTAATGAAGGAGCAATGTTAGCGAACGTGAAAGTGAGAAAAAACAAACTAAATTTTAAATGTCAATAAGGTCGAAAATAGTTTGAACATGTTTTTTAAATTGCTTAACGATAGCAAGTTAAAAAAACAGTTTCAAGCGATTTTCGACCTTATTGACATTTATGCAAAAACCGGATTTTAATGAAGGAGCAATGTGAGCGAACGTGAAAGTGAGAAAAAACAAACTAAATTTTAAATGTCAATAAGGTCGAAAATAGTTTGAACATGTTTTTTAAATTGCTTAACGATAGCAAGTTAAAAAAACAGCTTCAAGCGATTTTCGACCTTATTGACATTTATGCAAAAACCGGATTTTAATGAAGGAGCAATGTGAGCGAACGTGAAAGTGAGAAAAAACAAACTTTTTAAATGTCAATAAGGTCGAAAATAGTTTGAACATGTTTTTTAAATTGCTTAACGATAGCAAGTTAAAAAAACAGCTTCAAGCGATTTTCGACCTTATTGACATTTATGCAAAAACCGGATTTTAATGAAGGAGCAATGTTAACGAACGTGAAAATGAGAAAAAACAAACTAAATTTTAAATGTCAATAAGAGCGAAAATCGCTTGAAGCTGTTTTTTAACTTGCTATCGTTAAGCAATTTAAAAAACATGTTCAAACTATTTTCAACCTTACTGACATTTATGCAAACACCGGATTTTAATGAAGGAGCAATGTTAGCGATCGTGAAAGTGAGAAAAAACAAACTAAATTTTAAATGTCAATAAGGTCGGAATTCGCTCGAACTTGTTTAGTTACTTCTCCATATCTTTTAACAATAATCGGTTCACAACTGAAAATTCTGTAGGAAATTTGACAATTAATTCCTCTTTTTCTACCCCTATAGGCCGTAACGTTTAATTTTGATATTTAAATGGGACCAACTTTCAGATAAACTATGTCCAACAAAAAAAAAGATTTTTTGATATTGGACCACCTTAGAGAAAGTAAAGAATGGTCATAAATAAAAAAAAATAAAAAATATATACATGTCCAATTGAGAACCTCCTCCTTTTTTTCCGTCGGTTAAAAAATATATTTTAACATAATAAAGTAGAGCAACCTGAGATGCGTAACTGCGCGTCATCACCGTTAGAGCGAGAGAAGGTGCGAGCGAGAGGGACCAACAAAAATTCGTCGTGGACCTCACGTCCAATCGCTCCGGCCGTCCACCGGCCACTAAGGAATTTCTCTTGCAATTCTCGTTTATAAACACTTTTTGAGAGGTTATTTGAGATATTTTTTATTGTTAAAAAAAAGCGCTTTAGGTACAATTTTTTTTTTTGAATTTGCTTTATTGATCTGTTGACATCAAGATAATGTAATATTACATACCTACGATGCATAGTTCCTATGAAAAAAAACCATTTATTAAGAGATGAAATCCGAGAATTTTGATGATGTTCTGCCATCTTAATTAAGAAAATGGAAGATAAATATAAAAAACTAATCAGCGCAGTTTGAAGACGAGGATATTGCGGTCATTATGCGCTGATCAGATTTTTAAATGAATTCTTCATTGTCTCAGATTGAGTGCACCAACGTAACTCGAAATGACGTTGGGCAGGAAAGAGCTGTTTTGAACGCTTGATTTACCTAATATAATCTACTTAAATCCACTTTAAAAAAATAACTAGCTGTTACTTATATTATGCTTATTTATGTGCAATAATAATATTTCAAGCTATTGCACTATTTTGTTCAAAAATCACAAACAAAGTTACGCAAATAATTCGGCGCGCGTGAACTTTACAAGACCTGCCCCTTAACTTCGAAACGACTGACTGTACGAAAATGGATAATTAATTGTTTGGTAATATTATGAAGCTGAAGAGTGTTTTTGTTTGTTTGAAAGCGTTATTCTCAGGAACTACTGGTTCGAATTGAAAAAATGATTTTGTGTTGGATAGTCCATTTATAAAGGAAGGCTATTAGGCTATATAACATCACGCTACGACAAAAAAGGAGCCCTGCAGAGCGGGTGAAACCACGGGGTACAACTAGTTTGATATTACAGAGCTTTGCATCTGGCTGAGGTGTTTGAATTTCGAACCTACAACTCGTAATTTTCCCTTTCATATAATCCTAGTTACTTGAAAACCTAAAGTGGTTTACTAAGCTTAATTCTGAACTTAGAGGATTTAAGTTTTGAGTACTGTTGACTTTAAAGTTTTGGTTTCCGAACGATACTGTTGAAAATCAAATACGGAGAGTCCCAAAGGATCGGGTCGTAAATCCGGGAAGGTTGTATTAGGGTTGAAACCTTGTTTGAGATTATAATGTGTGAAGTTGAATGTGTTAAGATGCTGATGCATTGTAGAAGAACAAACGAGAGCGTTTTAGCTATCTCTCTAACAAGCATTCTTGCAGAGTAACTGTCAAGTCCGACATCTTCATGAAAATAAATCAGTTGTCTGTAAAGTCGGTAATAGCCCTTTAGGTTCCGCGGTAACGGTAATTCGTGAGTCCCGCGACCACCACTCTTGACCTGTGAAAATTTTGAGGTACCTAATTAATGCTATTTGATGTAATGTCATAAACACTAGCTTGGTCATTATGGTGCATGAGCCAGGTACTTTGGTGGTGAATGATTATTTTTGTTGGTGGGACGCACTGTAAAGCGTTCGCTAGAAAGATCGTAAAAATGTTCGTATCAATGCATTGCTCTGTTCGTTGTTCAGTTCACAAAGATAAAAACGGTTATTGCTCGATATTCTGGCTCTTTGGTCGTTTGACCCCGCTCTGGCGAGGCCCGCGGGTCCAAACGACCAAACAAATGAATGCTCAAGTCTATCAGCAGCTTAAGGCAATTAATAGATGAGTAAACTTATGAGTTTGAAAGTTTCTTAAGCCTTTAGCTTAGTTTAGCAGGCCAGGACACTTCAAAACTTTCAAAATTTAAACTTCCTACTATAATATTACGGATAAAATTTAAATGCGCATCAATAATTCTTTTTGTATACCAAATATACTGAATGTGCACCAAATCTAAAACTCGCTTTAGCAAGATTTCAAAGTTCGGTTTGGTTAGGTTCCTTTAAACCTTGTACACAGAAATAGAAGCCCCGCGGAGCGGGGCTTCGTCGACCCTGCTTAGGTATATTTTTTTTTATTACACCTCGTTATGACATATTTTATTGAACATATTTTGGTGTGCATTCAGTATATTTGATGGAACACAGGCAAAATAAGGTAAATGAAATGGGAATAAATTGAAGCACTTTTAAATACCATCCTAATATTACAAACATGAAAGCGTGTGAGCATGTTTATAATTATGTTTGTTACTCTTTCACTCGGTCCTTAGAACTCTGTAATAAAACTCCGTAAACTAATCGATTTTATACTCGTTTGATTCGTCTTTACAAGTACTTTGTCTATCGTAATTAAGTATATTTTTAACAAAAGCTTGTTTTTCAAAGAACATAGTTGTTTTAAATAATTAACTTGTTAGGTATTTTTAACCGACTTCAAAAAAAGGAGGAGGTTCTCAATTCGTCGGAATCGTTTTTTTATGTTTGTTCCCCGATTTCTCGAAGACGCCTGGACCGATTTGGATTTTTTTTTCTTTTGTTTGAAAAAGTACATACTTTCCAAATGGTCCCATGATCATCAAGTCAGGATCTGATGATGGGATCCCAAGGAAATCGAGGGCAACCTTCCAATTTTATAGACACAGTACCATTTCCATATATTTTCTAAAGCTGTTCAAATATTTGTTCCATACATTTTACGTCGTAATACTTCAAGTACGTTGTACGATCATATACGTAGAATTCATGCCACTGGTTTGAAAAACACCTAACTAGAACAATTTTACCTTCCAAATGAAAACAGTAAGCACAGAGTTACGGACAAAACTTTTTAAATATGAACAAGGAACAATGCTGTTTCGAACGAAAAGCGCGTCGGAACAGGTTTAGAAGAGAACACAATGTGCTGTGAAAAATTCATGAATGAATAGGATTTTCAGTTCGAACGAATGTGAAATGAGTGAGTGTACTACGTGTATCAATTGTTGTTACACCCGTAGAATATTAATGAAATAACTCTCTTAATTGGTAAAGTTTTAGGAGTGGGTAGCTTGCCGTCTGATCAAGGAACCTGAGTCAACTTTGCTTCTTGTTTCTCGCGCGCTTCAAGCAGCTGTTGCCAAACCAACAGGGTCTGTGTCAGAGGCTGTGTAAGCAGAATACTGCGAGGGTATGCGGGCGGCGAGTTGTGGGCAACTCGCTGTCCGACCATGGACCGGGTCGACGGCGCGTGTGTACCACTCCACTCCACCGGCCCTTGCGACTTTGACGCTGTTGACGGTGGCTTCCACCGAGTAATGTCCAAATGTATGGAAATGTTCGATGCACGCCACGACACGACGCTCATAGATAAAAGGCGGTTTTTTTCCGAGTGTATCGTACACTGGAGCGCGATGCTAGTAGCAACGAGAAGAGAGGGAAATTCGGTAGCTGCCGCCAACTGCTACATGCCGAAGACCACGTTCCACTGCACCGCCTTGAAGTCTTTGTAATTTCGACAGCACGACTGCTTCGGTGGCTGAATGTTCAGCTGTCCTGCGCTGCGTACCGCAGTTCGATTTCCGCACGGAACGGTCCAGTTGTGTACCTATGTGAGTTTACAATGTTTGTAAACGTGCTGAGGATAGAAAAGATAGCCATATTGTTAGGTATTTCTAACACATCTATAGGCAAACGTATCCTTTGATTCAGAAGCCCATACCTGTGCCTATACTGTGTGTGGGCCGATACGCACCGCATCTGTTTTTTTTTCATGTGACTGAATAAAAAACTTTCCGATGCCCAACTTCGGTGGTAGGTATATCATTGCTGCCTGTGAAAGTTTTACTACTCCGTAAGCCGCAGTGGTGATTTTTAAAGCAATATTTTTTTCACAACAACTACATTCTTTTTATCAAAAAAAAAAAAATTGTTTACAAACAGTTGGTACAGACCGATCTTCCGGTTTAAGCCGCGCTTACCAAGATTGGTCGGCAAAGCCAGGCTATCGATTTTTATGAAAATATTTAACTAATTGTTCAGTGTTTTATAATACAATAACCTATTTAATTAAATAAATATAGTTACTACATTTTGTACAAAGCTAAAAGCAAAAAAAATCTTTTAGTGAAAATGCCTTTGTTTGCACATACTGTCTGCATTCCTGAATGAAAATAATCTGGGGGCACGGCAGTGCCCCCGCCAAGACGAGCTAAGCGAAACGCTAGGGCACTACCTACCTTTTCTCGAAGTGTTTCCTCGTTTTTTTGAACCCTCATAGAGTTGGTTTCCAATGTACCAGATAGTTCACATCAGTAAAAATTTATTACATAGCTGTTTTACTACTCACTTCAGAAACTAAATTTTTGCATCACCTCCACGACGGTAGCGATCATTATTATTATATTTATTGGAACGAAGTTCCTTATCGCGCGTTGTGAAAGGGGGCTAGACGGAAAAAATTCTTACGAAAAGTCAGTGTCACGACACTTTTTTGCCTCGTCCCGCACCTCGTCCCTGCACCCCGCGCCCCGTACCCCTCACTCAACCCCCGTTCCTCGTGACTCTTGTGGTATTGCGGCGTGCACATGTTTCTCTGTCTCTCTCTCTCTCTAATAGAAAGCAAGCCACATATTTTCGTTTCGTCTTTCTATTTCGCATTGAACAGTGTGGTGTTTAGACGATTATTTTTGTTAACTTCGTTCCATCCGGGTGTCCCTTGACACCTCTCAAGTTTTATGCCCTCTAGAGGCCCCCAGTCATCTTGCTGACGCTCTTTGAGGCGCGCGTGGAACACAACGCGCCGTCGACCCGGGCATCCTTCAAAACACTAGGATCACATTAACAGGAAGTACCGTTAACTATCGCGTTCATGAACGTCTAAACGAACATAAAACCATTGTCAAACAGACAGCGCGAAGCGAATGCGATCCGAATCCTGTCATATAAAAAGCGAAAGCGGTCAGATAGTCTATGTGACAGGCTTCAAATTAACGATTCCATACATCATCTGCCAGCCTTTTCCCAACTATATTGGGGTCGGCTTCCAGTCGAAGTCAAATACTGATAACCAGATTCAGCTGGATATCAGTATTTTACATGGAGCGACTGCCTGTCGGACCTCCACAACCCAGTAACTGGGTAATACGATACCCCATGGTAAGACTTCTGACGAACAGTAACGACTGTCAAAGATCTACAAATGCCAGCCGGGACCAACGGCTTTACGTGCTTTCCGAGGCACGGAGGAAACTCGCTATGACAGATGGTCACCCATCCATAGACCAACCTTTTCTTTTTGACAAAGGCATTAAAGAATATTATCCCGAAAAATCAATATGAAATGCCGTTAGTGTGGCCCGGCTATTAAACCAATTAAGAAATAATCAAAACAAATTATACTCAGCAATCAACGTCATCCAATAAATCTGTAGGGGCTCAGTTAAACAACTTAAAGCACTCCGGTGACTTAATAATTGCTTAAGTTTTGTGCCTAAGCTTAAGGTTTGGGGGCGTTTACTGACATAGTTTGAGTTTACATGGGTTTAGGTTAAGTAAGGGGTGAAAGGTTTAGGGAAATAGGATTTGTTACTGTTATGCCATCCAAAGACCATAAAATTTTACCGTCAAGTTGGAGGTGGACCGATGACATCGTGAGGGTCGCGGGCAGCCGATGGATGCAAGTGGCGAATTGTCGTTCGGCGTGGCGGTCTAAGGGGGTGGCCTATGTTCAGCAGTGGACGTCCTCCGGCTGATGATAATGATGGTGATAAAGTTGGCAGAGGTATAGAAGCTGCGTGCAGAAAACTTGACGATGCAAGGCGCCTAGTATGTAGGGGACGTGAGTCCGAAACGGGTAGGCTGCCTAAAACGGGTGTGCATGTTAAATTACGCGTCGTTCTTGCTAATGAGAATGAGTGCGTGCAGGACGCGTCGCCTCTCCCTAACCTCTATGGATTTGTATTGAGAAAGACACCTGGTTGTAAGCTATCGGAGACTTGTGTCGCGTGGCGTTGAGTACAAAGGGGTCAGCAGATCGTCACGACATTGAACCAAGCGGTGCGCAGCGTGACATGCGGTATATCCAAGCCACATACCAACAGTAGCGATTGGTGGCAGCTTCTGAACTCAAATGGCAAATCATCATCATCAGCCTCCCATATTCCCAGTGCTGGGACACAGGCCTCCTCTTGGTGAGAGGGAATGGGCCATAATCCACCACGCGGGGTTGACAGATGTCACATGTCTTCGAATTTTTATTTCTAGGACATGCCGATTTCCTCACGATGTTTTCCTTCACCGTTTTGAGAGCAGTGGTGATGAAATAAATTACACAAAGTAATGTGATTCAACTGCTGATTCACCTATGTACCCACCGCTGTCAGTCCGCTGTCCGTTTGTCACCATTCATAACTCTTTGGGAACGAAACCCTAAAAGCCTCTAACCACAGCTGTATCTACCGCTAGCTCGAACTTTTATCAAAATTGTAGATCCATCGTTATCGAGTCGCCTGCGGCACTTTTTGTGACGCAATTGTAGTACCGTAGTGCCGTTGGAAACTAAATAATTGGAGACACGAATATTTCCAACACTTTCGTTTCACTGTCAAATTGTGATTGATTGAGAGATGAATCATTTCTATATTAATTTTCTAAAGCTATAGGCCCTTCATACATAAGGCAACGCAAGCCTTCGGTACCTTACGACTTTGGCAACCATTGATGCATGGCTAGGTTTGTTTGTTTGTTTAGTTGAAAGCGCTTATCTCAGGAAATACTAGTTTCAATATTGTGAAACGTCTTGTTTTGTATTCTATGTAGAATTTGTGAAGTAAGAGCCGGTAGAGTTATGCCGCGTAGATTCAGAAGCTTGGTTCTACATGAGATTTGATATCTTTTTGGAAGGGCAAATACATGAAATATTTTTGGTGGGAAAATATATTTATCGAGCAAAAAACCAAAAAGTATGTAGGCGTCATCGAGGAGATCATAATTTACAAAAAAACAAATCCGACGAATTGAGAACCTCCTCATATTTTCAAAGTTGGTTAAAAAAAGAAATAGTGCCGTCTATAAACTTCACACCTACCCACATAGAAATCACAAAACCATTCCAATTTCAATTGAGTCTGCTCCCGACACGCATGCTCATTATAAACGACAATACAAAGACATTTTTTGTTCACTAATGATGACGTCACACGCATTGTTCCTAACGCTACCTTAACGAGGTACCGCAATTTAGACTTTATCATCGAGAGGATATCGTATGTGTTGAATCAGCAAGTCCTTTTTGATAAAAGGGAGCAAAGATTAAAGGTGTGTTTAATGCGGGTTAGGTTTCATTCCTGTGGGTTTTAAATTTGATTGAGAAGTTGGGAGTTTGGTTACCTCTAGATTCTGCATACAAGGCAACCCGTGCTCGCCACACATCAGTTCATTTTCCTTAATTTAAGTTGTGAGTCTTCAGTAGCGAACAGACACTTAAGCAGTGGTGATTCTTAATGGTTTCTAGAAATCTACTAGACTTAAACTTGTTTTTTTTTAACATGGTTAACCATCTAATGAGTTCTCCCACCCTACTGTCAGACTTGTACTGACTAAAATCCACGTAGTCCTTCAATAACCCGTTCTGTTCCGGGGTCACGGTGATGGAATAAGTCCCGCGACTCCAGCAGGCCCTTTGGCCCCGTCATTAAAGCAGTGGTGATCCTTATGGTTTCTAGAAATCTACTTGACTTGAGAATAAATTCTTATTTGATAGAAGACGTTCTAGTTAGACAGTACAAGCCCAGTCCAATGCATTTTGTTCTTGGGGCCTTTTAGCCATGTGCAGGATTTCTTTTATTATTATTTTGCTTTGTCGTTGATTCATGTTGTTTGTTCTGGTTAGTGTGATTCCAATAAATACCTTTTCATTCTTTTGAAAAGAAACCGTCGTCAAACACTCGTTTCTCAAAATGATGCAGAATTGGGCTTATTTGGCGAAGCTGTAAGACAACAGGGGGGGTGTTACAACGTCTTAAAACCAGGCTTATTCCGGCGGGTGAAAGTGACACAGCTATACAAGTCGTCTAGCGCCATCTCGTTCACTCACAGCAACAAACCTGGTTTTAAGATGTTGTAATACCCCCCCTGACCTTTTTTTTGTTTATCTTTTTGTTTATGTTGTGTATGTGTAGTGGTTTTTTGTCAAATTAATGTTTTTTTTTTTCTTTCTGACATAGCACGTATAATTTGCATTGTTTGCGGAATCTAGAGGAGGTTATCTGTTAGAAGACATGTCATTGTAATGTCTAGCTGCTGTGAAAGCATGTGGGGTTGATTGCAGACCCCTTCTTCCTCTCCGAGTAAAACCCCTAATAATTAAAGGCTTTAATAATTCATGTCGCACTAATGCCAAACATTAGTGCGTCACACAAACGTGCATCCGACCTGACAGGTCAAGTTTCGACAAAAATCGCGCTTTAAGTCTAATCGATGTCAAATTTCTTTAATAGATTTTCAACCTCATGCTTTAGTAATAAAGTTGAAAGTCTATTAAAGGATTTTGAAAACGATACGACTTAGCGACCGATTTTTGTCGCTGTCTAATGTCGAGACTGCAGGGGCCGGGCTAGCCACAATCGCGGCTGTAAGACCCCTCTTTGAGGAGTGGCTGGATAGGTCCCACGGCGTCCTCACCTACCGCATGACACAGGTCCTCACCGGACATGGCAGCTTCGGGAGGTACCTGTGCATGATAAAAAGGAGGAAACGCCCGGGTGTCACCACTGCGAGGATCGCCCGGAGGACACGGTGGAGCATACGATCCAGGACTGCCCAGCTTGGGCGGAGCACCGCCGTGTCCTCACTGCGGCGATAGGCGGAGACCTCTCGCGCCCGGCATTGGTTGCGGCCATGCTGCGGGGCGAGACGGAGTGGGAGGCGGTCGCCTCCTTCTGTGAAGCAGTCATGCTCGCGAAGGAGGAGGCGGGCCGCTTGAGGGAGAGGATACCGTCCTCCCTCCGCCCGAGGCGCAGTGGTAGACGCCCACGGCGACGGATGTCGCGAGACGATCTCCGGCCACCGTAGGCGCGGGCATGCGGGCGGCGAGTAAAGGGCAACTCGCTGCCCGACCAAGGACCATGCCCGGGTCGACGGCGCGTTGTGTCCCACGCGCGCCTCAAGGAGCGTCAGCATAGTGACGGGGCCCCCCTATAGAGGGCCACAGTCCTACCGGGGTTGCGGGACATACGTATACCGCATCTCCGGCACACAAAGGGCTACCGAAGGACACCATGGATTTTAGTCAGTACAAGTCTGACAGTCCCTCCCGCCCTGCCCGGGGTTGGAGGACTCATTTGATGATTTTGCCACGTAAAAAAAAAAAAAAAGAGAGACTGCAGGGGCAGTAGTGAGTCGCAGTACAGTTTTGTCGCACAAAATATCAATCGAACATCCGTTCATCGAACTTACGTAGTACACTAAAATTCAAATCAAATTCTCCATTTCACAGAACATCCCAGATCGCTAACATTATTTACATCAAAAGCAAAAATCATATTACGATGCAAATATCTTTTATAGGGGAGACAACTTAACATTTCATTACAAGCCTGTCATAGACACATTGATCGTTTTTCAATTTCCGCTCTATTTCCTGCTAGTTGTTCTACTCAACGGAGGCTTATAGCTAGAGGAATAAGCCTTTTGTTGTACTTAATGTGATTGTACAAAAGTACATTTTAGTATCTGGACTTTGAAAGTGTTGCTAATTTTGTTTCGTCCTACGAATGTTATAATCATAGCCCGGAGAAGGTAAATTGATTTTATGTACTTGTATTACAAACTGTCATAAAAATCATAAGATGGATAAGCCTTTTTCCCGGAATTTCAAATTTTTAGATTTTTAACTAAACTCTTTTAAAAACCCGGAATCCCGGAGGTATACCCATATTAATACAAAAGTTTTACGTTATTGACCCCAAATCAATCTATCTACTCCGGGCTATGATCATAAGTTACGTTTCATTGTCTTTGATACCCTTAAAACTATTTCATAGTTGGATCCCAAATGCTTAAGGGCCATCACGAGAGTATCAAACAGTAAAAACAAAACTAATCATCAGACTCTTAAAAAAATCAACCCTACCCATTTATATCAAAACATCTTTACTCTCTAACCTCTTTACTATATTGCAGTCCTCTTAAAGCGTCCCCTAATCAGTAAAGTCTCCTAATAACAGCATATAGGGTTGGTACAAAGGGAACTTAAATTGAGATCTCTAAGAAAAAACGGTACCCTTGTGTTTGCAGGGCACTCATGATGTAACGAGCGCTCTACACTTTGTGCCCAATTTAAAGGGAACAGGGTGTGTTTTTTTTTTCTTTTTGCTTTTAGTATAAAGATTATGGGGAGAAATAAAAATAAGAAATGAAAATATGACTTTCACAGACAATCGAACTGTACCCTTTTTTTTTTAGCGTGATAAAATCATCAAATGATTCCTCCAAACCCGGGCAGGGCGGGAGGGACTGTCAGACTTTTACTGACTAAAATCCACGGTGTCCTTCAATAGCCCTTTATGTTCCGGGGTCACGGTAATGAGATAAGTCCCGCGACCCCGGCAAGCTTTGGCCCTCTGAGAGGGCGCCCCGTCATTATGCTGACGCTCTTTGAGGCGCGCGTGAGACAAAACGCCCCGTCGACAGGGGCATGGTCCATGGTCGGGCAGCGTGTTGCCCTTTACTCGCTGCCCGCATGCCCGCGCCTACGGTGGCCGGAGATCATCTTCTGACGTCCGACGCCGCGGGATTGAACTGTACCCTTAGCACGAATATTCACTCTTTAACTTTACGGCGTCTTTCCAGTATTTACAGCGTTTTTGTATGAAAAAATAGAACAGCGCCTCTGATGTGCGGAGGCAGAACTAATTTTTTCCTTGAAAATTGTCAATTTGAAATTGTCAAAGTTCCAGTTTACTTTACGTCTCAAATACTGAAAATTCGTGCTATTAAGGGGAACTGATATTATAAATGCAAAGGATGTTTGTTATTTGCTCAGTCATGTCAGAACGAATTGAATGGATTTTGATGATATGTGGCACGGTCGATTCATGGGATCATTCAATTAATGGGACAGTTTTAATCCCGGTATAATGTATTCGGATATTTAATTACTATAGACAATTTTCGTACAGTACCCTTAGCACGAATTTTTTGTATTTGAGACGTAAAGTAAACTGGAACTTTGACAATTTCAAATTGACAATTCTCAAGGAAAAAAATTTGTTCCTTCTTCGCACTCCAGAGGCGCTGTTCCATTTTTTTTTCATACAAAAATATACTGGAAAAACACTGTAAAGTAAAAGAGTGAAAATTCGTGCTAAGGGTACAGTATTGTTTTCACTACGTCGTGAAGATACAAGGTGAAAGCAATACAAATAACGACTAAACAGATTTTCACGTTATTTTTTATGAAACGCTAGAATTTAATACATGGAATAAGAAAAAGAAAAAGCTGCAATCACGATCATAATTCCCGGAGCAAATTCCCTGGAGATCGTTGATTGTCGCGCTCGATGCTCTTGCAAAGCATTGAAGATTATATTTGTAACTGTGATAGGAACGACCAAAGGACGATGCCTTATTTGATATGGAGCTTTACCCCGGTAACGACCAATAGGATAGCTTTTTGAAGGTAGTTTTAACGTTTACATCATACATTAATGATCAGTCATCCATGGGGTTGGTTTTATCCTACCCACTTGCCTTGCCTCTTCATCTATACAAAATCTGGGGTCGATAAAACTATTATTGCATTCTACGCCGTTGACCAATCAGTGGCAACGGGATAGGACCATGTCAAATTTATTCTATGCCATCCACCCCGTTACATGCCAATGCCAATGGCAACACTAGAGGGCTCGTTGATTCAAATTTTCCCATATTTTTTTCAAATTTGCCCGTTGACGGGGTAAGGCCAGCGGGCCGAATGGTACCAAGTCTAGCCACGGACCAACCTAGTTGCTATTATGCTTAGGTATGTATTATCACCGACATAGCTCATAATATTTGCAAGTTGAAGTGGCAATGGGCAGGCCACATCGCTCGTAGAACTGACAACCGATGGGTAAGAAAAGTTCTCGAGTGGCGACCACGGACCGGAAGACGCAGCGTAATCAGGCCTCCCACTAGGTGGACCGATGACATCGTAAGGGTCGCGGGCAGCCGATGGATGCAAGTGGCAAATTGTCGTTCGGCGTGGCGGTCTAAGGGGGACGCCTGTGTTCAGTAGTGAACGTCTTCCGGCTGCTGATGATGATGATTATGTTATATATAATGAGCCTATAATGTGCCCACTGCTATATTCCACCACGAAAGCTCAGTGGTAGTTGCTTAATGTCACGTTTTCTTTTGGTTCTAAAACATGCCGGTTTCCTAAAGATTGAATTGTTCGTAAAATAAGTTACACAAATTAGTACAGGTGGCTGTTTCTAAAAGTAATAAAACTCGTAAGACTAGTTTAAAAGAGTTGAAAAAAGTCGGTCTAAGAAATCTAGATAAGAAACTAAGTCTCTGCTTTGCCTTAAGGAGGAGACAAGTCGCGTGAGGGAGAGGGCAGTGTCCTCTCCCCGCCTAAGCCGTGTTGGTAGACGCGCACGGCGGCAGACGTCGGCAGACGATCTCCGGCTACCATAGGCTCATGGTGGCTCCGGACACCGTAGAACATAGACCAGCCCGGGTCGGTAGCGCGTTGCGTTCCACGCGCGCCTCAAAGGGTGTCAGCATAATGACGACCCCTTTAGAGGGCCAAAGCCTACCGGGGTCGCGGGACTTATCCAATTTACCGTGACCCTGGAATGTTCAATGAAACAGCTATTGAAGGACACCGTAGATTTTAGTCAGTACGAGTCTGACAGTAGCATGGAGGGATTCATTTGATGATTTAACACCCCTTATGTATAAGTATTTTTTATCGAAAAAAAAAACATCAATCCTCCCACCCAGGGCGAGACGGGATCTGTCAGGCTTGTACCAGCTAAAAGCCACGGTGAACCTTCAATACCCCTTTACGTTCCAGGGTCACGGCTCCCTAATGAGACAATCCCGCGGCCACCCCTTATTAAGCCATGAGCTGCTCCAAGCTGAAAACATCAAAAATCTCTTATATGACTCATACACACCTTAATTGGCATCCATAGCACAAAAGGCCATACAAAATTGATGCACCTTCTTTACAAACTCCATATACCTGCCTTTTCAGTAACGTTGCAAAACAAATAAACGACCCACATTCTATGCCCGCCATTGTACCCGCTTGTTAAGGCACAGCGGGTCTAAAAGGGCACCTTTGCAATATTGCTTATGAATTTCTAACTACATCATCATAATTATCAACTGTAAGACGTCCACTGCTGAACATACTTAGGCTCAACTATAGACTTCCAACCCGTACTCGGCCTGCGTGGTGGATTATGGCCTAATACCTCTCACAGAGAGGAGGCCTGTGTCCCAGCAGAGGGAACATTTTATTGGCTGATGGTGATAATGATAGACTTCCAATAGGACTGGTTGGAAGCGGCTTGCATCCAGCGTTATCCTGTGGTCTTCATAAGATCGTCTGTCCACCTTTTACTTGGACGTCCTACGCTACGCTTGTCGCATTTCCAACAACATCAATTATAAATAATTCTTATTATATTCATAAAATGGCACAAGCTGAATTGCATAAATCTTTTCTGAACATAGACTTATTGCATGGACTGCACCAGGGTAGGTTCAGTACAGAAAATGTCAAATAAAATTGTTGAATTCCTTTACATTACTAAACAAATTATACTTGTTGTATAAGAAAGAAAGAAAGAGATAGACGGTCCTACAATTGCTTTTCGCTCTTGTTGTAAAGCATGGTAATTTTAACCAGCTAATGCTCAGTCTTTGTTATAAGTCTATGTTCAAATAAGACAAGCAATTTTGCTTGTGCGTGTAACCATTGTATGAATAGTTAATGACGTTGCTAGAAACTCACTAAGTGAATCCCTTCTGGGCATGCGGACAGCGAGTAATTGGCAGCTCGCTGTCCGACCATGGTACATGCCCGGGTCGACGGCGCGTCGTGTTCCACGCGCACCTCAAAGAGCGTCAGAAAAAGCAGGGGTTGCGGAACTTAGGTACTTATTGCTTTACCGTGACCCCGGAACGTAAAGGGCTATTGAAAGACATTGTAGATTTTAGTAAGTATTACGAGTTTGACAGTCCCTCCCGTCCTGCCCGGGGTGGGAGGACTCATTTGATGATTTTACCACGCTAGAATCTCTCCTAGGAATATTGCTTAAAGTAACCGTTTTAGGCCCCTCAGTTGTAAAGTGACAATTTGCGAGAAGTGGCGAACGGGAGGCTGTTTCAAAGAGGCTGCCTTAAGTAATATTCCTTTTTATTTTAGTAGTTTAGGAATAAAGCTGGGTAAAGATGTTGTGTTGAGCTGTCAGGAGTTTTATTTTAGCTTGATTAAGTTAAAATGTGCTACTTATACAGCTACATGGAGCCGTGGAAGACGTCGTAGAAGATTAGGTGGAGTGGAGATAACCAAAGACCAGCGGTCCACTTTAGCCTTGGATCGAGAAAGACCTTTGTCCAGCAGTGAGATGCAACAAGCTGGCAGTATCCGTTCCCACAGTTGGGAGAGAGACGACACGTTTGACGCAGTGCCTTTTTTTAACGTCGTAAAATCATCAAATGAGTCCTCCCAGGTCAGGGTGGGAGGGACTGTCAGACTTGTACTGATTAAAATCCACGGTGTCCTTAGTCTGGTGCCGTTTACGTTCCAGGGTCAAATAAGTACCGCGACCCCGGCACTTTGGCCCTCTAGAGAGGGGGCCCCGTCATCTGGCTGACGGTCTTTGAGGCGCGCGTGGAACACAACGCGCCGTTGACCCGGGCATGGTCCATGGTCGGGCGGCAAGTTGCCCATTACTCGCCGCCCGCATGCCCGCGTGATGCAGTGGCTTAGGTATTGACTGCTGCGTGTCGCAGTACGATCCCCTCACAGAACAGAGTATGACCTGCAAGTCTTTGTTACCGGTCTGGGCGTTTGTGTATGTGAATTTCTGTGTTTGTAAACGCAATCACGATACAGGAAAATAAGTGTGAATCAACGATTTTAAAATAAACAACAACAAAAATGATGAAGGTAAACAAAAAAACCGGCCAAGTGCGTGTCGGGCCACGCACAGTGTAGGGTTCCGTAGTTGCCCATCAAAATACTTATGCGAAGTAACTAAACTGATTCGCTGAATTTAATTTTAAAAAGAAGAATTTTCAAAATCGGTCCAGGAGTCTTTGAGAAATCGGGGAAAATACATAAGAAAAAAGATTACAAGGAATTCAGAACCTTCTCCTTTTTTTGAATTTAGTTAAAAACGTACCAGTCCGCAAAAAAACATACCTATAAAAGCTGTAAAAATAAAGTTGACAAACTTATATTTGCAGTTGTCCCCGATACATTTTGTTTAAGAAAATATGATATCAAGTACATTTTATAAGTTGGTCGACTATTACTCGTAAAGTTGTAAAGCCTACTTAGTCATGATAATTTTCTTTTAAACTTCGTTATATGTACTACTATTGTGAATTTTTTCACACCCCCATACATAACCGTTTAGCTGGTAGAGGGAGGGGACACTCGAATCGAGCAAAATTTAGCACTTTAAAGCTTAATATTTCACAAACGAATTTTTTTATCAAAAAATTGTTAATGGAAACTATCATTATTTTTTAAAGGCCTATTTAATGATACCCCACACTAAGGGGTACGCGAGAAAAAAAAAATCCTCACTTTACGTGTAAGTACTGGAGGTACCCTAAAAAAAAATATTTTACTAGATTTTATTTTACCACTTTTTCGGCACAACAAATCCGTATATTTACACCAAATTACAGCTCTCTAGTACTGTGCGTCTCTGAGCTAAACTGCGGACAGACGGACGGACGGACGGACGGACATAGCGAAACTATAAGGGTTCCTTGTTGACTACGGAACCCTAAAAATGGAACAGCGCCTCTGGTGTGCGAAGAAGGAACTAATTTTTTCATTGAAAATTGTCAATTAGAAATCATCAAAGTTTCAGTTTACTTTACGTCTCAAATACTGAAAACTCGTGCTTGAATCGTGAGTACTTTTAGAAAAACATTGTACGGATATTTTTGTAAAAGTACTCACGATTAGTTCCGTGCGGGAATCGAATCGGACACACAGCAGAGGCTGTGGGAAAGAGACAGAGCTATACAAGTCGTCTAGCACCATCTCTTTCCCACAGCCTAAACTGGATCGCGTTTAGAGCTCATCATCATCATCAGCCGGAGGACGTCCACTGCTGAACATAGGCCTCCCCCTTAGACCACCACGCCGAACGACATTCGCCATTTGCATCCATCATCTGCCCGCGACCCTCACGATGTCGTCGGTCCACCTAGTGGGAGGCCTGCCTACGCTGCGTTTTCCGGTCCGTAGTCGCCACTTGAGAATTTTTCTTCCTCATCGGTTGTCAGTTCTACGAGCGATGTGGTAAGGCAACTGATCAGTCAATTGCGCCAGCCTTGGCATTAAACCGTCGGTATTCCTGGGTGTCGAGTCTGCTAATTATTAGTCAGAATGGCGTCACAATGGCGTTTCAATTGTAGTGCTTATTCGAACCATATTTTACTGCTGAGTAAAAAATGGTTCGAAAATTGAAACGCCATTGTGGCGCCATTCTGACTAATAATTAGCAGACTCGACACCCAGTAAACAGCCAAAACAATTAAATCAGTTCCTCTCACTTGAAAATTCCTTTCCGCTACATTTCGTACCATTAAAATTGTACCGGATACGAGTTTGTTTAACTTTGCTATTAAAAGTTTTGCTCGACTCAAATATGGGCTAGTGGTTCAGTAGTTAAAGTTGATCGTATACTTGTCGTTTATTATCATTATGAAATAGGATGCTTTTTTTAGCGTCCGGTAAAATCCTCGCCTCCTACCTATGCCAGACCTGGAACCCCGGGCAGGGCGGGAGGGACTTATAGACTTCTACTGACTAAAATCCACGGTGTCCTTTAATAGCCCTTTATGTTCCGGGGTCACGGTAAGGAAATAATCCCGCGACCCCGGTAGGCTTTGGCTCTCTGAGAGGGGGCCCCGATATTATGCTGACGCTCTTTGAGGCGCGCATGGGACACAACTTGCCATCGACCCGGGCATGGCCCATGGCCGGGCAGCGAGTTGCCCTTTATTCTCTGCCCGCAAGCCCGCGCCTACGGTGGCCGGAGACCGACGCCGCGGGCGCCTACCACTGCGGTTGGGGCGGAGGGAGGACGCTGTCCTCTCTCTCTCGCGGCCCGCTTCCTCTTTCACGAGCAATACTGCTTCGTTCGCAAAAGAAGGCGGCCGCTTCCCACTCTGTCTCGCCCCGCAGCATGGCCGCAACCAATGCCGGACGCGAGAGGTCTCCGCCTATCGCCGCCGTGAGGACACGTCGGTGCACTGCCCAAACTGGGCAGTCTTGTACCGTATGCTCCACTGTTTCCTTCGGGCGATCTTCGCAATGGTGGCACCCGGGCGTTTCCTCTCCCCCTATCAGACACAGAAACCTCCAGAAACTTCCATGTCCGGTGAAGACCTGCGTCATCCAATAGGTCAGGACGCCGTGTACCCGTACCCGACCGACATTAACGTAAAAACAAGTCAGAACCGATAGATATGAAACCTTTTTTCATATAACAACCCAATGGGGATGGCAACTCAAAGCTAATCGTAGATGGCGCTGCGATAGTTGGTCCCCACGTCTACCTTGTACAAAAAAACAAACAAGATTATTTGTTATAAAAATTAAGTATAAATACAAAACAAATATGGAAAATTATTCGTCCATGCAAGTACTATAAACTAAAAGAAGAATTAAGACGCCGCGGCGCATCTACAAGAGGTAAAAAGTGATTTAATTGAGTGGTTATACATTTGATTTTACCGTAATAAATCCACAATTACTTGTAGTTGAGGTTTCAATTTTTGAGTTTAGGTATGTTTTACCTGTCCTCTCCTTTATCAAGAATATAATGCTGGTTTTGACATTCTATTTTGATAAAATATCATAATGTTTTAAGTCAGTAATTTTAACCTTTTTTTTCTATTTAGATTCGAGAAATATCACAATATATTTAATTTCTTAACACCACAACTATTACAAAACTCGTTCCAGGTGATAATTCTTCGATTTTCGAGCGATGCAATACTGGTACTTAACCTCCAAAAGAAAAGTAGATATTATTTTGAAAAGTGTATTCCATCATTTTTACAGCTTATTACACAACATCTAGTCATTTTACATCAATAAATGGTTTTTTTTCTGAAAATTCCTTTGATTTTACAGTTCTTTGGGGACCAAACTGTCATTTTCACTTTGACACTTGCCTTCCCCTAACAAACATACGTTGCCAGATTTCAATTACAATACTTTAGCAACATAATTAACACAATAAAAGCTGCTGGTTCAATCGAACGACCCTTCCCTTACAAATATACGATATTAAATTTTACCTCAAACGGTTTCTGACTGTCACACCGTGCCGTAGCGCCAGTTTAATTAAACTACGAGCATAGCGTGGTCTGACAGGGCCCCATAAAGGACCAAAGCTAAGCTGTCGGGGTCGCGGGAAAGTCTAAACAGGTAACCCTGGAACGTAAAGTAATAAAGCAGGAGCACAGTGGATTTTAGTCAGTACGAGTCTGAAAGTCCCTTTTCACTCCAATCATCTGGACAGGAGGACACATTTGATGATTTTACAACGATTAAAAAAAAGCCAAGCGATGGCGGGCGCGGATAATTAAAATATTTAAAGAAATCGGTTGTCTGTAAAGTCAGTTTACTGCAAAGACATTAAACTATATACGAGCAGTAGACGGGACATCACGAAGAAATTTGTGATCCAAAATTTTTTACCAATAGGTTACCCTCAGTCTAGTAGTCGCGTTGCTATGCAACGCTTAGATAGTGCTACTGACGCACGGCATCAACAATTTTCCCAATGCCCGCTCTATAGGTTCTTTTAAATCTCTTTGGTTTACTGACGATAGTTGAACGTGACAACGTCATAAGAAAATACTGCACTTACGTTGCTACAAACAAACAATTGACACGCCGTTGCTATGGAACGCTACAGAGCGAGGTAACGCAGCATGAGGTCATCTTTTTTCGTGCCTGCAGCCGGCCATCGAATTAAAAGACGTTATCACGTCAAATAAATAAAAATATATAAAATCTCTCATTTGTGGCCTTAAAAAACTGAATAATCTGTTACACGCGCTACTCGAGGAGCTGTCAGTAAATTGACAAGGCTTAACACCCACCGGGGTAACAAAAAGAAGAAGAAACGTTTCGCTGTCCACCGCTGGTAGACAAATTGGAGGTGGCCATTGGGAATCATTGGTTGGGACAGAGTGGCGTCCAAGAAATGGAAAGAGAAATGTTGGTCGTCCGGCGGCGAGATGGGCAGACGACATTGTTGCTATTGCGGTAGTATCCTGGATGAGGCTGGTGCAAGATCGTGGAGCTTGGCACAAACAGAGAGAGGCCTATACCCAGCAGTGGGTGAAGACGGGCTATAGATGATGATGATGGTTGGGAATTATCCACATTTCCCATTAGTATGGCCCCCGATAATAAAAGAACACTACGGTGTAACAGTCAGACCGATTCAAAGCAATTTGTTTATCTCGACCTGTTAAAATTCCTCTACAGCCTATGACAAAGGTCTTTAAATTTTATCGACGCGACAAGGCGTTACATTTACCTACAATAAATGTTGGGACTTGGGACTGACATTTATTATTTGAATAAGATGGTTGTAAGACGATTGAACAGAAGGAAGATTTGTGGCAGACAGGGCACATTAGGGTGGGCAAAGACCCTTTGCCTTTCTTTTTACCCGACTAAAGGAGGGTTATGATTTTGACCGGAATGTAATTATGTATGTTTGTCTGTTTGTTCCCTCATAACTTCTAAACTACTTATCATTACGTGACAAATGAGGTGTCGTTAGAAGCGCCTCCGTTGCCCACTGGTTATAAGGTAGGTGACATGTCAGAAAATCCAATATGGCGCCCTCTTGGGAATGTAAAGTCGTAACCTAAAAAAAAAACAAATCGGTTGTTTCACATCACAATCTTTATTGGCTAGGTGTCATACGACCACGGCTAGCACAATATCGGTCAAATGAATACCTATTGCTCTTGTTTTACACTTTTCAGCGCCCAATTTTTTCGTAGTCGGGTTTAAGATATTTTTAACTTATTTTTTTTCATCGAAAGAGTCCGTCTACCCAGTGCGGGGCGGAAAGGACTGTCGAGTTTGTACTGACTAAAACTACGATATCCTTCAATAGCTTTTGTCCTTTCTGTTTGGCGTCAAGGTTACCTGATATTCTCGGAACCTCGGCAGGCTTTGGCTCCCTTAGCCGTCAGATTGCTGACAACTCTTTGAGGCACCGCGTCGTGCGCCGTCGACCCGGACATGGTTTATGACCGGACAGCGAGGCGCCATCCGTAATATGTGCCCCACGCCTGCACTGCTGGAAATCACTCCGTCGGTTGCCGTTGGCGTCTTCGGCGGCTGTGTCGTGAGGTGCACACTCTCCTTTTCACACACCCGGTCTCCTAATTCTGAATAAAATGGTAGTAGACGATTCAATGGGAAGGAAAGATTTGTGCCAGACTAGGAACATTGGGTTGGACAATCGTATTCTACTTGAGTCTCAAATCTTCTATTACAATAGTGTCAGATTGATTGATTTTGACTAGTTTGGTAATCTACTAATGTAATGCGTAACTATGACTTACAGCAGTGGTGGCCTAATGGTATCGGCCCCGACTGAGCAGTGGTGGCCCAGTGGTATCGACCTCGAGTTAGGAGTCGTAGGTTGTGGGTCCGAACTCAGCAGTAATTATTACTCTACATTACTTTGTGTAATTTATTTCATCACTACTGCTCTCAAAATGGTGCAGAATAACATCATGAGGAAACCGGCATATCCTTAAAGTAGACACGTTCCAAGACGTGACATCTACCAACCCGCTACTTGCTTGACAACCTCATCATCATCATCATCATCATCAGCCTATTAATGTTCCCACTGCTGGGACACAGGCCTCCTCTCTGTGAGACCCTATAATGTACCTAGTGGCTTGACAACCTACAATGTACAAAATAATTATAAACCTCACTGATTGAACAGCCGAAAATATGATAACACCAAACGTCAATTTAAAATATAAAACGACATCAAAAATTCAACCGTCACAGTGTCTCCGAAAAAGCCAATATTGTTGGATCGGAACTCCAAAAATGTCGGGCCCAAAAATCAGTTTTAATTACGAACCGCAGCCGTCAAACGTCAACTGAGGCCGAGCTCGCGGAAGTTGGCGGGAAATTTCAATATTCACTGTTCAATGTCAACGTAAGAATTCAACTGGATGAGGTTGGTATAAAAACTTTTTGAATTTAATTTATGGAATGTCTCGGCGATGTTAACTGCCAGTGACGTTTTTTTTTTTGCTTCTTTTGGAAATATGTCATTCCTACAATCCATTCATCTTTTCTTTGGCCTTCCTCTTCCTCTCCATCCATCAACATTGTACTGTAGCTTCGAGTGTGTAGTGATATTATCATTATGTGATGTAGTGTATGTCAAAACAATGATACAGTGCTCGCGGAAGTTGGCGGGAAATTTCAATATTCACTGTTAATGTCAACGTAAGAATTCAACTGGATGAGGTTGGTAGAAAAACTTTTTGAATTTAATTTAATATGGAATGTCTCAGAAATGTTAACTGCCAGTGACATTTTTTTTTTTTGCTCCTTTTGGAAATATGTCATTCCTACAATCCATTCATCTTTTCTTTGGCCTTCCTCTTCCTCTCCATCCATCAACATTGTAGTGTAGCTTCGAGTGTGTAGTGATATTACTCGTATCATTATGTGATGTAGTGTATGTCAAGACAATGATACAGTGCTCGCGGAAGTTGGAAATTTCAATATTCACTGTTAATGTCAACGTAAGAATTCAACTGGATGAGGTTGGTAGAAAAACTTTTTGAATTTAATTTATGGAATGTCTCGGCGATGTTAACTGCCAGTGACTTTTTTTTGCTTCTTTTGGAAATTGTTTGTTTATAGCAGCGTAAGTGCAGTATTTTCTCATGACGTTGTCAACGACGTTCAACTATCGTCAGTGAACCGACTTTTTTTGCTTCTTTTGGAAAATTAGAGTCGCCGCACACGAGCCACTCGCGACAGTCACAAATGCCGCCACGAGAAGCTAGAAGCGGCTACAGAGGTACCTGAAGCACGTGACAACAATTTGTGGCCGATGGTCGACACTTGCGGACGTTGGCTGCTCCTTTTTTAACCAATGCAAGCAGTCAGGTTTACTGAGGTAAGGAAGAGAGGGTTGTGGAATCGCGCGAGTAGGGTGTGGCGGCGTTTAGTGGCTAGTGCGGGCCACAAAAAGCGAGCAGCGACAATTGTAGCGTGTGGCTGCCACCGGCGTAAACCGTGAGCGACGTTCATATAAAATGTATGAAATGTAGGTACAGTAAAAATGTTGAATGCGGCATTTTGTGGGTGTGAACGGTGACACTCGTGCGGAAACTCTTAGTTTTCTTTTATGTATTAGAGCAAAAACGTTTTTTTTTTTTTTTTTAAAGTGCTGATACTCTTTAGCATTTACCTTGTAATCAGCATTCTGAGGAATGTAAATAAAAAAAAACGAGAGCGTTTTAGCGAGCATTCTAAAGAGCGTTCTAGCGAGCTTTCTGCCAAGCCCACTGTCAAGTCGGACATCTAGATGTAGGTTTCGATTATAGCGGTTGCAGAAAGTTCGGTTGGCAAATGCAAATTGCGGTTGCAAATGTTCGTGGTGATGTTTAGATCTATGCTTGGCACTGTCCGAGTGTCCAGTGTCAGTCCTGGTGCACTCCGCGGTGGTGGTGTAGATATAAAACTGCAAGTAGATACGGGGCCATTACGTCGTGGCCGTAACAGACGGCTGCCGCGAGCCGTCCGCCCGTTTCGTACGCGCTCCGTATTTCATTTATTTTTGTTACGTGTGATTACGTACATACAAGTAAAAATGAAGATAATAAAATATGAAGCAAAGCAAGAGCATAGCTTTTGGTTGTTTAAATAATAACAGTGATAGGAACCTCACGTTTTTGTTAAGTAAAATTAATACGATCAGTATTATGTATGCTTTTATTTCATATTTTTTACACCTATTGTATAGTATGAATCTGATAGTACCTTCCTTTCCACCCAAGTGGATGCACTTATTGTATGATTTTACTACTTACGTAAAATATATAAATTCAAGATAACATTCCATTAGTATAATAGCCCTCATAACTTCTAAACTACTTATCATTACGTGACAAATGAGGTGTCGTTAGAAGCGCCTCCGTTGCCCACTGGTTATAAGGTAGGTGACATGTCAGAAAATCCAATATGGCGCCCTCTTGGGAATGTAAAGTCGTAACCTAAAAAAAAAACAAATCGGTTGTTTCACATCACAATCTTTATTGGCTAGGTGTCATACGACCACGGCTAGCACAATATCGGTCAAATGAATACCTATTGCTCTTGTTTTACACTTTTCAGCGCCCAATTTTTTCGTAGTCGGGTTTAAGATATTTTTAACTTATTTTTTTTCATCGAAAGAGTCCGTCTACCCAGTGCGGGGCGGAAAGGACTGTCGAGTTTGTACTGACTAAAACTACGATATCCTTCAATAGCTTTTGTCCTTTCTGTTTGGCGTCAAGGTTACCTGATATTCTCGGAACCTCGGCAGGCTTTGGCTCCCTTAGCCGTCAGATTGCTGACAACTCTTTGAGGCACCGCGTCGTGCGCCGTCGACCCGGACATGGTTTATGACCGGACAGCGAGGCGCCATCCGTAATATGTGCCCCACGCCTGCACTGCTGGAAATCACTCCGTCGGTTGCCGTTGGCGTCTTCGGCGGCTGTGTCGTGAGGTGCACACTCTCCTTTTCACACACCCGGTCTCCTAATTCTGAATAAAATGGTAGTAGACGATTCAATGGGAAGGAAAGATTTGTGCCAGACTAGGAACATTGGGTTGGACAATCGTATTCTACTTGAGTCTCAAATCTTCTATTACAATAGTGTCAGATTGATTGATTTTGACTAGTTTGGTAATCTACTAATGTAATGCGTAACTATGACTTACAGCAGTGGTGGCCTAATGGTATCGGCCCCGACTGAGCAGTGGTGGCCCAGTGGTATCGACCTCGAGTTAGGAGTCGTAGGTTGTGGGTCCGAACTCAGCAGTAATTATTACTCTACATTACTTTGTGTAATTTATTTCATCACTACTGCTCTCAAAATGGTGCAGAATAACATCATGAGGAAACCGGCATATCCTTAAAGTAGACACGTTCCAAGACGTGACATCTACCAACCCGCTACTTGCTTGACAACCTCATCATCATCATCATCATCATCAGCCTATTAATGTTCCCACTGCTGGGACACAGGCCTCCTCTCTGTGAGACCCTATAATGTACCTAGTGGCTTGACAACCTACAATGTACAAAATAATTATAAACCTCACTGATTGAACAGCCGAAAATATGATAACACCAAACGTCAATTTAAAATATAAAACGACATCAAAAATTCAACCGTCACAGTGTCTCCGAAAAAGCCAATATTGTTGGATCGGAACTCCAAAAATGTCGGGCCCAAAAATCAGTTTTAATTACGAACCGCAGCCGTCAAACGTCAACTGAGGCCGAGCTCGCGGAAGTTGGCGGGAAATTTCAATATTCACTGTTCAATGTCAACGTAAGAATTCAACTGGATGAGGTTGGTATAAAAACTTTTTGAATTTAATTTATGGAATGTCTCGGCGATGTTAACTGCCAGTGACGTTTTTTTTTTTGCTTCTTTTGGAAATATGTCATTCCTACAATCCATTCATCTTTTCTTTGGCCTTCCTCTTCCTCTCCATCCATCAACATTGTACTGTAGCTTCGAGTGTGTAGTGATATTATCATTATGTGATGTAGTGTATGTCAAAACAATGATACAGTGCTCGCGGAAGTTGGCGGGAAATTTCAATATTCACTGTTAATGTCAACGTAAGAATTCAACTGGATGAGGTTGGTAGAAAAACTTTTTGAATTTAATTTAATATGGAATGTCTCAGAAATGTTAACTGCCAGTGACATTTTTTTTTTTGCTCCTTTTGGAAATATGTCATTCCTACAATCCATTCATCTTTTCTTTGGCCTTCCTCTTCCTCTCCATCCATCAACATTGTAGTGTAGCTTCGAGTGTGTAGTGATATTACTCGTATCATTATGTGATGTAGTGTATGTCAAGACAATGATACAGTGCTCGCGGAAGTTGGAAATTTCAATATTCACTGTTAATGTCAACGTAAGAATTCAACTGGATGAGGTTGGTAGAAAAACTTTTTGAATTTAATTTATGGAATGTCTCGGCGATGTTAACTGCCAGTGACTTTTTTTTTGCTTCTTTTGGAAATTGTTTGTTTATAGCAGCGTAAGTGCAGTATTTTCTCATGACGTTGTCAACGACGTTCAACTATCGTCAGTGAACCGACTTTTTTTGCTTCTTTTGGAAAATTAGAGTCGCCGCACACGAGCCACTCGCGACAGTCACAAATGCCGCCACGAGAAGCTAGAAGCGGCTACAGAGGTACCTGAAGCACGTGACAACAATTTGTGGCCGATGGTCGACACTTGCGGACGTTGGCTGCTCCTTTTTTAACCAATGCAAGCAGTCAGGTTTACTGAGGTAAGGAAGAGAGGGTTGTGGAATCGCGCGAGTAGGGTGTGGCGGCGTTTAGTGGCTAGTGCGGGCCACAAAAAGCGAGCAGCGACAATTGTAGCGTGTGGCTGCCACCGGCGTAAACCGTGAGCGACGTTCATATAAAATGTATGAAATGTAGGTACAGTAAAAATGTTGAATGCGGCATTTTGTGGGTGTGAACGGTGACACTCGTGCGGAAACTCTTAGTTTTCTTTTATGTATTAGAGCAAAAACGTTTTTTTTTTTTTTTTAAAGTGCTGATACTCTTTAGCATTTACCTTGTAATCAGCATTCTGAGGAATGTAAATAAAAAAAAACGAGAGCGTTTTAGCGAGCATTCTAAAGAGCGTTCTAGCGAGCTTTCTGCCAAGCCCACTGTCAAGTCGGACATCTAGATGTAGGTTTCGATTATAGCGGTTGCAGAAAGTTCGGTTGGCAAATGCAAATTGCGGTTGCAAATGTTCGTGGTGATGTTTAGATCTATGCTTGGCACTGTCCGAGTGTCCAGTGTCAGTCCTGGTGCACTCCGCGGTGGTGGTGTAGATATAAAACTGCAAGTAGATACGGGGCCATTACGTCGTGGCCGTAACAGACGGCTGCCGCGAGCCGTCCGCCCGTTTCGTACGCGCTCCGTATTTCATTTATTTTTGTTACGTGTGATTACGTACATACAAGTAAAAATGAAGATAATAAAATATGAAGCAAAGCAAGAGCATAGCTTTTGGTTGTTTAAATAATAACAGTGATAGGAACCTCACGTTTTTGTTAAGTAAAATTAATACGATCAGTATTATGTATGCTTTTATTTCATATTTTTTACACCTATTGTATAGTATGAATCTGATAGTACCTTCCTTTCCACCCAAGTGGATGCACTTATTGTATGATTTTACTACTTACGTAAAATATATAAATTCAAGATAACATTCCATTAGTATAATAGTCGGTACTCGTTTAGCAATTTAAAGAAAAAAAATGAAAGAATCTCAAAGAACAGACCATTAGAGAGTAAATGGACGTATTTTTATTTTAAGATCCTAATTTATATTAGTTCGCAAAGCACTAAATGAGTTCAAGACTGGATATGGCCGGGAAGAAACTGTAACACCACCTGCTACCATTTTTACAAGGTTTTTTTAGCTGAACGTTATTTTAGCATAATAATTGTTTCGCAAAATATGAATAGGCATAAATATTATGCTATAGTATAATTGCCATTTTAGATAAAGCCCCACTGAGCGTAGCTTCTGTGGTCTCAGTACACAGTCCGGGTACAGACTGGTTTTGAGCCGTTCCACTAACGCCAATACCTCATGATTATTAGACGTGCATTATGTTTTGCTTTTAAAAATATATAACAATAACTAGTTTATGCAAAAACAGGTTAGACCAAACGATAGTTTATGCTATCTTTTGCATAACCCAAAAATTATCTTTTGACAAAGAATTATTTTGCTTATGAAAGTTATGCCAAACAATATTATTATGCTAAAAATGATGCCTAAAAAGGATTCCCTCCTTACAAGTATGTTGTAAGCTAAAAAGCACAGGTTATTAAGTGAATTTAGTCAAAGTAAACTGTTAATAAAAATGCTCTTCGCCTTTAAAAGACAAATAAAAAGTCCTTCTCAAGCATTTACACTAAAACTTCAGCAATAAATGCTAAATAAACACTAAAAACTACATAAAAATCTTTACGACCACTAACCCTTTCCAGTCTCTTTAAATCTTTGGTTCACTTCAAAAAGTGACTCTTACTGAAAAGCCTTTAAACCTTCACGACATTAATTTTATGAATTAAACATTTTTCTAATTTATTTCCATCTTTTCGTTGAAAACTGTCGGTAGCTTACAAAAGGGGGGACTGTATAACTTCGCGCAGATTTCTTAAGTTTTCCTTAAATTTCCAAGAAGTTTTGCCATTTGCGGGTTATAACGTTAAGGGGTAAAAGCCAATCTTTTACGAAGGATTGGAAACTTGGAATCTATTCAACCGTAATAGATGGTCTATCTGTGATTTTGGCCGTAATTAATGTGTTGATTGATGTTCTTTGAATTAGTAATTACAGGGTGGTAATAAAACCCCAAACCCCAGATAAAGGTAAGAGGGTTTTTAAATGCAAAAACGGCTGCGTTGCGTTTTTGTAAAGATTTTGAGGAAAGAATAATTCTGCTGCAACTGGGACAGTTGACGACTGGAACTAGTTCAGGGGTTCCCAAACTGTGCGTCGCGACGCCCTGGGTGTCGAGTCTGCTAACTAATAGTCAGAATGGCGAATTACTGCTGAGTAAAAAATGGTTCGAAAATTGAAACGTCATTGTGGCGCCATTCTGACTAATAATTAGCAGACTCGACACCCTGGTGCATCGTAAAGAGAACAGAGGGGCGTCGCAGCTAGATGGCGTCGAACAGATGACGTAGGCATCCGCTAAGGATTTTGATCAATTCTACCCCCAAGGGGATAAAATAGGGGATGAAAGTTTGTATGAAACTTTGTCGATTTGATAAAAAATACATTGTTAAGTATCCACGCGAACGAAGTCACGGGCACAGCTATTACAAGATAATCCTAATGATAAAATACAGATGATATACATAATATAAAAAAGCATAATATTTAATCATTTTTGGGCAAAACAGAAAAACAAAACCAACGACAGAAAAAGAAAGTAAAATGACATACCAATATTTTTAATTAAAATGCCGTCAGTCATCTCATATGTCCACATTCCAAATAAAAAGAATAAAAAATGGCTAATTGCACAAAAATAACGAATATCCGATACAAGGACGAAATCGCAATTATTTTTTCAATCGCAACAATTTATTGACTCAGATCATATTCTAATGATAACGTCGTAGATATAATTACTGTACTCTGTCGTGGCCTGTAGGGAAAACAGTAATTACAATAATTTATGTAAATGTGATTTTTATTGCGAAAATGAAATTGTTATTTCGACGCTGGAAAGCGATATTGCATATCTCGAGAAATGTGATTTTCTTTTTATTGCATTTTTGAAATCAGAAAAAAAATTACTGCGTCAGACAGTCTGATCAATATACTAGGACGTTTAATTATTATGATACGACGTTGACCTTTTTTCAACTTGTATTGTATTGTATAACGGGCTGTTATCCGCAACTCCACGTCATATGCGCGTATTTTGCAAAAATAAAAAATAAAATAAATGCTGTGACAAATAGTTACGACAAAAACGTTATACTTAGAAGTATTTTTTTCCGATGGCAAGATACACTTGTCGTTGTTTATTTACTACAAAACACTTACAGCATTATGTGTAGGTATATCCGACATAATAATTTACAACTACAAAGAAACAGCAATATTAATGATTCAAATTGAAATACCAATTACTGTAACTAATTTTATCTACTATCATGCTATTAATCCTCTATAAAAGAACCTATAACAATTAGCTTATTGCCAACATAAAAACACTCAATGATATTATGATCATTATAAATCATCCAAACGCGTGATATATTCTCATGCAATGACAATTTCACCACCAGATCGCAAAAATTTTGAAAAAGTACAATAATTCTTTTACTTATTATGGTTTGTTTATTTTACATGCTTCGCAATTAGACTTGTCTTGAATTTACATAGTTCTAACAACACTCTATGGTATGAGAATCTTTTATTCACATCATGATTGTAGATAAAGTCAAATGCAACTCAACTCATGTGATACTATTATCACACTCGGCTACGCCTCGTGTGATAAACCCACATTCGTGTTTTAATACCCCTGATAATACAATAGTTGCACAAATAACTATAAAACTAATGTTATACCAACTTTAGAATACTATCTTTAATGCCATCTAACAAAAATTTAAAAAAAGTTTACCAGTTATGAATGTTTTAAATAGGTTTTTGACACTGGTGTAAAGTTAATTTTTTCGAGATACTACAATATTGCTTTCTTGCGTCGAATTGTGAAGTTTCTTAGCGTTATTAACATGACTATACAGGGTAAATTTTCCAACTGGGCGTGGACTTATATCCGAAACTATGAGGAATATAGAAAAATACTGAAAGGAGTCTCGAGGCCGATTTTGACGAAAACTAAAATTGAATCGGCAATCGACTCGATATCGCACAAATCTCACCACTTAGACCAAAATCGTAAACAGGCTGTTATAGACGAAGCCTATATCCCAACAGACTGATTATGATGCTGTAAACATCATCACATCACAAAGAAACATCTGACATCACTTTATTGACATTTTATGATCAAGAAACATATATGCCATGCCATAAAAAAACACATGCTAATATTATACAACAAGCTAAGTAATTGCAACTCCAAGCTCGCACGTATAATTTTACGCACGGGAACAAGAGACTGGCGATATAATACGACGTGTATGAGAACTGGTAATAGCGCCATCTAGTGAGTGTAACAGGTGTACAGCGATATTCGACGGTGGCGCGGTGTGTCATACATTTATCACTCACGCCGATGTTGGTAGGGTGGCTAGAACTTCGGTGGGATACGATTACTAAATGGATGAATAAGGTTTTATTTTTTAATTCAATATCAAGTAAATTTGGCAATAAATTTCTGTACAATTGATTTATTCTGATTCCAAAATTTTAAATTAATGCAGAATATTGCCAAATTTTTCTGTTGAAATAAAATCAGGTTTTGCGTCAAACTTCATTATACTTTTTTTTTGACGCTATTCATGACCGCCCTCCGATTGCATTGATTTTTAATAATTATCCATCTATCGTATCTATTTATCTTTTAAGCAGTTGGAGATTTTGATTTTAAAACACTTTTTTTAATGACGGGAATTTACTAATTAAAAAGAAAGAGAAAGAAATAACATTTTTTGGTACGGATAGATACACAAAAACAAACGATAGAAAAATAAACAATCGATTTAAAAAGTAAAAAATTTAAACTATTGAAACGTTATTGTATGCTACTTCGGGTTCTACAGACATCATATTTCACGATAATTAAAGTTTACTTTAACTTAATAATTCCGATATTCCTAACAACGGTGAAAATAAATAGATCCTTATTGATCTCTTATTTTTTTTTTATTTTTTTTTTGTATTTCAAATGTTTGTGTGTCGATGTATTTCGATGTTAATATGATCCGCCACAATCCGCAAACTTATGCACTCTACAGTGTCGTACAAAAAGCACTTTGTCAGATTGCAACTTTGACATCTTCGATATGCCACTGAAAGCGACCTGCAGTTTACAACATCTATCCTTCGTTCGGAATCATACGCGTCTGAAACACCTGTCATTTTTTTGTTTTAACAGCCATAGTGTTACGGACTCTATGTTCTTTTTTTTTTTTTTTTAGCGTAATTTCTTTACATTAGTGCCACATCAATATTTAATGACTAAAATCGGGAAAATTAATGGGAAATAGTGTGGTCCTAACGTTATAGTGTAATATTATATTTATTAAAATATGATAAATGGATAAATAAATAAGAAACTCTAAGTTATTGAATCAGATGTTAATTTGTGGAAATCAATATCACGAAGAATATTTAGTGTTACAAGAATCCTGCAAAGAATCCTGGATTAGACACAAACATCCGGACTAAAACTATTTTCATAATTATTAATAATTAAACATTGTAAAACATTACTTACCTATAGCTATTAATTAAAACACAATAATTATAGAGTCGATACCTTTATCGTTGTCCAAAATATGTAGTTACAAGCACAAAATAACAAATTAATTAAAACCTAACTAATCATCTGCCTTAATGAATTTAGGGTGACATCACTGACTTCACTCACCTCATCTACTCAGTATAATGTCCGGAATAATTACAAAACCTAATGTCACCTCATTTGAATAAATCGCTTCGAGTGTATATGTATAAGCTTTGTGTGACCTACATGGAGGCAAACTTTGTGGCTTTTTGGCTCTCGTTTCGGCATTTAAATGAATACTAATTTGTAAAGTTTTTGTATAAAGAAAGGATGTGTGAGATACGAAAGATGGACGAATTTGTTTTTTTTTTTTTTATTCAAATAAAGTTTCATAAGAAAGCATTTCCGAGCAATACCTACATGTCGGAACTTACCTGAATACTTACTTCTGTTTAACGAAGTTAGATTAAATAGGCTTCTTCTGGTTAAGCTGACTCCATCGTCTACTTTGTCTATGTCACTTCTGACCTACAGCCCAAAGCCAAGTAGAAATAAATGAAAATGACAAACAAAACATCTTTTCTGTCATTTCGTGAACTCTAGGCGCTCCCTCCCCGCGAGCATTCACCTGCAACTGTGCGTAACATTTTTCATAGTGTGGTCATGTTATATAACATTGATATATAATATTTTACATAGAGTTGTAGTGTTATTTAACATGTTACATGGTCTGTACGCACCTTGAAGTAACGTTACAGTTTAAGCATTTCATTATTGAGGGAAGACAATCGAGCATCACAATGCGCACCTTGTTCAAATCTATACTAAATGCACGCGAATGCTCTTCAGTCAGCAGGGAGGTAGTATTGTAATGTAATGCTCAAAGTCGAATCTATAATGTTACATTACACGCGAATGCTCCCGGTGAGGGAGCGCCTTAAAAGGCAAACTTAAAGATTGTTTCGTTACTAGAATAAAAAAAAAATGCTACCCGTATTAAAACAATTGCACAATGCAACCATTATCATAAATACAACAAGAAACAATCAGCTAATTACGAGTACTTCCACAAACACAACCCCATTCTTAACACCACTTACAATTAATAACGCCACGTCCCAAGTTTTCCCAACACGATATGGTCGCACTACAACATCGCAGAAAGCACTTTGCTTGATTGTGACTGTGACCTTACATCTTTGAAGCTGGGAGCTCGAGGTTATAATACACGCTTTATCACCTTTGGGATTATATTTTTAGACAGCCTTCTAGCTTCTTCGTGCATTGTGTTTAATTATTAAGGTGATTTGACAAGTGCATTACAGTATTTAACAGCACTAGGTGGTGACCTATTTTTTCGTGGTAAATAAAATCATAAAATGAGTTCTCCTACGCAGGGCAGAGCAGTGAGGTGCTATAACAGGAAACCTCCACGTGCGCCCGTGGACTGGAGTTCCCTCTCGGATACGTCCGGGGGGAAGACCAGTTTTTCGGGCCGGTGCATCCTGGGATGGGGGCAAAAACCCTTCCATATGCACTGTGTGCCTACGGGATCTCTTTGCCCGTATGCGAATAGCCTGTCGTGTGGACGCTCCAACGCGTGTCCTTCTGATTAGCAGAGGGCACAGCGGCAGATTGCGCTTGTGAACGGTGAGTGATGGGTAGCTCGCCGTCCGACCAAGGACCAAGCCCGGGTCGGTGGCGCGTCGTGTTGCGCGCCAAATGCCTGCTGGGGTTGCGGGTTTTTTTTTAACCCAGGATACCGTGGCCCCGGAACGTAAAGGGCATAGGAAGGAACACGGGTGGATTTTAGTCGGTAAGAGACTAACAGTCCCTTCCACCCCACCCACGGCGGGAGGACTCATTTGATGATTTTACAACCAAAAAAAAAAGGGAAGAGCAGTGGGGACTGTCGGACTTTTGCTGACTAAAATCCATGGTATCCTTCAATAGCACTTCACGTTCCGAAGCCGGTTACTCGTTAGTCCCGTGACCCTGGCAGGCTTTGGCCCTCTAAGGGGCCCCGTTATTATATATAACTTTCAGTTTATACAGAACTTTGCCCTCACCAGCAAGCAGCTAAAAAGCCGCTGCAAAAAGCGAAAAAGCAATCCACGTTACACTTCAGTTGCCACCAAAAAAGTGAAAAGAAAAATCGCTACGAAAATCCGCGAATCCTTCAGCGCTTCCAGCGCTTTTCTCCTAAGATCCGGGTTTACGACAGCTGCTCTCCGTTCTGAGTAGTCGCTGAAATATTCAAGACGCTAAGTAGTCTGTGAAATTTTAAACCGCTACCCAAATTTTTCTTTGGTAATATTAGGTGTGCCCATAATTTTCCGGTAAGAAAAGGTGTTGAGTAAAATCTTGCGTTTTTTTTGGAAATTTTCTCTCCCTGTTAATCTGTTAAAAGGTTGTGAATTATGGTGATGGGATCGTTATGATTTTTCCAAGTTCGGTTAAAGCATATGCGGGTTTTTGCACCTGCGGGTTTTATGAACGTCTTAACTATAAAGGTGCGTGCTTACGAGCAACATTTTTATTGTTATGTTTGGATGCAATATTATTGCCAGCAATATTGCCTGCCCCCTTCACAGATAGAAGGCCTGTGTCACAACGGTGGGGACATGTATACTTATGTATAGACTGATGATGATGTTGGATCAGGCATTATATTTATCATCATCATATCAGCCGTAAGACGTCCACTGCTGAACATAGGCCTCCCCTTGAGACTTCCAGTAGGACCGGTTGTAAGCGGCCTGCATCCAGCGTGATCCTGTGGCCTTCAAAAGATCGTCTGCCCACCTAGTGGGTGGACGTCCTACGCTGCGCTTGCCGGTGCGTGGTCTCCATTCGAGAACCTTACGGCCCCATTGGCCATCAGTTCTGCGTGCTAAATGGCCTGCCCACTGCCATTTCAACTTGCTAATTCGTTGGGCTTAGTCGGTAACTTTGGCTCGTCTACGAATCTCCTCATTTCTGAGTCGATCGCGCAGAAAGACTCCGAGCATAGCCCTCTCCATAGCTTTGAATTATACTGAGCTTACTAATGAGGCCTATAGTAAAGGACCACGTTTCGGCACCACGTTGAGGCATTATATTGCTACATCAAAATCTTTTAGAGCTGGCTGGAAACGTAACCACATATTCCAGTAAAAATATTGCCCGTTTAGAAGGCGATAAGCGAACATTTGACAAAACAAAATATTGATGATGATTCTGACCTGTACCCTTAGCATGAATTTTCAGTCTTTTACTTTACAGTATTTACAGCGTTTCTTGTATGTAAAAATGGAACAGCGCCTCTGATGTGCGAAGAAGGAACTAATATTTTCTTTGACAATTGTCAATTTTAACTGTCAAAGTTCCAGTTTACTTTACGTCTCAAATACTGAAAATTCGTGGTAAGGGTACTGTTTCTTGACCTAACTATCCAAAGTATACAGGGCATTATAATATTTCAATTTTTTTCATAAAAACTCATGCAAAAAAGGTGTTTTGCAACCCCTGTTCTTTATCACTTATCTCTCAAGATATGTTGTTTACCAATAAATTACTTTTATTGGACGTTACCCAAATGCGAACACGTCTGTTGGGAAATTAAGATGTTATCTCTTAATGTTTTGAACTATTTGCATCATATATTGTAAAAGAGGAGTTTTGGGTAGTTGGAGGATGAAGGAATTTAGTAAATTGACAGAAAATTGCATCCAAAGGATAATATTTTTATTTCATTTAATCGGGATAAAAACTATCCTATGTGTTAATCCAGGCTATAAACTATCTGTGTACCAAATTTTAGCCAATTCCGCCTCCTTAGACCGCCACGCCGTACGACAATTTTATTCGCCACTTGCATCCATCGGTTGCCCGCGACTCTCACGCTGTCGTCGTCTCCGTACGTCTTAAAACCGACAAAGACAGTTGGGTTCTTCCAATGAAATATTTTACAACCTATAAAAAAAGACAATACTAAAATAATTTATGTGCCAAATTAGACGTCATATTCTTTTCAAAATGGCGGAACTCGCGCCCAAAAATGAGTCCAATACGAATTGACAGCGAACCCTTTTCCATTTCCTCGCTTGATAGCACAACGTCGAGATCCCTGCTTACCCATCAGAATGAAACGGGATGAATTCTCATTGAATTAAATTTACGTCGACCTTACACTCCTGATGGTATATTTGAAAGTTTATATTCAAGGTAACGCTGTTCTTTGTTCTAGGGTTGCCAAGAATTTGTCCTTTTTTTTTTGGAGTTAATTTTTACTCCCATCAAGACGATAAGCAAGCCATTTTCTAAAGTAAGTCTCAGACTGGGTGAAGAAGCGGATTTGACGCACATTTCATAGGCTCGCGAGGCAGCCTCAATAGTTTGCCTCGCGAGCTAGACTAAGCTGACGACGACCAAGTTGACGGCACGATTAGCGCAATGGCTGAGCGATCGGACAGCTGTGTTGCGTGTCGCGGGTATGAATCCAGAGCGGAAAAAATATTTGTATGATCCACAGGTAGTTATTCTGGATCTGTCCGTTTGTGTTTGTGAGTGTACATGTTTGTAAACGCACCCACGACACAGAATACATTTCTAGTGTAGCGCAATTTTTTATAACAAGAAAAATAAACTGTTTGATCAGCTGCGTCCTCACCGGGCGCACGGGCTCGCGCGGCAACTTCAATGTGCTGCTCGTGAGCTTTCCTTCGCGAGGCAGCCTCAGTAGTTTGCCTCGCGAGCCAAACCAAGCCATAATAAATGCTCGAGCATTCAAAATGGAAAACATAACTGTGGAACAGCGTCGCGAGTCGACATCACCGTCCACTTCAAAATAAAATGTAAGCGCACAATCACTAAAGTCAAGGATATTCAAATGTCAACATCATTAAAATGTCACTCATCCGCATAATCTTTCTTCAAAAGTTGCTTAACCATATCGACTCGTATAAATGTTATTATTTAGCCACAAAACCCTTATTGTACTTTTCACCGCTATATAATTGCATGTTTCCACGTTGAAAAATACTGACACAAAAATAAAATGAAAAATGTTTACCAACCCTAAACACGCTACCGTATATTTGGGCAACAAACAACAGAGCTGTCTGCTCATATTTAGCCAGCAATATTTCTCCTACCCTTTGTGTAGATACGGAACGAAATCTCGAAACAAAATCCCCGTCAGATGTACTGAAACGTCTTCTTGTGAATTACACGGTAATTTAATCTTTGTTCTTTACGCTATAGAGTTCATTTTTGTTTGTGTTTGTCTTGCAAAAAGTTCTGTAAAGGAATTTGGACTTTATAATAAGGTTTTTAGGTAAGGTTTTGGGTTTTGTTGGTATTGCATGTAATATGTTTACAGCAAATTGCAGTGGCTACTTGAAAGTTATAGCGAATCTGTCAAGAATTTGTCAGTGTTAGACCTCTTTCCTTTATTTAAATAGAGACAAGTTTATAATAAAAGAAAATTCTGAAACAGTGGAATAACAAAACAAAATGAGGTTACGGTATGAAATACGGTAAAATTATACACTTATATACATTCGGCGAAAGAAAACGTCGAAAGGCATACATTTCAGTTTGTTTTGACTTTTATATTTTCACTAGCTGTTGCCAGCGGCTTCACCAACATAAAATCGGGATAAAAACTATCCTATGTGTTAATCTAGGTTATAAACTATCTGTGTACCAAATTTTAACCAAATCCGTTCAGTGGTTTTTGCGTGAAAGAGTAACAAACATAGGTACAGGACCTACATACACATACATAGGGAGGCCTATTTTCAGCAGTGGACGTCTTCCGGCTGATGATGATGATGAGACACTTGTAACGCGTAGTGTATAAAAATACTTATATTAAATAGGTGAAACTTTTGTTAATTTGAGACACATCGGTGAAGGTTCCAAAGAAATAGAAGATTATAACAATGCCTTATTAAAAGGAGATTAGAACGTACCAAATGCCACAGTATAGAATTCTCCTTAAATTATAAACGATTCTAGGAAATAGACGGAAACAAAATAAGAATTCGAAGAATTTTACGGAAATAGAATTCGTCATGACTTTCAGAGCTATTTTTGGGTGTACAAAACCCTGATTTCTTTATGGAATTGATTTTACGAAATATTATAATAAGTGAATAATTAAGTTTATTTTAGAAATTAATCTTTTGTTCCTTGGCGATAGCTTCCCTTAAGCTATGTATTGTCAAACAGACAGGTGTGGCGAACGCGAAGCGAGGCGTTTTTGTTTGTAATGTATGGAATTGTTTGAAGCCAGTCACATAAACTATCGGATCGCTTTCGCTTTCCTATGTGACTGGATTCAAACAATTCCATAAAATTATAAACAATAGCTTTAATGATGATACCCAAAGTATGTAGTTATAATGCTTGTCTCAGCCTAGAACGCCTAGAAGGAGGTCTGGATTCAAATTATGTTTTCATATTCTTTAACTGGTGAGGTTTATTTAACAGTATCGTGGATAGTTTACAAACATATAAACTCACATACACAAACACCCAGCCCGGGAACAATTTCTTGTAGATCATAAAAAAAAAATTGTACATTGCGTGTTTCAAATCCGCGACACGAGTCGATTGAAAGAAAGAAAATTTTGTTTATTGGCATAAACTTAAAACTAAACAATACAAATAAAGTTTTAAAGACAGAGTAGATTGCTTAGCCAATGCCAAACATCATCATCATCAGCCTATAATGTTCCCACTGCTTGGACACAGGCCTCCTCTCTGTGAGAGGGAGTGTGCCATGATCCACCACGTGGGACTAGTGTGGGTTGGTGGATGTCACATGTCATTGAATTGTTGATTCTAGGACATGCCGGTTTCCTCACGATGGTTTTCTTCACTTTTTGTGAGCAGTGGTGATTAAATAAATTACTTAAAGTATTATTTCACCCGGCTGGGTTCGAACCTTTGATTGTAGATCGAAAGTTCGAACCCACTCGTATTTCTTGGCCGATACCACTGGTCCACCAATGCTAACTAATAACACCAATGTTTTCTTTTTTTTTAAATTACAGAATTCCAATTCCAAAAATTAAAATCCACGCAAAATCAAAATAGGAACAGGAAAACGACAAAAAAGAAAGATGGCCTCGTAAAAATCCATCAGAGAGCCTAAATATTTATCAAACCCATACTTTACGGTATCATACACAAATAATGTTGCTTATTTATATCGAATCCTGTCATTTGAGTTGATAAATAAATAACATTACGCGACTCAGTGGAGCTGAAAATTGCTGTGTATACAACGTCCCTCGTGGTTTCATTTGCAAAATAATCTTTCTGGTGGTCTAAAAAGGCTGCTTTAGCAGAATCGTTATATATGAATTTCTACGATAGTATCTAATATCTACTCCTCTTGACCAATAATAATAGAAAAGATTTTTTTTTTATTTGACTAACGGGTCTGTATTATTTGTTTATGCACATACAATACAATAATCATTATTATTTTAACTTGTAAAGTAATCTAAATACATAATTATAAATAGTATAAAATAGTATAATATAATATTGAGTTCACAGGGCGTCAAAAAATTAATTCATAGAATAGAATTTTATCGAACTACCTATCACATTGACATAAATTCTTTTGTATGTAAATAGTAAACTGTGACGACGATTAACTAGTTTACTCAATGATTTTACTATTTATTTATATCAAAGCTACTAATCCAATTTAACAGTTTTTGATAGTCTACCTTTTTGGGCTTAAAATAAACAGAAATTAATCCAAATGAATTAGGAATTATTGGATAATAGTGTCAAACACCCAATTCATATTATGATCTGCAAAATAGCCATTTTAGACACCCTGGTTGTTAATATAGTATGTATGGACGGTCGCGTTGTATCCAGGAATAGTAAAATGTTTTCATAAAGAAAGGGTTTTTGTGTATTCATATTAGTTTGGGGGTCTGTTCTCCGTTTTGTGTTTTCTTGGGGAATATTTTTGAACGCATTTCGTAAAAATTGGAGGCAAAACAAATTTTGGAATCAAAATTGGGTTCTGCAGTGTACAAAATGTAATTTAAAAACCGGCTAAGACTGCCGGGGTCGCGGGACTGCTGGGGTCGCGGGATTAACGAATTACTGTGACCGATTTTTGCTGACCTCGAACGCAAAAGAACGAAAAAGAAGGAGGGTAAACAGATTTGTCTGCTCATAAACATCCACCCACAATAACTTCAGTTCATCCGTAACCATGACGCTTACAACAGTGCCGAAATATCAAAAACTCAAAACAAACAAAAACTAAACACGGTGTAAATCCACTTTCAACCTTAATAACAGTAGATTGCGGAAATTTCCAGACATTCACAAATAAATAACAACACAAGAAAGAAAATAATTAAAAGCAGATAAAACACAAATAATAAAAATTGAATCCCCCACGTGTACCCGGAAATAAACTCAGCATTAATGGGATAACAACAAACGGATCAACGGACTGAGTTCATCACAAATAAATGACCGAAATTACTTAAAATGGCGCCGTAAAATGAAAGTATTTGGAGTGAAGTAACACAGATAATATTTATTTAAAGGTCTAACACCTGTCTTGTTAGCAAGCAGTTATAAGCTTATTAATCAGCAGTAGTGGACTACTGGCCCCGACTTACAAGTTGTTGGTCAATGGTTTGAACTCAGCCAAGCGCATTAGTGTTTATTTCATCAACTGACCTATACTGGTAATCCCGTGCAGAACGATGGAAGGAGACACGTTCAAAGACGCACAAGGCACGGCAGCGTTGCCGCCACCTGCTGCTCAATACGATGAAAAACGGAACGCGCTGTGAGGAAACCAGCATGTCTTAGTACCAAAATTTTAAGATAAATAGGTGACATCTACCATCTACACTGAGTTTGCGTGGTGGATTATAGTCCACTCCCTCTCGAAACTCCTCTTTGCCTGAAAACCAGCTGTGGAAGCATTATAGGCTGATGATCACTCGTGCGTCCCGACTAATGTAAAAATGAAAAAAGCAAACTGCAAGACCTAGCTATACACTTAATTCAGCAATCTCTTTCCAAATTTTTCTATATATGCGTTATGTTTTGATCTTCCAAACTTTTTATTGTTACAATTTATCGCTTAATTCCCAGCGATTCTGATTACGAAAGTAAAAATAGATTCGCAGTTAGATGTATGGCAAACTTACACTTACGTACTCTGGATACACACTTCGGTTTTCACCAGATACCTATAACATTACCAAAACGTAAACTTTGATTAGTAAAACCGAGATTTGCTTTGAAACCCACCTCCATGTTTCTGCTAAGCTCGTTCAACAATGAAGCCTAAGCCTCAGTCGCTAACGAACCTTAACAAAATACTGGTGCAACGAAAGCTGAAACGATAATTTACATCGATGATACAGCAGTCGCAACCACATGGAAGAAAATTGCCGAAGCATCACTCTCTCTAAAGGCGTAAAAAAGCTTGAAAAACATATTTTTTTCGTGTCTGTAAATCAAAAAAAAAATCAAAAATAAAATTATGACATTATTATGTTATTTGTGATTATGTTTTTTGATTTCTTTTTTTTTTTGAAAATTTTGATTATGTTATATTTTTTGGATTATGTATTAATTGTATTTAATTTCAATTATAATTTATGTAATCTAATAATATGGACTTCAAAGTCTGCAAATAAATGTTTATTATTAAATCTATTGTGATTAATAAGTCGGGAGGTATTCGTGTTGAATAACAAAGCACTTATGAATGGGAACGTAATAGACACCACTTTCAACTTTATAACAATGAAAATGGAATTGAATCTTCGAAGTAGTTTTGCATGTCAAAAAATGAGAAAGGGATAGCTACTCCATCTTAATGTTTTTTTTTTGTGAAATTGTTATAGTAATATTAGCTGTTTGTAATGATGCAAAGCTTCCTTTTATCAAAAACATTGCAACTTTTTGCAACATAGTGCAATAACGTCATCAGTTGGAGCACGGTACCCAAAATCAAAATTGATGGTCTCCGTGCCTCACCCAGATAGAGAAAATTGGTGCACCCATATTTAAACAAATTACTGAATTCTAATAAAACAATAATTAATACTCGCATGTTCGACTTTGTATCCTATCCAATCCGTACTTCTCCATAGTGATCTACGCTCTAGAATAGGCATCTACAGCACTTCCACAATAGTACTTTCACATACAGTATTATAAATTATTTTTTGTCTTCTCACAATTCAAAAGCACCTGTAACTAGCCTTCTTGAAATAAATAATTTGATAACCACTTATCAAAGAGATTTAAAAGAACCTATAGAGCGGGCATTGGGAAAATTGTCATACAAAATTGTTGATGCCGTGCGTCAGTAGCACTATCTAGCGTTGCATAGCAATGCGACTTTAGACTGAGCTACTTTTTAACTATTAGTAAAAAGTTTTGGATCACAAATTTCTTCGTGATGTCCCGTCTATTGCTCGTGTATAGTATAATGTATTTGCCACTAATGCTGTGCGAACTTCTAGTCTTTTAGTTCAAAGTGAACCTTTTGCCACAATATTATTTAGTGCGAATAACAACAACCGGTGATTTATGAAAGAATCTTTGTTTCAAGCTAGCGCTGGCTTGTCAATCAATATTATTAACGAATTTAGTGAAAGAAAAATTGATGGATGGTGATGAAACTAAATATTTTGTTATTGGACGCTTGTTAGGTCGTCTATCTTACTCTTTTGATATTTACAAATTGATCGTAAAGAACCAACTGGGGCGTTTTGGAGTATGAGGAATAATTCCTGTAATTTGGGATAATAATAATATTCCACAATAATAATATTACACAACTATCACACAACGCCATCTAGTCCCAAGCTAAGCAGAGCTTGTGTTATGGGTACTAGACAACTGATAAACATACTTATATATTTCTAAATTCATACATACGAGTATTGTAGATAAATTACACCCAGACACAGAACAAATGATTGTGCTCATCACACAAACATTTGTCCTGTGTGGGAATCGAACCCACAACCTCCGGCACAGCAGTCAGGGTCACTAACCACTAGACCAACAGGGATAGAACAAAAGAAGAGAGAATATTTGGATGGTCTCGCCACTTCGGAACCCCCATTGTTAATTAACCCACATGCACAGAAAGTGGTGCTCAAAAGAATACTTGGAAAGATATGGAGAAGAACAAACTAATCTTATATCCATAATTGATATATAAAGTAGAAAATCCCTGAAACTTCGGCATGTTTAAAATATAATAACCCTAAGAGTCATTTCCATACCTATTTTTTTTTTTGAGAGATGGGTTTGCTCTTGACCTTAGTCTAGGTCAGGAATCAGTAAGACAAGGTCGACGATGGAGCGAGCTTACCCAGAAGAAGCCTGTTCACTCTAACTTTGAAGAGACTAAGGTTGTATGCGTTTGGAAACACAGACGCAGGCAGAGAGTTCCATTCCTTCGCTGTCCGCATTATAAAAGACTTTTGAAACCGCTTAGTGCGAATTGGTGGTATAGCAATAAGGTAAGGTTGGTAATTTGGCGTGCTTCTAGATGTGCGATGATAGAAGGGGCTGGTGGGATGAGGTCGCGGAGTTCATTTCGCAAGATAATTTGAATCTTATAACAGTGTAAAATAGACGGATTATATTTTCGACCGTTTAAATTTTCTACTCGCTTGCACGTTCCCAGATTTCTTAACTAGCCTTTGGCTTAAATGTTACTCCGTTAAATTAGGTCATTTAGAGGCACAGTGGCAAATGAAACTGTCAGATTAAACTGTTTTTGTTTCTAGTGAAATCTCGCGAACTCCATTTTCTAGACGGGTTTAAGTACACGACCGTTGAATTGGGTTTTAGTAGTCTAGTGTCTTAGACTGGATTGTTTAAGACTTATGGGAATGACCTAATATTTTTAGATATAAAACCCTCAATTATGCAAATGCGACTTTACGACGTTGGTATCTAGGTGACTATCGCTATACAAAACCATTGAGGATTTTGACGTGATAACGTCTTATAATTCGATGGCCGGCTGCACGCACGAAAAGAAAATACGACATCCGGCGTTACCTCGCTCTGTAGCGTTCCATAGCAACGGCGTGTCAGTTGTTTGTTTATAGCAACATAAGTGCAGAATTTTCGACGTTGTCACATTCAACTATCGTCAGTAAACCAACTTTAAAGACAACCGATTTTTTTTTAAACTTTACCCCACTCTAAGAATTTATTTCTGTATCGTGGGTGCGTTTACAAAAATAGAAAGAAAAAGCCCCAATCTCAAAGCTTTCTTAGTGGCAGCAGCAAGCCGCTTATCAGACAGAGGAGGACTTTGGTCCTGTTTTGGGACAAAAACTCTCAAGGACTTTGGTTCAGAAACCAAAACCAAAGTCTGTGTTTAAAGAAAGGCGGCGATGCCTTCAGCCTTCAGCTTGATGCGAAGCGCGAACAACTGTCAGGCCTACAACCTACGGCGATCAACTTATAACTATGTTGATGATGTACTCACAGGCTTTCATTATAAAATCAGCTCTTACCGCTTTTTTATTTACAAGTAAATGCTGTAACGTAAATCTCTCCCATAGCTATTGCGTAAATGTAGAAGTACCAAAGCCGATCAAACAACATCACTATTCAATGCTAAATCTGCCAATCACTTACATCGCAGTCCAACTACATAAAATGCAAAAGCAACATAAATAAAGCCAGGGCTGTATAAAGGGTAGGGCAGAGATGGGACGTGTGGGGCAATAAATAGATGAATGAAATCATTTTACCACCTTTCCCGAATGTTGACAACATGATATAAATAAACAATTTCTAAATTACAATCATATTAATCGTCATTAACAGCAATTATTGTACGGGGTATTGACCAACAACACATCAACATTACCAATGCCCAAAATGTATAATAATAATATAATGTACAAATATACAAATACAGTAGCAATGGCATCTAAATGGACCATTAGTAATCATTCACTCTAGGTCTCTTACATCAGTCCCAATTTGAAACATTAACTTCCCAATGTGCAGCGCTGTAACTAGTATTTTATACACCTAGTGCAAGCTGTAACTGCGCCCTGAGGGCCTAGTTCTTGTGGGTGAACGAGATGGCGCTAGACGACTTGTATAACTCTGTCACTTTCACTTGACGGAACAAGCCTTGTTTTATGTCGTTGCAATACGTTTGCTGGTCTAGCCAATAAAATTTTGATCCTGGTCGGCCATTTCTGCACCCCTTTAAGGGATCCCAGGCACCGTTGGCACAACCCTATTATCGGCAATGCAAATGCCTTTAAAGCATCACTGGCCTACCCTAACTGCGGCCCTGCTTACAGCCCATTCGGGTAGCACACTGACTGCATATTTTATAAGTACATCCATCTGCACAAACGGAATACTTAATGTTGGTAATGAAACCGTCAAAGTGATATTTGAAAGCCAGCCCGGATTTCACCGTATGTTTGAATTTGAAAATTTTAATGTAACTCAAGTTTTAATGGAATTGGTTAATTTGCTAGTGTTTTTAGTGCTGATTAACGGGTGAAAAGGGTAGAATAGTCCTCATTGTGGCTAAATAATTAGTGTTATTCAGGTACTAAATCTTGCAGTGATACCCAGTGGTATCGGCCTTGACTTACGAGTTGTAGGTCATGGGTTCGAATCGTACTTGACCATGTTTTGTCTGTGGTGAGTGAAGATGTGGTGAACGGTGAAGCACGCTTGCCTAGAAATAACCTAATACTTTTGTTATAAAGACTCCAAGGTTTTAGTTAACAGGAAATGCAGACTTCGGCAGGGAATTCCACTTCTTAAAATTTCTGAGAATGAGAGAGAATTTTCATTTTTGTCAATCAATTACAGATTTCCTAAAGACGGATGGTCACCCAACAAAAGCCTAACCTTGGCAAGCGTAACTTTACCTATGCTCCACTCGTTGTACTGTTTATACCGTTACCCTCAAGCCGTTCCCCTGAACGCATAACAAACTTTCCTAAGGAAGTAAAATACCAGACTTCCGTGTTATCTCATCCATGGTTTGCACTAATATTAACCGTATAAACTACGCCAGTAGGTCGAGTTTGACTTACGAAACCTCTTAGTTTATGTAACTTAGAGTTTCAACTTGCGGTATCCTGTTGCTGTTGGTTAAGATCTTCTAGATGTTCTATGACTATCAGGCACGGAGTTGTGAACGGCGAGTTATGGGAAGCTTGCCGTCTGATCGAGGACTAGGCCCTAGTTGAGGGCATTTCGTTTTCTACGGCAATCTGACAGAGGGCCAAATAACTGCTAAGGTAGGATACCGCGGTCGCGGGACTAATTCCATTACCGTGACCCCGAAACTTAAAGGGCTATAGAAAGACACCGTGGATTTTAGTCACTACAGTCTGATGGTCCCTCCCGCCCTGCCCGGGGTGGGAGGGCTCATTTGATGATTTTACCATGTTAAAAAAAAGGTAAATTACCGCAGCCCTGAAACCCAAAGGGCATGTGAAGGAAAAAGTTGGTTTATAATCAGTTAGAGTCTGACTTTCTCTTGCTCTTAAATCAAGATGGGACGAATCTTCTACTAACCATATATACTGTAACGCCAGATGTCGCCAGCGATGCCAGGCAAGCCTGCCAAAGCCAGCCAGCCAGCCAGCTGTCCAGCTCGCCACGTCACTGCCCTACCACGTGAGCCATCCCCGCCAAATTCTGAGCGGAGCGGGTGAAATAGCCGCCAGCCGGCGAGCTATATAAAAGCGAGGAGCAGTGATTTTGGTGTGTCTGTTTATAACGATAATTGTAAGGGAAAGCTCTGCCCAAATAAAAAGCGTAAATCAAGTATTTTCTATTTATTTTCATCTTTGTCGTTTCAACTCAGAAGTGTGATAAAAAAACCTACGTTAAAACGACGCTCTGCTACACATTAATCTCGACGGTCGTCTTATCTGGAGGACGAAGATTCTGCTTTGGTAAGCCAGACTTCTGAAAATAAAAACGAAGAAAGGCGATGCACACCACCCGCAAAGAAAATATTGAAGTCTCCTTGCACAAGAAGTTGAAAAATCATCAACAATAATCTGGATCACGAAGTGTCTACCCTCACGTCGGAAAGAACACCATGCCGCATCGTTTATTCCGTTAATGATCGAGTTTCAAGAAGCATTCTTCTCGCTACCAGCAACGCTTCTCTGTGGAAATGAAAGCTACCTCAAAGTCGTCAATAGCGGATCCAAGGACATCGCAGGCAGGAGGGATTCGTCATACTTCGCGCCGAGAGCTGCCAGGAATCATGCTTAAACAACCAGGTCAGTCATGCCATGCCAATGTTTGCAAAATGCCATTAGCCAAATGTGTTTTATATTTGAGTGCCTCGTGTGTCGATAAATAATCATAAAATCCCATTGGTGACCTTGACAAAACTAGGGTAAGCCTGATAAGCAAATCTGATTGTAATCAATTTATTAGTTTACTAGCTGTTGCCCGCGACATTGCACGCGCATATCCCGTTTTATTCCCGTTCCCGTGGGAATATCCCGTTACCGTATATAGCCTATAGCCTCCCTCGATAAATGAGCTATCTAACACTGAAAGAATTTTTCAAATCGGACCAGTAGGTCCTGACATTAGTGCGTTCAAACAAACAAACTCTTCAGCTTTATAATGTACCTACTATAGGAAATAGTAATATGGTATATAGTATAGATATAATATTAGTATAGATTATCTCGGTATAAAACTACTTTGCTAGCTATACTAGGGAGCTGGGAAGTTGGAATATACAGATTTAGTCCAAATGCGCATTAAGTACACGTAGGCCTTAGGAATAGATAAGCACATCACAAACAAGAGATTATTAGAGTCAAAATTAATGAGCCATTGAGCCAGCAGGTATTATAAAAAGAACCCGAATTGATGTATGCCTCTCTTATTGTTTAGTTATGAGAAAAAACGGAGATAGTTGCCTATGTGTCGATAACAGAGCCTTAAATGCATTAATTGTCCGCGATAGATAACCATTTTAATATAATATCGATAAGCAAACTAAATTATCTGGTAAGAAGTACCTACTTCACCAGTCTGAATGTAGTCCAAGGGTACCCATAAACTCAGCATCCATCCTAAAGATACATTTAGCGCTCCCTCAGTTTTTATGCGCTGAATTAACAAGTTCGTAGATAGTTTAGTAATTTCAAAGTAAATTATCAAATAAAAGTAACTCCAATAATGTCGTCAAATGGTCGGGGTCAAACGGAGAATTTTTATTTAATTATGTACATGTGGGTAAATGTAAATTTTTACAAAACAGGATTTCTTATTTAGCTGTGTTATTTAGTGATGAATTATTATGTTCATGGCATTGAACCGGGTGAATTTAAGTTTGCAGCTGTGTCTCAATTTCCCGTTCTGAGTAACATACACAAAGTGCGTCAGTTCATTGGACTATGTAGCTACTTTAGGAAGTTCATCCATAATTTTGCAATAATGGCTCGTCCACTAACGGAACTATAAAAAAAAAAAAAAAAAAAATGAGATGTGGGTATGGTATAAAATCTTAGTTTTGCCAATAGAAATTCACACGGATGCATGCAAGTTACCCATAGCAAGTATTCTTTTATTAATACGGATAGGCGGTAGTTTGAGCTCTGTCTTGTATTTTAGTTGCGTTACAAGTCGAAAAAAAAAAGTGTTTTTCACAGCGTTATTACGAAGTTTTAGAATCTGTGTTGTGTAAAAATGTCCGTGTAATTACGGATTGTAGTGCAGTTCGCGATACAATGACTAACGTGATCTTATTGCACGCATTGCCTACTGGTGACTTTCAATTCGAGACTTTAAAATTGCCGTTGACTATTTTATAGACCAGGTAAGCGCTTAGACTTAGAGCATATCAACGCCTTGAGCAGGAATCCGATAGATGCCGTTAATGTGTTCCTTTTAAAAGTAAACTGTTGGTTTCGAAGAGTGCAACGTATATTAATCTATTGTAAAGTGGGTGCACAGATAGTGATACTGTAAATAATTATGAGCTGTCTCGTAAAACGCTTTACGATAACCGATCAGTTGTGCCAAATTTCGCGCGTAGAAAATATTTCAAATGCATCAAAACGATGGCCATTACATATAGGAAATATGTGACGTCGTGTTTACATTGTGCGTACGATAAAAGAGAATACGGTTGAAAAGAAGGCAAATTACATCGAATCCCTAAACCTATTAAACCAATGAAAATGGTAGACATCGATAATTTGAGCCCTTTTGAGCAAAATTAAAAAGGGGTGCCAATAAGTGTTAGTTTTGACAAATTCTTTCTCTAAATTCGTTGTTTCTGAGCCTACACGTATTGTCAAATCTGTAAAGACAATTACCGTCATATTACAAAATAAAAGCGCGTAAAAAAAAGGGTTTAACTAAAAACCCAGGATTGAATCTCGTAAAACGGTTTCCACAAACGTTATTACATGTCGTGGTTTTGTGATAAACCATGGTCTAACAGTATTAGCTGTCAAATGTGTGTGAAAGTTTCTGATAGTAACTTTTTCATTGTGTTGTTGATTTTATGTTAATTTCAGCCAAAATGTATTTAAAAATTGTAGATTTAATTGTTTAGACAATGGTTCAAAAAAAAACGGCACTAGGTCAGGTCAAGGTTTAATCTATGTTTTGTATACGGAGAAATTTAAACCGCGGTTCCGCAGATAAGCCTGAACTTGGTAGTCCAGGTTTAAACTAAGGTTTATTCAGTTTTTGTGATTATTAGAGTTTAAACGCATTTCTAGTTTACTTAGTTTCCCAGATCACGTAGTTTCTGTCCATGGTAAGGCCTTTACCAGTAGATACTTTAAGAAGTTCGCAACAGAAAAACAGTTAAAGATAAAGATATTTTATTTGTTCAAAACATGCGTTTACACACAAATTAAGCATGCAAGTTCTTATAATTTAGTTTGTCCGTACATGTTTTACCTGGTGAGGTTCACAAATTTTGCTTTTTTTTTACAATTTACTACATAAATTACAGGTTTGTCTATTGTTGTACGTGTGTAGTTAAATACATGTTAACAGCTATTGCGTGGCCTAGGTGTAATGGGCAGGTAGAACGCTCTAATTGCACAATTCTCGATGCGTTGAGAGCCACGGAACCTAGCGAGGCCTCTCTTTTTTGGGACAATAGTTTACCAAAGTCATATGGATTATTAATAATACTGTTAATGATTTAGCAGGCTATAATTTATACGAGTTAATGTTTGCTCGCGTAGGTAGATCTTAATGTGATGTTTCCATCCCTGGTTGGTTTATGAGTCAGTGCGATCTAGACGCAATAGGGCTATATTATAATCGAATTAGAACAGCTAGCAAGAAAATGAAACGTAACTGCGATAAAAGGCGTAAAAATAGTACAATTTACAAAAAAAAGCGATTAGGTAAAGTTAGTAAGTACGTACTTTGTTGCCAGGCTCAAACTCCTTGCTGCAATAAGGTTAATTCCAGTCCGTGGTTGATTCTAAGTTAGATGATCTATATTCTGGCCCATGTGTTATTGCCTAAGGATTTAGGTAATATATAATAGCTGTAATATATAGGTAAATGTCTTAGAGGATACAAGAAGTTCACAGGCCCAATATGCACTGATTTATTACGACCATATCGTAACATTGCTTTTATACCCGATAGCGCCAGTAGTGTGAATCAACAGTAGGAAAACGAAGATCTCGTAGATCTTCTAGACAGCTAAATTATAGTCCATGTTATCGATATGCCATTTGCTCTGAACTGACTTGTAATCACTGTTTTGTTGTTCCCATTGCGGGAGCAATTGTTCCAGGATGGCCGATTGTAACGCCAGATGTCGCCAGCGATGCCAGGCAAGCCTGCCAAAGCCAGCCAGCCAGCCAGCTGTCCAGCTCGCCACGTCACTGCCCTACCACGTGAGCCATCCCCGCCAAATTCTGAGCGGAGCGGGTGAAATAGCCGCCAGCCGGCGAGCTATATAAAAGCGAGGAGCAGTGATTTTGGTGTGTCTGTTTATAACGATAATTGTAAGGGAAAGCTCTGCCCAAATAAAAAGCGTAAATCAAGTATTTTCTATTTATTTTCATCTTTGTCGTTTCAATACAGTAAAAAATAATATAAGTAAACAAAATACTTTTCTAAATCTTTATCTCCGCTCCCTCCAAAATTTCCTCATTATTTACTTTAACCCGGCGCCAATGACGTGAAAATAATTACGTCGACGATGACACCGGGTCATGGTGACCCGGTTTTTTATTTTATATCTTTAATAGTTTTTTTTTTCTTTTATTTATTTTTATTGTTGTTTATCAAAAAAGGGGACTATGGTTAGATACTGAAATAAAAATAATACTTATTAATCAAATAAATCAATATTTATAAACATTTTCAGTAACACATGCGAAATCAACTATATAAACGTAATATGTTGATATTTTTGATTTTTTATTTATTCATTATTAGAAACAACAGGAATTTATAGTATTATTGAATAAAAAAGAGGTTTAAAAAACTTATTATATAAAAAAAATATAGTGATAAGTCTTCTTCTTCCCCGATCACAGCCATCGAAGTGCTGCAATTATTGCAGTATGATACAAAGTTGTCTGGACATAGAAAGATGCGACATGCCTAACAAGTGTGCGATGTTTTCTTGTCCTTCTTTGATGGACATATTTGACAACTTTTTCGAGATCCTGGTACTTCCATTTAATTTGCTTTAGCTGTTGTTATTACGCTGAAATAAGTGGTCATCATCGTCAATGTCCGAAGCGGCCCGGGAATCTACAGGATTCCAGGAGGAATTTTCATTGTCAGAAACCGAGTCTTCTAACAACACTATTATTCTGTCCAGATCATTTTTTACTGACATTTTATTAAAACTTAAAAAATAACAAAGAAAATTAACATTGAACACTAAAGTAACGAATAAAAGTAAGTAACAAAATTACGACGCCAGCGATGACGCTGGGTCATACTTACCCGTTTCAACTTAAAGCGCGTGTATCTCAATCCACGATCATTGTCTCAAAGATCATATGAACGAGGCGGGTAGAGGGGGGCTGTATCTTCAGCTACACGAACTTTCAAAACATGCGACCGAAGCATAAAAAAAATATGTTCGTTTAAAGTTGCCTCGGGTCAATTTGACCCGGCGTCATTGGCGCCGGGTTAACAAAGAAAAATCTACCTACAGCGACCTCTCATAAAACACAAAACACATTGTTCACCCCCGAAACACGAGTAAAACTCCATTCTAAACAGAATAAAACAACTTTTTATATTCCAAAAACACTTTAACTTGTAAAGTACTGTTACTGAACTTGGCTGTCAAAATAGGTGTTTCAAATAATGAGGCCTGGACCACTGTTGACAGGGTCGGATTAGGTTGTAAGGGCCTGGGCCCACACAAGCCAGGGCCACTATGTATTTTTTTAACAAAAAATATTTATTTCTGGGATAGCCTGATCAAGTTCAAACCACAGAGTAAAGTAATATAATGCAGACGTAGAGTTGCGAGCAGGAGAGCCTTATTTTGATTTTGGAGGTTTTGACCTCTCAATATTTGCAATGCAAGATTGTGGAACTAGTTCAAACGTTTCTACCTTTTCTCATAAAAAATGAGATGTTTTTGTAGTTAAATTCATTAATGATTCCGGGATTTGTGTTAGTGTTACGTGTTGTGAATAAAAAGACCCTATTTCTTTAGGTGCCTATTAAGACAGTACTAGGCAGTAACAATGGTGTCTATTAAGACAGTACTGCGCCTACCGGCCGAGGTCACAAGATCTCGTCTTCTCAGTCGCTACACTCTTGGCAGAGTGGTAGTGGTCGTCTTATTAGAGATAGTGCACAATGTGCCAATATCGCTCTCTCACCATTGCCTTCGTGGTACATTCGTGTAGGGGTCCATTCAAGGCAGCCTTGATCTGGTCTGTCCAGCACACAAGTAGCATCTGCTTTGAGCTCTCATACCATTAAGCACAGCGACTCTAACCACTTTTAAAGTAGCATCTCACCAAGAAAGCAACAACCTATGTTGACAAATAAAAGTTTCTTATTCTTATTTACTTTGGCCTGCACCACAAGGCGTTCCACAAACGCATCTCTCTGAGAAACAAGTGCGAAGTAAGTCGCAAGAGCCGGGACATACTTGGCTGTTAGCCCGCAAATGCTACCTGTCACCTGGCTTGTGAGGCCTCCGTGCTACCTGGGGCCCTGGTAAGCACCACTCTGCCAGTCCGACCCTGGCTATAGGTACGTCTATTAAAACTTTTCTTGTTATACCTGCATTGTGTATACGGACCTGTAGGAGGAAGTTTTGAGAACCTGGACCGCTGGGGTCAATGGTCTGAGTGTGTATTGTGTGGGGGGATTTCTATGTAGGTAAAATTATATCAGCAAGTTTGTAAATGACATCTTTCTGCTTGCGATATTCGCGTGTAAGAAAAAATAGAAGAGATACGAGTATAGCTTACTTCTAATAGTTGAGGACTGCGGCGTCGCCCGCTTAAAATTCGTGTAATTATTCTTCGGAAAATTAAATGACAAGCCCGAATTAAAAGTTAATCCATGCTCAAAGACATTAAACCATACACAAGCAATAGACGGGACATCACGAAGAAAGTTGTGATCCAAAAGTTTTTACCACTAGGTAAAAAGTCGCTCAGACTAGTAGTCGTTGCTATGCAACGCTAGATAGTGCTGCTGACGCACGGCATCAACTCAATTGTCCAGGCTATAAACTACCCGAACTTCATACAAATCCGCTTAGTAGTTTTCGGGTAACAAACATCCGTCTATCTAGACAGATAGACGGATGTTTGTTTGGATGATCCTTACAAACTTTTATATTTTAATGGCATCCAATGACTTACGACTTTGGTATCCATTGACACATGCCTGTGTATGAACTTCTTTGAATTTGTCATTGGGATTGTCCCCTGGATAACGAAATCGTAAGGTATAGGAGACTTTATTGACGAAAGGGCTTTATTGACCCGTGTAAATCCACTATAAGATAAGAAGAGTAACGGAATGGCTGACACCGATCTAATTTAAGACACTGTAAATAATTTTCTAAATGACAACTTAAAGAAAATTCCTCAAAAATTATCATCAAACAATATTCTCAACGTTCCAATTTTCAGTTCCCTTCATGCAAAAAATGCTTTTACGTTTATATTCCAAATAAAATGTGGGTCACTGAAAGTTACAAGATATAAATTATTGTTAAAATATTTCGTTCACTGACTGAAAACGTCTGAGCAAATTCTTCCGCACGTCTCAACCCGAACCAAGGAATAAAACTGACAGAAGTTTGACTACGGTTACACACGGTGTGCAAAAAGGTATATTAAGCTACACGCATAGAAAGCTGTATTAAGCTATTGCCAAACAGACAGGCGAAGCGAATGTGTGTGTCGACACTGGAAGCCTAGCGCGACGGCGGCGGCGGGCGCGGTGGCTGCCGATCAAGCATTTGTTTTTGTAGAGGCGATTTCAGGTGTTGCAAAACCGTGGTAAAAGTTCTACCCCGGGACAGACCATCGGTGAAAATGTTTCCTTCGTACACAACTCTGTTCTGTCTGTTTCTGGGAAGTATGCTCCGCAGTAGCAGAGCAACTACTTACTTATTTGTAAAGTTTGAAGACCTATCAGCCTACTTTGAATAATAAATAAAAACTTTGTAGAAATAAAACATTATTTCATTTTGTATTGCAAAAAATTCGCAAAAAAAAGATGCGAATTTCGGAACAAAAAAAAAAGTCTTGGAACAAATATTGTTCAGTAACATGGGCTGAGTTACCCCACTAGAGGTTTTGCGCTATATAACGTTACACGTTGTATTATATACGTGTCCGAGCATTTCACCACGTTGCATGTAGCTAACCTTCTGTACTTATCTGCTTCAACGCATTTGGTAGGAAAAACACCTCTAAGATAATGTGAAAACAATTTTCAAGAACACCCACATGTATTTAGTCCGCTGCACTGATGAAGATGGTTTTAAAAGTATCTCTATGTGTATAGACTTAAATTATACATTTGTTTAAAGTGCTCTGAAAGCTTTAATGGACGTATGAATGTGTGGGATGGGAGAAAAGTATTTTGGCGTCATTATGTGAAAAATGGAAGCTTTGCTGATGGAACAATTTGAACACAAAACTCTACTAAGTATACAAATATTATAAAGCTAAAGAGTTTGTTTGTTTGTTTAGTTGAACGTACTAATCTCAGGAATTACTGATTCGATTTAGAAACATATTTTTGTGTTGGATAGGTAGACTATAGGCTATAAAAGATCTCGCTTCAATTAATAGAAGCCGAGCACCGGGTGAAACCGCTGAAAACAGCCAGTGAGATATTATGAAGCTAACGAGTTTGGTTGAAAACGTAAATCTCAGAAAGTACTTACCTATTCAAATTGAAAAATTCTTGTTGTGTTGAATAGTCCATTTATCGCGTTTAAATAATATTTTTTGTTTAAAAGTGCCACAAGATATTTTTGTTTCGTTTCAGGTAAGTTCCAACTATTTCTCTACTACGATTAGTTATCGACCCAAGAAGAATTTAACATTACCTACTGAAAAAACGATTGGTATGTAAAATCTATACTTAATTGATAGAAAGCTAAAATTATTGTTTCGTTGAACGCGCTAATAGTATAGTAATAAAGCATCAAGTACTTGTTCGGATTGAAAAGTTCTTGTTGTATTAGATACTTAGTTTAATTTATCTAGATTGTTTTATACAACGTGTAACGTCAAAAGCGCAAAACCTCTCGTAAGGTAACTCAGCCCATGTTACTGAACAATTTTTGTGCTAAGACTTTTTTAAATTCGCAAAAAAAAATATTATTTTTTCATACAGAAATAATATTCCCGACCAATTCCTCATTTTGCGTGATACGCAATTTTTTTTTTTGCGACTTACCAAAATTCTTAGAAGTACAAAAATTATTCAGTAACATGGGCTGAGTTACCCCACGAAAGGTTTTACGCTTTTGGCGTTATACAATAGGATCAAAGCAGTGAGGTTTTAACTCCAAAGAATAGGTAGACTGACATTTTTTATAGAGTAATATATTTTGGGGACGCCGCAATCACGGCGGTAAGACCCCTCTTTGAAGAGTGGCTGGACAGGTGTCACGGCATCACGGACCTACCGCATGACGCAGGTCCTCAGCGGACACGGAAGTTTCGGGAGGTACCTGTATCTGATGAGAAAGGAGAAAACGTCTGGGTGTCACCATTGCGAAGATCACCCGGAGGACACAGTAGAGCATACGGTGCAAGACTGCCCCGCTTGGGTGGAGCACCGACGTGTCCTCACGGCGGTGATAGGCGGCACCTCTCGCACCCGGCATTGGTCGAGGACATGCTGAGGGGCGAGATGGAGTGGGAAGTTCCACGAAGTAGTCATGTTCGCGAAAGTGGAGGCGGGCCTCGTGAGGGACAGGATAGCGTCCTTCCTCCACCCCAACCACAGTGGTAGACGCCCACGGCGACGGAAGTCGGCAGACGATCTCCGCCGATAGGGCTGGAGTAAAAAAAAAGGGTAACATAATTTCCTCTTACTTTCTTGAAATCTTTGAGAATGATTTTCTAAAATGGAACAAATGTATAAACTCCAAAAAATTCATACACCAACAAAACTGTTACATTCCAGGCCATAAAAACATACCTGTAATATCAAAAACTCAGTTAAAACCCTCTACAAACGAAAACTCATCCTAACAGACGTCAACTAAGTTGCAACCGAAAATGTTTGGTCAAACCATAATTCGGCAAACGTGGTACGTTTTCCCATTTAAAATTAGCATCTAAATTCGTACAGGCATCAGATTCGCTCGCATAAACTTCCAACAAGTTGTTATATTGCAAAAATATGGTGCTCCCAATTATTTTGAGCTACACTGTACAATCTGCGAATTCGCTTGCTTGAGTTTAAAATTGCGTTCATCAGAGTTAAGGTTTATTACATACGTGTCTATTCGGGTCGGCAATATTTTTGTTTAATAATAAATACGAACCGAAACTATTGAAGATCAAGTTGAAACGTCATTTATTCAAATTAAGCTAGGAATCAAAACTATAACAGTTGCTGACTGATCGATTGCTGCAGAGCGTATCGCGGGTTCGATTCCCGCACTAAATAAACATTTATATGACCTGCAAGTAGTTGTTTCGGGTCGGGGTGTTTGTCCATGTGAGTTTCTTTATTTAATTTTGTAAACCCACCCACGGTAAAGGAAGAGATTCTTAGTATGCTTAGAAAAAAATAAGCTAAGCAGACAACGACATTATACTCACACAGGCCCACATTTGCTTCAGCTAAATTTGTTAAATGACAAAGCCAATCCCAAACAGTGAATATAGAGTCGTGGTAGGGAACGAGACTATATGGGAGACACTTACCTAAAGAGGAGGCGGAAGGCGGGAGAGAGCGAAAATTTTCCATTTCGCCAAAAAGCAGAACTTCCCATATCGGATATTAATTTTAATCTCACCGATTAGAAATCTCCATTTAATATTTATAATCGGATTGGCTTCGTACAATCCATGCTGCGCTGAAGCAATCTTTCTCCAGTCCGATCGTCCCGTTCGGCACCCGAAAGATGCCGACCCGAACCTATTTGCAGTGTGTACCTTCCCTTAGTTGGCTTTAGCCGGATTTTAGGAAACAGAATTACGTATTATGCTTTCCTGTTGGTTTTTGAATAGTTTATTTTTGAACATGGTCTTTGCTTTACTGGTTTATAAGCTAGACGCTGAATAAAATGTAGGTCAAAGTTTTTTGACTTTTCTTTTTTGTGGACCTTAATGGATATGCGCTGCTGGTTTAAAACTGACTGGCATAACTAAATACTAATGCTTTTTAACACTCAACGTATTTTATTTAGGTATATTTCCGTCTCTTTCACCGTCTGTATGGTAAATTGAAAAAGAAAAAGCCTATTCCCATTAATAATGGTTGTCATGTTTTCTTTTATTTGCGTATACTGCCCCACTACTTGGCAATAGCCAGGTGTAGTTTGCCTTAAGGTTAGTTAAATTTGTTAGTGGTTTTTACAAGCCAGATTGTTTGTAGATGAGAATATAAAGGTCAACACACGATACCGAATTAATTCGTAATTTGAAGTAAAGTTTTTATTTTTAAGGAAAGCCGTAATATTTTAAAAGATGAATAAAGATAAGACAAGATTACGACGGTCATTATTTAGCCATTACCGCCTCATAAAATTATTTTAAGCAGCTCATAACTTGGAACAAACAATAATATAAATATTCGTTAAAATATAATTTTCACAATTCACGCAACGTAATTCAATTCACGCACTGAAAATAATAACATTATTATTCATTCCAATTCAGCCATCCCATCAACCCTTTTCCAAAAGAATCTTCCCAAACAAAAACCATGGAAGGGCAAACAATATGAAATAGTTATTACTGTCCCTCCTATGTTATTTTCCGCATCACCGATTCCGTATATCTGCTTGGTCCGTCTGTCCGTACGATGCGAGCCAACAACCTTGTAAATTGGATATCACTTTTCGACCGCGTCGGTCGGTAATGTGAGCATCGATATATTGAATGTGTGAAAATCAGGAAGCGGAAAATGGGTATTTTTCTTTTATTATTTTTGAGGAACATTAGACACAGTAACATATCAGCATAGGTCGGAATTAGGTAGAGTTGAGTTATTTATCCTAAAATTTAAGCGTTCCCCATACTTAGAATTGAAACTCAACATTTTTTTGCACCAAACCCATACGTGTGTATATCTAATGGATAGGTCTTTAATAAAAATGATGTCGAGATTATTATTTTTTTTTTTCTTTTACATCTCGAGTTGTGCATCTTCGTAGAGCATCTACGCATCTTCGTAGCGCAGCTACACGTCATCTTCGTAGTGCAGCTACGCATCTTCGCAGCGCAGCTACAATCTTCGTAGCGCAGCTACGCATCTTCGTAGCGCAGCTACACGTCATCTTCGTAGCGCAGCTACGCATCTTCGTAGCGCAGCTACAATCTTCGTAGCGCAGCTACGCGTCTTCGTAGCGCAGCTACACGTCATCTTCGTAGCGCAGCTACGCATCTTCGTAGCGCAGCTACAATCTTCGTAGCGCAGCTACGCGTCTTCGTAGCGCAGCTACACGTCATCTTCGTAGCGCAGTTACGCATCTTCGTAGCCCAGCTACACGTCATCTTCGTAGCGCAGCTACGCATCTTCGTACCGCAGCTACGCTTCTTCGTAGCGCAGCTACGCATTTTCGTAGCTCAGCTAAGAAAACTAATAACTAACAGCTACAACATAGCGTAGCATCAGTAGACATGGTCACAAATTTTTGTAGCTCAGCTTTTACATCTTTGCAGCACAGCTACATAGCTAATCTCTGGTGGAAAGGCACCCTAAGGCTATTGGGCGAGACGACTACTAATCGACAAAATGGTTGACCTTCTATAGTATCTAAATGGTCAACATCTCACATATCAATAACTTCGCGAGCCAAGTCAAGATACTTGATCTGTTTATCTAACTCGACAGCCGTTATTATTGCGACTGTTATTATTAGGTAAGCCCTGCTATTATTTGCCTAAGTCGGTCAAGAAATAGATATCTATTAATAACATGACGTCAATGACGTATTTCTGTCAATTGTCAAAATCACTTGAAAATTACGTTTACTGATTTTGGTACTGCCAGCCTACTTCATCCCATTGCTGAGTAAAGGCCTCACCCCATGACCTTCGGACAGTTTTTGCGATTCAGGGCCAAAAAAGACCATTGATCGTTGGTTTCATATGCATATTTCTTTGTGTTTATTTCATCACCACTGTTCACAAAAGGGGGAAAGAAAACATCGTAAGGACGCGGCATGTCCTAAAAATTACAGCCCATTCCCTCTCATAGAACGGAGGCCTGTGTCCCAGCAGTGGGAAAATTGTAGGTTGAATATTATGTTACAAAAATGTTGTATGACGTCACGTTAAGGCACCATCATAATTTCGTTGTTATCGTTGTCGCATGGTATATGTTTATCTTCACGTGTAATGATACTTAAGAACGTCTAACATTCATCTTTTAAACTGCCGATATTGGTAAAGATAGACATTACCGGTACACCTTCACGATATAATCTATGATATATCTTGTGTCGAGATCAGAGATGAAAATAATGTTACACGGAAGGTTTCCGTACAGCTGAGCGATTAGCAACTGCATGATTATGCTATTGCACTGTGTGTCGCTGATTCAATTCTCCCATGGAATAAAAAATTGTATTGGTATTTGTATTGGTAATTCGGATGGGCGTCGTTGCCGAGGGAGGCCTAGAAAAAGCTGGCGTGTCTATCTAGACGCATTAATGAGAGATTGGTCGGAGAAAGCCGCGCAAAGGGAAGAGTGGAAGGTTATGGGTGAGACCTAAGCCCAGCAGCGGGACAATATAGATTAATAAAAAAAATGATATTTCTATTGTAGGAACTCGTGGCTACTGGTTACGTCTTCGTGGTTACGTACGCCGCGCTTGCCGAGGTGTGTCAGTGGATAGGTGACCATCTGTCATAGCGGGTTTGCTCAAGCACGTAAAGCCGATGTCAAAATCGCCTCGACACTCCTTTTTAGATTTCTCATAGTTTCTTATATACCCATCCATGCCTAGTTGGAAAATTCATCCCTTTTTGTATTTCAACACAAATTAAGTCCAAAATCTGTAGCCCGTATATATCTTTCTCTTGCATCTGTTTCCGTCGTATTTTCCGCACAACAGTGGTTCGTGGGCACGCACTTGTGAATGAAACATTTCTCCCTGCTTTACAATTATATTTTAGAACAATGTTACATTATTTTATCTTTACTGTATAATCCTACTAATATTATAAATGCAAAAGTCTGTGAGGATGTCCGCATGTGTATGTAGGTTTGTTGGTACTCTTTCACTCAAATACCACTGAACGGATTTGGCAAAAATTTTGTACACAGATAGTTTATAATCTGGATAAACACATAGGATAGTTTTTATCCCGATTTTATGTTACCGTGGGACAATTTTTGAGTTGTAGCGTGTGAAACCGCTGGCAACAGCTAGTAACTCATTCCTCAATGGATAAATCACTTTAAAAAAAAATCGACCCCTATTTCTTTACTCCCAGTAAATATCTTTAATCTGAGTAATCGTCAGCATACGACTAAATGAATTCCTCTCTCTCACGAATATAGAGAAACGTGTTCACTTCCCGTAAACCGCACGCCATCTTAACCGCACGAGACATGTTGCCAAACGTGACAACATTGCGGTAACGTGTGCGACGGAAACAAGTCACTGAAGCGATGTGACGTCTCAACCTAGTACAGTCAAGGATACTACTTTCTGAGTACGAAACTTGCAGTGAGAGCAAGACAAAAAAAAAAAAGAAAGAAAGGAAAAAATTAAGAAGTCTCTATAAACATCCTTCTGACAGTACGGCCGACCGAGACTAAAACCATATCGTACACAAGGCGACGCCGACACAAGACTTCGATACTATGAGACTTTTGTATCCAAGGGACTATCGCAATACAAATCATAGCAGTCAAGTGGCCCAGTTGTATCGGTCCCGACTTACGAGTTATAGGTCGTGGGTTCGAACCCCGCCAGGCGCATTACTCTGTGTAATTTATGTATCTATGTTGAAGGAAAACATACCTAGTGAGGAAACCGGCATGTCCTAGAACCAAAATTCGAAGTCATGTGACATCCACCAATCCGCACTGGGCCCGCGTGGTGGATTATGACCCCCTTCTTTCTCACAGAGAGGAGGCCTGTGTCCCAGCTGTACAGTCGCAATACAATTCAGGCCACAGTCAAGTAAAACAGTCACTGACTTTATTATACTACCAAGATAAGATTGAAAATTTCAATGCCATTCATTGCCATTCATGTCAACTGTCAGATGAATATCACGTTTTGAGGAAAATTTCTACATTTTAAAAGTAATTTAAATAGTTATTTATGATACTAGTGCGGTAAGTTGGTTTTTACAAACGAGTAGACGAATGTAAGCCCGAGGCGAAGCCGAGGGCTTACCATAGTCACGAGTTTGTAAACACCAATTTCCGCACGTGTGTCATACAACGTTTTTCAACACATTTGCGAGAAAACAGTACAATATGTAATTAAACCAACTTTATGTAACACTAGAAAAGTCGCAACAATTTTTGAAGTTCTTAATATGAAAATGGCGTGAATTTGCAAATGGCGCCACATGCACGTGGTGGAAATTAGAACTACATCCTTCGTCTCATTTACTCATTAGTATTAAAGTGAGACAACGTATTGATCAAAAGCACTTCCAAGGAGGTTCGATCAGTCAGGCTGTTTATTCTCAGAACGTGAAACTCTTTGGTGGAATTCTTTTTATTTTTAATGGAAATTAAAAAAAAACCGTAAAGAAAACGCACGGTGCTATACAAAGGAGCGTGCGGTAAAGTAGGTACTTATGTGAGAGTACCTATTTTACCGCACGCTCCGTTGTATGGTGCGTAATTTTTAACTTTCGAACAATGTATACAGGCTTCGTAAATGCATTTTTCGAGCAAATGTGTTGAAAACCATATTACAATGCAGTAGGCAATCACCGTATGAAAACTTCCATAAATAAAATAAAAATGTTTTTCATTTTCGAAAACACACTCATTTTGATTTTAGAAACATGAAAGAAACACTTCCAACCAGCTTTCAACACATTTTAATAACCACCATATTTTCTATTAAGGCGCAGCATAGTTGAAAAATGATCGTAAATAAAAAATAGTTTTTCATAAATATGGAAAAATACAGGCCGATACGCCCTGCAGTTTCCGAACCATTGAACTGGAAGCCCTCAGTTCATATCCGTCGACACTAACCGGGAAATGCATAACCCAGAATTTAATAAAACCTATTGGATTCCGATTTTTTGCAAAAAAAAATGGGGCCATGTTTTTTTTTATTTATTTGTCATTTAGGTCGTGAAGGATGACAATCTTTTGATTATAACAGTAAAAATATGCTTTTTCATACAAAATAAATATTTCTTTTTTACATAATGAGAAATTGATCGGGTTCATCAGTATGAAAAATAATTTTTATTTTGCGAATTTCCAAAAATCTTAGAACAACCATTGTTTGGCTGAGTTACCCCACGAGAGGTTTTAGGTATAAAAAATATAAAATTATTTTAATTACGTTTAACTAAAATGAAATTAAAATAATTTATATTTTTGTTTTTTGTCAATGGATGGTTGCACTAGCAGTAAAAGTATCGGGCGTCATTATCCTCAACGGAAGTCTAAAAATTGAAGATTGACCCTTTTGCGCTATTAACGTTACACGTTGTATAGAATAGTGTCCCGTTATACACTTTGGGTACGGAACCCTAAAACTTTTGCTCGTTTGATTTGTGAATATTTTTTAGTAGAAACTAGATACCAAAACTCAGTAACAGATTTTGTACAGAGGATTCAAAATCCCGGATTTATTAAAACTGTAATATTGGATTGTATTTTTGCATTTTTAATTGTATTTGAAGTCATGGGTCGAGTTTCGTTTTCAGCGAGATTTGAGTACACAGTACAGCATTTCAAACTACTCTTCTGATATTATTTTTGATGTTTGGTGCACGGAAAGTTCACAACCTGTATTAACACATAGGATAGATTTTATCTCGATTTTTATGTTCCCCGGGATAATTTTGGAGTTGGTAAAGCCTCTAACAAAAGCTAGTATTTCAAGTTTGTCCGTCTGTCTGTTTGTAATGGATAACCTCTAAAATGGCTGGACCGATTTTGATGGGATTTTTTGGCAGGTAGCTAATTTATAAGAAGAAGAAGAATAAGAAGTAACTTAGGCTACTTTCATTTTTGAAAAATAACTTTGTTATAAAAAATACATTGTTGAGTTCCGACATCCACGCGAACGAAGACGCGGGCACAAGACACAAAAAAACAACAATATATAGGGTGACTGGTAATTAGTGTACGATACTTAAACACGTGATTGTGCTCATGATAACCAACAACTTTTACTATGGGAACAAACCTAAAACTCGAAAAATCAGCTGTTCATTACATTTACGTTTGCTTAATGTACTGAACAGCTGATATTTTTTTCACGATTTCGGCTTTGCTCCCATAATAAAAATTGTTTGTTATCATGAGCACAATCACGTGTTTAAGTATCGTACACTAATTACCAGTCACCCCATATAAACAATGAATGGTACTAAGATCTAAGTTTTGTAAAACGGAGTTTAAACTAAGGTTTATTTAGTTTTTGTAATAAGACCGATAGCTTACAATACTTCCTCAAAACCACAACTTCTATACAAATCCTACAACTTTAAGCAGTTTCTCCACAAAATATACAAAATCAACAAGCCACATAAATAAATTATTAAAATATTCCTCTGCATATCATAAAATATTAGTATTCAGACTTACTCCTCCATATTTAAGGCCAGCCTGCACTTATAGCTTGCATAAAGCCAAAGATGCACTGAATTATGAATTATTCAGGCCACTGGCTCTATACCGCCCTCTTGCGGCGCCCGGAGGCATCTACCATAATTTCGTCCTTTCAAGACTTTCGTAGAAATGGACGCTTATTTTGAAATTATGATAGGTATTTTGTTGGTGTTTGTTTTCGATAGTTTTGTAGGTCAATTTTTGATTGTTTTTAACTTTATCAGCCTGTAATGAGTGTTTCAACTAAAAATAAAACACCTTGGCGCTATATTGTGACTTTCTCTCTCTCTTTCTTTCTCTCTCCCTCGCCCTCTCTCTCTCTCTTTCCTATAAACACACACTTTAATAAACAATATTCGTTTGAAAAACAAAACATTAACTAACAAGAAAATTTGGGGGCACGGAAGTGTACCCGCCAAGTCAAGCAAAAAAGCGGCATGGCAGTACCATCCTTTTCTGTAGCAGTTGTGGCCATTTTAACAATTTTGTCCAAAAATTTCTTCAAAATACTATTATTTTAAAATGCTGTTTGTGACGTTATTTTATAGATAAAAATTCCTCGTGCGGTCACTATAGTCGCTTTTCATTTTCCATACAATTTACGTCGTATTAATTTAAGTACGCTGTACGACCAAATACGTAGAAATCATGCTGTAAAACTCGAACGTAAAACAATACATAATTTGCTTTACGAAAAGCCTTGTTTATTTTAAATAATGCAGTTACAATTATTTTAATAATGAAATTAATTTAGCGCTCATTAAATGCGTGCAAACATAATCGGATTACAATAATACGAAATGTATTAAATTCGTATTTTCACGAAGCCGTTCGGGCGTATTCGTCAGTATTCGGAAAACGTTCGCTATTGAAATACAATGTAGATCGGTATGCAAAGATTTTGTGTTCCCACTTTGTCTATGATCAAATTGTGTGTGTATATTGACTTTATCACTTCATGACGTACAATTTCTCTTGTTTATGTTCTTCGTGTTCTATTTTCAAATACGTCTTGAATACATAACCTTCTTCGTTTTCTAGTTGGTTAAAGTTGTACACTGTTCGATTGTCTTTATGATGACTTTTTGTCCGTCTGTCAAGATCCTTTTTCTCAAAAACTTTTGACGGTATCAAGATGAAATTACTAGCAGATATTCAGGTCTACAATCCCTTGATAAATCGGTTGTCTGTAAAGTCGGTTTCCTATCGATAGTTGAACGTGACAACGTCATAAGAAAATACTGCACTTACGTTGCTATAAACAAACAATTGACATGCCGTTGCTATGGAACACTACAGAGCTAGGTAACGCCGCATGACGTCATCTTTTTTCCCGGCCATCGAATTATAAGACATTATCACGTCAAAAGAGAAAAAAATGTTATTGTATTCGAGTTGGAATTGTCAGCCCAGCCCTTGGTCACAATAATTATGTCTTCGAATTTTTGGCTCCAGGACATGCCGGTTTCCTCATGATGTTTTTCTTCACCGTTTTTGTGAGCAGGGTGATGAAATAAATTACACAAAGTAATGAATTACACAAAATGCGCCTGCCTGGATTCGAACCCACGACCTACAACTCGTAAGACAGGGCCGATACCACTGATTGACTGGGCCACCACTGCTCCTGAAATTCTTTAGTTCTAGTAAATTAACACAATCAAAGAAATACCTTTGTTTAAAAAAAAAATATGGACAAGTTGCAAAATAGGAATACCTTCCCACCCGATTTTTGTGAATTTATTTTGCCAATTTTTCTAGACCCCTCGCCAAATAGAAATTGAATTTTATGAGAGGTCTTTCCAAATTGGACTTTCACAGTTCATGATTTCAATATTTTGACAATTCAGTGGCTTGAAATAATGGATATTGAGTTCCGTGTGACAAAGTGAAAAAATGAAAATAGGTTATACCTCTGGGTTTTAATTTAATTAATAATGATTTAAAGAATATGAATTTTGGTGATGTAATTACTTAGTTGATTTTAATTTCATGAACTTTCGGATTTCTCATTACATTTTCTGTAATACCAGTTTCATCCCGTGACTATGCTACGACGCGACTCGATTCGATCTATTTCAACTACTATCATCATTTCAGCCTATTGCAGTCCACTGCTGGACATAGGCCTCTCCCAGGGAGCGCCACAGTGCACGATCTCCAGCTTTCTTCATCCAGCCACTGCCAGCCACCTTCTTCAAGTCATCGGTCCACCTTGCCGGGGCCGTCCCACCCTACGCTTACCTACACGCGGTCTCCATTCGAGAACCTTCCTACTCCACCTATCGTCGGTTCTGCGGCAGACATGAGCAGCCCATTGCCACTTCAGCTTGCTTCAACTACTATAATAATTATATTATTATTTATTTCATGTTGCGTCCCGTCGCGTCGTATTTGTCGCTCATGCAGTACAAATAGTTTTGGTCTTTCGCAAACGCAACGCAAATTATTGCTATAATTCATTGAAGAATTCCCTCGATTTCTTCAAGATCCCGTCATCAGAATCCTGACCTGATTGACTGAGACCATTTGTAAAGTGTACCCTTTGAATCAAAAAAAGAATTTGCCTAATCGGTCCAGGCATCATCTAAAAATCGGAGAACCCTTCCGAAGTCGGGCTAAAAAGCCAAATTGATAATAAATTCGTAATTATCGGGTCAATTGAGAATAGGGTATTTAAATGCATAAAAAAACGAAAATCTATCTACTCCCTCAGCTAAAATATTGAAAAAATAATGTACACTATTTAATTTAATTTTTTCAATAATTGAATATTGACACGTATAAAAAAAAAACGCTTCCAAATTCCTTGTGACGTCATAATGCTTGTACCGAACTAGTGACGTTTTGTGATTTTTAAAAGCATTGTGTTTTCGTCAATTTTATTTTACGTAACAAAAGAAAAAATACGTATAAATAATACATATTTTTTTTCCCTCAGATTAATAATTTAAAAATAAATTAAATAACCTATTTGCTATAATCAATCATCTGTGTAAATAAAACCATTAATTTTTAATGAAACTGCAGACAAAAATGTGATTAACTTTTAAGTACGCCGTAAAAACCTAACCAGTTGTTTGTTTTTGTGTTTGTTGTCAAATCTAACTTACATCTGGACTCGTCACGCAACAAAGGTAGGTATTTTTGCCTGTCCTAAGCCAGGAAGGGAAAGTTACATCACAGGTTACGTGATAAGGTTTTAATTACTAATAAATGATTTGAAGTCGAAGAGTGCAGCCGCTGATAAAAAACTAGTATCAATATAATACCATATTGCAGTAAAATTTCACCATGTGAAGCCTGCAAACACAATATCTTCGTATTTATGCGTCCAACTGTACGACCGTATGCAATCGGTTGAGAAGTTATGAGCTTTGACATTTGGATGTGGTCACTGAGAAAATAAAGCAGAAATTCAATAAATTTTTAGTCTTCTGTCTGTCACCAGGCTGTTTCTCATGAATTGTTATAGTAATATAGTTGAAATTAAATTATTATTATCTCTTTATTCATTTTTGTAAAATTATTACTAATAAAGAAACAGGTACTGAAATCAGAATAAAAAACTTGAGAGGTGTCGAGGGACACCCGGATGGAACGAAGTTACTGTATACACTCAACAAAAATAATCGTCGCGACTATACTCCACTCCACTCCGCTCCACTCCACTCCATTCCACTCTTTGAGCTCTAGCACCCTTTCGCAACGCGCGATAAGGAACTTCGTTACAAAAAGTGTCGTGACTACTTTTCGTAAGATTTTTTTCCATCTAGCCCCGTTTCACAACGCGCGATAAGGAACTTCGTCCCGATTAGTAGTTATAGATGGAAGCTCCGAAACAACAAACGTGATTATTCTTGCCGTTGTTAAATTCAGGGTGAATTTTCCGACCTTTTCATCGTGGTAAAATCATCAAATGAGTCCTTCCACCCAGGACAGGGCGAGAGGCACTGTCAGACTCGCACTGACTAAAATCCACGGTGTCCTTCAATAGCCTTCTACGTTCGGGGGTCACGGTAATGAGATAAGTAAATAATAAACACCGTCATCTTGCTAACACTTTTTGAGGCGCGCGTGGAACACTACGCGCCGTCGACCCGGGCATCGTCCATGGTCGCACCTACGGTGGCCGGAGTTCGTCTTGCGACGTCCGTTGCCGTGCGCGCCTACTTCTGCGGCTAGGGCGGATTGAGGACGCTGTCCTCTCCCTCACGCGGCCCGCTTCCTCCTTCGCGCCCATGATTGCTTCGCAGAAGGAGGCACTTCCCACTCCGTCTCGCCCCGCAGCATGGCCTCGACCAATGCCTGGCGCAATGTACTAATCAAACCTTCTTGTACCCACCTCTTTCGTGTCCCTACTACTTTCTTTGTGAAATGTAACAAGAAAAACACGTTCTGTTTTGATCCTAATATTACATTTCTGACATATTCTTGTATCCACGCGATGAGCATGGAATCAATGGATAAGAAAATAAAATTGGATATTCGTCAAACTGGATCAGTGGTGGATTTTTATTTATTTATATGAATGATCTGGATAGTTATTGAAGTGGTATTATTATGGTACTTGAATTTTGTATTATATTGCGCAGTATCTTATGATTCTATTATGATTTCAAACACAGCTACGTTATTCTCAATAAGCAATCTCATCGCTGGAATCTATGACGAGTTATTCGATGAGACGGGTACTGAACGGATTCGAATGACTTTATACACTAACAACGATGTTGAGTTCTGACATCAACGTTCGCGTGGATGTCAGAACTCAACAGCGTATTTTTTTTAAACAAAGGAATTTGTCTAAAATATAAGTAGCCTAAGTTACTCCTTGTTACATCAGCTACCTACCAATAAAAGTACCTGTCAAAATCTGTCAAGCTATTTCAGAGATTAACCATTACAAACAGACAGTCAGACAAAAATATTAAAAATGTTATTTTGGTGTATGTAGCGTATACAACGTGTAACGTTAAAACCTCGCGCAAAACCTCTCATGGGGTAACTCAGCTCATGTTACTGAACAATGTTTGTTCTAAGACTACCGCAAGTCCTGTATGCTTGACGACCTTTTTTAAGCGTGGCAACATCATCCTCGTTCCATCCACATTCCTCTCAAACGTGGCAGAACGGGAGGAACTGTCAGATTTGTACTGACTAAAATCCACGGTCCACGGTGTCCTTCAATATCCCTTAACGTTCCGGGGTCACGGTAGGTCTTTAGTCTCGCAACCCCGGCAGTCTTTGGCCCTCTAAGGGGGGCCTCGACCAATGCCGGGAGCGAGAATTTGCTGCCTATCGCCGTCGTGAGGCACGGGCCACATAGAAAAGACGTAAGACGCAAACGGGGCGGAAACATTATGTCTCTTCGGCGTGTCTGTCACACAAAATGTATAGAAGCGTTGTGACTTAAAACACACACAAGAGACGGGGCGCGGACGCGATTCTCATACATTTTCGTACGTCTGCGACGCGTCCTCGTCTTACGTCTTTACTAAGTGACCCGCGCCTAAGGACACGGCGGTGCTCTGTCCAAGCGGGACAGTCCTGCACCGTATGCTCCACCGTATCCTTCAGGCGATCACCGCAGTGATGACACACACACTTGACTACCAATATCATTATGGGTTTATTGATACACTTATCAAAAGGTTATTTTATTGTACACGAAGTTACAGTAGAAGACTGACTCCTAGGTCTTAGGATTTTCTTAGTCTGAGAGGCAGGAATTTTCACTATTTGTGCAGCTTTTTTCCGAAAATCAAATGTACCTGTAAATTGCTTTATAAATCATTTATTGTTTACAAAGGTTTTCATGTCAATAAACATATTTTTATTTATTTATCATTTTACCTGCATCAGAGAGTGGCTTTGCTTATCTAAATATTGGGCCAAACAAAATGCAAAAAAAAGGAAAAATTTGCCATCGAATCCAAACATTAAAGACCATAAGTGAATGAACAATGGTACTCCTTAACCAACCAAAACAGAGTGAATTACAACAACTCAAAGAGCGTCGGAGCGTGCGCCGTGAATCATTACCGTTCATACGTAAAACAAAACAAACGACCACCTCTCGACCTACAACAAAAGGCGTTTCAATAAATAGGAGTCGCTGTTACACCGAAGTGAGCGAATGAAGATGAAAATATAGTGTACGAGTGTCATGTTCTACATTTTTCAAAGCTAGCTTTTGCGGCTTCGCCCACTCACCCCCATCCCTTATTGCCTATGTAAATCAAGACCAAAGCAGCTTCCCATTGGTGAATTTTTGACGTGATAACCTTTTATAATTCGATGGCCGGCTGCATGCACGAAAAAGATTTCGTCATGCGGCGTTACCTCGCTCTGTAGCGTTCCATAGCAACGGCGGCGTGTCAATCGTTTGTTTATATTTACAGCAACGTAAGTGCAGTATTTCCTTATGACATTGTCACGTTCAACTACCGTCAGTAAACCGACTTTACAGACAATCGATTTTTTTAATCTGTCTAGTAGTTTCTATACAAACAATCAAATCTTTATGATATTAATGTGATTAAGAGTTGAAGTAGGAGAAAAAGAGGGAGACCGATACTGGTTGCAAATGATTTCTGACGCCTTATCACGACTTTTCACGTTTATGTGACTTAAAATAAACGCGTCAACATCATCAGTCGGAAGACGTCCACTGCTGAACATAGGCCTCCCCCTTAGGCTACCACGCAGAACGACAATTCGCCACTTGCATCCATCAGGTAAATAAACGGGTACTGTGACGTTAATTAAAATTAATTGTATGTTGTTCGCACACTAGAGGCGGTCTTTGATTTTCCATAAACTTTGCAACATTATCTGAAGTTACAAATAAGATATTTAAAAACTTAGAAGCTTGAAAACATGGGTCAAACAAATCATATCTCTTGCATGAGAGCCCCCTTAAATATTTTTAAGCTATTGCATAGCTTTTATCCTGGGCTCTGAGCTCGGCGACCGAATCAAGAAATTCCCTAACGAAAATAAATTAACTTAACACATCGTCTGACATCGTTTCTGTTCGGCAGACTTCGGCACGGTGTTTGTTTTTCTTGACGTTTCACTCGATTGGCGTGGATGACCACAGCTTAAAATAAATAAAAAAATGCATAATTATGTTGATCAAAAATGTTATGTACCGCGGCAGTCCCCGAGTGCCACACGTACTTTTTTTATTCAGTTTTTAGTATTTGTTGTTATATCGGTAATTGAAATCTGGTCATCTGTGGAAATTTCAAACTTGAAAAATACATCCTAATGAATTATGGACAGACAGTCGGACGGACAGTGGCAGCTAAGTAATAGGGTCCTGTTTTACTCTTAAGGTACGGAACCTAAAAAAAAACAAGCATTTTTCTCCAACGGTGTTATAATCATCCACTCACAATTGGTGACGCGAAGTAAAGCCCACTCCACAGGGCCGGTGTCACGACCAGATTATTTATTGCCATTATTTATCTCCCCGCTCCAACTCAAATGTCTGAATTGAGTGTGAACGTGTGAAACCGGCCTAACTCTCGTATAGTTTGTATGTAGAATGTGTTTTGTTCGGGATAACTTTATTTTTCCTTTTTTTATTTGCTTATGGCATTTTCAATTGTGAAATGCTGTTCTATTTTTGTATATGGCCTTTTTATTGTGCACGTGTATGTTTTTTGGATTAAAACCTTTTTTTTCCTTAACGGTATTTTTGAATAGTGATTACCTACATAATAATTTAAGGAGAAAAGGAGATCGTGGCTAAATAATTACAGCCACACAGGCCGATAGGCCGATCTTCCGGGGTAAACAGCGCCTGCCGAGGTTAGTCTGTGAATGGGTGACCATCTATCATAGCGAGTTTGTTAGTTGGTCAAGGCTGTCATTGACAGATCTTTGACAGTCGTTACTGTTAGTCAGAAGCTCTAAAGTCTGACAACCAGTCTTACCACCCAGTTACTGAGTTGTGGAAGTCCGATAGGCAGTCGCTCCTTGTAAAATACTGATATTCAGCTGCATCTGGTTGGACTGGAAGCCAACCCAAGGCGTCGGACGCTCGTCGGCGGACGATCTCCGGCTACCATAGTCGCGTTGTGTTCCTCGCGCGCCTTAAAGAGTGTCAACATGATGACGGGGCCCCCGTTTAGAGGGCCAAAGCCTGCCGGGGTCGCGGGACTTATCAAGTTACCGTGACCCTGGAATGTAAAGGGCTATTGAAGGACACCGTGGATTTTAGTCAGTACGAGTCTGACAGTAGGGCAATAAATTTTTTGATGATTATACCACGTTAAAAAACAAACATGGTCCCAAATGTGCATACTTTCGCACAAAAGTACATTAAGGTAAACTAGTAAAACTCACAACTTTGCCTATTAATTGATTCAATAATTTTTTTAAGGGCGTGTTGAAATAAGAGGAATTTAGAGTCTAAAAATAAATGCCTATTTTGCAACAAAAAAATTGTGTGTTATGATCCCGTGGGTCCATTCTCAGTGGGTCCAGTTGGCAAAAAACTCGGTGACGTTGCGCCATACCCAAAACGTCATTTCACACCTGCATTTTTGGCAGACATTTATTAGCATTTAGCTAGAGGAGTGACAACGTTACCGACAGGTAGGCAATCGTTAACGTTAATTGAAGTTTGCGGTTCAGCGGCTGAGCGGACCGAAGGCTCAAATGTGGCCTGGTGTCGGAAATGTCCTGTTCTGTCTGATCGAAATGGTGGTTGGTTAGTAATGTTTTGAATGGTAGGTAGAAAAGATCGTAAATTACTTTTTCACCTCACCCGCTCGGAAAGATTCTAATTCTCATTCAAAATCTGAGCGCAAAACTCAATTTTGTGCAAATTCGAACACGTCTTGTATTCAATTATTTTCTACACTGGCAGGCAAGCCGCCTCCACTACATTTCCTCGCTGTTTGAGGTGAAAAGTTGTGTGTTAAAAAGTTTTTCTGCGTCTCGTACTTTTGAAAACTTCGCAACGCTCAGGATTCTATAGGCTAATTCTGGCGAGTGAAAGTGACAGAGCTATACAATTCGTCTAGCGCCATCTCGTTCACTCACTGGAACAATACTGGTTTTATGACGTTGTATATATATATACCCCCATGGCCCGATTTATGTGATTCTTTTTTTGTTCATTGCAGTATACCTGCCATTTGGTCCCATAAAACTTTCATTCATTTTTCTTCAGTAGTTTTAATTTATTGGCATTTTAAATGCTGCAAGTATCGTCATTCCGCGTTACTGCATTCATAGGTAACGTTTTGAGAGACTTTTAAGACTCTATCACTGAGTTGCCTGTCTCACAAAATAACCTTACTTCACCTCATAACGTATAAGAAATATATAAATACGAAAATACGATCTAGAATGAAATTGCGGGTTTTCTCCATAAACTGATGGCTTGCTGTTGGAAGGGAAGTTCCATCAATCAATGATAATGTGGGGACACATCTGTCATCCTCGATGACCATGGACCATTGACTTGAATTTGTGTGACGTCATATAAATCATGAAATATGAAGCACGTTCTAAAACTCGACGTCATTGAATGATTTAAATTGAAAGCTAAAGCTACTGAACTTAACTGAATTATTTTTAAGCTATTGCATAGCTTTTTTCGCGAGCTTTGAGCGCAGTGACCGAATCAAGAAATTCCATAACGAAAATACCTCACGAAATAAACCTAACAAAAATACCTAACACCCCGCATCGTCTAATCTAATCTAATATCTTTAAACGAGCAATTCTTGTATATTTATATATAATCAGGATCTTGGAAACGGCTCCAAGGATTTTCATGAAAATTACAGATTAGAGGTTTTTCGGCTCAAGGAATCGATTTATCAAGGTCCCACGTTTGGGAAAAGCTCGGTTCCCAAGATATAGACATTTTAAAAACCGAGCAAAGCTCGGTCAACCAGATATTATTGTTTAAGTTCGGGAGACTCCAGCAATCATAAAAACATCGGTTATAAAGACCTTTTTTTTACTGATTCTAAACGGCCAGCTACAAAAGCAGGTTTTTACAATGAATTTTCCCCCAGTTTGGAAGTGATACCTGGGAATCCTGTTAAAAAAAACCCACTTATATCTACATTATAATTAATTTTTCTTCAATAGTGTACCAAAAACGTTTTATGTAAATTAAATTCCCGTTAAATATTCGCGATAGGCGATAACTTTCCTTTTTGTAAAATTCCATTGCAATACCTTTACTGGGGCAGTCTTCGAGTGACACACGTATGTTTTTCTGTTTTAAAATGATGTACCTACACCAATTTCCATTTGGCCCCATAAAACTAAAATAACGAAAGAATCTCTAGGAAATCGGCATGTCCTAGAAATAAAAATTCGAAGACATTTGAAACCTACCATAGAGGAGACCTATGTCTCAGTAGTGGGAACATTATAGGCTGATGATGAAACTCTCAAAAATCTCTATCAGTATTTGTACTCTCCAATGGCCACATTAATTAAAATCGTATCAATTTCCACTTTGAGTGCCCACATCAAAGGCGTTCGAAATTGCAATACGCATATCAAAGGCACAGCATAATCCGTAGAGAGACAGAATATCCACTCCATACAACATGAAATCCTACCCGCAAATGGCTGCCATTTTTTATAAGGGCGAGTTAGTTTTTGTTCACTATTTTTTTTATAGCTGTCAAATCATCAAATGAGTCCTTCTACCCAATGCCCGTATCTTATGAAGGCCACTGGATCACGCTGGATGCAGGCCGTTTACAACCGGTCCTACTGGAAATCTAAAGGGGAGGCCTACGTTCAGCAGTGGACGTCTTACGGCTGATATGATAATGATGATGACCCAAGGCGCGACGGGAGGGACTGCCAGACTTGTAGAAACCGCCTGATAAGACAAGACGTAGTGACACATCATTTCGCATTACTGCATACATAGGTAACGTTTTGAGATACCTCTAAGACTCTATCACTGAGTTGCCTGTCTCACCAAATAACCTCCCTTCACCCTTCCACATTTTTAATATTCATCTCCATCATCATTTCAGCCTGGAATCTCTCATTGCCGAACCATAGGCCTCAACCTTTCACTCCTACAGTACAATCCAAGGAGTTCCTTCAATAACCGAGGGTCACGGTTACCTCTTTGGAAAATCCTACAACACTGGCAGGAATATCTATCTGGCCCTCTGTGGGAGCGCCGTCCTATTTCTGACAGCTCTTCAAAACGCGCACGGAGAAAAGGACGTGTTGCCGGCCCGGCCATGGTCCATAAAATCGGACGGCGATTCACCCAAGCAATGCAGGTGATGCAGGCGTCTGCTACATTGACTGCTATCCATGACCTTCTCATTATCATCATTATTATATCAACCGTTAGACGTCCACTGCTGAACATAGGCCTCTTCTATTGTCTTCCAATAGGACTGGTTGGAAGCGGCTTGCATCCAGCGAAATCCTATGGTCTTCATAGGTCTGTGTCTCTACCTTGTGGGTGGACGTCCTACGCTGCGCTCGCCGTTGCGTGGTCCCCATTCCATACCCTTACGGCCATCAGTCGTGCCATCAGCCCGTTGGTTCGTACCCCGCCAGGCACATTACTGGAGCAGTGGTGGCCCAGAGGTATCGGTGCCGACTTACGAGTTGTAGGTCGTGGGTTCGAACCCCTCCAGGCGCATTACTTTGTGTACTATATTTCATCACCACTACTCTCAAAACGGTGAAGGAAAACATCGTGTGACATCCACCAATCCGCACTGGGTGGTGGATTATGGCCCGCACCCTCTCACAGAGAGGAGGCCTGTGTCCCAGCAGTGGGAACATTATAGGCTGATGATGATGACGGTCATCAGTACTGCGTGCTATGAGGCCTGCCCACTGCAACTTGCTAACTCGTTGGACTATGTAACTTTGGTTCGTCTACGAATCTCCTCATTTCTGAGTCGACTCCAAGCACGGCCCTCTCCGACCTTCTGTTTGTTTCTATTTTGTGTGAAATGCACTCCATACTCCAATACTTCGATAGATACTCGTAGCTTGAGAATCATACTGTTCTATCAGACAGCTATGTATGTCCTAATTGATTGAAATATTAGGTTGTCCTGTCTTGACTGTGGTAATTACGGGATGAGAATGTGGCATTGAAAGTTATATTTAGGTTTTAAAAGGCTGTAGTTTTGAATCAAGTTGGGGTCTTAAGGCTGCTTATTCTGAAAGTTGGCAACGTCGGAAAAAGCTGTCAAATATTTACAAGTTTTAATTAATTTGGCAATTTTTCTGTATGAAAACAAGAAATATCGCTAGAAATATGTTGTAACCGTTTCAGGTGTATAAAAGGCATTTGGAAAGCTACCAAATGCTTTTTTTACATCTAAAACTATAATTATTCGGTGTTATGATATTAATTATTGCATTCCCTTATCAATTTTTTAGTGCACTACAGACCCATATTTCTTATTTTCATACAGTAACAATGCTAAATTAATTAAAACTTGTTAATATTTGACAACCATTTGCGATGTTGCCAACTTTCGGAATATAGGCTCTTAAGGTCCTGATAAACTTGAGCATTCACTTGCAAAGAGTTTTGTCATGCTAAATTACAGAAGAACAAATGAGAGACAGAAACAGCCTTTTCATTTGAAGATTAAATATTTAAAGTGAACCGTCGTCGGTCACTGAATATAATTTGATCCCGGTCTAAAGTAACCTTAAGTAACCGTACCTTTGAATGCTCCATTTTAGAAATAGCTAGCTTTTACAGGTCAGTGAGGCAGGATGTCCGGTGTAGCGACTACTTTCGCCACAGAGTACACTATGTGACCACTATGCGCTTTACATTGCTTTTCCATTTTGTTACCGTTTGATTTATATTAAAATAGTAGCCATAATAGTATCAGTACCAATCCGCACTGGGCCCGCGTGGTGGATTATAGCCCACTCCTTCGCACAGAGAGGAGGCCTGTGTCACAGCAGTGGGAACGTAATAGGCTGATGATGATGATGATGATGATGAAAACAGTAGCGCATTATAATTGGTCGCGGGACTAATCGAATAGGGCTATTAAATTTAAAATGTCATTTACGGGATATCTTCCGTGATTATTTAAATGTTTGAGTTCCCTAATAATAATATAATCACGGAAGATATCCCGTAAGTGACATTTTAAATTTAGAGACAAACCGTGAAAGCTTAAAACAGTGTATAAAGGGCTATTGACGGACACTGTGGTTTTAGTCAGTACACGATTGACAAGACCGCCTACCCTGGAAGGGACTCATTTGAAGATTTTTCCACGCCAAAAAAAGAAATAAATCATCTGTTATTTCAACTGTCTAACTATCAGGGTTGATGAGATACAGCCCGGTGACAAACGGGCTGATAGACAGACGGACGGACAGCGGAGTCTTAGTAATGTTACGTCGATCGTATTGCGAGACCAATCTACAAGCTTCTCGAAGAATCCACAAGGTTCTCGACTATTCTACTGAAGATTGGTCTGGAAGTTTCTATAAAATTCTACCTGTTCTGGATGTTTTGAGATGGTTCTGGAATGTTCCAGAAGGTCTATATCAAAGGGACTATGTCAAAATCTATGGATCCAGAACATTCGACCATCTTCTAGAAACATCTTGTGTGTCCGGCCGGGGTTTTAAATATGGCGCCGCTCGGCGACCTGAGTCAGTCTGCTTTTGATTACGATCGAGGCAATTCAAAAGTGAACTTGAAGCTATCTCTAAGTGACTTTTACGTGTGATTAAGTGTGTGTTGAGTAGTGTTAAGAGCTTGTAATGTTGTAATGAGTTACTTTAGTGTCAATAAAGATTATTTGGTTTTAATTGGTGTTCATTTATTCTCCCCTACCCAGCTCGTGAAAGTAATATTTTTCGTTTTATGCCTTGGTACGGAACCCTAAGAAAAAACCTTCCTACATACTATTTGATAACTGCACCAATATGCCTCCCCTGCAATCTAAATCTAACTAGAGCAAGATCCTCTAATCAACGTTTTACGACCATCCTGTAGATCAGCTATATTGATGACGTCACCGTTGCCTAGCAACGCTTAAACTAGACACCAATTTATGTAAATTAGCTAGTTCGTGACGTCACTAAATGCCTATTAACGCTCCTACCCTTTGGGTTTCCAATTTACTAGGAAGATAATTGGTAGTTTCACCCTTATGGGTTTTGGAGGAATCTATTTATTTAGATTGGGAAATAGTTTTGCGATAAAACCGTTTTTTGCATATCACACTGCATAGTTTACAGGTGATAATCCGATCTGCACCATTATCACGAGATTTTTTACTATTTTGGTTTACAGCGTCTTTCCAGAGTTTTTTGTATGAAAAAATGGAACAGCGCCTCTGGTGTGCGAAGAAGGAACTAATTTTTTCCTTGAAAATTGTCAATTTGAATGACTGATGTTTTATCCTTTGAATGAATTTTCTGGTTACTCCTTCTCTTTCTGTTATTGTTTTCTCTTTCTGTTTCAGGTCTTGACAGAAGAAAAAGGCTAGCAGATATGCGGGTTGTCATCACTCAACACTTCACTGAAAGAACGGTCACTCCGGGCGGCGATGTGAGTCCCCATTAACTTTTTTTAATGTCGTTAAATCATCAAATCAATCCTCCCGCCCTGGTCCTATAGGCAAACGGCAATCGACTATCGCTAACGTTCACCAGTCGCTATTACATTTTCAACTTTATACCCCATTGCATAAAGTTGAAAATCTATTAAAGATTACAAATCGTTTTCGTTTACTTCGTTCGCTATCGCTCAGCAGTCTTTACTAGATTTTCAACTTTATAGGATGTATTAGCGACTGCTGAACGTTAACGATTGTCTGGGCGGACTGGAAGGGAGTATCAGATTGGTACTGACTAACGTCGACGTTTCCGCTCGACATGTCTGGCAAAATCGCGCGACGCAAATGTGCCAATGTGCCAACTACATCGAGTGAAGTAGCATAAGTCACGCGATGTCGCCAGATATATCAGGCAAAGTTTCGCGAAGTCGCTCGACTTCGTCTGACGTCACTGCGGACATAAGTCGCGCGTTGTCGCCATAGGGTTGAATGTGGAAACATTTAAGGGTCGAACGCGGAAGAGGGTAGAAAATCTGTATTATTCTAGGGGTTGAACGCGGAACAAACCTATTATTTTGTCTTCGCTTCGGCTTCGCTTGACATGTCGCCGATACAACATGTCGTGACACATTTGTCCCCTAGTGTATCCTTGGATTTCATAGCCCTTTACGGTAAGGACATGGTCACGGTTACCGGTTTAGATAGTCCCGTGACCCTGGCAGGGTCAGCTCTTTGAGGCGCGCGTGGAACACCTCGCATCGCCGCCGTCAACCCTGGCCTTAATCGGATGGCTAATTACCTCGCCGTCCGCTTGCCAGCGCCTACGGTATTTCGAAATCGCCTCCCGATATCCTTTGCAATGAGCGTCATCCATGGCGAGATCCTTTCCACCTTTAGGCGGTATTACGTAATGGCTACCCAGTTCCTTCTGGCCAATTTCATTCTTTTCTTTTCAGATCAGCATGCAATGTTCTGCGAGTGGTGACAGACCTCCGCAATTTGTGTGGGAAAGAGACGGCATCGTTGTGTCCAGTAACACTGACCCAAGGTACTTTTGAAGAGTAGATGAAGTTCTTATTATCAAGTTTTAACTGTACTGTCAACATTAAAATCATTGTGTGTAATGATTACGTAGACCAACTAAAGTCTCCAATATAGCCCACCGGATTAGCAACCTGAAGTGGCAATGGGCAGGCCATATTGCTCGCAGAGCAGATGGCCGATGAGGTTGAAAAGTACTAGAGTGGAGACCACGAACTAGCAAGCGCAGCGTAGGACGTCCACCAGCAAGGTGGACAGATGACCTAATAAAAGTCGCCGGAAGACGCTGGATGCAGGTCGCTTCCAACCGTTATATGTGGAGATCGAAAGGGGAGGCCTATGTTCAACAGTGGACCTTCTACGGCTGAGATGATGATGATGATGCATGGTTACAGGATCAAACTCTGTAGTGATAATCTGTAACGTTCACGAGTAAAATACCTCAAATTCTCAACGATACCTTTAAAATATCGAAGACAACAGTTGAAACTCGACAAAAAAAGCATATAAGAGAAGATCTACTACGATAACTTTAATACAAATGAGTTCGTTTGGTGATGTGAGTTCGTGAACATTACAGAATACCTTTACTGCTAGAAATCGACAACAAAAGCTTAGAGGTACATGATGGTCACAGAAAAGGCTACGTCCAGAGTCTCTCTACATGATCGACTCAAAAATGAGGAGATTCGTAGATGGTCGAAAGTTGCCGACATAAATTAGCAAATTGAAGTGGCAGTCCAAATAGCACGCAGAACTGATGATCGACGGGGCCAAAAGGTTCTCAAAAGGAGACCACGTACTGGCAAGCGCAGCGTAAGACGGCAAGATGGACAGACGATCTTATAAAGGCCACAGGATCACGGTGGATGCAAGTAGCTTCCAAGAGGTCCTATTGAAAGTCTGTAGGGAAGGCGTTTGTTCAGCAGTGGATGTATTTCGGCTGAAATAAGCGTAAAGCTTTGAATGAAATTCCCCGAAGAGCATTCATATCCAACAGATTAAACAGGATTTGTTTAAGATGACCAAGATTAACTTTGATTTCAGATACGCCTTAGGTCAGCTGATGACGTCAGACAACTCAGTGGCATCACAGCTGAACATCACTCGAGTGAGGGTCGAGGACGGAGGACTGTACTCTTGTACAGCCAGGGAAGGTGATCATGTCGCCTCTCATGAGAACAGACTTGATGTTTATGGTAAGTACGTGAAAGAACTTAAAATAAAACATCAGGGGGGTATTACAACGTCTTAAAACCAGGCTTGTTCCGGTCAGTGAAAGTGACAGAGCTATACAAGTCGTCTAGCGCCACCTCTTTCACTCACTGGAACAAGCCAGCGGACCGTTGTGTTTAGCTTAGAAGGAAACCTGCCTATGGTCCGCGGCCCACTTTAAACGGAGTAGTGGTAAAATCAGCCGAATGACATGTGTAGACGAGAAAATAGGTTGAACTCATCCAATTCTGTGACTTGCCTAATTATAATATACTACCTTATGTATCAGTAATAAAGTTCAAAAGCGTCTGTACAATTTGGGGAGGCTCGAGTGAGCGATATAATTACAACTAACCGTTAGTTGATCAGGTATATCACTTGTACAGCCTCACGATAGTGCTCAAACCAAATATCACCGAACTAGGCGAGTCACAGAATTCGATGAGTTTGCTATGGTCAAAAGTATCGTACTCAAATCGACCTATATATATATATTGGGGTTAGATTTCATTAAAATGAAATAAATACCACGTAAACATATTAAGTAGTTGAATTCCCAGCTACCGCACCGCTGTTCACACTTTCGTTTATAGTTATGTTCCCGCTGCCCTGAATACCACGCGACTTTGTACTGATACGCTCGGAGAAAACCGCGCGTGTTTTCGATTTGAGCGGTGTTTCGTGGTGTGCTTCAAACCGTTCCATGTCGCTCCGCACTAAGCCACTGCTCACAGTGACAAGGTCGTGGATGGGCTATAAGGATCCATAAGAAGGCTATAAGACAAAGGAGCTTTTATATGAGAAGTATTTGAATATTATGCTACGCTCGAAGCCTCTCTGCGTGATCGAATCAGAACACTGTCAAGCGCAGCGTGAGACGTCCACCCGCAAGGTGGACAGATGATCGGAAAGTTGGTCAACAGTTCCTATTGGTAATCTATGGGGGAGGCCTATGTTCAGCAGTGGATGTCCTACGGCTGATAATAATTATGATGATGATTTGAATTCTTGCTATTGTACTCTTCTAATACAGCAAATTCTTTGATGAATTTACTTTCAGGCCCGCCATACATCAGATCTCTACCACCTGTTAAAGTACAAAGCGGGGAGTCAGTCAATTTGAGGTGTCCGTTCTATGGATATCCGATAAGGTAATAAAATCAGGGATTAGCCAATAAAAATCCTATTGCCGTCATTCTATGATTTTATGCAACTTTTTTTTTATAGATACTTAAATTAATAGTGCATTAAGCAATGATAAACTTTACTTTAATAATGACTATAAGAGTCATTTTAAGGTACTGAAGTGACTTGAGCATTCATTTCTGGACAACAACGAATAGAGCTAAGCATACTAGAGCGAAACATCGCTACCAACATCATGAACTTTCTAGCTCTCTAGTCGATCCTGGACAAAAAAAAAAGCTTCATAAAGATGTCAGATTTAACAGTCAGTACCGCGAAAACCTTGCCAGAACGTTCGTTAGCGAGAATTCTCTAAAACGCTCTAGTTTATCTCGCTAAAGTGGAACATGCTCTACATTGCTCATAACAAGTGAATGCTCAAATCGTGTCGTGTTGTGTCTTGACGCATTAAAACGACTTTCAAATGTACCACACACTAATGTGACCACTAAGCCAATGCGACGCAAGTCTCCGATACCTTACGACTTTCATATCCATTGACACATTGCGATAGTCGTCTGGATACTAAAGTCGTAACGTATCTAAAACTAGCGTTGCGTTGTCTACAAAAGGGCGTACTATACTAAATGTTTGTAACTGATATGTTCCTGGTGTCTTGACCTTCCCTTTTTATTTTTTAAACTTCCTTTAACAAAATTTTTTAATGTTCCAGCAAAATCGATTGGGAATACCAAGGCAAGTTGTTAACATCAAACGCGATATTCCAATCGCGGTACAAGAGATCGCACCAGAAACGCAAGAGCAGAAGAAATGCGCCAAGTGTGAACTTAAACGGAATCCTCTCCATACCTGAAATATCTAAAGAATCTAATGGTGCAGGTATGATGAATATATTGTGTATTTGCTTTTGTTTTGTCATCTTGAATTGACCAACTTTTTGGCAAAACATCCAGTACATTCCATTTTGGTCAATGTTGTGCATTTTTTTCTTTAAATTTATAAGGACCCAATCCAAGTCTTTATGGGTTATTTCCATGTGGACAGATTTCTGTTTCGTCAGATTTTTGTTTCGACAGTGAAAGTACAACCACAAGAAAATATTTAGTTCTAACGAATATTTTATCTAGGTTTTTATTTTTAATTCAACAAAATATTTAGGTTTACCCACAAGGTGGACAGACGATCTCGATCAGTGCGATGGCCGATGAAGACTACATTGTCAAATCAATGATGTTCACATCCAAACCACACTTGCAGTCTTTTGAACCCAAATATGTTTCCTATCCATTTTTCGCTATAGGAAATAGTTATTTGTGCAACAAGAGAGCAAAGTCGTTTTTTGCTGCGTGTGCTGATTTTGAATCTTGAGCAAGCGAAGGATTCAAGGATTGAATCACGAGCGTAGCGAGTGATTCTAAAGTTGAATCCTGAGTGTAGCGAGAGATTCAAAGGCACGAGATGCAAAAAACTTTGCTCTCGTGTAACACACATAACTTTTCACTTCAGCAGCGAGAACACTTTAGGAGATAAAATAATAAATAGGAATAGATTAAAATAACTTTTTTTTTAAAAGTAGCTTTCAACAATAAGTAAATACTCCGCACTGTAGTTAATCGTCTCGTCTGTGATATATCTAAAAAATAAGATAGCAACACCGTCTCCGAAAAACTGCTTGCGCCCTTTGTTAAGTCTCCATTCATTGAAGACATGGTATGGTTTCAGATATTTAGTTAGAGTTAGGAAATTTAATTCTGCATTAATAATTTGTTGTTTTAAATGGTTATGTTAAAATAAGTACTGTTCTCGTCGCTAGTTTTACGCATTTTTTTTTTTTAACTTATTCAACTCTTTACGCCAGCCATGAAATTTTATTCCCGCTCTTTTATTTTTAAATTAAGGCGTGTTCGGAAATAGCATCCATAATCTTTATTATTCAAAATATTTATTAACATAAATTGAAACTAGAAATAAATATTTACAGTAAATGCTTATTTTCATTTAAATACAGCAATAAGTTAAAAATTCAATAAAATACATTCGAAGACATTATTATCTTTTTGCATTTCTTTGGTTAGTAGGTACAAATTTCCGAACGTGTTTGTCTTTGAGACCAAATTCAAAATCGGAACTTCGAAAGGGCTGGTGTTTGTCTCTCTCTCTTTCTATTGGCGGGAAAGAGATAGAGTGTTAATGTTTCGAATTGTATGATTAACTCAAGGCTGAATATGATATTCGCGGCTTTTTTTAAAACAAAAATTAAAAAGCTACTTTGTCTCACTAGTGAGCAAAATCGCATTTTGCTCACTGATTTCAGGAAGCAAAACCTACATGTTTGAGCTACTGAAGTGAAAAAGCTTTTATAATTGGACAGCTAGAATTAGTAAATTTCCTTATAAAGACATTTAAAGCTACCATAACATCTCGAAACAAATAGGCAATAATTTAACTTCACATTTCCAGTATACACATGCATAGTAACCAGTCCATCAGGAGAAATGGCTAGAAGAGCCTTCGAGATCCAGGTCATAGAAGCTCCAGTTCTAGATGATCTATTGTTGGGAACAAACCTGCAAGAAGGACAAATAGTTAATATTTATTGTAATGTGAGGACGGGGGACCTGCCTATACATTTTGAGTGGTTGAAAGATGGGAAGAGGATCCCTAGTGGATTGAAGGTAAGATCTATTATGAACCTCCCGCTTTTTTCACCCAGTCACTGCTGGCTACCTTTTTTAGGTCTTCCATCTTGCCGAAGGACGTCCCACACTACGTTTACTTATGCGCAGTCTCCATTCGAGAACCTTCCTAATCCAGCTTTCGTTGGTTCTACCAGTCATGACCAGCACAATGCCACTCCAGCTTGCTACAGTTTAGGGCAATGTCTATCACTTTGGTCTTATGCCATAAAACTTAATTCAAGCATAGACCTTTTCATAGCACGCTGCGTGACATGCAGTCGGTGAGCCAGTTTGACTGTCATGTTCCACATTTCGGCTTTGACTCATTTTCCCAAATGGTAAACAGACAAGCTTCACTCTTCTGGAAATTTCCCGCTCGAAGTTGACTCTATCTAGTTGTAAATACTGGTCCAACGTAGATTTATCTTTGAAAATTTCGAGTTTTGCCTGCCGCAGATAATTTACGCTTTTACTATTTTGATATGTTTTATTTTTGTCAACACTAATTCAAATGAATCTCCATTACTTTTTAAAATATTTTGCTTAACTAATTATATAACAGGTAGTGGAGAGAAACTCAGAGCTATTCAGTGCTCTAGTAATCAAGAAAGTGTCCTTAGAACATTGTGGTACCTACACTTGCGTCGCTTCAAACCACGTTGCCAAAGTCAACAGATCCACTGAGCTGTATATTAAAGGTAATTGCTTTGACTTTCAACTTTACATTCAGGGTTACTAAGTTCAAACTTGGACACCAGGTTTATGGACAGGCCGATGATCTTCAATGGAAAATAATTATGAAATTCTTTCAAAACTTAGGCGTAGAGTGCGTTTAAAGTCCTAGAAGATGGTTGAAATCTATCAAGTCCTACTTGTAATTTTGTCAGAAAAACTTAGTTTTCATTAAAATCGGCTTCAAGACTTCTTAGATCATTTTTCTCTATTCCTAATAGTTTCGGATTTTGTCACCAAGATGCAAAATTAAAGGAGATTGCTTTGCGTTTCAGTGGCACCAAAATGGCTAGAAGAGCCAAATAACTCATCACTCCTCCTTGGCAGAAGAGGAACAGTATCGTGCAGTGCAAGTGGCTACCCGCAGCCTCAAGTGCATTGGATGAAGAAAGATGGTAAGCAAAAAGCATGAGATTCCACTAAAAACCGACTTCGAAACACAATACAAAAAGTCCAAGCGTGGAGGGCTTACAACGGAGGCGATCCGGAAACACTCATCATCATCATCATCAGTCAATAATGTTCCCACTGCTGGGACTCAGGCTTCCTCTCTGTGAGAGGGAGTGGGCCATAATCCACCACGCGGGCTAGTGCGGGTTGATAGACGACACATGTCTTCGAATTTTTGGTTCAAGGACATGCATGCCGGTTTCCTCACGATATTTTCCTTCACCGTTTTGAGAGCAGTGGTGATTAAAAAAGTAATGCGCCTGGCGGGGTTCGAACCCATGACCTTCAACTCGTAAGTAATGACCGTTACCTCTGGGCCACCACTGCTCGGCTATCCGGTAACACGATGGAGTTAATATAGTGAGCGCTTACGCAAGTCTACTAGTCCGCAGAAGGCGAGGCGTTGCGGAGTTGGTGCCGGATGACTATAATCAAAGAGATTTAAAAGAACCTATAGAACAAGCATTGGGAAAATTGTCATACAAAATTGTTGATGCCGTGCGTCAGTAGCACTATCTAAGCGTTGCATAGCAACGCGACTACTAGACTGAGGGACTTTTTACCTATTGGTAAAAAATTTTGGATCACGAATTTCTTCGTGATGTCCCGTCTACTGCTCGTATATAGTTTAATGTCTTTGACTATAATGATCTATGACCTTATACCTGGTGCAAAATAATAAGATAATCTTCTATTTCTCAAGCTCTCCTCGGCACTTGGCAACCAGTTCTAGAATTGGCTGGCGGTGGTATCCTCAGCCTTCCTAACGGGACCCTCATCATTGAAGAAGTGTCTCTCACTGATGAAGGGCTGTACTCCTGTAACGTGGAGAATGGAGTCGGACAACCTTTGAGCAAAACTGTATGGATGAGTGTCAATAGTGAGTATTTCCGAACCATTTTTTTTATTCAACATCAGCTGCCTAGCCTTTTCTCAACTATTTCGGGGTCGGCTTCGAACCGGAGGAAGCTGAGCATCAGCATTTTACAAGGAGATACTGCCTATCGGACCTCCACAACCCAGTAACTGGGTAATATTATACAACGTGTAACGTTAAATGCGCAAAAACCTCTCGTGGGGTTACTCAGCCCATGTTACTAAACAATGTTTGTTCTAAGACTTTTGGAAATACGGAAAAAAAATGGTTTTTCATACAAAATGTTTTTTTTTTTTTTAATTTCCGAAAGTCTTAGAACAATAATTTTTGGGCTGAGTTACCCCACGAGAGGTTTTGCGCATTTGTCGTTACACGTTGTATTGCAATAATACGCGATAATACGCGATTGCAATTCGACCGATTCTTACCAAAATTTCCAACTAAAAGTGAAAATCAACCTTGCTACTAAGGAATAATGATGCAATTCGATTGTCTTGACGTCGTCGTGGCGATCTTGTTTTGTTTTTCATCTATCCGTAGATAACAACGTGTTTTATGCCATAACGTCGTAGTGGTGACAGAATCAGCAGTTTATCGCCAAATGCTCTAGAGCTCCGTCATTATGCTGACGCTCTTAGAGGCGCGCGGATAACAACGCGCCGTCGACGGGCATAATCCATGGTCGGACAGCGAGTTGTACTTTACTCGCTGCCCGCATGTCCCTGGCCGCCCGCATGCTTTTTTGCCTTTTTGATGACCTTTGGAAGGATTTGGAAAAACTTATGAAGAAAACAAAATGTAAAGTTTTCAGTTTGTTTTTGTATAATTTTTTTATCCATTACAGAGCCTGTCCATTTTGAATCGTCGTCAACAAATGTGACATCAAGACTTGGTCATCCTGTCACGTTAGAATGTCGTCCATTAGGAGATGACCCCATCAGAGTTACTTGGACACATGACGGAAATGCGCTGGACTTTATCAGTCAAAGGTTAGTCATGCATAAGTCTTTGTTCACTGGACACACTCAAACTGGACTCGATCCAATCAAATTAATGAATGGATTACAAATAGGGACTGCTTATTCGACCGCTCAACCCAATAAATGGGTAATACATTACGCCAGTGACTCTGGTTGTCAGACTTCAAAGCTTCTATCAGAAATGACTGTCAAAGATCTACAAATGACAGCCGTGAACAACGGCTTTACTTGCTTTGCGAGGTTCGGAAGAAACTCAATATTGCAAGTTATTCTTCAATACCTATTTTAAGGAATAATGAAACAATAATGTGCAGAGTAGCATGTATGAGAGCAGTGGTGACACAGTGCTATCAGCCTCGACTTACAAGTTGTAGGTAGGGTTCAAACCCAGCCAGGCACATTACTTTGTGTAATTTATTTCAATACCACTGCTCTCAAAACGGTGAAGGAAAACATCGTGAAGAAACCGGCATGCCCTAGTACTATCAAATTCGAAGGCATTGTGACATCTACCAACCCTTCGCAGGGCCCGCATAGTGTATTATATCCCACTCCCTCTCACAGAGAGAAGGCCTGCGTCCCAGTAGTGGGAACATTAATAGGCTGATGATGGTGATTTAAAACATCCAAATTTCTGGTTACAGAGCAAAGATATCAGAATCAAAGACATCTCTCGGTGTGGTGAGCACCATCAACCTTCAGTACTCAGAGACTGCTGACGCTGGACTGTACCAGTGTCGAGCTACGAACCCTTATGGAACTGCCAGTTTTAGTGTACACCTTACTATTTTGGGTGAGTATTACCTTTTGTGTGTAGGTACTGTTGCTGCCAAAGTTGCCTAAATTTTTTTTCTTTTTTTTAGCATGCTAAAATTATCGAATGAGTCCTTCCACCCCGGGCAGGGCTCGGGACTGTCAGACTCGTACTGTCAAGTTACCTCTTAGACTATTTATTTTGTAAGTTGTATGTGTAGTGTAAGTGTTAAGTTGTTGATTGACTGTACTTAAAATATCAGTTCAGCGGCTCAAATACGGCCATTTTCACAATATTGCTAACGAAATAAATGATTATTTCAATTAGGCCGTCAAAGGGCAGTTTTGAAATGTCAATGACGAAAAAATTATGAAATACTACATAATTTTGGTGCTACAGTCCCAGTCACAAGACATAATAACTGTGAAAGTACCTTAGATGCCCATTTCAAGGAGTAGAACTCTATGGAGAAGGATGGGTAAGAAACTTCATCATCAATAAATTAAGAGGCTTTTTTACTGATCACTTTAGATTTAGGAGCTACTGCTACTAAAACCTACTCTACACTACCTACTCGCGAAGTTGCCTCGTACTATTATGTATATATACTGTGCCTCGACGAAACATTCAACGAAGTTAATCGAAGTCCCGAAGTATGACTACAACTTCGCGAGAAGCTTATAGAGCCCTTTGACTCGGTCGCAAAAACCGACAACAAATGGAAGTCACCGAAGCGAGTTGCACGAAGCGAAGCGAAGTGCCCCTCTACACTATCGTATTCCGTCAACTTCACAAGTAGTGTAGAGCAGACTTAACAATATCTATTCACCTTTTTCAGAGCCCCCCACACCGCCTTCAGACCTGCGCATTGAGACAGTTCGCTCGCGAACATCCACAGTATCGTGGCGCGACACACTGCGAGCGCACGCGCGGCATTACACGCTGCAATATTCACACGTGCACTACAGTGACGCCGTCTGGGAACATGCTACCACTATGAATGTTACAAGGTATGTTTAGACAATGCTAAATGCTAATCGTCTTGAAGACCTAGACAAGAAGCGCCAAAAAGCCTTCCTATATCTAGACGTCTATAAAGATGATAATCAGCTCTTCTGTACACCATGTGACCGTTTTCAAGACCAACTTTCACGAAAGTGAAAACAAATGGTCCGGGTCGTTGTCACCGGATACGGTGAAGAAGGGTATTATAAGATGTTTAAAAACCATCTTTTTTTGGGGGATTTCTAAAGCACTGCAATTCCTTAAAACCAGAATACACATCACATACAGTGGCAATCAGAAAAGGCGCCGAGACAATGAAGTTCGACGAGTCGCGGAGATTTAATTTAAGTGTCTTGGATCCTGTAACAAAATTAATCAGAAAAGAATAGTAAAGGAACAGGAAATAAGTAGTTGCCACTTCCCTCCATATCAAGCAGGAGACAGAAAAGTGTGTTTCACATGGAGCAACTGCAAACCTGAGATCTTAAAGTAATATACCACGGTTGGAACAGTGGTTGAGCGATTGACTAATACGCAGCGTGTCGCGGGTCCTATTCCCGCACGGAACAAAGATTAGTAGTTGTTCCGGGTCTGGATATTTGTTTAAGTGTGTTAATGTTTGTAAACGTACCCCTACCCACGATACAGGAGTAATTCTTAGTTTGGGGAATCATTTTATTTAGAAAACAGAGTTTAAAAAAAAGTAGTCAAAATGGGAAATAGGCATTCATGGAATTACCATTTTTTTAAGATCTACAAATGCGCAAGCTATCACATAATATCCTCTCATTACAGAAAAGATCAAGAACTCCGCCAAATGGTAGAACTTCAGAACCTCCGACCAGCTACGCCGTATGCTGTGCGCGTGGCTACCGGGAATCAAGTCGGCGTTTCATTGTTTACAGCTCCTGTACATTTTACTACGCATGAAGAAGGTATTCATTGTTTTTTAAAACTCATAGCTGACAACCTCACACGGCTTTTGTTCAGTTTAAAATGGAGTCTGTAATACCAGCTCGCGAGGCGGTGTTCGCAACCTATGTGTGCAGCGAATGTTCACAGTAATCACACAATGTCCACACAGCTAGACGCATGTGTTGTTAGGCAATCGCGACGCATGCCTCGCGATGTCTATACGAGACTTGAGGGCTGATCCTGCATGTAATAAAACATTACATGCGTCTTCCTGCATTAGAGCACTCTGAACTTTCATTTCGAATGATCAGCAAGCTGTGTGTTGGTGATTCATATCTTATAGGCTTATAGGTCTCTTTTTTTCTCTTCACCATTTCTTTTATATTAACTGACTTACAACTAAATCGTAATACGTTTTTCTAAGATGCCCGCGGGTATGTTTGCAAACATGCCCGACGAATTTTAGATGCACGACTGTTTGCCAGTGTAAGTACTGTCGCAGTCAGTCTAGCAAACTTGCCCGCGTGATCAGTATTATCGCGAAAATTAGCGGCATTTCCCCCTGAGTAAGGCCCCGCATAAGGACTATTGTTAATCCTTTTTGAAATCCTCTTCAAGCGCCATCATCAGCCCCAGTGAGCGTACAAGTGGAACAAACAGAGAACCCGGGAGAGCTGCACGTGACGTGGTCTCCTCCGCTGAAGGAGACGCATAATGGAGTCATTGTGGGGTACCATGTGAAGGCTGTGGCGCAGAGCGTGGGAACTGGTGAGTTGAGAGAGGAATATGGAAAAATGCGAAGCTAAACTTTTTTTTTTAATTTATTTATTTTAGGTCGCTTTTTAACAACAAGGGTCATTAACGAGTTTTTATAGCGTAATCGCATAAAGTCATATCGCATGATGGACAAACGATCTGATAAAGTTAACAGATTCTTACTGGAAGCAAGCCTCTTGCAACCGGTCCTATTGGAAATCTATGGGAGATGCCTAATATTGTATGAGGAAGTTAAGTTTGTTTGGGTCAATCTTCAATTTTTGGACTTCCGTTGAGGATAATGACACCCGATACTTTTAAAGCTAGTGCAACCATCCATTGACAAAAAACAAAAATATAAATTATTTTAATTACGTTCAACTAAAATGAAACTAAAACAATAATTTTTATTTTTGTTTTTTGTCAATGGATGGTTGCACAGCAGTAAAAGTATCGGGCGTCATTATCCTCAACGGAAGTCCAAAAATTGAAGATTGACCCGTTTGTTACATTTTCACGCTTAATTTGCTTAACCAATATTGATGAGTTGATGACATGATAGATGGGTAGACACGGTTAAAGGCAAAAGGCAACTCTTTCTGAATCAACCTCGATGAGGATAAATGGTGAGTGACAAAAAAAAACACACAGGCTGAAGTTGGCAATCTATAATTCAAACATAAAAACAAACTAGCAGTATTTGATCACAAAATTATTGTTCCATCTTTTCTTTAAAAGATGGAAAAATAATTTTGTGATCAAATCAGAAATGAATTAATCACTAAACAATCTAGTTTCAGATGAAGCTGACACTCGAACAATTAAAGTATCGCAACTTTCTGGCAAGCAAGAAACTTTACTCAGTGGATTATTGAAGAACACAAGGTATCTTTTTCTACTAATTCTAGAAATGTGAAAGTTTATGAGGATGAATGTATGAATGTTTGTTCACGCAAAAACGTATCATGGTGGTTCCCACGAGTTTTAAGGGGATTGACTGACAGTCTGACCAGGAATTCCAAACTACTAATATAACAAACTACGCATAGAGTGGGTTTTCCAACAAAATAAATATTATTTCTGAGACGTAGAAACTCCAGTCAATGAGTTTATTTTATTTTAGATTCAGAACAGATTAGAATGCTAAATAAACGTGTGCAGCAAAATCCGACCGATCAAACCTTCAGAGCCTTAAGACTACTCAAGACTCATCGATGCCGAAAGACTACTCAAGACTTTTTTTTATCTAATTTGATCAAATATTTCTAGGTACGCTGTATCAGTATCAGCCTTCACAAACGCTGGTTCTGGTCCATTCTCACTGCCAGTGTTTCAAGATACAAGAGAAGGAGGTAAGATAATACCATATTTTTATTAAAAATAAATATTTGAAGTTCATAAAATCAAATTCCTTTCTGCATTCCATACTCCTTCATTCAAATTATTTCCGAACTATATTATAATTAAAAAAGTATAAAATACTTTTCTTTCGGAAGTCAAAAAAGTTTTGTGTACACTCAAGCACTCAGCCTCAAAGCAAAGATTCTCCATAACTTTGCCCTATAGCCAAATAGCAAGCGACATTCGCTAACGTTCAGCAGTCGCTAATACATTTTCAACTTTATATCCCATTACATAAAGTTGAAAGTCTATCAAAGATCGTTTTCTATCTGATCTGATCTGCTATCGCTCAGCAGTCTTTACTTGATTGTCAACTTTATGCAATGGGTTATAAAGTTGAAAATGTAAAAGCGACTGCTGAACGTTAAAGATTGTCGCTTGCCGTTTGACTACAAGCTCTTGTGTCTGATTAAACTATTTCTGCCCCCAGCTCCAGAACAAGCGCCGTCATCAGTGGAATGTACGGCAGTATCGTCCACGTCACTTCGTATCGGGTGGCAGCCCATCGGTCTACCCGGACAGGGCAGCTCGCTCGTGGGGTACACTGTGCTCTTTGCTACTGACGGTAAGATATTATTCTTTCAAAGTTAAGAAATAAAAATTAAAGTGTTCATGACCGATTTCGGCCACGGCTGCCAATCTCAAGGAAGATTAGACAGTCATCTGCGCGAGATATTTATAAAGTGCAGAACTGTTTGCCTTGGCCTCATCATACACAACGCAACGCAAGTCTCCGATGCCTTACGACCAAACCTTACCTTTTTGGTACCTTTGGATACCAAAGGTATCCAGGCGGCTATCGCAATACAAAACCACATTGTTCCGTACACAGGCACGTGTCAATAGATACCAAAGTCGTAAGGGAGCAGAGACTTGCGTCGCGTTGTGTACGAAGGGACTTCTTCTCATAGTTCAATGGGACGGTAATCCGACACGACCAGAGAGAGATCAGGCACAGGACCAACGGCTTAACGTACTTCTTCAATGGGAATGGCAACTGGGAAACAAATGGCACTAGCATAGCTAGTTTCAAACATCGTCATTGGTTCAAATCTAATAGGTACTTCAAAATAGTACTACCTTATTGGTCGGATTAGGACCTAGCTATTGTGGCGCCATCTACAATTAGCTTTGACCAGCCTTCCCCTTTATCCCTTAACTGTTAAGCGATAATGGGGGAGGCCGGAAATTTTAAGGCTTAACACAATAACAAGAAATGGAGTCCTGGCTGAGAAGAACTTTGAATTAAACACGCTGGACTTATGTAAGGATACGATTTAAATTAATATGAAAATTTAAAGATATGAAGCTTTCAAAATACCTAAAAGAATTTTCTGAGAACCAAAAAAATCGCATATGGCTTCGTTGGTTTCTTGGGCACATCATTTGGCTTCTTTCAATAACACTTTCTCGCAGTAAGGTCAGCATTAATTCTGGCTTTAGGAATAATTGAACCTTTCCAAAATTTCAAATAGCCCTAAGGCTATATCTACCTAAACGTCTTCTATCAAATACAGCAGGACTTCAATCGTGGCGCAGACTCTATTATCAATTCTCTTGCAATGAGAGTAGTTTTAGTAGTTTTTGTTAGTTAACCTCTATCCTCTCCCAAGAAGGTAAAGAAGTGACGTTTTGTTAAAAATTACTATTACTTTCAGAAGCGGCCTGGCAGAACCAGACCTCCCTACACTCGGAACTGTACTTGCAAGGTCTTCTGAAGTACACCAACTACACTGTGAAGGTGGCTGGCTTCTCGAACTATGGAGCTGGACCCTTCTCCTATCCCATTGTTTGTGCCACTCTGCAAGATGGTGAGTAGAAAATTGTATGTGCAAATGATCGAATACTTATTTAAGTTAACTCTTGGATCCACAAATAAGAGTTATCTTACAAAACTCTTATTTTGAACATCGAATCTGAACATTATACTATATAAAGCTCGATTACCACTCACTGACTGACTGACAGAATTGTTCTCCCAGATGGTGAAGGGGGAGGTGGGTATATTTTGACAGATTCGTATACAAGTCACTCTCGTGAGTATGGGAAAAATCCCAAACCTCCCCTTTTCGCCCCCCCTCTCCCCCCTCCCCATCGTATCTCGGAAACTAAGAGACCCGTGTTTTGTTTTTTTACGGATTCGTATAGAGGGGGCTCGGAAACGTAAAAATCATTTTTTAGAATCCCCCCTCCCCTTTTCCCCTTCTCCCCCCTTTAGGAGGATCTCGGAAGTTAACAGACTTGCAACAGTTTTTTTTTCAGATTCATGTCAAGGGCCCCATAGTTGGTCAAAATCATTTTTCAAAACTCTCCCCTCTCCCCCCCTTCACCCCTCCCCCCGTCGTATCTCGGAAACTAATAGACCCATGTTTTGTGTTTTTACGGATTCGTATAGAGGAGGCTCGCAATAGTAAAAATCATTTTCAAAGTTCCCCCTTGCCCCCTCCCCTCCCCCCCTTTAGGCGGATCTCGGAAGTTAACAGACTTGCAACATTTTTTTTTCAGATTCATATCAAGGGGCCCAGAGTGTGTCAAGATCATTTTTCAAAACTCCCCCCTCTCCCCCTCTTTACCCTTCCCCCCATAGCGGTATAGCGAAGCGCAGCGTAGCGTAGGGATAAGGTCACGATAGCTTTCCGGTGGTAGGTAGGTCCTGAGTGGAGCGAACCTGCGAGACCGAGTGGAGCGAAGGGGGGAGGTGGCGAGCGAAGCGAGCCGGCGACCTCCGTAGCGTAACGAAGGTTGAGTGGGTGAAGCGTAACTCAGCGGTGACGACAAGCAAACTTACAAGTAACTCTCATTAGTAGGGCAAAAGTACCAAGCCTCCCCTTTTTGCTCCCCCCCCCCTCCCAATCGTATCTCAGAAACTTTGAGACCCGTGTTTTGTTTTTTTATGGATTGGTATAGAGGAGGCTCGTAAAAATTAAAAACCATTTTTCAAAGTCCCCCCCTCTTGACCCTTTCCCCCCCCCTTAAGGCGGATCTCAGAAGAGACTTGGAACACTTTTTTTTCAGATTCACATAAAGTATCTGGAATTGGTCAAAATGATTTTTCTAAACTCCCCCATTTCCCCCTCTTCACCCATCCCCCCATAGTACGAGTATATCGGAAAAACTATGTAGCGGTAAAGCGAAGCGTAGAAATTAGGTCACGATAGCTTTCCGGTGGTAGGTAGGTCCTGAGTGGAGCGAACCTGCGAAACCGAGTGGAGCGAAGGGGGGAGGTGGCGAGCGAAGCGAGTCGGCGACCTCCGTAGCGTAACGAAGGTTGAGTGGGTGAAGCGTAACTCAGCGGTGACGACAAGCAAACTTACAAGTAGGTAACTCTCATTAGTAGGGCAAAAGTACCAAGCCTCCCCTTTTTGCTCACCCCCCCCCTCCCAATCGTATCTCAAAAACTATGAGACCCGTGTTTTGTTTTTTTATGGATTCGTATAGAGGAGGCTCGGAAAAGTAAAAACTCCCCGAATCTCACAAGAGATTTGGAACATTTTTTTTTTCAGATTCGTATCAAGGGGCCCAGAGTATGTCGAAATCATTTTTCAAAATTCACCCTATTCCCCCCCTTCACCCCTCCCTCCATCGTATCTCGGAAACTAGGTAGCGGTAAAGCGAAGCGTAGGAATTAGGTCACGATAGCTTTCCGGTGGTAGGTGGGACCTGAGTGGAGCGAACCTGCGAGACCGAGTGGAGCGAAGGGGGGAGGTGGCGAGCGAAGCGAGCCGGCGACCTCCGTAGCGTAACGAAGGTTGAGTGGGTGAAGCGTAACTCAGCGGTGACGACAAGCAAACCTACAAGTAACTCTCATAAGTAGGGCAAAAGTACCAAGCCTCCGCTTTTTGGCCTCCCCCCCCCTCCCTATCGTATCTCAGAAACTAGGAGACCCGTGTTTGGTGTTTTTTTACGAAATCGTATAGAGGAGGATCGGAGAAAAAAAAACCATTATTTTCAAAATCTCCCCTCTTCACCCCTTTTTCCCCCCTTTCAGTGGATCTCAGAAGAAACTTGGAACATTTTCTCTTGGGGCCCAGAGTATGTCAAAATCATTTTTCAAAATCAAAATGAGAATCCAAGATGGCGGCTGCTATAATTTTCGAATTGTTCATCAATTTTATCATGGGAGTCGTTTTCATGGTTTTCGAGGATGCTAAAGCTGATAGTAAGGTCAAAATCCAAATCCAAGATGGCGGCTGCGACAATTTTCGAATTTTTCATCATGGATGTCGTTTTCATGGTTTTTGGGTATGCTAAAGCCGATGGTGGGGTCAAAATCAAAATCCAAGATGGCGGCTGCGATAATTTTCGAAATGTCCATCATGGGAGTCGTTTTCATGATTTTCGAGGATGCTAAAGCCGATAGTGAGGTCAAAATCCAAATCCAAGATGGCGGCTGCGACAATTTTCGAATTTTTCATCATGGATGTCGTTTCCATGGTTTTCGGGTATGCTAAAGCCGATGGTGGGGTCAAAATCAAAATCCAAGATGGCGACAACAAAAAATTCAAAGATATCATCATCGATGTCGTTTTCATGGTTTTCAAGGGTAATAAAGCTGATAGTGAAGTCAAAATCAAAATCCAAGATGGCGACAGCGATAATTTTCGAATTTTTCATCATGGGAGTCGTTTTCATGGTTTTCGCCTATAGTGAGGTTAAAATCCAAATCCTATGATCGCATACAGTGTTCACGGGGCAGTAAGCGCGTACCCAACACAATAATATTTTGAAATGTCATATTTTTATCTAAACTGAAAAGTTTGTTTTGGAATTGAAAAATTCTTTTTGTCTTGGATAATTTTTGTGTTTTCATCATGGGTGTCATTTTCATGGTTTTCGAGGATGTTAAACTGATGGCGAGGTCAAAACGGGAATGCAAGATGGCGGCTGCGATAATTTTCGAATTGTTCATCATGGGAGTCGTTTTCATGGTTTTCAAGGATGCTAAAGCCGATAGTGAGGTTGAAAATCTAGGACCCATAAACGACGTCACCGAAGGCCTGTTGTGTGTTGTCTGCGAGGCGGGCTGTAAACTTTTTCGACCGATCAGGCATGGACGTAAGTCGGAACTTAATTACCAGCGAGACTCTGGCACTGATGAGGAAACGACGAGAACTCACAAAGCCACACAGGCTGAAAGTCAGGTTCTCAACGGGGAGGTCAAAAAGCAGTTCAGACGCGATACTCGGTGTGTAAATACCCGTATTGTAGAGCAAGCTATAGCTCGGAATAAAGGCTCGAAGGTAGTTGCCAAGCCCAATACCTCCCGCTGTAGCCTCACAAAGCCCAGAACGTCACAAGGCACCACCCTAACGTCAAAGCCAGAGACTCTCGCTGAAGTCGAAAAGTTCTACGGAGACTTATATGCTCAATAACCTTGCCCACCTCAGGCCCACGGCGCGGATGACCAACGGGCCAAACTGACACGCCATCTCACAGACGAGCTTCCCGACATTGACATGGGTGAGGTTGGAATGGCACTCAGGCAGCTTCACCACAACAAAGCCCCAGGGGATGACAGAATAACCATTGAGCTGCTCAAGGCAAGAGGAATATCTACGAGTATCTTGACAGAGCTTGTAAACTCTTCAATTCCGTCATCCACACTTGCATAACACCGGAGGCATGGCATGGGAGTGTGGTAGTATTATTCTTCAAAAAGGACGATAAAGCGCTCCTTACAAACTACCGCCCCATCTCACTTCTGAGCCATATCTATAAGCTGTTCTCGAGGGTTATTCTAAATCGTCTCGCCCAAAAGTTCGATGATTTTCAGCCACCGGAGCAGGCCGGGTTTCAAAAAGGTTACCGCACCATAGACCACATACACACCCTTAGGCAAGTGATTCAAAAAACCGAGGAGTATAAACCAGCCTCTGTGCCTAACGTATGTGGAGTGGACTACGAGAAGGCTTTCGATACCGTCGAGACCTGGGCTGTTCTGGAGTCCATGCAGAGATGCCTCATCGACTGTCGCTACGTTGAGGTGATGAGATGTCTGTATAAGGCCGGAACAGTGACCGTCTAAGTACAAGAACAGAGCACAAAACCAATCCAACTGTTTACAAACGCGTTGGACGACGTTTTCAAGACGATTGATTGGAAAGGACGGGGTGTTAATATCAACGGTCAGTACATCTCACACCTCCGATTTGCGGATGACATTGTCATCATAGCAGAGTCTCTGCAGGAGCCGGAAAAAATGCTGAACAGAACAGCTTGAGCGATTCTTGAAGGCGTATGGGTCTCGGAATGAATCTGGCTGGACAAAACCAAAGTCATGTTTAATGGTCACGTCACCCCGAGACCTGTAGGTAATCGTGAATGATGCTGCCCTCGAGGTTGTGCAAGAATACATTTATCTAGGCCAAAGTGTACAACTGGGCAGGCACAACTTTGAGAAGGAGGCAGCTAGAAGAATACGCTTGGGTTGGGCGGTATTCGGGAAGCTGCGTCATATCTTTGAATCATCGATCCCACAATCCCTTAAAACCAGGGTTTACAACCAGCGTGTCCAACCCGTAATGACTTACGGAGCCGAAACGTGAACACTTACCATCGGCCTGGTCCACAAATTTAAGGTTGCTCAGCGTGCAATGGAGAAAGCAATGCTCGGGGTTTCTCTGGTGGATAGAATTCGTAATGAAGTCATTCGCCAGAGAACCAAATGTGAACCAAAAGGCACGTCTGCAGACGGACAAACGGCAGATGGAACAAACATGTAATTGAGTGGAGACCGCGAATGGGCAAATGTAGTGTAGGACGCTCTGCTATAAGATGGGTCGATGATTTAAGGAAGGAGGCTGGCAGTGGATGGATGTGGCCTGCCCAAAACCGGGATGGTTGGCGCTCTTTGGGGAAGGCTTACGTCCAGTAGTAGACGGCAATAGGCTGATGATGATATAAAGCTGATAACGAGGTTAAAATCAAAATCCAAGATGGCGGCTGCGATAATTTTTGAATTGTTTATCATGGGAGTCGTTTTCATGGTTTTCGAGGATGCTATGGCCAATAGTGAGGTCAAAATCAAAATCCAAGATGGCGACTTTTAAAAATCATATTTTTTATATTGGATGCCGTTTTCATGGTTTTCGAGGGTGCTTAAGCCGATAGTGAAGTCTAAATCAGAATCTAAGATGGCGGCTGCGATCATTTTTGAATTGTTCATCATGGGAGTCGTTTTAATAGTTTTCGAGGATGCTAAAAGCCGATAGTAAGGTCAAAAATCAAAATCTAAAATGGCGACTGCAAAAAATTCTAAGTAAGAAATACTTTTCAAAACACGACCCCGCGAGCTGCTTGCAGCTCGCGCAACGCGCAAATACTAGTAATACTATATAAAGCTCGATTACCACTGACTCACTCACTGATTGACATAATTGTTCTCCCAGATGGTGAAGGGGGAGGTGGGTATATTTTGACAGATTCGTATACAAGTCACTCTCGTGAGTATGGGAAAAATCCCAAACCTCCCCTTTTCGCCCCCCCTCTCCCCCCTCCCCATCGTTTCTCGGAAACTAAGAGACCCGTGTTTTGTTTTTTTACGGATTCGTATAGAGGGGGCTCGGAAACGTAAAAATCATTTTTTAGAGTCCCCCCTCCCCTTTTCCCCTTCCCCCCCTTTAGGAGGATCTTGGAAGTTAACAGACTTGCAACAGTTTTTTTTTCAGATTCATGTCAAGGGCCCCATAGTTGGTCAAAATCATTTTTCAAAACTCTCCCCTCTCCCCCCCTTCACCCCTCCCCCCGTCGTATCTCGGAAACTAAGAGACCCGTGTTTTGTTTGTTTACGGATTCGTATAGAGGAGGCTCGAAATAGTAAAAATCATTTTCAAAGTTCCCCCTTGCCCCCCTCCCCCCCCCCCTTTAGTCAAAAAAGGCTTGGAATTTTTTTTTTTTAGACTCGTGTCAAGAGGTCCAGAGTACGTCAAAATCATTTTTCGAAACTCACCCCTCTCCCCCTCTTCACCCCTCACCCCATAGCGGTAAAGCGAAGCGTAGGGATGTGGTCACGATAGCTTTCCGGTGGTAGGTAGGTCCTGAGTGGAGCGAACCTGCGAGACCGAGTGGAGCGAAGGGGGGAGGTGGCGAGCGAAGCGAGCCGGCGACCTCCGTAGCGTAATGAAGGTTGAGCGGGTGAAGCGTAACTCGCGGGTGACGACAAGCAAACTTACAAGTAACTCTCATTAGTAGAGCAAAAGTACCAAGACTCCCCTTTTTGCTCCCCCCCCTCCCAATCGTATCTCAGAAACTATGAGACCCGTGTTTTGTTTTTTTATGGATTCGTATAGAGGAGGCTCGGAAAAGTAAAAACCATTTTTCAAAGTCCCCCCCCCCTTGGCTCCCTCCCTTCTCCCCCCTTCAGGCGGATCTCAGAAGAGATTTGGAACATTTTTTTTTTCAGATTCGTATCAAGGGGCCCAGAATATGTCAAAATCATTTTTCAAAATTCACCCTATTCCCCCCCTTCACCCCTCCCTCCATCGTATCTCGGAAACTAGGTAGCGTAGGGAAAAGGTCACGATACCTTTCCGGTGGTAGGTAGGTTCTGAGTGGAGCGAACCTGCGAGACCGAGTGGAGCGAAGGCGGGAGGTGGCGAGCGAAGCGAGCCGGCGACCTCCGTAGCGTAAAGTGGGTGAAGCGTAACTCAGGGGTGACGACAAGCAAACTTACAAGTAACTCTCATGAGTAGAGCAAAAGTACCAAGCTTCCCCTTTTTGGCGTCTCCCCCCCTCCCAATCGTATCTCAGAAAGTAAGAAACCCAGGTTTGATTTTTTACGGATTCTTATAGAAAAGGCTCGGAAAAGAAAAACCCATTTTTTCAAAGTTGCCCCTCTTGACCCTTTCCCTCCCCCCCCCCCCCCCCTTAAGGCGGATCTCAGAAGAGACTTGGAACATTTTTTTTTTTCAGATTCACATCAAGGTACCCGGAATTGGTCAAAATGATTTTTCTAAACTCCCCCATTTCCGCCTCTTCACCCATCCCCCCATCGTATTTCGGAAAAACTATGTGGCGGTAAAGCGAAGCATAGGAATGAGGTCACGATAGCTTTCCGGTGGTAGGTAGGTCCTGAGTGGAGCGAACCTGCGAGACCGAGTTGAGCGAAGGGGGGAGGTGGCGAGCGAAGCGAGCCGGCGACCTCCGTAGCGTAACGAAGGTTGAGCGGGTGAAGCGTAACTCGCGGGTGACGACAAGCAAACTTACAAATAACTCTCTTAAGTAGGGCAAAAGTACCAAGCCTCCGCTTTTTGGCCTCCCCCCCCCCTCTTCCCTATCGTATCTCAGAAACTAGGAGGTGCGTTTGGTGTTTTTTTACGGATTCGTATAGAGGAGGATCGGAAAAGGAAAAAACATTTTTTTCATAATCTCCCCTCTTCACCCCTTTCTCCCCCCTTTAAGTGGATCTATTTCCTTCATTTTCTCTTGGGGAGAGTATGTCAAAATCATTTTTCAAAATCAAAATGAGAATCCAAGATGGCGGCTGCTATAATTTTCGAACTATTCATCAATATTATCATGGGAGTCGTTTTCATGGTTTTCGAGGATGCTAAAGCCGATAGTAAGGTCAAAATCCAAATCCAAGATGGCGGCTGCGACAATTTTCGATTTTTTCATCATGGATGTCGTTTTCATGGTTTTCGGGTATGCTAAAGCCGATGGTGGGATCAAAATCAAAATCTAAGATGGCGGATGCAATCATTTTCAAAATGTTCATCATGGGAGTCGTTTTCATGGTTTTCGAGGATGCTTTAGCCGATAGCGTGGTCAAAATCAAAATCCAAGATGGCGGCTGCGATAATTTTCGAAATGTTCATCATGGGAGTCGTTTTCATGGTTTTCGAGGATGCTAAAGCCGATAGTGAGGTCAAAGTCAAAGTCAAAGATGGCGACAGCAAAAAATTCAAAGATATCATCATGGATGTCGTTTTCATGGTTTTCGAGGGTACTAAAGATGATAGTGAAGTCAAAATCAAAATCCAAGATGGCAGCTGCGATCATTTTCGAATTGTTCATCATGGGAGTCGTTTTCAGGGTTTTCGAGGGTGCTAAAGCCGATAGTGAAATCTTAATGAAAATCCAAGATGGTGGCTGTGATAATTTTTGAATTGTTCATCATGGGAATCGTTTTCACGGTTTTCGAGAATGCAAAAGCCGATAGTGAGGTCAAAATAAAACTCCAAGATGGTGGCTGCTATAATTTTCGAATTGTTCATCAAGGGAGTCGTTTTCATGGTTTTCGAGGATGCTTAAGCCGATAGTGAGGTTAAAATCCAAATCCTATGATCGCATAAAGTGTTCGAGGGGCAGTAAGCCCGTACCCAACACAATAATATTTTGAAATATCATATTTTTATCTAAACTGAAAAGTTTGTTTTGAGATCGAAAAATTATTTTTGTCTTGGATAGTTTTCGTGTTTTCATCATGGGTGTCGTTTTCATGGTTTTCGAGGATGTTAAACTGATGGCGAGGTCAAAACGGGAATGCAAGATGGCGGCTGCGATAATTTTCGAATTGTTCATCATGGGAGTCGTTTTCATGGTTTTCGAGGATGCTGAAGCCGATAGTGAGGTTAAAATCCAAATTCTATGATTGCATAGAGTGTTCGAGGGGCAGTAAGCGCGTACCCAACGCAATAATATTTTGAAATATCACATTTTTATCTAAACTGAAAAGTTTGTTTTGGAATAAAAAAATTCTTTTTGTCTTGGATAGTTTTTGTGTTTTCATCATGGGTGTCGTTTTCATGGTTTTCGAGGATGTTAAACTGATGGCGAGGTCAAGACGGGAATGCAAGATGGCAGCTGCGATAATTTTCGAATTGTTCATCATGGGAGTCGTTTTCATGGTTTTCGAGGATGCTAAAGCCGATAGTGAGGTTTAAAATCTAGGAGGGCATAAACGACGTCACCGAAGGCCTGCTGCGTGTTGTCTGCGAGGTGGGCTGTAAACTTTTTCGACCGATCAGGAATGGACGTAAGTCGGAACTTAATTACCAGCGAGACTCTGGCACTGATGAGGAAACGACGAGAACTCACAAAGCCACACAGGCTGGGAGTCAGGTTCTTAACGGGGAGGTCAAAAAGCAGTTCATACGCGATACTCGGAGTGCAAATAACCGAATTATGGAGCAAGCTTTAGCTGGGAATAAAGGCTCGAAGGTATTTGCCAAGCCCAATACCTCCCGCTGTTGCCTGACAAAGCTCAGAACGTCACAACCACAAGGCACCACCGTCACATCAAAGCCAGAGATTCTAGCTGAAGTCGAAAAATTCTACGGAGACTTATATTATGCTCAAAAACCTTGCCCACCTCAGGCCCACGGCGCGGATGACCAACGGGCCAAACTGACACGCCATCTCACACGAGCTTCCGGACATTGACATGGGTGAGATTGGAATGGCACTCAGGCAGCTTCACCACATCAAAGCCCCAGGGGATGACAGAATAACCATAGAGCTGCTCAAGGCAAGAGGAATACCTATCTTGACAGAGCTTGTAAACTCTTCAATTTCGTCATCCACACTTGCATAACACCGGAGGCATGGCATGGGAGTGTGGTAGTATTATTCTTCAAAAAGGGCGATAAAGCGCTCCTTAAAAACTACCACCCCATCTCACTTCTGAGCCATATCTATAAGCTGTTCTCGAGGGTTTTTCTAAATCATCTCGCCCAAAAGTTTGATGATTTTCAGCCACCGGAGCAGGCCGGGTTTCAAAAAGGTTACCGCACCATAGACCACATACACACCCTTAGGCAAGTGATTCAAAAGACCGAGGAGTATAACCAGCCTCTGTGCCTAGCGTATGTGGACTACGAGAAGGCTTTCGATATCGTCGAGACCTGGGCTGTTCTGGAGTCCATGCAGAGATGCCTCATCGACTGTCGCTACGTTGAGGTGATGAGATGTCTGTATAAGGCCGCATCAGTGACCGTCTAAGTACAAGAACAGAGCACAAAACCAATCCAACTGTTTACAAACGCGTTGGACGACGTTTTCAAGACGATTGATTCGAAAGGACGGGGTGTTAATATCAACGGTCAGTACATCTCACACCTCCGATTTGCGGATGACATTGTCATCATAGCAGAGTCTCTGCAGGAGCTGGAAAAAATGCTGAACAGCTAGAGCGATTCTTCAAGGCGTGTGGGTCTCGGAATGAATCTGGCTGAACAAAACCAAAGTCATGTTTAATGGTCACGTAACCCCGAGACCTGTAATCGTGAATGATGCTGCCCTCGAGGTTGTGCAAGAATACATTTATTTAGGCCAAAGTGTACAACTGGGCAGGCACGACTTTGAGAAGGAGGCAGCTAGAAGAATACGCTTGGGCTGGGCAGTATTCGGGAAGCTGCGTCATATCTTTGAATCATCGATCCCACAATCCCTTAAAACCAGGGTTGCAACCAGTGTGTCCTACCCGTAATGACTTACGGAGCCGAAACGTGAACACTTACCATCGGCCTGGTCCACAAATTTAAGGTTGCTCAGCGAGCAATGGAGAGAGCAATGCTCGGGGTTTCTCTGGTGGATAGAATTTGTAATGAAGTCATTCGCCAGAGAACCAAATGTAGAACCAAATCGCACGTCTGTAGACGGACAAACGGCAGATGGAGCAAACATGTGCTTGAGTGGAGACCGCGAATGGGCAAACGTAGTGTAGGACGCCCTGCTGCAAGATGGGTCGATGATTTAAGGAAGGAGTCTGGCAGTGAATGGATGCGGCCTGCCCAAAACCGGGATAGTTGGCGCTCTTTGGGGGAGACTTACGTCCAGTTGTGGACGGCAATAGGCTGATGATGATATAAAGCTGATAGCGAGGTTAAAATCAAAATCCAAGATGGTGGCTGCCATATTTTTGAAATAATCATCCTGGGAGTCGTTTTCAAGGTTTTCGAGGATGCTAAAGCCGGTTAAAATCAAAATCCAAGATGGCGGCTGCGATAATTTTTGAATTGTTTATCATGGGAGTCGTTTTCATGGTTTTCGAGGATGCTATGGCCAATAGTGAGGTCAAAATCAAAATCCAAGATGGCGACTTTTAAAAATCATATTTTTTATATTGGATGCCGTTTTCATGGTTTTCGAGGGTGCTTAAGCCGATAGTGAAGTCTAAATCAGAATCTAAGATGGCGGCTGCGATCATTTTTGAATTGTTCATCATGGGAGTCGTTTTAATAGTTTTCGAGGATGCTAAAAGCCGATAGTAAGGTCAAAAATCAAAATCTAAAATGGCGACTGCAAAAAATTCTAAGTAAGAAATACTTTTCAAAACACGACCCCGCGAGCTGCTTGCAGCTCGCGCAACGCGCAAATACTAGTAATACTATATAAAGCTCGATTACCACTGACTCACTCACTGATTGACATAATTGTTCTCCCAGATGGTGAAGGGGGAGGTGGGTATATTTTGACAGATTCGTATACAAGTCACTCTCGTGAGTATGGGAAAAATCCCAAACCTCCCCTTTTCGCCCCCCCTCTCCCCCCTCCCCATCGTTTCTCGGAAACTAAGAGACCCGTGTTTTGTTTTTTTACGGATTCGTATAGAGGGGGCTCGGAAACGTAAAAATCATTTTTTAGAGTCCCCCCTCCCCTTTTCCCCTTCCCCCCCTTTAGGAGGATCTTGGAAGTTAACAGACTTGCAACAGTTTTTTTTTCAGATTCATGTCAAGGGCCCCATAGTTGGTCAAAATCATTTTTCAAAACTCTCCCCTCTCCCCCCCTTCACCCCTCCCCCCGTCGTATCTCGGAAACTAAGAGACCCGTGTTTTGTTTGTTTACGGATTCGTATAGAGGAGGCTCGAAATAGTAAAAATCATTTTCAAAGTTCCCCCTTGCCCCCCTCCCCCCCCCTTTAGTCAAAAAAGGCTTGGAATTTTTTTTTTTTAGACTCGTGTCAAGAGGTCCAGAGTACGTCAAAATCATTTTTCGAAACTCACCCCTCTCCCCCTCTTCACCCCTCACCCCATAGCGGTAAAGCGAAGCGTAGGGATGTGGTCACGATAGCTTTCCGGTGGTAGGTAGGTCCTGAGTGGAGCGAACCTGCGAGACCGAGTGGAGCGAAGGGGGAGGTGGCGAGCGAAGCGAGCCGGCGACCTCCGTAGCGTAATGAAGGTTGAGCGGGTGAAGCGTAACTCGCGGGTGACGACAAGCAAACTTACAAGTAACTCTCATTAGTAGAGCAAAAGTACCAAGCCTCCCCTTTTTGCTCCCCCCCCTCCCAATCGTATCTCAGAAACTATGAGACCCGTGTTTTGTTTTTTTATGGATTCGTATAGAGGAGGCTCGGAAAAGTAAAAACCATTTTTCAAAGTCCCCCCCCCTTGGCTCCCTCCCTTCTCCCCCCTTCAGGCGGATCTCAGAAGAGATTTGGAACATTTTTTTTTTCAGATTCGTATCAAGGGGCCCAGAATATGTCAAAATCATTTTTCAAAATTCACCCTATTCCCCCCCTTCACCCCTCCCTCCATCGTATCTCGGAAACTAGGTAGCGTAGGGAAAAGGTCACGATACCTTTCCGGTGGTAGGTAGGTTCTGAGTGGAGCGAACCTGCGAGACCGAGTGGAGCGAAGGCGGGAGGTGGCGAGCGAAGCGAGCCGGCGACCTCCGTAGCGTAAAGTGGGTGAAGCGTAACTCAGGGGTGACGACAAGCAAACTTACAAGTAACTCTCATGAGTAGAGCAAAAGTACCAAGCTTCCCCTTTTTGGCGTCTCCCCCCCTCCCAATCGTATCTCAGAAAGTAAGAAACCCAGGTTTGATTTTTTACGGATTCTTATAGAAAGGCTCGGAAAAGAAAAACCCATTTTTTCAAAGTTGCCCCTCTTGACCCTTTCCCCCCCCCCCCCCCCCCCCCCTTAAGGCGGATCTCAGAAGAGACTTGGAACATTTTTTTTTTCAGATTCACATCAAGGTACCCGGAATTGGTCAAAATGATTTTTCTAAACTCCCCCATTTCCGCCTCTTCACCCATCCCCCCATCGTATTTCGGAAAAACTATGTGGCGGTAAAGCGAAGCATAGGAATGAGGTCACGATAGCTTTCCGGTGGTAGGTAGGTCCTGAGTGGAGCGAACCTGCGAGACCGAGTTGAGCGAAGGGGGGAGGTGGCGAGCGAAGCGAGCCGGCGACCTCCGTAGCGTAACGAAGGTTGAGCGGGTGAAGCGTAACTCGCGGGTGACGACAAGCAAACTTACAAATAACTCTCTTAAGTAGGGCAAAAGTACCAAGCCTCCGCTTTTTGGCCTCCCCCCCCCCTCTTCCCTATCGTATCTCAGAAACTAGGAGGTGCGTTTGGTGTTTTTTTACGGATTCGTATAGAGGAGGATCGGAAAAGGAAAAAACATTTTTTTCAAATCTCCCCTCTTCACCCCTTTCTCCCCCCTTTAAGTGGATCTATTTCCTTCATTTTCTCTTGGGGAGAGTATGTCAAAATCATTTTTCAAAATCAAAATGAGAATCCAAGATGGCGGCTGCTATAATTTTCGAACTATTCATCAATATTATCATGGGAGTCGTTTTCATGGTTTTCGAGGATGCTAAAGCCGATAGTAAGGTCAAAATCCAAATCCAAGATGGCGGCTGCGACAATTTTCGATTTTTTCATCATGGATGTCGTTTTCATGGTTTTCGGGTATGCTAAAGCCGATGGTGGGATCAAAATCAAAATCTAAGATGGCGGATGCAATCATTTTCAAAATGTTCATCATGGGAGTCGTTTTCATGGTTTTCGAGGATGCTTTAGCCGATAGCGTGGTCAAAATCAAAATCCAAGATGGCGGCTGCGATAATTTTCGAAATGTTCATCATGGGAGTCGTTTTCATGGTTTTCGAGGATGCTAAAGCCGATAGTGAGGTCAAAGTCAAAGTCAAAGATGGCGACAGCAAAAAATTCAAAGATATCATCATGGATGTCGTTTTCATGGTTTTCGAGGGTACTAAAGATGATAGTGAAGTCAAAATCAAAATCCAAGATGGCAGCTGCGATCATTTTCGAATTGTTCATCATGGGAGTCGTTTTCAGGGTTTTCGAGGGTGCTAAAGCCGATAGTGAAATCTTAATGAAAATCCAAGATGGTGGCTGTGATAATTTTTGAATTGTTCATCATGGGAATCGTTTTCACGGTTTTCGAGAATGCAAAAGCCGATAGTGAGGTCAAAATAAAACTCCAAGATGGTGGCTGCTATAATTTTCGAATTGTTCATCAAGGGAGTCGTTTTCATGGTTTTCGAGGATGCTTAAGCCGATAGTGAGGTTAAAATCCAAATCCTATGATCGCATAAAGTGTTCGAGGGGCAGTAAGCCCGTACCCAACACAATAATATTTTGAAATATCATATTTTTATCTAAACTGAAAAGTTTGTTTTGAGATCGAAAAATTATTTTTGTCTTGGATAGTTTTCGTGTTTTCATCATGGGTGTCGTTTTCATGGTTTTCGAGGATGTTAAACTGATGGCGAGGTCAAAACGGGAATGCAAGATGGCGGCTGCGATAATTTTCGAATTGTTCATCATGGGAGTCGTTTTCATGGTTTTCGAGGATGCTGAAGCCGATAGTGAGGTTAAAATCCAAATTCTATGATTGCATAGAGTGTTCGAGGGGCAGTAAGCGCGTACCCAACGCAATAATATTTTGAAATATCACATTTTTATCTAAACTGAAAAGTTTGTTTTGGAATAAAAAAATTCTTTTTGTCTTGGATAGTTTTTGTGTTTTCATCATGGGTGTCGTTTTCATGGTTTTCGAGGATGTTAAACTGATGGCGAGGTCAAGACGGGAATGCAAGATGGCAGCTGCGATAATTTTCGAATTGTTCATCATGGGAGTCGTTTTCATGGTTTTCGAGGATGCTAAAGCCGATAGTGAGGTTTAAAATCTAGGAGGGCATAAACGACGTCACCGAAGGCCTGCTGCGTGTTGTCTGCGAGGTGGGCTGTAAACTTTTTCGACCGATCAGGAATGGACGTAAGTCGGAACTTAATTACCAGCGAGACTCTGGCACTGATGAGGAAACGACGAGAACTCACAAAGCCACACAGGCTGGGAGTCAGGTTCTTAACGGGGAGGTCAAAAAGCAGTTCATACGCGATACTCGGAGTGCAAATAACCGAATTATGGAGCAAGCTTTAGCTGGGAATAAAGGCTCGAAGGTATTTGCCAAGCCCAATACCTCCCGCTGTTGCCTGACAAAGCTCAGAACGTCACAACCACAAGGCACCACCGTCACATCAAAGCCAGAGATTCTAGCTGAAGTCGAAAAATTCTACGGAGACTTATATTATGCTCAAAAACCTTGCCCACCTCAGGCCCACGGCGCGGATGACCAACGGGCCAAACTGACACGCCATCTCACACGAGCTTCCGGACATTGACATGGGTGAGATTGGAATGGCACTCAGGCAGCTTCACCACATCAAAGCCCCAGGGGATGACAGAATAACCATAGAGCTGCTCAAGGCAAGAGGAATACCTATCTTGACAGAGCTTGTAAACTCTTCAATTCCGTCATCCACACTTGCATAACACCGGAGGCATGGCATGGGAGTGTGGTAGTATTATTCTTCAAAAAGGGCGATAAAGCGCTCCTTAAAAACTACCACCCCATCTCACTTCTGAGCCATATCTATAAGCTGTTCTCGAGGGTTTTTCTAAATCATCTCGCCCAAAAGTTTGATGATTTTCAGCCACCGGAGCAGGCCGGGTTTCAAAAAGGTTACCGCACCATAGACCACATACACACCCTTAGGCAAGTGATTCAAAAGACCGAGGAGTATAACCAGCCTCTGTGCCTAGCGTATGTGGACTACGAGAAGGCTTTCGATATCGTCGAGACCTGGGCTGTTCTGGAGTCCATGCAGAGATGCCTCATCGACTGTCGCTACGTTGAGGTGATGAGATGTCTGTATAAGGCCGCATCAGTGACCGTCTAAGTACAAGAACAGAGCACAAAACCAATCCAACTGTTTACAAACGCGTTGGACGACGTTTTCAAGACGATTGATTCGAAAGGACGGGGTGTTAATATCAACGGTCAGTACATCTCACACCTCCGATTTGCGGATGACATTGTCATCATAGCAGAGTCTCTGCAGGAGCTGGAAAAAATGCTGAACAGCTAGAGCGATTCTTCAAGGCGTGTGGGTCTCGGAATGAATCTGGCTGAACAAAACCAAAGTCATGTTTAATGGTCACGTAACCCCGAGACCTGTAATCGTGAATGATGCTGCCCTCGAGGTTGTGCAAGAATACATTTATTTAGGCCAAAGTGTACAACTGGGCAGGCACGACTTTGAGAAGGAGGCAGCTAGAAGAATACGCTTGGGCTGGGCAGTATTCGGGAAGCTGCGTCATATCTTTGAATCATCGATCCCACAATCCCTTAAAACCAGGGTTGCAACCAGTGTGTCCTACCCGTAATGACTTACGGAGCCGAAACGTGAACACTTACCATCGGCCTGGTCCACAAATTTAAGGTTGCTCAGCGAGCAATGGAGAGAGCAATGCTCGGGGTTTCTCTGGTGGATAGAATTTGTAATGAAGTCATTCGCCAGAGAACCAAATGTAGAACCAAATCGCACGTCTGTAGACGGACAAACGGCAGATGGAGCAAACATGTGCTTGAGTGGAGACCGCGAATGGGCAAACGTAGTGTAGGACGCCCTGCTGCAAGATGGGTCGATGATTTAAGGAAGGAGTCTGGCAGTGAATGGATGCGGCCTGCCCAAAACCGGGATAGTTGGCGCTCTTTGGGGGAGACTTACGTCCAGTTGTGGACGGCAATAGGCTGATGATGATATAAAGCTGATAGCGAGGTTAAAATCAAAATCCAAGATGGTGGCTGCCATATTTTTGAAATAATCATCCTGGGAGTCGTTTTCAAGGTTTTCGAGGATGCTAAAGCCGGTTAAAATCAAAATCCAAGATGGCGGCTGAGATCATTTTTGAATTGTTCATCATGGGAGTCGTTTTCATGGTTTTCGAGGATGCTATAGCCGGTAGTGAGGTCAAAATCAAAATCCAAGATGGCGACTTCAAAAAATCATTTTTTTTATATTGGATGCCGTTTTCATGGTTTTCGAGGGTGCTAAAGCCGATAGTGAAGTGTAAATCAGAATCTAAGATGGCGGCTGCGATCATTTTTGAATTGTTCATCATGGGAGTCGTTTTAATAGTTTTCGAGGATGCTAAAGCCGATAGTAAGGTCAAAATCAAAAGCTAAAATGGCGACTGCAAAAAGTTCTAAGTAAGAAATACTTTTCAAAACACGACCCCGCGAGCTGCTTGCAGCTCGCGCAACGTGCAAATACTAGTTATACTATATAAAGCTCGATTACCACTCACTGACTCACTGACAGAATTGTTCTCCCAGATGGTGAAGGGGAAGGTGGGTATATTTTGATAGATTCGTAAACAAGTGACTCTGGTGAGTATGGGAAAAATCCCAAACCTCCCCTTTTCGCCCCCCCTCTCCCCCCTCCCCATTGTATCTCGGAAACTAAGAGACCAGTGTTTTGTTTTTTTACGGATTCGTATAGAGGAGGCTCGGAAAAGTAAAACCCACTTTTCAAAGTTCCCCCCCCTTGACCCCCTTCTCCCCCCTTTAGGGGGATCTCGGAAGTTAACAGACTTGGAACATTTTTTTTTCCGGATTCATATCAAGGGGCTCAGAGTTGGTCAAACTCCTTTTTCAAAACTCCCCCCTCTCCCCCTCTTCACCCCTCCCCCCATCGTATCTCGGAAACTAAGAGACCCGTGTTTTGTTTCTTTACGGATTCGTATAGAGGAGGCTCGAAATAGTACAAATCATTTTCAAAGTTCCCCCTTGCCCCCCTCCCCCCCCCTCTTTAGGCGGATCTCAAAAAAGACTTGGAATATTTTTTTTTCAGACTCGTGTCAAGAGGTCCAGAGTATGTCAAAATCATTTTTCGAAACTCACCCCTCTCCCCCTCTTCACCCCTCACCCCATAGCGGTAAAGCGAAGCGTAGGGATGTGGTCACGATAGCTTTCCGGTGGTAGGTAGGTCCTGAGTGGAGCGAACCTGCGAGACCGAGTGGAGCGAAGGGGGGAGGTGGCGAGCGAAGCGAGCCGGCGACCTCCGTAGCGTAACGAAGGTTGAGTGGGTGAAGCGTAACTCAGCGTTGACGACAAGCAAACTTACAAGTAACTCTCATTAGTAGGGCAAAAGTGCCAAGCCTCCCCTTTTTGCTCCCCCCCCCCTCCCAATCGTATCTCAGAAACTATGAGACCCGTGTTTTGTTTTTTTATGGATTCGTATAGAGGAGGCTCGGAAAAGTAAAAACCATTTTTAAAAGTCCCCCCCCCCTTGCCCCCCTTATCCCCCCTTTAGGTGGATCTCAGAAGAGACTCGGAACTTTTTTTTTTTCAGATTCGTATCAAGGGGCCCAGAGTATGTCAAAATCATTTTGCAAAATTCACCCCATTCCCCCCCTTCACCCCTCCCTCTATCGTATCTCAGAAACTAGGTACCGTAGGAAAAAGGTCACCATACCTTTCCGGTGGTAGGTAGGTTCTGAGTGGAGCGAACCTGCGAGACCGAGTGGACCGAAGGGGAGGTGGCGAGCGAAGCGAGCCGGCGACCTCCGTTGCTTAATGAAGGTTGAGTGGGTGAAGCGTAACTCGGCGGTGAAGAAAGCAAACTTACAAGTAACATTCATGAGAAGGGCAAAAGGATCAAGCCTCCCCGTTTTTGGCTTCCCCCCCCCTCGCAATCGTATCTCAGAAACTACGATACCCGTGTTCTGGTTCTTTACGGATTAGTATAGAGGTGGCTCGGAAAAGAAAAACCCATTTTTTCAAAGTTGCCCCTCTTGACCCTTTCCCCCCCCTTAAGGCGGATCTCAGAAGAGACTTGGAACATTTTTTTTTCAGATTCACATAAAGTACCCGGAATTGGTCAAAATGATTTTTCTAAACTCCCCCATTTCCCCCTCTTCACCCATCCCCCCATCGTATATCGGAAAAACTATGTAGCGGTAAAGCGAAGCGTAGGAATGAGGTCACAATAGCTTTCCGGTGGTAGGTAGGTCCTGAGTGGAGCGAAGCGTAACTCGCGGGTGACGACAAGCAAAATTACAAATAACTCTCATTATGTAGGGCAAAAGTACCAAGCCTCCGCTTTTTGGCCTCCCCCCCCCCCTCCCTATCGTATCTCAGAAACTAAGAGACCCGTGTTTGGTGTTTTTTTACGGATTCGTATAGAGGAGGATCGGAAAAGAAAAAACCTTTTTTTTCAAAATCTCCCCTCTTCACCCCGTTCCTTTTAAGTGGATCTCAGAAGAAACTTGGAACATTTTTTCTTGGGGCCCAGAGTATGTCAAAATCATTTTTCAAAATAAAAATGAGAATCCAAGATGGCGGCTGCTACAATTTTCGAATTGTTCATCAATTTTATCATGGGAGTCGTTTTCATGGTTTTCAAGGATGCTAAAGCCGATAGTAAGGTCAAAATCCAAATTCAAGATAGCGGCTGCGACAATTTTCGAATTTTTCATAATGGATGTCGTTTTCATGGTTTTCGGGTATGCTAAAGCCGATGGTGGGGTCAAAATCAAAATCTAAGATGGCGAATGCGATCATTTTCAAAATGTTCATCATGGGAGTCGTTTTCATGGTTTTCGAGGATGCTTAAGCCGATAGCGTGGTCAAAATCAAAATCCAAGATGGCGGCTGCGATAATTTTCGAAATGTTCATCATGGGAGTCGTTTTCATGGTTTTCGAGGATTCTAAAGCCGATAGTGAGGTCAAAATCAAAATCAAAGATGGCGACAGCAAAAAATTCAAAGATATCATCATGGATGTCGTTTTCATGGTTTTCGAGGGTAATAAAGATGATAGTGAAGTCAAAATCAAAATCCAAGATGGCGGCTGCGATCATTTTCGAATTGTTCATCATGGGAGTCATTTTCATGGTTTTCGAGGATGCTAAAGCCGATGGTGAGGTCAAAATCAAAATCCAAGATGGCGACAGCAAAAAAATTCAAAGATATCATCATGGCTGTCGTTTTCATGGTTTACGAGGGTAATAAAGCTGATAGTGAAGTCAAAATCAAAACCCAAGATGGCGGCTGCGATCATTTTCGAATTGTTCATCATGGGAGTCGTTTTCATGGTTTTCGAGGATGCTAAAGCCGATAGTGAGGTCAAAATCAAAATCTAAGATGGCGACAGCAAAATATTCAAACATATCATCATGGATGTCGTTTTCATGGTTTTCGAGGGTAATAAAGCTGATAGTGAAGTCAAAATCAAAACCCAAGATGGCGGCTGCGATCATTTTCGAATTGTTCATCATGGGAGTCGTTTTCATAGTTTTCGAGGATCCTAAAGCCGATAGTGAGGTGAAAATGATAATCCAAGATGGCGGCTGCGATAATTTTCGAATTGCTTATCATGGCAGTCGTTTTCATGGTTTTCGAGGATGCTTAAGTTGATAGTGAAGTAAGAATCAAAATCCAAGATATCGGCTGCGATCATTTTCAAAATGCTCATCATGGATGTCGTTTTCAGGGTTTTCGAGGGTGCTAAAGCCGATAGTGAGGTCAAAATAAAAATCCAAGATGGTGACTGCGATATTTTTCGAATTGTTCATCATGGGAGTTGTTTTCAGGGTTTTCGAGGGTGCTAAAGCCGATAGTGAAGTCCAAAACAAAATCCAAGATGGTGGCTGCTATAATTTTCGAATTGTTCATCATGGGAATCGTTTTCATGGTTTTCGAGAATGCTCAAGCCGATAGTGAGGTCAAAATGAGAATCCAAGATGACGACTGCGATAATTTTCGCATTTTTCATCATGGGAGTCGTTTTCATGGTTTTCGAGGATGCTTAAGCCGATAGTGAGCTTAAAATCCAAATCCTATGATCGCATAGAGTGTTCGAGGGGCAGTAAGCGCGTACCTAACACAATAATATTTTGAAAAATCATATTTTTATCTAAACTGAAAAGTTTGTTTTGGAATTGAAAAATTCTCTTTGTCTTGGATAGTTTTTGTGTTTTCATCATGGGTGTCGTTTTCATGGTTTTCGAGGATGCTAAAGCCGATAGTGAGGTTTAAAATCCAGGAGGGCATAAACGACGTCACCGAAGGCCTGCTGCGTGTCGTCTGCGAGGTGGGCTGTAAACTTTTTCGACCGATCAGGAATGGACGTAAGTCGGAACTTAATTACCAGCGAGACTCTTGCACTGATGAGGAAACGACGAGAACTCACAAAGCCATACAGGCTGAGAGTCAGGTTCTTAACGGGGAGGTGAAAATGCAGTTCAAAGCGATACTCGGAGTGCAAATAACCGAATTATGGAGCAAGCTTTAGCTCGGAATAAAGGCTCGAAGGTATTTGCCAAGCCCAATACCTCCCACTGTTGGGAGGACCTCCCACGGACAAAGCCCAGAACGTCACAAGGCACCACCGTCACCTCAAAGCCAGAGATTCTAGCTGAAGTCGAAAAGTTCTACGGAGACTTATATGCTCAAAAACCTTGCCCACCTCAGGCGGCCACCAACGGGCCAAACTGACACGCCATCTCACAGACGAGCTTCCCGACATTGACATGGGTGAGATTGGAATGGCACTCAGGCAGCTTCACCACAACAAAGCCCCAGGGGATGACTGAATAACCATTGAGCTGCTCAAGGCAAGAGGAATACCTATCTTGACAGAGCTTGTAAACTCTTCAATTCCGTCATCCACACTTGCATAACACCGGAGGCATGGCATGGGAGTGTGGTAGTATTATTCTTCAAAAAGAGCGATAAAGCGCTCCTTAAAAACTACCACCCCATCTCACTTCTGAGCCATATCTATAAGCTGTTCTCGAGGGTTATTCTAAATCATCTCGCCCAAAAGTTTGATGATTTTCAGCCACCGGAGCAGGCCGGGTTTCAAAAAGGTTACCGCACCATAGACCACATACACACTCTTAGGCAAGTGATTCAAAAGACCGAGGAGTATAACCAGCCTCTGTGCCTAGCGTATGTGGACTACGAGAAGGCTTTCGATACCGTCGAGACCTGGGCTGTTCTGGAGTCCATGCAGAGATGCCTCATCGACTGTCGCTACGTTGAGGTGATGAGATGTCTGTATAAGGCCGCAACAGTGACCGTCTAAGTACAAGAACAGAGCACAAAACCAATCCAACTGTTTACAAACGCGTTGGAGGACGTTTTCAAGACGATTGATTGGAAAGGACGGGGTGTTAATATCAACGGTCAGTACATCTCACACCTCCGATTTGCGGATGACATTGTCAACATAGCAGAGTCTCTGCAGGAGCTGGAAAAAATGCTGAACAGCTTGAGCGATTCTTCAAGGCGTGTGGGTCTCGGAATGAATCTGGCTGAACAAAACCAAAGTCATGTTTAATGGTCACGTCACCCCGAGACCTGTAATCGTGAATGATGCTGCCCTCGAGGTTGTGCAAGAATACATTTATTTAGGCAAAGTGTACAACTGGGCAGGCACGACTTTGAGAAGGTGGCATCTAGAAGAATACGCTTGGGCTGGGCGGTATTCGGGAAGCTGCGTCATATCTTTGAATCATCGATCCCACAATCCCTTAAAACCAGGGTTGCAACCAGTTTGTCCTACCCGTAATGACTTACGGAGCCGAAACGTGAACACTTACCATCGCTCTGGTCCACAAATTTAAGGTTGCTCAGCGTGCAATGGAGAGCAATGCTCGGGGTTTCTCTGGTGGATAGAATTCGTAATGAAGTCATTCGCCAGAGAACCAAATGTAGAACCAAATAGCACGTCTGTAGACGGACAACCGGCAGATGGAGCAAACATGTGTTTGAGTGGAGACCGCGAATGGGCAAACGTAGTGTAGGACGCCCTGCTGCAAGATGGGTCGATGATTTAAGGAAGGTGGCTGGCAGTGGATGGATGCGGCCTGCCCAAAACCGGGATGGTTGGCGTTCTTTGGGGGAGGCTTACGTCCAGTAGTGGACGGCAATAGGCTGATGATGATATAAAGCTGATAGCGAGGTCAAATCAAAATCCAAGATGGCGACTTCTTAAAATCATTTTTTTTATATTGGATGCCGTTTTCATGGTTTTCGAGGGTGCTAAAGCCGATAGTGAAGTGTAAATCAGAATTTTAGATGGCGGCTGCGATCATTTTTGAATTGTTCATCATGGGAGTCGTTTTAGTAGTTTTCGAGGATGCTAAAGCCGATAGTAAGGTCAAAATCAAAATCTAAAATGGCGACTGCAAAAAATTCTAAGTAAGAAATACTTCTCAAAACACGACCCCGCGAGCTGCTTGCAGCTCGCGCAACGCACAAATACTAGTTTTATAATCTAAAGTTCAGAGAAATTGAAATGTCAAAAAACAACGTAACTTATCAGCCTTCTTCTTTTAGGTTGTTTTGATAAACGTAGCCTCCAGAAATTATGAAAAATTATGCTTGACATAAATATTAAAAGCGTAGCAATATTTTATTCGTGACCGTGATAAATGATAGAAAAAAATGCAGCCTAGAACTAAGTGTTTTGTGATAAAAAAATTGACAAAGTTCCTCACAAAGTAAATAAAGCAATTCATGTTTGGAAGTCTACCGCTGCCTATCCCACCAACCGAACCGCACCTGACGTTGAAGTTTCTTTATAATACTCTCTACTAATTATGGCTTGAGAGGAAATCATCATATGTCAGCATGATGACCTTTTATCCTTATACCACTCTTCTTCCCCAGTGCCCGGTCCACCAGCAGACATCAAAGTGCTGGTACTGTCATCATCATCTCTCCTCATTAGTTGGAAGAAACCTCTCCATCCTAATGGAGAACTCCTGCACTACACTGTCTACGTGAAACCTACGTCCAGGTCAGTTGTCTTTGCTTCATGTTTCATTCGTATTCAACGGATTTCTCCTACCATCAACAGCTCAACGGTAGGGAATAGTAGTCCAAAATAAAACAGTTCTACTATTTTCTTCTTGAACACATTTCAGTCTGACAAAATGCATGTCTGCGCCAAGAAGTCCTTTGGATGAGGCGCTTATTCGATCGATCTTATCTTTTTTTAGTTCTTTGACTTATATCTTTAGTTCTGGGAGAAGTGTCTTTATTTTTTGACAACCTTTTTTAGTTCTTTGACAACTTTCGACTCGCTCTGACTATCTTCTATGGTTCTTTAACAAATGTCTTTAGAGCTATAACATAATGTCTTTAGTTCTATGACAAATAGTAGATTATTAACCAAGGGGATAAAGCACTGTCTTCTGTCGCGGGTGACAATTTATATCGAGAGCATAACGAAGGACTCGAGGTTTACTCCCGAGCGTAGCGAGGGTGTTAAAAACTTAAATCACGAGCGAAGCGAGGGATTTAAATCGAGTCCTGAGTGTAGCGAGGGATTTAAGTTCACCCAAGACTAAGACAGCTTTATCACCGAGGAAAATACTCTGCTTTTCGTAGCATTTGCGAAAAAATTAACATAATAATAATATGAGATAAGCATTAATTAAACATTAAAATTTAACATTAACTTATTTATAAAAATAAATTAAAATAAACTTAACGTTTATGTATTTGAAGAAAACAAAACGCGGTAAATTCCTAGATTAATATTTTACTTGTTTTCTCGGAAAAGCAAAGGCATCAAGCTCATACGGCCTGTACGGCGTATTCCTTTTCAAAAAGTTGTATAATGCTTTGCATACAAACTCAATGGTGTAAAGACAGACTGATGTAGTTTAGTATCGGTAAGTATTCGAAATTTAAATCACATTCTCTCCCTAGAGGATGAATGAAATTCAGTACAATTTTCTTTCCCGGTTTTTAACAGATTAAAAATGATTATCGTTATGTACGCTTTTTGTGGCATAGAATGTCACTTTTTTGAGCAAGTGGTACGAAAATAATATTTTTAGTTGTATGGTCTTCAGAAATATTGTTTTCTCTAAGCTCTTTCCTCTGGTCGCGGGACTTATGCCATTACCCTGACCCTGGAACGTAAAGGGCTAATAAAGGACACCGTGGATTTTAGTCAGTTCAAGTCTGACAGTCTCTCCCGCCCTGCCCTGGGTGGGAGGACTCATTTGATGCAATTGCACCTAGTACAGCATGTTACTTTACCGCAGCAATGGTCCACCACAGACGTTCCGCATTGAGTCGGAAGGTCGCTCCACCGCTGAGGTGAAGGAGCTGGTCTCCGGGAGGACGTACGAGGCGTGGGTCACCGCTAGTACTGCGGCCGGGGAGGGCGCCGCCACTAGGAGGGTTGCGCACACGCCTACGCATAGAGGTAAATATTTGTAAATAGTCATTAAAATAAAGAAATATAAAATACCAAATTAAAGTAAAACTAAACTATTTAATAGCGTTGTAAACTTCATCTTTAACGCTGTCAGCTGATAAATGTGCCCAAACGACTGGCGGCGATCACGTTGGCGGCGTTAAAAGCGCGAAAACCAGCTCTTGGGTCACGTGAAGAAAAATTACATTCAATTGGGTTTTTAAAAGTTTTCGAAATGAGTGACTTAAGCTTCAAAATATCACCACTATTCTAATATAAAATAATATTATTGTAAGTTTTTAGTAACTTTTAATAATTTTTTTTCGTATTGCGGCTAATTCATTGGTACTAAGAGCCTAAACTTTGTAATTGTACAGACACCAGCACATTTTCCTAAATCTGTCAAACGAACCTTTTTGTTTTGTGATAAAGTTGAAAATCTATCACATAACGGATTGTGGTCGCTTTATGTGCAATGCTGGCGTCCGTACAACAGCCCATTGAAATATCATGAGAACCATTGAAAGTTTAAACATTTTAAGTATAAGATTTGACTACGAGCAAATCTTTTCTCATTTCAGTTGTTGCAGGAGTAGCATCTTTAGGAGGCACAATATCAGTTGGAGTGGGCAGTTCCCTCCTCCTAGTGTGTCAGTGTGTGGGCTCCCCTCCCCCCCGCACCGTGTGGTACCACAAACATAACATCATCACCCATCATCCTAGGTTTACGAGGAACCATGATGACAGCCTACTTATAAACAGTAAGTACACTTTTTATAAGTAGCATTGGACGCTACGTAAAATTATTGTACGATTCCATCAAAATAATATATTGCAAGTTTGTTCGCGCACTCATCAATGCGCGTAATATTCGGGTATTGCGTTTAGCTTCTGTGTCCACTGACAAGGCTCTGCTGCTCTTAGCCACGCCTGGCGTACTCCGCGGTGTAGCACCGTCAACGTGGCCCCCGCATGTGCTTGTAGAATGAAACTGCACACGCGGGCGCACCGTGGACAGGTTTCACAGTCGGTTGCCGCCCGCCGCCCGTTTCTCACGCTTTCCGTACATATTTTTACTTTATTTTCACGAGCAAAGATTTTACATTTGCTTGTTTTTGGGAAGTGACACTTCTGTACGTAGTACTTTTAAGTATTCTATGTCTTAGCGCAGAACATTTGTGTGCGAACATTTTTAGGATGTTAGTTGTTCCCATAATTTGTTCGTATTTGCTTGAATGAGTCCACCTGAGCGAACATTTGCGCCGTACAGCGGTGGGATCGCATCTCAACACCTTCTTCTCTGGAAGGTCATTGGCCTGTTCTCTCGTCGTGGTTGCAAAGTAAAGACTTTCAATTTAGTCATCATGACCATCTGGTTATGATGGCTATGACTTCAGTGTGGCTGATGTTAGTGACACAATTTTCTTTTTCTTTTACTGACCCTTTAACCTTTAATGCTACGTTCACACGCCGCAGCCCGGCGGGCTGCCTGGCGGGCTGCGCGGCATGCAGCCGCGTGCGAGCGCCACTACACGATACTTGCCCGATTCGCGGCATTCATGTTCACAGGCGCGTTCACGGGCTCGGGCGTACCGTTTACACGCTCGTGAATGTGAATGTGCACGTTGAATGTAGAGTTGAACGCGAGCGTGTGAACGTAGCATAACTCCAAACTCTCTGACTTCCAGATATAGACCAATCTCTAAGCGGTAACTACACATGCTTAGCCAAGAACCTGTACGGTTCAGACCAGGTAGAGTACACGGTGATCGTGCTACCACTACCAGAGGCGCCGATACTTCGGGCGACGCCGTACAAGGACTCAATACTGGTGGAATGGGAGCAGCCTTACTATACTGTTAGCAATAGGAGTGCGGGCCAGAAGATTAGTAAGTCGTTTTTGCTTTTGAAGGTTTTGTAGGTATTTTGGACTTCATCTACTTGAATTTCGAACTTGTAACTGTAAATTTCTGCTCTCGGCCGCCCTCTTAATGCGATACTTTTCATCACCATAACCATCATTTCAGCCAGTTGCATTCCACTGCTGGACATAGGCCTCTCTCGCTTATTTCACCTGCCACTACCAGCTATCTTATTCAAGTCATCGGTTCATCTTGCCAGGGGGCGTCCCATACTACGTTTACGTACATGCGGTCTCCATTCGAGAACCTTCCTACTTCTCTTTTCGTCGGTTTGCGGCAGATATGAAGGGATTGACACTTTTGGAAAATCGAAATAATCAACCAACAAAAATTTGAGACTCCTAGTACATACGTCCAACAAAAAACCCTTTTTTAGTTCTCACTAAGACAGATTTTGTGAAATTCGACCCTTTATGTGTTGTTTTTGGGATGAATAGTGTCCAACTTTGTAACTTTAAGCACACTTTAAGGGCTATAAATCTCTTTTTTCATATTTATTTAAATTTTGCAAAAATATCCCATAAAGAAGTTGGCTCCGGAAGTAGAAATTCACAGAAAAAAACTTCGAAATTCGTGCAGTCAAAGTTGAAGTCGGAGTGCTAGTATGAATATAAAATCTAGTTAACAAAGCCTTGTCACTGTTTTACAGGTTACAGCCTCACTTGGAAAGAAGCCAACAATCTCTGGAGAGAAGCATGGCCAGCCAACAAGCTACCGAACCTATCAGGAGTACAGAAGCATGTCCTGACCGGTCTGAAGTGTGGCACGAAGTACTCCTTGAGAATCACTGCAACCAACAAAGTTGGAACTTCACAACCTGCTTATTTGGATGTCAGTACTTTGGGTGGCGGTAAGAAGCTTTGTTAAGATTATTCTACACTAGGTGGTTGTCTACACGAGCGAGAAGATCGCGACGATTCCCCTCTTCTGTAAACGGGTATTCTCCACAGACGGGCGATTACTGCCAACATATTCTGTTAGTATATTCTAGCTATTTATATAGCTTATATCACCCCTATTCTCTCGCTAGTAAAGATATGATGACTCTAAACTTCTTGTGCCCAAATTAATTGAATGTACAGAATTGTAAACGTATGGATGTGGGGTACATTTCCATACATTTGTTAAGCTAAACTTTGTGTACCCAGCATTGATTGAGGTCATACTGCGGGGAGAAACGGAATGGGAAGCATTCACCTCCTGCTGTACAGCTAACGAAGGAGGAGATGGAATACTTTAGGGAGGGGACAGAATCCACCACACGACCCATCCGCGGAGACGCCCACAGCAACCGTAGATGCGGATAAAGAGTAATAGCTCGCCAATCAAACCATGCGGGTCGACGGCGCGTTGTGTTTTTCAAAGAGCTGTTAGCAACCTAACGAGATAATCCATTGAGGGCCAAAGCCTGCTGGGGTCGCGGAACTGTCCAAACTGGAAGCTGTGATCCTGGAACGTAAAGGGCTATTGAAGAAATACGGTAGGCTTTAATCTGTGTGAGTCTGACAGTCATGATGATGATGATGATTGTACCATACATTTTGTACAACGCTATCCGTACTGATCAGTAACCGTGCCGTTCAGTGACGTTCGTTCACTCGTTTATATGAATAGCACGTCACGGAACGGTAAGGTACAAAACGTGTCAGCACTGTTGTGTGCGGATAGGCCTTAATTCTCTTTTCTCTCCACCAACAGTCCCAATACCACCAGTCTCCAACGAATGGTTGTGGAGCAATGCATCCCACATGTACGTCCAGCTGGCGGGGTGGGAGCACGGCGGGTGCGCCCTCACCGTGCTCGATGTGGAGTACAAGCAGCTCGGAGCTAGGACCTGGACCCGGGCTCATCATAATATGGTGAGACTTTATTTTACTTAAGACTAAGGGACTTTGCTCATGGCATCATCTGCCTAGCCTTTTCCTAACTATATTGGGGTCGGCTTCCAGTAGAACCAGATGCAGCTGAATATCAGTATTTTACGTTGAGCGACTGCCTGTCGGACCTCCACAACTCAATAACTGGGTAATACGATACCCCATGGTAAGACTGGTTGTCAGACTTTAAAGCTTCTGACTAACAGTAACGACTGTCAAAGATCTACAAATGATAGATATACCAACGTATATATCGTTTATTATAAAACACTTCCGTTACAATACACGATATCGCTCCCACAGAAGCGAAGAAGAAATAAAGTTCAAGAGGTTTTTTGTATAATTAACTTTTTGTGTTTTGGATAGGACTGCTGGCCTTTTAGAGAGACTAAGAGTCACTCAATAGGCAACGTAAACAGCTATGCTCGGAGTTTCTTTGCGGGATAAAATCCGAAACATAGATATTCGGCAAAGAACCAGAGTCACCGACATAGCTCATAAAATTTTCATGTTGAAGTGGCAATGGGCAGGCTACATCGCTCGTAGAACTGACAACCGATGGGGAAAAAAAGTTCTCGCATGGCGACCACGGACCGGAAAACTACTCCCACTAGGTGGACCGACGACATCGTGAGGGTCGCGCGATGCAAGTGGTGAATTGTCGTTCGGCGTGGCGGTCTAAGGGGGAGGCCTATGTTCAGCAGTGGACGTCTTCCGGCTGATGATGATTTTTTCGAAGAAGGCTATAGGCCCAACCAGTGGGGCTGAAACCGCGAAGTCAGTAATTTATCAGTCTTTTATCTCCCTCAGCCCTACTCGGACCTCTCATCCTGGAGTCACTCCTCGCTGTACCAGACGAAGATACCCACGTACGCGATATCAGACCTGTCTCCCGGTACATGGTACCAACTGCGAGTGACTGCTAGCAATGAAGCTGGTAGTGTTACAACCACGTACAGTTATGCTACTAAGAATGTGGATGGCAGTAAGTACAAGTTAATCACACAGCGTTCGCTGGCAAATGAGGATGACCTTGATTGTTTAGTACGGAATTAGAGCCTAAGGTAACTACCGGCGATTCTCTTTCAAGAAATGCACAATAAATGTACATGCCGTGTAACCGAAAGAGATCCATAATTATATTAATAGTTGCTCTCTGACTGTTCACACTGCCGGCGACGACTCGCTTTACTAGTTTTGTCGCTGAGCGACGAGTTTTCAAAAATAAACTTGCTCAGCGATACTCGTTCAGCGATGCTCGCTCGGCTCGCTTGATCAGGTTTGCACAGGACTGAGCGACCGCGGGCGAATGGCGCGAGTAATCGCTCGTCGCAGTTGCACACTCGCATAGCCCGACGACAAAACTATCGAAACTATACTCGCTTTCCGCTGATCGCCGACTCTTTTATAGTTTCTAGTTCTACTCGTTACTCGTTCATCGTTGGCGATCGGACCACTGCCTACTACTAGCTACTGAACGCTTCGGGTAATAGTTGTACTGTAATACTAGTTTGTTTAGTGATGAGTTTATTATTCTCGCTCAGTATTATAATATAAGATAATATAGTAACCATGACCTGGCAGATCTCAGCCCTGCACTTAAGCCATTATTACATTTTGAAAGTGTCAACAAAATAAAAACTTTGTCAAAAACCCCAAACAAAACAATTATTGCAGCTTTAGTTTTAAACACAATACCTTCAATTTTACTAAACTACAGCAGAAAAAAATTGTGACTTTCATTATTGCCACCAACTTCAGAATGATAAGTTATTTCACACTTTTTTGGGGTTGGATTTTGAAGGTGGTTATTTTTTTTATGACAAGTTTTTTTTTAAATCATGGAAAAAGTGTAAAATAACTTTTCTTCCGGAATTCGGTGTTCAAAAAAATTATCTCTAATATTGCTCGCTTTTTCCTTCCAGGTGAAGTTGGGCCACCATCAGAACTGTTCGATCTGAACATGCTAGTTATAATCTGCAGCTCAATACTACTCACCATCTGCCTTCTTAGCTGTATCTACATACTTGTGAAAAGACAAAGGTACGTCTCCTTGGTCAATCTTTTACGCAGTAGAAGTTATAAAACCCCGACCAGCGTAGGCACGTGGACGGCAAGCAAAGGTAAGCGTCCACAGGTCCGCATCGCACGTATCGGACGGATCGCACGCAACGGATTTTAGTTTGCCTTGTATTAAAATTCATACAACTGCGTCCACTAATCCGTATCGTACGGACGGGTCATCGGCAATGCATGCATGCACATGCGATGCGTACCGATGACCTCATATGATGTGGACCTGTGGACGCTTACCTTAATGAGCAGCTCACTGTTTTATCAAAGGCCGGTTCGACACTTGTTGGTCCTCGTTTAAAGACACGCGTCGCGTCGGGCGGTTTGTCAGGCGGAGCGGGCCGCCAAAAACACAAACATACAGTGATGTCAAGACTCAATGAAAATCGCCGAAAGAAGCTGCGGTGGATTGCGCGGTCACCATAAACGAATAAACAATTGGCGCCTGCCTGCCTGCTCCGTCCGACGCGCAGCGTGTCCTTGAACGCGGTCTTATGGCCTATCCGCACACAACAGTGCAGACACGTGCCGTACCGTATCGTCGCGTGACGTGATCAGTGCCGTATCGATCCGTGTCAGTGAAATATGATATTATACCATACATTTTGTACGACGCTATCCGTACTCATCAGCGTCAGTGCCGTTCAGTGATGTTCGTTCACTCGTATATATAAATAGCACGTCACCGAACGGTACGGTACGGCACTGTTGTGTGCGTATAAGCCTTTACATGTATGGTGTATGCTTCAAGGAGCTATCGGTATAGGTACTGTCTGGGCCGTGACCATCAAAACACCTGCCAAAGTCACTGCAATGTTTTAAGAGGTTACGAGTCAGTTCTTCAAAATATACGAAAATGGATAATTTTATAAATAATTTTATAAATCGAAAGAATACGATACTGTTAAAGGCAGCAATGGAGAAATGAGTCTAAACTAAATTATCTATGCTTTCAGAACCGGCAACCTAACAGAATACCGTGATTCGATCACGGTGGACAACAAATCAGAGAGCGGCAACCTGACGGCAAACACCTCCCATACCAACCTCGCCAACGTGAAGGAGAACGCTATGAATGCACAGAATAGGATATACAGCGCGCCTATACATATGAGGAATAATAGTAAACATGGTAAGATAAAAAAAAAATATCAAAGATATTTTAAGAGGATAGAATAGCTGCTGCCATTTCAAAAAATAGGTATTTAGAAAAACTCGTACTGTCCCTCTCACGCGTTGAAAAAACCCCGATCGTGCGATAGAGAGCGTTGCAACTCGCGACTGAATATAAGTATTTTTTATATGAAATTTGTCTCTCGGGAGAAAACGTTTTTCACGTACTATCACGACCAATCTCTTAGATTCTGGTGTCAATCGTTTCAGAATATTATATTCTAGGTTTGTAGGTTTCGTTTTTTTTCTTAAACTTCTTTGTTTTTTAAATACAAAGGGTTTTACTTCAATGAAGATTTTGTCATAAAAATGGTAACTTTTAGGCGCCTGTAACTTTCAAACTATTATAAATTTTGAAAAAAAGAAAACCTATAAACCTAGTTTTTTACTGTGTCAGATACATTGTAAAAAATCATTGAGATAGGATAACATTTAGGGGGAGGAAAACGTTTTCTCTTTTTGTGTGGACGAAAGCTCGGTAGACGATAGTCTTAACGAGCGAAAAATTGAGCTGCAAGCAGGGTTCGAACCTGCGTCTTCTGGATAGGTACCAGACTCCTTAACCAATTAGGCCATCGCTACCACTACAAAGCTGAATTTCTCGTTCGCTTTGTTTTATGAACGCTGTTTACACGTTTCGCCATCTATTCAATTCCAGTTTTAGTGCATTATTATTGTGATATTGTGAATTTTGTCCTTGAATTCAAAATATTATGATACACTAATTAATTTATCTCTCGGCGACTGAATATTACGAGTATTATTGGAAATAAAGCCAAAATAATTAATTTGACCCAAATAATTATAATCCGTCTGCTAACATAAGGTCGAAACGACACATTATTACAGCTTGATGTATTTAAATATCCAGTTTAACTAAACCTCACTTTACCTGATCTTCCAATACAATGATCGGTCAACTTATACAGGTTTATAATAGATTGATATTATGCGTGCATAGAACCTACGTCCTAATCGTCACCTATGCGAGGAAAACGATTATATAATTTAATTAAACTCAAATTGATAATAGTGACGTAATAAGTAGGTATGGGTAAGATAAAATAATTCTGTTGCTATGTTAGTTACTGGCGAGTGTATCCTATGCCGCGTTTAGGTACACGCGTCACGTCGAGCGGCGCGTTAGCGGCGCGTCGGGCGGAGCGATTTACCTAAAGCTTAAACATACGAAGTATTTTATAGAGGAAGTCTCTTTATTCAACAGTAGGCACCTGTTATCAATAGTAAACCACAAAGATGCCTAGTCTAATTACCACAGAATATTTCACATACACATCAAACTAATATATTTCAATTATAATAAAATCGTGACGTGAGAATTTATTAAGGAAAATTAGTTGCGGAAGTTTAGTTGAACCGGTGAAATTAAATATTACTATAAAACCTAATTCATCATCATCATCAAATTAACCGTAGGATGTCCTTATATAGATTTACAGTAGGATCGGTTTGAAGCGGCTTGCAACCAGTCTGATCTCAAAATTCTCTATAATTCATTTTTGACGTGATAACGTCTTATAAGAAAAAAGATGACGTCATGCGGCGTTACCTTTGCTCTGTAGCGTTCCATAGCAACGGCGTGTCAATTGTATGTATATGGCTGCTCCCACATTTATCGACGCGGAATCGGCTTAAGTTTTTCAAAAAATCGCGTCGCATCGGATCGCGTCGTCTGTGCCTAGCTGATGCGAATGGTATTGTAACGTTCTCATTACGTTGACATAAAGGATTTTTTGACCGGCTTAAGCCGATTCCGCGTCGATAAATGTGGAGCACCCTATAGCAACGTAAGTGCAGTATTTTCTTATGACGTTGTCTCGTTCAACTTCGTCAGTAAACCGACTTTACAGACAACCGATTTTATTAAAATTAGTCACGTAAATTTGTGAAATGTGAATCTTTTCGTGTGGTACGTAAGTAAAGCTAGATTTTGGGTCACTCTATTGAAATATGAGCGCACCGTCGTCACGTCTCTTTATAAATTGTCCCTTATAAGTTTCTGTTGTCAGGCGGAAAACGATGTTAATTATATAATAATACCTTTCTGCGTCACAATCAGTGAATAGAGACTGTGGTTTAGGAAACTAGATTAGCAAACCACATAATATCTATGTTTTACGTAGATAATTAACAGCTAGCAGCTAGCAACAGAAGATTTATTTATATACATATATACAACGTGTTACGCCAGCAGCGTAAAACCTCTCGTGGGGTAACTATGCCTAACAATTTTTGTTCTAAGACTTTAGGAAATTCGCAAAAAAAAAAATGGTTTTTCACACAAACGACTGTGCCCGACCAATTTCTCATTTTACATGAAAAAACTAATTTTTAGTAGCATGGGCTGAGTTACCCTACGAGAGGTTTTGCGCTTTTGGGGTTACACGTTGTTTATATGTATTTTTAAATAGATAGGTTAGTATGTATCTTTTACTTACTATCTTAACAAAAGTGAGCATACCGACTTGATAATCTGAAGCAGGACTAAAATTCTAAACTTGTAGTTGTAATTACTAAATCTGCGATTATGAAAGTTTACCATGTAAAAAATGAAAGAAACGCATTGACTCCTGTAATAACGCGACCGTAAAAGACATATGCCGTGGCCGATGCGTGGACCTCAAATGATTTAGTAAAAAGATCAAGCGATGTTGAAACGGATAGACCTCCATTTGATTCGAAGTGTGCACGCAGCACATCCCCACACCAAAATAGCCTACATTACATCTAGCACTGCTTAATCGCCACCTACGTACTTCATTTTCTTATAACTGAATCTAGTATCACAGTATAGAAATCATACAGTAGGACGACGCCTTTGATCTCGGGTAAAATGCCGACATCGTCTAGACAGTTATGCATCGGCCAGGGTTGTCACAAGTAAAGAATATTTATGAAATTATTTATTTATTGCAGATCAACATGGATGGCAGAATTATAATGAAAACAATATTAAACACTTATATAATAATGAAAACAAGTTTTAACCCCCTCTTTACTGCATGTATTATTAAGAAGTTGGCCTGGCCAGAGGCCAGGCCAAATTGCCATTCAAAGAGGCAACGCCGCCAGTCTCTTGGGCACATTACCAGCTGACAGCGTTGAGGATGAATTTTTCGATGCTCTTTAATAGTTTAGTTTTATTTCAGTTTAGTATTATTATATTTATATAGTTTAATTAATTTAAAAATTGCAATTTATAATAATATATTAAGAAGTTGAATGAAAATAAAAAATGCAGATAAGACGTATACTAAGAGATTTAAAAATTGAACTGATGCATTTGATAAATAGTTACTATGTGACACTGACGACGTGGACTGCGATTTTTTTTTAATTTTAACTTCCAAATAAATAAATATCATAAATACAATACAAATTAATAAATAATAAGTATATTCTAACCGAAAGGGTACTTACATACATGTGAAAAAAAAATTGCTACAGACTACATACCAAAATGAACAACTTTTACTATAGGACCAACTCGAGACAGATTTAAGTTATTTAAATGGCATTTCGTAACCAGCACCCCAATTTATCACGGAATTGGCGTAATACATTTAAATTGACGCCCGCCATCTTCGATTTCAAAAAGAATGACTTTTTCGTTACAAGCACCCCAATTAACCTCGAAATTGACACCCATATCAAATTCTAAAGAAAAAATGACGTCCGCCATCTTGGATTTCAAAAAGAATAGCTTTTTCGTAACAAGCACCCCAATTAACCTCGAAATTGACACCCATATCAAATTATAAGAAAAAAAACGGCGTCCGCCATCTTGGATTTCATAAAGAATGGCTTTTTCGTTACAAGCACCCCAATTAACCTCGAAATTGACACCCATATCAATATCTAAGAAAAAAAACGGCGTCCGCCATCTTGGATTTCAAAAAGAATGGCTTTTTCGTTACAAGCACCCCAATTAACCTCGAAATTGACACCTATATCAAATTCTAAGGAAAAAATGACGTCCGCCATCTTGGATTACAAAAAGAATGGCTTTTTCGTAACAAGCACCCCAAATAACCTCGAAATTGACACACATATCAAATTATAAGAAAATGACCTCCGCCATCTTGGATTTCAAAAAGGATGGCTTTTTTGTAACAAGGACCCCTAATAAACTCAAAATTGATACCCGTACTTGGTAAATTAAAATACGTCCGCCATCTCGAAATTCACCCTTGGTAATTAATAAAAAAAGTCCACCATCTTGTCATGGGACATACAAATTATAGCACAGTCATATAATATAATATTAGTAGAATTTCCAAACAGATGCCCTGTGCAATAACCTATTAAAAAAAAAGGCGTGCGCGGGTCGGCCATTTTAAATAAACAAAAATAAATACGCACGTCACACGCGATAGCCCTGAATGATAGAGCCCGACATAGTAACATCGTTTTGTTCCCAAGTCGGGCTCGGCTTACCCGCGTCTCACCTCTCACACCCCGCACGATTGCCCTGTCTAGACGTCTTCGTCGGACGACTGTAGGATTATTAGACTGTGCTAGTATCGTTGTGTGCGCGATGACAGCGCCCCTAGGTGGCCGCAACTATTCAGGACTTGTCATCTGTCAAATCATGTCAACTAGATGATAAGATATCTTTGTGATATAAATTTTCGACTAGTTTTTCAACGAAATTGAAAAAAATAGTGTAAAAAGTGAGTGTGTATTTTATACCTAGCGATTTTCTTCCTCGTGAAAAATATGGATATTATAATACGCACGGGATTTGAATCGGTTATAGCATATAGCATAAAATACATTTCCAACCTCAAACTGAGCAAGAAGGGAAAGAAATAGTATTAGCACAGCATGTACTATGACCCATATCGCAAATTTTTACGTTTTTACTTAAAATTATAAAGAAAGTTATGAAAATAAAGCAATTCACATTTCTGCCACGTCGTGCGCTACGATCGATTTGCCGTTCCCCACCACCCACTTCGCACATAGACAATACTTATAGTAGGCATACACCATCCTGCCTATGTGAACGATAGATGTGACGCTTGCAATTGTTTCAAATCGGCAGTTCGTCCATAGACACCATACACCATACTGCCTATCGTAAAGATTGATTTGACACAACGTCAAATCTGCATCAGTGATGCCTACTCATAACGCAACAGTGGCTAATTCTACATATATAAATAAGTGGAATTCTGAAGCAATAGTTCAGTTTTGGGTTGAAGTAAAAAAAATGAAATTCTTCCGGTGGAATAATAAAAAAATTGGAATCGACTTCGTTTTTGATACCGAGTACGCCCACGAAATGCCTGCGGTTCATTTTTTAACACCTTTACCCTTAGCACGAATTATTTTATAAACGCAACCAAGTACTTTCAATGTGTTGAATCTGTGCAAAACTGAATTTAAAACAGGATTTCTACTAACAGAAAACCACCAACTTTATGTATGCCAAGAAGCAAACTACTACAGTTATCAGCTTGGACTTGCTATAGTTATAAGGTAGGAATGACCAAAGATTATTAACCATACCTACTACTACTATAATAAGTTTATGCAGGATGTGATGATACATACGTACATCAACTATTAAATGCAAAACCATCACTAACAAATTCATATAATGTAATCAACAATTTGATTACGTTTATTGGTTTAAACTGTCTCACAACCCATTTCTACCCCTTAATAGGTACTGGTAGATTAAAAACATACCTATATAGTGTGCACTTTTGTCCGAATCTGTCACACTAATATAAATTAACTGAACTACAATATTCACAAGCAAGGGCCATCACTGAGCCAGCATCTTCGCTGTATCATTTTAGTTACAAGTTTTTTACACTAGAAAAATGGGTCAATTTAATGGTAATTTCTTCATGTTTACAGATTATTTTATCTTTGGACAGTAACTCTACTGAGAGCAAGGATTGCCTATTCTCAATTTCGCTGCTGCTCTGTGAATCATGCAAGAAAAACACACTGAATTACATGATAAAATATGTGGTAGTTTACCTAATATTATAGGTATATATAGTGTTTTAACCTTTTATTATTAAAATAAATACTTAGGGAAATATTAATAGTTATGTTTTATTTACAAATCTTATGATTCGTCGTCTCATCGTTCTCCTGCCCTTATTCTAATTCATCAAATCTTCTATTTTTCTCTACTCATTATGTCAGTACTCACCTTTTTAGTAAAATCATGCAAAAATAATTATATTTCATATATTTGCTCTGTCAGAGCTGCTTAGCTTTGCTTGAAATGCTTTAATTAAAATCATATCAAAATGAAAGTCGTTGGTTTTACTTTACTTACTTTACTTTTACCTATATTATTAACATTCTGTAAGTTATAACAGCATAGGAAAAATACAATTATTGTAATTTAAACACAATCACTAAATAACTATTACTAACAACAATAAGGAATATGATATTTCACTTCACTGAGATGTAAATCCATTGTACATTTTTTGTTAATCGAAGTACCTAAATCCATGATAAAGAATTACACATTGATCCAATGGCTCTCAACTTTCTGTATCAAATTGTTTGCATGAAATAATTAGGAAACATTTTGATCATACTCGTACAATACCTAGCGGTTTCACACTAGGTATATCACTGTGTCAGCTGGTTTTATCTTCCACCTTATTCATGTCTGAAGAATGGCAGGTTCTGCGATTATTTTGTGCTGATCCTCTTAGCATGTCGATGGCAATCAAAATTGAGTCGGGTCAGAATTGGACCACGCGTTTTCCATATAATTTTTCCAGAGCAAAGTCGTCGATGATGATGATGATCTCCCTTAGGTAGGTAGGTATTTTAAACGCTTCTCGATTTTATTGAAACGAACCACAAAATTTAATTTATTGAATTTCCTAACGTATTTTTGTTTGATGTTTGTTACTTAGATACACATCGATTGTTTTATTTGAATATTCGTTGTCATAGTAACCATATTGTCAGCCTCTGATTTCAGTTTTGCCCGTATTTTAATATTACTAAAAAGGTATTAAAATTAAAAATAAAATGATTTTACAATTTTATCCTAACTTATTCGTGTAGTATAAATGCACTTGTTCGTTATGCTTTCACGCCTAAACCGCTGAACTATTTTGATGATATTGGTTCGTAGACCCATCTGAAAAAAAAGTCATGATGACTACTCATTAATCGTAGTAATAGTGCCTGCAGGCAGTTGCTGGTTTTTTTAATCCTACCTAGACTTTTTAAGACGCCATTCGCGCGAAGATTTTTTTTTTCTGCTGGCGTTAAAAAACCGCCGATATAGAACAAATGCATTCCCTTGTATAATAATAATAATATTCCACAACTATCACACAACGCCATTTAGTCCCAAGCTAAGCAGGGCTTGTGTTATGGGTACTAGAAAACTGAAAACATACTTATATATTTTTAAATACATACTTACTATAGATAAATTACACCCAGACACAGAACAAATGATCATGCTCATCACACAAAGATTTGTCCTGGGTGGGAATCGAACCCACGACCCCCGGCATAGCAGTCAGGGTCACTAACTACTAGACCAACAGGCCAGTCAAAATCTGTTCACACGTCAGCGCTTTTAAAGTGCCAGCAAAAGAAAACGCTCGTTTGAGTCGGGGCTTACCCGTAAGTATAATAAATACTTAGTTTTAACTTACCTACCTGTTCCGACACCTTTTTTTAACCTACTTCAAAAAAAGGAGGAGGTTCTCAGTTCGGAATATTTTTTATTTTTATGTATGTTCCCCGATTTCTCGAAGACGCCTGGACTGATTTGGAAAAAAAATCTCAGGTCAGGTTCTGGTGATAGGATCCCAGGGAAAGCGAGGGTTCCTTCAAATTTTATAGGCAGATAGTACCAATGGGGATTGTCTTAATTTTTTAAACATTCGATTTTATTTGATTTTCTGCAAATATAGAGCATTTTGAGAAACTAATTTGAATATTTTAATGATTGGCTCAATACTTTTTTATTTTTAATATTTTAATTTTTGAGGTAGGTGACGTCACCATTGGCCTAAAAGTTGTGCCGTTTCCTTACTAGAGCAAAATTAAAAAACTGTCAACACAACGTCAACTGTCTAAACGTCACTTACATCCCACTAGGTTATTATTTACAAAACAAAATTAGCTCCTAGATGAAAATACAAAGGAATCTAAGGCTTCTGCAATACTAACATCAAAGTGATCTTCGCAACAGTACATTGTATAAACCTTTCAACATTCCACACCGTCATCAAACACCACTTTTCGCTCAAATCTTCTTTAGTACGAACAAAATGTTGATTGGATTATTATTAGTATTATTGTTGCTAGTTGGGACAAAGCACTTCCTATATTCTATTTTACTTGTAGTTTATGTTATATTGCCGATGCCGATTTAATAGATTTAACCGAGATAATGAAGAAATTTGCAGTTACAATAAAAACTTGTTTGTTTACATCTTTGACATTTACAAATTGACACTTGTCAGTGGCCCTCTGACATCCCTGATTTTCTCATCAGGGATGTCAGACGACCACTGTGATGTACCAATATGAAATATTGGTACATCGGTAAAATGTATCGAAAATTAAATACGAATGAAATATCATTTTTGTTGAAACCTACTTAGGTACTAATCAAAGCACTGGCTGTTCTGAATAATTTTTTTAATTTTTATCTTGCTTCTTTTGTCTTTCTACTTATGTCAGTCTCTTATAATATACTACCAGATCAATACTTCCTATCTGTTTTTATTCTAAAACCTTAATTATAGTAATAACTGCAACTCTGTGTAGGCTCAAGAGCCTACAGGTTATGGTACCAGCACGTAAGGTTCGAAGAAACTAGACAAATCTGGTAAAACAAGCTTTGTTCCAGTCTCCATTGGAGTAGTTACGGAAATAGCATCTGACGTTACACTTTCATCTTGTTTTAATCATACTCTTACAGGCTTTACTACCCCCTCAATGTGTACCTCTACCGAATGGTACGTTGACTCTGGTGCTACAGCTCATATGACTAACAAGAATGATTGGTTCTTGGACCTTAAGCAGGAATCTAAACCAATAACTATTGCCAATGGTCAGCAAATTCAAAGTGAAGGCAAAGGTACCGTTTCTGTTAATATTTCTGATAGATTTAAGCAAATTCCTGATGTTTTATATGTTCCTGACCTAGCTACTAATTTAATTTCGGTTCATAGCCTAGTTCAGGAAGGGCTAGTAGTCATATTTTCACCAATAGGTGCCTCAATCCTTCTAAAAGACGATTGCAAGGTGACAGGCTCTGTGGTTGCAACTGCGTCAAATCATAATGGTATGTACAGATTAGATTTGGCAGAACACAAAGCTGCTTGCACACAAGTGAGAGAGTCTGCATTACTATGGCATAGACGTCTCGGCCACCTGCATCCTAGAGCCCTCAATATATTAAAAAATCGAGCCGTAGGTATAGACTATACTAGTCTATCATTCAATGAGTTGAATAAAACCTGCGTGCCATGCCTACAAGGCAAAATGTCTAAGAGACCATTCAAAAATTCAATAAGTAGGTCTAATTCCAAATTGGAATTAATTCATTCGGACCTTTGCGGACCTATGAGTACGCATTCATGGGGTGGAGCACTTTACCTACTTACATTTACAGATGATTTCACGCGTAAGACTTTCGGCTACATGCTAAAATCGAAAAGCGAGGTCTTCAGTAAATTCGTTGAATTCAAGAACCTTGTTGAGAACCAAACCGGTCTCAAAATCAAAACTTTTCGCTCCGACAACGGTACAGAGTTCGTAAATCATGACATGACCCAGTTCTTTAAGGAAAATGGTATTGTACATCAAACCACAGTTCCGTATACCCCGCAACAGAACGGAGTATCTGAACGTGTTAACAGAACCGTTGTCGAAAAAGCTAGATCTATGCTCCAAGACTCTGGCTTACCACGAGCATACTGGGGTGAAGCTGTTTCTACGGCGATCTACCTCAAAAATCTCTCACCAACGCAAGCACTCAACAACAGAATCCCTGAAGAAATGTGGACTGGGAAGAAAGTGAATCTACATCACCTACGAGTTTTTGGCTGTGAAGCGCATGTCCTAATCCCGAAGGAAAAGCGCAAGAAACTCGACTGCAAGACTCAAACCTGTATCTTTGTTGGCTTCTTAACAGATACAAAAGGTTATCGTCTTGTCAATCCCCAGAATCCCAGAAGCATTATCATCGCGAGAGATGTCCACTTTGTGGAAGAAAAACCACCATCAATCGAACCTGGTGTAGAAACCACACAGATTTTAGATCCTCAGTCTAATAATCTTGAATTCTTTAACTCGGTTACCCAAGATTATCCAGCTATACCCCATCTACAACCTACACAAGTATCAACTGTTCAGCCTCCTATCGAGTTTCTTGATGAGCCTCCTGCTAAGCTTATAACTGAGCCTACTACTGATACTTTTATTGAGCCTGCTATTGAGTCTCCTAATGAAGAAACGTCTGTCTTTGAACCGGAATCTGAAGTCTTCGTTGATGCTCAAGATCTTCCTGTATCCGAGCCATCACTAGCTGATGTTGTCGAAGATAGTGGTGCCCCGAGGTACCCTCTTCGAAATCGTCGTGCTCCAAATCGATACTCAGATTCAGATTATGCAAATCTGACCAGCGTTGACAGCGAGCCACAGACCTACAAGCAAGCTCTGGACGACAGTCATAGTCAAGAGTGGCTGAAAGCTATGCAGTCTGAACATAATTCCTTGCAGAAACATGGAACTTGGACAATTGTAAATAGACCTGTAAATAGGAAAGTTATTAAATGCAAGTGGGTGTATAAACTCAAAAGGGATACTAATGGGAACATTGTAAAATATAAGGCAAGACTTGTAGCCAAGGGATTTACGCAAGTTCATGGAGTTGACTACGGTGAAACTTTTTCGCCAGTAGCAAGACTGTCATCAATTCGTCTTTTATTAGCCTTTGCCGCTAAACTCAATTTGGATGTCGACCACCTAGATGTGGAGACGGCATTCCTGAATGGCGACCTAGAGGAAGAGATTTTCATGGAACAGCCTGAAGGTTTTTCTAATGACAAATCTAAGGTTTGTTTGCTCAAGAAGTCTCTTTACGGACTTAAACAAGCTCCACGCCAATGGAATAAAAAAGTTTGTGAAGCTATGGACAAACTTTCATTCAAACGTTCGGAGAAAGAGCACTGCATCTACTACAAGCACGAAGAGGAAAAGTTGCTGGTCGTAGCGGTATTTGTTGATGATTTTTTCATCTTCAGTAATGATAAGAAGATCAAAGAAGATTTTAAGGAACAACTTAAGAAGTCCTTCATAATTAAAGATTTAGGCCCCCTCAAAGACTGCTTAGGGATGAGAGTTACGAGGAAAGAAAACACACTATCACTTGACCAAACAAAGTATGTTGAACAAGTGATAGCCAAATTTGGAATGACAGATGCTATTTCCGTAACTACTCCAATGGAGACTGGAACAAAGCTTGTTTTACCAGATCCCGAGGATGAAAATCCTGAATTACCATACCAGCAGCTCATTGGTTCACTAATGTACATTTCTATTGGCACCAGACCAGACATTTCGCATGCTGTTTCTGCTCTCAGTCAATTCAACGTACATTACGGGGAGGTACACTGGAGAGCTGCCAAGCGTGTTCTCCGGTATCTCAAGGCCACGAAGGACAAAAAGCTCACATACAGCAACACTGGTGATGGAATTGGATACGCTGATGCCGATTACGCAAGTAATCTGGTAGACCGACGCTCCTATACGGGGTATGTGTTCCAGATGAGCGGTTCATCAGTGTCGTGGGAGTCACGGAAACAGAGAACGGTAGCTCAATCCACAACCGAGGCGGAATATATGGCCCTTGGTGAAGCCTGTAAGGAGGCTATCTACATCCGATCTCTCATTAATGACATCTTTAAATTCTCATCACCCATAACCATCATGTGCGACAATCAAAGTGCTATCTCACTCACCAAAAACAACACACATCACTCTCGCACCAAACATATCGACATTCGACATCATTTCGTTCGCGAGTGCATCTCTACAAATCAAGTCGATGTAAAGTTCATCTCATCAACTCACCAAACAGCAGACATACTCACGAAACCATTACCTAAACTGAGACACTACAAGTGTCTTACTTCATTAGGTCTAACTTAGGGCTTGTTTGGTTTTTTGAGTGAATTTTATAGTTTGGTTATTTTGTTGTTCATGTATTTACATACAGAGTGTTTTGATTATGGGGAGGTGTTGAAACCTACTTAGGTACTAATCAAAGCACTGGCTGTTCTGAATAATTTTTTTAATTTTTATCTTGCTTCTTTTGTCTTTCTACTTATGTCAGTCTCTTATAATATACTACCAGATCAATACTTCCTATCTGTTTTTATTCTAAAACCTTAATTATAGTAATAACTGCAACTCTGTGTAGGCTCAAGAGCCTACAATTTTTTTATCTTTTGCTGTTAATAGAGGGCAAAAAAAAGAGATTTTTTAGTAAGCAATACTCGATTGTAACTAAAGAAATAGATAACAGAGTACAGCTAGCGTGGAAGAGATATTGGTCACACAAGGTTGTCAAAAATACACGGGTTTCTTCATTTTACCTATATTGACGTTGGATGTCAAACTTGGAGCATTACTAAACAAATTATGCGAAATCTAGAGCCCTGTCAACATAGCATGGAGCGTAGCATGCTCAACGACAAGTTAAAAGACAAAATCAAACTAGAGACATTACTAAACCAAACTAAAATCAACGAAATCACACATTGCATAAGGAAATTGAAATGGAGATGGGCAGGTCATATGTTGAGGAGTACTAATAATAAATAGGCTAAGGACGTAACCAAATGGTGTCCAAGATATAACAAAAGAAAGAAAGGAAGGCAACGCCTAAGATGGGAAGACGACTTTCGAAAGATGGCTGGTGCTACTTGGAGGAGGATGACCCATAATCGGAAGGAGTGGCAAGCTACAGGGGAGGCCTTTGCGAAATCGAAAGACAATCTTAATATCGGTGTCTAATAATACATAATATATAGATATATAAAAGAGAGGGAAAAAAACGTAAACTTAGTTTTAATATTTTTGTTTTGTAAGATTGTAGGCTATAATAATAATAATACTCGATTGCGCCCTAAAATTTGTCGTTTATTCTGTATTGTTGGTCAACGTCCAATCTTGGTTTTTTTTTCTCGAGTACTCGAGTTTCTTGGTACATGGTACGTGACACTGAAAACTGGTATGTATACCAAGACATTGGTACTTATGCCTGACAACCCTGGAAAATACTTGTCACTTATTTTTTAGGGTTCCGCAGCCAATGGCAGAAAACGGAACCCTTATAGATTCGACATGTCTGTCTGTCTGTCTGTTCGTCCGTATGTCACAGCCACTTTTTGTCGAAATTATAAGAGATAGCTCTTATAATTTCGACAAAAAGTTGAAACTTTGGAGGTAGATGTATTATGTGAACCGCGGACTTTCACACAAAAATAAAACAAAAAAGAATTTTGGGGGTAGAAAGTAACAATTGAAACTCAAAATATTTTTTTTTCGCCTTACCCATTCGTGTAGGACTGTAGGATATCTATGAATAGGTCTTGAAAAATTATATTGAGGTAAGTAGTACTATTATTCTGATTGAGGTTACAAACATAATTATTTTTTTCTAAACTGAACAGTTTGCTCGAGAGAAACTTCCAAAGTGGTAAAATGTCCCCCCCCCCTCTGTAACTTCTAAACTAAGAGAATGATAAAACAAAAAAAAAAAGGTTGCACTCCAGGAGTGCCGGTAGAAGTGAAAACTTTTTTGTTACTATGTTTTATTTTTAATTTGAATGACGTCTTACTCATTTTCGATCAGGGTCACGTGACCCTGACGCGAGTTTTAAATTTTTTACCCATTACAGAAAAAGTGTACAACGCCGCTAAAGAAGTTTTCACTTCAAAAAATATTTGATGTGCATTACCATGCAAACTTCAATTGAAAATTGTTTTGAACGAGATCGAGTTATTAGTTTTTTTTTTTAATAAATCGTAAACTGCAATTTACCTTGCAAAGTTACATCCAACTACAAGAACTTTACTTGCTGCTACGGAACCCTTTATGGGCGAGTCCGACTCGCACTTGGCCGGTTTTATATTTTTTATATTTTCTGTTTTCTGAGGCAAAGATACAAAACTGTGTACAGCCAAAGGTTTGAAGAAGGTGTTAAACATTTGAAGGGCAAGGAAGGTCAAACGTATTTTATTAAAAATATCAATGAGATATGGATATTTTTCATTTTTAATTAGTACATAATGATCAGTAACGCTATTCCTCGAAATGGTTTTTCAATTACAGCATATTAAAAAAAAAACCGGCCAAGTGCGTGTCGGGCCACGCACAGTGTAGGGTTCCGTAGTTGCCCATCAAAATACTTATGCGAACTAACTAAACTGATTCGCTGAATTTAATTATAAAAAGAAGAATTTTCAAAATCGGTCCAGGAGTCTTTGAGAAATCGGGGAAAATATATTTAAAAAAAAAGATTATGACGAATTTAGAACCTCCTCCTTTTTTGAATTTAGTTAAAAATATTTGACGATAAAAACCTACATATCCCCAAAAAACATACCTATAAAAGCTGTAAAATAAAGTTGACAAACTTACATTTGCAGTTCTCTCCGATACATTTTGTTTAAGAAAATATGAATCCAAGTACATTTTATAAGTTGGTCGACTATTACTCGTAAAGTTGTAAAGTCTTCTTAGTCATGATAATTTTCTTTTAAACTTTGTTATATATACTACTATTGTGAATTTTTTCATACCCCCAAACATAACCGTTTAGCTGGTAGAGGGGGGGGACACTCGAATCGAACAAAATTTAGCACTTTAAAGCTTAATATTTCACAAACGAATTTTTTTATAAAAAAATTGTTAATGAAAACTATTATTATTTTTTAAAGGCCTATTTAATGATACCCCACACTAAGGGGTACGCGAGAAAAAAAAAATCCTCACTTTACGTGTAAGTACTGGAGGTACCCTAAAAAAAAATATTTTACGAGATTTTATTTTACCACTTTTTCGGCACAACAAATCCGTATATTTACACCAAATTACAGCTCTCTAGTACTCTGCGTCTCTGAGCTAAACTGCGGACAGACGGACGGACGGACGGACGGACGGACGGACATTGCGAAACTATAAGGGTTCCTTGTTGACTACGGAACCCTAAAAATGAACAATGCCCATTATATATATTTTCTAAAGCTGTTCGAGTATTTGCATCTGATAATCATCATTTCAGGTGGATGAGCTGATGATGGAAGGTACAACTCCTTAACAGTAAGGAGTAGGCATCGATTGATTTAGTTTGTGTTCGCATATCTCCGGAATTTGAGTCCGATTTAAGTAATGCTTTTTTTTGGTGTGCGAGGTATCATTTAACTTAGGGAACACTGCAAGTTTCATCAGAATCGGTAGAAATCGGTCAGTAATTTTTGAGATATGGAATTTTATTAGCTTATTGTGTACATGAGCGATGTAATTACCGGTGCGAAGGATTACAAAATTCTAGTGCACATGTAAGAGAATGATGTTCTTGACAAGAATTCGCGTTGAATATTTAAACTAAAAAGAGTTAAAAAAATTTTTTTTTCAAAAAACTGTAACCGCCTTCAAAAACAACCACAATCTACAAAATTACTTTTCATTCGGAAGTCGGTGGCTAAAAGACAATGAAAAGAAAAAAAAAACAAAGGCACCGACAACCGAAAGAAAAGTTATTTTGTAGATTATTTTACAATTTTTTGTGGTTGTTTTAGAAGGCGGTTACATTTTTCTTGAAAAAGTTTTTTTTATTATCACCTTTTCAATACACGATTATTTTGACATTGAAAAATTTTGCCTTTTTTTTAATTGAAGTCGAAAATAAAAATTATAATAATGCAGAGAAGTGTTGCTTTTTAGGGTTCCGTAGTCAACAAGGAACCCTTATAGTTTCGCCATGTCCGTCCGTCCGTCCGTCCGTCCGTCCGTCTGTCCGCAGTTTAGCTCAGAGACGCACAGTACTAGAGAGCTGTAATTTGGTGTAAATATACGGATTTGTTGTGCCAAAAAAGTGGTAAAATAAAATCTCGTAAAATATTTTTTTTAGGGTACCTCCAGTACTTACACGTAAAGTGAGGATTTTTTTTTTCTCGCGTACCCCTTAGTGTGGGGTATCATTAAATAGGTCTTTAAAAAATAATGATGGTTTCCATTAACAATTTTTTGATAAAAAAATTCGTTTGTGAAATATTAAGCTTTAAAGTGCTAAATTTTGCTCGATTCGAGTGTCCCCCCCCTCTACCAGCTAAACGGTTATGTTTGGGGGTGTGAAAAAATTCACAATAGTAGTATATATAACGAAGTTTAAAAGAAAATTATCATGACTAAGTAGGCTTTACAACTTTACGAGTAAAAGTCGACCAACTTATAAAATGTACTTGATATCATATTTTCTGAAACAAAATGTATCGGAGTCAACTGCAAATGTAAGTTTGTCAACTTTATTTTTACAGCTTTTATAGGTATGTTTTTTGGGGATAGGTAGGTTTTTATCGTCAACTATTTTTAACTAAATTCAAAAAAAGGAGGAGGTTCTAAATTCGTTGTAATCTTTTTTCTTATGTATTTTCCCCGATTTCTCAAAGACTCCTGGACCGATTTTGAAAATTCTTCTTTTTAAAATTAAATTCAGCGAATCAGTTTCGTTAGTTCGCATAAGTATTTTGATGGGCAACTACGGAACCCTACACTGTGCGTGGCCCGACACGCACTTGGCCGGTTTTTTATTATTTAGCTATTAGCCTCCTAGAGGGTTACACGAGCACAAAGCATGAAGGTTGGTTTTTGGGTAGTTAATTTCATAAAGACTTTCATATATTTATTTATTTTACAATTTTTTCGCTTAAAAAATGACCAACATTTGAAAGGACCCGAAGGAGGGTAGGGGTACCCTAAATAAAGGGAAAATATTTATAAAGTGGGAACACTGTCTTATATTGCGTACGCATCACAGACTAGATAGGTACGCATGCTAGACGTGGTGCGTTCGAAAACGTTTGTCTAGTAAATTAAATGTAAAATGAAATGCGGAGAATATTTGTTTTTTTTTTTAGTCAATTCTATTATATATTACTAGCACTTTGCCCGCGACTTCGTCTGCGCGTGTTTCTAACTTATAACTCAGTGAATTTAATTCCCACTGACCCCCTTTACAGGAAAAGCTAAAATAAACTCAATACAAACAAACAATCAATCGTAGTAGACAAACTGATTTTCCGATTTTCACCCCGTTAGGGATTGATTTATGAAATATAAATTAAAATACGCATCCTTTATTCGATTGAGAGATAATTTATGGCCAGTTTAGAATTTATCGAAGCAAGCAGTAAATCCTTCCCTCAACCATTTTCAAAATTTAGGGGGTGATTTTCGAAAAATCCAAGAATGGAGAGTGTTTTGAAAAAAAAATAGTGTCCATCTTTTTTATTTACTTATACTCACATTCGTACCAACTTTCAAGTTTATAAACCCAAAGAATAAGATTTTGCATACAAAGGTTTTCACCCCCTTAGAGGTAGATTTTCGCAAAATCCTTTTTTAATGCTTACTTACATTATAAACTGCAAGTATCATCCAAAATTCAGGTTTCTACGTTAAGGGGTTTAATATCCTCCCCTTAAAACTTGAATACCCCTTTTCACCAACTTAGGGGGTGATTTTCGAAAAAAACAAAAACACGTGTTTGATTAATTCTTATCTAGTATATAAATACTGATTTTCAAATTCATCAGCTCACGCGTTATGATTTTTCCATACAAACTTTAACAACCCCTAGATTACCAATGGAGGGTAGTTTAAGAAAAATAATGGTGCTAATCTTATTTATTTACGTGTGTTCTCATTCGTGGTAAGTTTCAAGTTTATAAACCCAAGGAATAAGATTTTTCATATAAACGTTTTCACCCCTTTTCACCCCCTTAGAGGAGGATTTTCGCAAAATCCCGTCTTATTGCCAATCTACATAGTAGACTGCAAATGCTGTCCAAAATTCATGTTTCTGCGTTTAGCGGTTTCGGCTGTAGTCGTGTCAAAAGAAAAACCCCTGTTCTTTTATATATATAGATTAACGTTTTTGTACAATTATTTTCTTATTTAGTCACTGAATTTGGATTAGTACTGGTTATTTTTAAATAAAAATAAATATTTGTCAAAAAGTCGAGTTTCAGAACGATCCCATATGCAGGACTCTGGGCTGCGTTTATATCCTTTATCCAGTTTAAATTTATACTGCCTAAATGTCAAACACCCCGTTTAAGTATACACCGCGACGTGAAAAATGAAGCTAACTAAAATTTAATCTGCCCCGTTTACGGTCATTCGCTGGGATAAGTTTTTACTAAATGGAATTTACTGATAAAATATTGCGACCTTTTTACCTCGCAATATTTTATCCTGCTGTCAGACTGACATTACGTTTTGTTGTTTTGCTCGATATCCGCAGTAAAAACGAATATTATTTTTATTTTAGAGAGTAAATATTATTTGTGGATTATGGATTTGTATTAAACCGGCAAATTGATTATTTGTTCAATAAACTGAGCTGTCAATTGAATTTGACAACTAACATTGACAGAAACTTATGACTCCGTTCAGCGAACCTTCGCTAGTTTAATTTTTTCCGGCGAAATACCGCCGGAAGATTTAAACGCACCCCAGCCCTGGCCACCACTCCTTGACCTTTAGACATGGCGCTAGTGTCTATTTCATTACATCAAATGCATTAAAAAATTAGTACCTAGAAATTTCCGAAAGTCATGAGTGGTCGGATTTTAGTGACTTCTCAGTGATGTCGGCTGACAATAATCCCTGTATTTGTTACAGAGATTTTGCAGTATTTTACTCTACAGAGTCTGCTTTACTTTCCCAGTTTACTTAAGATTGAAAATTCATATTCAGGGTATCTTGTATATTTAAATATATTTTGCCACCGGAAGAATTTCATTTCTTTTTTTATTTCCACCCGAAACTAAACTATTTCTTCAGAATGCCACTTATTTATATGTAGAATGAGCCACTGTTGCATTATCTTGTCTTTTGACTCGGGACACTACTTGACTAATTTTGAAAGTCTCAATGTCATGATGAATTGAAATGGTGTTAGAAAAGTAGCTAAAAAGTTTAGCCACAAGTTACACTTTTTAGCTTTTTTTCTAGCACCTTTATAAAATTAGCTAACTATCTATGAAGTTGCTAAGATGGCATCACTGCTGCCGATTTTACGTTGTGTCAAAAACGATTTGATGACCTATCAAAATTGGCATGTCATGCCATCAAATTGGCATTCCACCCCCATACACGTTCAATTCTATTTGAGCAAATTGGCAGTTTTATGCCGAATTGACAAATAGGCATTATGGTGTATGGCTACCATTAGAAGTACAAGTATGTTTGATATATTATTGACGTAAAATTGCGAGCGAATAAAAGGGTAAATAATTATTTTGACGTTTTTTTACTTTCAGAACTGTACGAGATAAGTCCTTACGCGCAGTTTGCAGTTGGCTTCAGGACTTTCGGTCATGTTGAAAACCAGGATATGCCTAGTCGGCATGCAAAACATAGATATGATACAGGTAAAATATAACTCATCATCAGCTTATAATGTTCCCACTGCTGGGGCACAGGCCTCCTCTCTATGAGAGGGAGTGGGTCATAACCTACCACGCAGGCCCAGTGCGGGTTGGTCGATAACAAATACGAGTATCTTCGAGTTTTTGGTTCTAGGACATGTCGGTTTCCTCACGATGTTTTCCTTCACCGTTTTGAGAGAAGTAGTGATGAAATAAGTTACACAAAACTGATCCTAAAATATAATACTACAATTTTTATATTTTTTAAGTTTTTTTAGGATATGTAACTCAAAGGGTTCTCGCCTGGGTGCACGAAGGGTATAATCCATTATCAGAATGTATTTATGCCAGCCAGAACTCGTTTATATCGAAGATTCAGAGAAAACTCACCCTTTTTGTTTGTGAAATAACTACAAAAGGGGGTGAGATTTGCCTGAAACTGACGGTACCTTAAGGCCCTTCCTACACAAGGTGACTCAAGTTTCCGATACCTTACGACTTCGGTATCCAAGCGGCTATCGCAATACAAACCCATAGAGGTTCGAACACAAGCACGCGTCAATGAATACCAAAATCGTAAGGTATCGGAGACTTATATCACCTAGTGTACGAAGGGACTAAGAACAACGTTTGTGATAATGGTGACGAAACAACATTTTCCTTTTCAGAAACGAGTTTTCAAGTGTGTTCAGAATCTGAAGATAGTGACAGCATATCGAAATCTACACTAAAAAGTGTACCAAGAAGTAAGTTTTCAAAACATTTTCTTGACAAACACTTCACGTCACTGTATTCCATAATAACATAATAGAATGTTGAAACAGCGGTAACTACACATATGATTATAATATAAAAACCACCGCACGAAGGGTTCCTTACCATTATTTATTTATTTTAATGATCGGGACGCTTACAGACTATTTATACAATGAAGATAGGAATAACAACTGCACTGACATTTGCCATTTACAAGCTTTCACAAATAAAAACTAGTATAAGTAAGTCCTTTAAACACTATTTCTATTTTTTATTCAGAAATGAACACACAGAAACAAGCCAGCATTTTTAATCTCTAAAAAGGAAACCTCTTTTTATTTCAGAAGTTTGCAGAACGCCACATCATAGGTAACTGGATAAGGAAGAACTTTCGTTTTAAAACGAATTCGTTTTTCATGACCAGACTTCTAACACTACAAAAAGTATTTAGTCAAAATGAACTAAACAACGGTGACACTGCCGAAAACTGAATTAAAAATGTTTTACAATTTTCTTCAAAAAAATCTTGACCTTAAAAGTATAATTCCACATAATGAGGCAGTTGTCCCACCGTAAGCGAGGAAGCGATTAGTTGTCAACTTTTTTCTCGCTCTCGTAATTTGACACAGATCCCATGTTAACGAAAGAGACGCAAATATCAGCAGTTGAGTTGCTCCAACAGTTTATCGCTGAGCTTGTCTAACATAAACTTGATCAGTGATACTCGCTTAGCAATCAGAAATCGTGCCAAAAGACTAAGCCCCTTCGTACATCGGCCTACCTGATAACTTCGGTATCCATTGACGCGTGTCTGTGAACGAGCCTCTATGGATTTGTATTGCGATAGTCACCTGGATACAAGTCGTAGGGTATCAGAGACTCGCGTCGCCTTGTAGACAAACGGGCTAACTACGGGCAGTGATGTGAAAATGAGCGAACAGTACCCTTAGCACGAGCTTTCAGTATTTGAGACGTAAAGTAAACTGGAACTTTGACAATTTCAAATTGACAATTTTCAAGGAAAATGTTAGTTGCTTCTTCGCACACCAGAGGCGCTGTTCCATTTTTTCATACAATAAACGCTGTAAATACTCGAAAGATGCTGTAAAGTAAAATCGCGATAACTTGTACATACTAAGGGTACAGTGCGCGTTATCGGCTATTCGCCCGACAGCCCAGTAACAAAACTGCTCGCTGATCGCCAACTCCTTTTCAGTTGCTCTTTCTACTCGCTACTCGCCGACGGTGGGACTACTGCCTTACGTATATTTTTCGCTATGGCCTGTTACGAGTATAACCAATAAGTTAATAGCTTTTTTAATATGAAAACTATGTTAACCATTGTATAAGTTGGTCAACGATAAATCGTAAACTTGTAAAGCCTAATTAGCTGTGATAATTTTCTTTATAAATTAATTTTAATTATTCTTCTACTGTGATTGTTTTCCCATATTCAAACACAATTATGATCTGGCAGGGGTATACACTTGATTGTTAGAAAGACGAGCACTATTTTTATTTACTCGACTGTGAAAAATGGTCGGCTATGTTTTTAAAGGCATATCCAAGGACACCCCTTACCATAGGGTAAGTATAAAAAAAAAACAAATTTACGGTACCTATTATATTTCACCATTTTGTCGACATCAATAAATTTGTAAATAAATGCCAAATTATAGCTTTCTAGTACTAAAAGTTTTTGAGGTAAACGACGGACAAACGGACAGATAGACGGGTATATCAAAACTATAGCAATTCTTACTAAAAAAAACTTGAGAGGTGTCAAGGGACACCCGGATGGAACGAAGTTAACAAAAATAATCGTCGCAACACCACACTGTTCAATGCGAAATAGAAAGACGAAACGAAAATATCTGGCTTGCTTTCTATTAGAGAGAGAGAGAGAGACAGAGAAACATGTGCACGCCGCAATACGACAAGAGTCACGAGTAACGGGGGTTGAGTGAGGGGTACGGGCGCGGGGTGCATGCGCGAGGTGCGAGGCGAGGCAAAAAAGTGTGACAACGTTTCATAAGAATTTTTCCGTCTAGCCCCCTTTCACAACGCGCGATAAGGAACTTCGTTCCAAAAAGTTAACTGTTGAACAGTTGTCTAAAAAAGTGTCAGCATTTGACGTTAATTTAAGGTCCATTTTGTAGACACTTTTTTGCCCAAATTTTTAACAGATGTTTAACATTTTGTAGTAAGACTGTAAGGGTTCCAAGAATACGGAACCTTACTAAAAACAGGAAACCATTCATACAATAGGCGAGTGCTTCATGACGTCTTTGTGTACAACTTTTCGTAGGCATGCATAATGTTATAAAACCGCTGTTTCCCTAATTGAAATCCGGGAATTTAATTACAAAACAACAACAAAATATGACGTAAAAGAGTGACAGAAATAGATATTCCCAATTAAAGTGCCAAAGTAATTAAAATTTGTCGAAATAAATAATTTTGTAAAAAAATTTGAAAATAAGATAATTATAGTTTTAACTACTATCGATTTAACTGCGATCAAAAGACATACTATAACGTAATATTTAATAGATAATTCTCCTACTGTATAACGCCGTTTACCGCCTACAGTTTAACCGTAGGTGAGTTGACCGTAGATGAAAGAAACCCTACGGTAAACTCACCTACGGTTAAGGTAAGATTCACACCAACCGGCCGGATCCGGTGGCATTTTACAATGCGGTAAAGAACATTGAAATCTATCGAGAGTAAATACAGTTCATATTTGCTTGCAAAGTTATCTCCGTCGGCATTTCGCGACACTTAGCGACGTGTCCCGTTAGTTGCATGCAAATAATTATGAACTGTATTTCCTTTTGATAGATTTCAATTTTCTTTACCGCATTGTAAAAGAGCAGTGGTGGCCCAGTGGTATCGGCCCGGACTTACGAGTTGTAGGTCGTGGGTTCGAATCCCGGCAGGCGCATTACTTTGTGTAATTTATTTCATCACCACTGCTCTCAAAACGGTGAAGGAAAACATCGTGAGGAAACCGGCATGTTCTAGAACCAAAAAATCGAAGACATGTGACATCCACCAATCCGCACTGGGCCCGCATGGTGGATTATGGCCCACCCCCTCTCACAGAGAGGAGGCCTGTGTCCCAGCAGTGGGAACATTAATAAGCTGATGATGATGATTGTAAAATGCCGCCGAATCCGGCCGGTTGGTGTGAATCTTACCTAACTCACCTAAAGGTAATTCGCCTACGGTTAATTCACCTACGTTTATTTCAGCTACCATTAATATCCCTGTTGCTGATTGTGTGATATAATTTTTTTATTTGTTTTAAAAGCGTGGGTTCGTTTACAAACATCAGACACTCACATACACAGACAACGACCAGACCCAGAACAACTAACTGCAGATAAGATAAGATATATTTATTTTGTAAAAAAATGAGTAGGCGTATACAGTGATATAGGTCTTAAAATAGAATAATGTAGCTACATGTTTTGCCATGTAGGTATGGCATACAAAATTGCAGGTCTTACAAATATTGATTCCGTGCGGGGATGGAACCCGCGACTCGCTGCGTAGCAGTCAATCACTCAACCCAGCGCCAACCGTGTCGTCAAATTATTTTTTTATATAGAAAGTAGTAAACAATGAGTGTGGTTATTAAGATACGTAAACACAACAGGACAAGTGAAACAAAAATAAGTTGAGAAAGTAAAAACAAGTCACTCAATAAATTAATCGCTTTGAAGTGATTTTGTACCGTATGTCATTGTTACAAGGGTCAATCTTGGAAAACATGTTACTAAACAGGAAAGCGTCACTTACGTCATCCTTTCAGGAAACAGGAAAATTTTAGTTTAAGTTATGTATGTGTTTTGTAATTTCTTTATTATGTAAAAAAATACATTTCTTATAATGTGCCAAAATAAAATTTAATAAATTTATTTAGTGCCTGTAATTTTCGAACTATTATAAATTTTGAAAAAAAGAAAACCTATAAACCTAGTTTTTTACTGTGTCAGAAGCATTCTATAAAATCATTGCGTTATGATAACATTTAGGGGCAAGTTTCCAAGTTTGGCTCCGTTGTGATTTTCCCACTATCCCTTTACATTTACCCCATCAATGTTGACAGTATTTTCGAATAAAAAATTAAACATTATGCTTGCTTTCCCGGCTTTCGATCAATCCTCAATAATGATGAACAGGTAAACTGGAATAATATAATTAAGAGTTGTGTCAAACAATAATCAAGTGTAATTAAGGGCCTTTTTGGTTTGAGATGACTAACTGGGTTACTCACTTCAGCCAAAAAAGGGCCTTAACTCAGAAAGTTACCCTTTATGTAAAATCGTTTTACGACCATTAATTAAAATGTTTAATTAGTTAAGTCCCTGTTGAATTTTGTTATATATTTATTGATTGTTTGTTCACTACAATGTAGTATTTTAAGAATTTGTTGTATCCCTTAAAGATATTTTTTATGGAAACGTTTTATATTATTTTTTAGATGCTGTTGTAAATATTGATATTGTGCTTCGGATTAAAACAATCCAATAAAAAACTCGAAATATGCCAACATCCCTGTAAATAGTCTTACTTCAATAAGTTAAACATCCATTTAAGACCTGTCTAGAAAAAGTGGAATTGCAAAAAATGACAGTTACATCAATGCCGTTTATTTAATGACGTTGACACTTTTTTATTAGACAAGTGTTCAACAGATGTTTAACTGTTTTGTTGTAAGTCGAATAATATTTAACGCAAATTTTACTACAAAGTGTAAAACTAAAAAGCCAAAAATAAATTGCCAAAATGGAATCGAAAAGAAATGTAACATAATTTTACATTCTTACGAAATTGAGCCTTGAAATGTAAAAATTAAATCTAAGTTTCACAATTATAGACAAAATTCACTAGACAATTTTTTTTATCTACATTCGCCATAACGCTTATATCAACAAAATATAGCTTAATTAGTTTAGTTTAGCTTCAAACGAATATTACATAGTATAAATAATTACATCGAGCCTCTTTACTTAGTAAATAACTTTCCGAAAATGTACATATATTCACTGCATTGTATAGACAAAGGTTTTGTGAATTTTGTCTATAATTCATTTTGTCGACGATCACAATTTATACTCTACTTACCTACACATCAAAGCAGACCCGCGGCGGAAAATCGGCGGCAGCTTTGTTGTTTGCGGCATAATTCAAAAAACAATTTGTCGGTATCGTTTGACGTTGAGTGTCGCTGGAAAACTGACCATATAATAAGATAGTCAAATTATGATTGTATTAATATAAGGCCAGGGACAAGCCATGTCGGTGAAACTGCTGCTTTGTTGTGTAAAGCCCTTATTTCACGGTAGTGTTTAAACGTATTTTAGTTTGGGTTATATGAAAGTGTGGTGGTACGGATCGGGTGTCGAGTGACTTCAATGAGCTTAATGCTTTTATCAAAATCGAAACACCTGAAGAATAAATATTATGGATCACTTGAACAATGCCAAGATATCGATTGTTGCTATGTACGGTCACGAGCAATAGTATGTGTACACTAAGCAGTATTCAAAAGCGATTTTCTGCTACCATATTGATTAAACTTTTGCCTTTTTATTAGACTTCAATTTTGGAAGCCATACTGTTACGAAACAGGTCTTATTTGAAAGTAGAAACCAGTATTTCACGAGTAATTTGCGTTTGAATTTTGTTAAGTGTATACATGTTATTGCTCGTGACTGTACTTAATAACAATGGGGCTCCATGCAATCTGTAGCTTAATTCACGTAACTAAACAAGTGCTGTTGCAGTTAAGTTTCGATCAAAACAACGCTTTTTGTATTCTCTACTGCTGTCAGTCACGCTCGCGTCAAGTTCGCGCCACGCGAGCGCATTATTGGTATTCTACTGTTGCGCGCTACTAAAATCTGTACTGGGGTATTATTTTAATATTTAATGTCATATTCAGTGAAATGAAATCGATTCCATTTCACGCGCAGTTCAAAGATTACAAGAATACCGTTTATCAATCGAACTTGAACTTAATTGCAACTGCACTACTATTTCATCGGCGCGTCATAAAATTACGTGAATTAGCCTTCAGATCTGCGTTAAATTAAGTTTTATGATTGCATGTAAAAAGTATACGGAAATAATTATGTAACTTAAAAAATCAATAGAATGTAGTACATAAAAGCGAGCGCAGTAAGCTCGGAATTTCGGTATAAGTGATGACCCAAATTTTTCAATAGCTACTAGCTGACCCGGCAAACTTCATACCGCCTCAAAATCACCTTTTAAACCTTCCCTGGACTTCCAAAAATAATTCAAAACCAAAATTAGCCAAATCGTTCTCGAGTTTTAGCGAGACTAATGAACAGCAATTGATTTTTGTATTAAATAGACTCAGATCGAAGAAATAGGCAGATAGAACGCTCAGAACACGCGAGTGGGTCCACCAAAGTTAATACAAAATCAAATCGAATTACATTCCATATATAATGTTTTCTTTGTTTTTGAGAACAACTTTTACAATGCTTAAAGACACGTGACATATTTTGGCAAACAACAACAACGACGCGCAGCTTGGTACGACGCGTAGCTTGGTACGACGCGTAGCTTGGTACTGTCGCGACTTTGTACTAGATTTTGATTTTGTATTAACTTTGGTGGAACCACTAGCGTGTTCCGAGCGCTCTATCTGCCTATTTCTTTGATCTGAGTATATAGAGAAATAGATGATATTCACTGGAATTCGGGGGCCCCAAGACAAACTGTTCATTTGTCTGTGCCTATTGGGAAATACGGCTCTGTATAAAAAGTTTTTGATCTTAGTAATGTCTGTCTATAGCTACCACCTCTTTCAAATAACCCAAACTAAAAAAAAGGATTGTAAATAATTGTCTATATACTAATAGCTCTGTATTTAGTCGTAATAATATACTTACTATTCATTATAGTTCGCATAAGGAGTGACCACTAGACCACAACCAGTGACGTACTTGAACTAACCAATTAATTGATCAGCCAGTTTTCATCCATATATGACCTATCTTATTCGTAAAGGAATAGGGAAAACTGGGTCAAATAATGCTGGCTACTTACAGTAGGTATTACTTTTCAATTAAATGTAAAAGGATTAGTCATATTTCCTTTCTAGATGAATGAGTCATTGAACCTAATTATATAAATATTATTTATGTATTTAGAAATATATAATTATGTTTATCAGTTGTCTAGTACCCACAACGCAAGCTCTGTTTAGCTTGGGACTACATGGCGTTGTGTGATAGTTGTGGAATATTATGAACGGATTTATTTTTATTTTTATCTTCTAAATGTGTACTTACACATAATTATAACGTGGAGTTGCGGATACCAGCCTGTTATAAAATACAATACAATAGTACAATAATATAAAAGCGAAAGGTCACTCACTCATAGGACACGAAATCTCTGAATCTACCAGTGTAAAGGGGTTTAAAATTTTGCATAGGGGTTCTTTTTAGGACGTAAGTACGCCAAGACGGGATTTTGTTCAAAATTCGATCTTTTCTTTTCATTATTACATCATCTTAAGTGACGTTTATTTATCTAGAACAACACAAGTTGAACTTCTGCTGGCAGTCGGATTTTTCATTTCTCAAATAAATAAGCCATACGATTCACGACGGCAAACATTTAAAAGCATTTGTAATGAATGGTCATCCAACTATTGACCAAACCTGGCAAGCGTGGCTTAACTTTTTTTCGACCCTTACCTTTGATATTTTCACCCACGTAAACAAGTGATTCTACAACGTGTAAAGTTATTAGCGCAAAACCTCTCGTGGGGTAACTCAGCCCATGTTACTGATCAATGCTTGTTCTAAAACTTTTGGAAAAAAAAAAACATTCAAAAAGAGATCGAGCCCATCAATCAGTAGGAAAAATCTTTTTTTTTTTTAATTACATATACTTTTGCTCACTAATGTATTAATAGGTCAGGCAGTTCCCACTTGAAAAACCCGTATTTAACAAAGCTGAATAAATGGCTAATTATTAAATTTTACCTTGGGTTTTTGCACTATATTATAGCAGACCCAGATAAGAGTTAGAGGAAACTGTTTGGAGGTGTACAGATCATTATAAAATTATGTAAGTTCGTCACGTACAGGTACCTACGCTGTTTATGTGATGATCGGAAAGTTGATGAAGGCACAGTGCTCAGATCAAAGAAATAGGCAGATAGAACGCTCAGAACACGCGAGTGGGTCCACCAAAGTTAATACAAAATCATATCGAATAACATTCCATAATGTTTTCTTTGTTTTTGAGAACAACTTTTACAATGGTTAAAGACACGTGACGGCATATTTTGGCAAACAGCAACAACCACGCGCAGCTTGGTACGACGCGTAGCTTGATACTGTCGCGACTTTGTATTGGATTTTGATTTTGTATTAACTTTGGTGGAACCACTTGCGTGTTCTGACCGCTCTATCTGCCTATTTCTTTTATCTGAGGGGCTCAGTGACTCAATGATTGGATAATCAGCTGCTAGTAGCGAGTTCTATTGCCCCAAAAAATAGGGCTTAAGGTTGCGGGTATAGCTGTTTATGAGAATTAATCTCAGACTAACAAAGAGTTTCTAAAGTGATACCAAGAAACAGGAGTTACTTTGGACTTTTTAACCGACTTCAAGAATGAAAAGGTTCAATAAAAAAATTAATTCCGACGTCAAAAACAACCAGACGAAACTGTAAACAAATTTTTTGTACAGACGAAACTGTAAAATAAGTTTTGTTTCAGAAATCGGTGGTTTTGTTTTTTAATTCATTGACTTTTGCAACCGACTTCCGATAGAAAAGTTTTTTACTCTTTTTTGTGTTTGTTTTTGAAGTCGGTAATTTTTTTAAGTTTTTTTTTTATATTTTTATTGAACCTTCTCCTTTTTGAACTCGGATAAAAAGTTCAAAGTAATTACTGTTTCTTGGTAAAATAATTTAATGAAAGTTTTGTTACGATGTTTTTTTAATCATCGGGGAATATACATGAAACTGTCGATTTTCCTGTCTCTCTTATCGTTATTAATGCTGCTCTGGTGACCTCCTCAATTAAAGTCAGTTAAAAACTATGTTTTATCTCTACATTTATCTGAGGTTAGCTAAGCATTGTGCAATGATTTTGAAATAAATTAAGAAAAAAAAATTATTGTTTTAAATACACTTGAATTAAAAATCTCGAGGGCAGGATGTTTGGGGTTGCACTCCTCCGAAAAAAATTTAACCAATTTTAATGCTTTTAAATTAGTAGATGTGTGCCGAAGTAGGCACGGATCAACTATTTCATCACATTATTATGGTACGTAACACTTATTTACTTGATTACAATGACATCATAGGAAAAAACTTTTTTAAACAACATATTGATAACTGATAAAGAATTTGCTATTGTTTTACACATAGATTAAATCTATTGTTTTTAGTGTAATATCTATGAATTGCTTTTTTGGGATTGATTTCATAATTTGACGAAATCATGCTAAAAACAATGTTACTTACTAAAATTGTTCATTATCCATTTTACTCTATTGCTTGAATAATAGAATATAATATTTCATGTTACAAACTTTGCAAAAAATGGTGTAAAATAATTGCATCTAAAAGCTTTGTCAAAAATTTGGACCTTAGAGTGTCGTGACGCTAGCGTGATGATTATGTCCTGCGTGCTTACTTGCTGTGAAAATACATGTGACTTCGTTCGTACACAAGGCGACGCAAGTCTACGATACCTTAGTCATACCTTACCTACCTTAGTTACCTTAGTTATGTGTCAGAGACTTGCCTAGTGTAGGAAGGGGCTTCGTTGTCCCGCTAAACGTCGGCGCTTGCGTGGCGTGTTTTGTATGACGACTTACGCACTCCTCGTTTGGTAAAGCCTTAAGATTAGCCAATGATAATTATTATAAAGAAAGATACGCAATGTTCATACTGAATGGCGTTCAGAATTGTTGCGTTGTTATTTTATTAATTTAAAACTACGAGGGCGATAGATAATGCGGAACAAATTAAGATAGAAAGAGATAGCAGACAGCAAAGAGCTACAATCAAGTCTTACTTTGTCCTCAACAATTTGTGCGTGCTAGTACGATATATTATCTACCTCTTTTTATTTATAAAAATTATCATTGAAGATTAGTATGGTTATTTTGTAGTCGTCACTTCTTAAGCTAACTGCCTCTATTTTTAAGTCGAAATTTATATAATTGTAGCGATAACAGCTAAAAAATATATCTACAAAAAGACTGATTATAATATTCATTTTAAACAAAATGTTGTTCCGTTTCTATACAATTTTGAACTAGTTAAGAAACGAATAAATGTTAGATAAATATTCTTGTTTTTTATTGCTGCTTTCCTTTATTAAAATTCCTTTATTTCCTTCCTAGGTTAAAGTCTTTTCAGTAAGCATTCTGAAAAGGCCACTTCACTTTTGTTAATTAATAAATTGTGCAGATTATAAAACTTAAATATCACAAAATTTGGGTTGGCAGATATTTGAACCAAACATAAAATAAATATCTTAAACAAAAATAACCGACTTCAAAAACAACCACAAAAAGTGTGATACACTTTTCGGTGGCCAAAAGTAAATGGAAAAAAAACATTGTTACCGACTTCCACATGAAAAGTTATTTTACACGTATTTGGCTGTCAAAGTCGGTTATTTTTTGTATTATATTTTTGAATTAATTTATTTGGTTCAACAAAGTTAATGAAAATTAAATATTATATTCGAAAAAATTTAGTTGTTTCTGTATGTCGTAAAATAAAAAAAAATTTTTTTCATAATTTCAATTGTTTTTGTATCAGGGTTCCTATTAAAACGTAATTGAAAAACAGAATATCTCCTTTAAAAAGTTTTATTACAAATTAACTTTTTTTCAATAAATAACTTAAACATAGGAACATTAATCATAATTATTTCTTACATCTAGAAAGCTCACCGTGTGAGCTCAAAATAGGAACATTTTCAAGCTCTTGATTTTTTACATACAAACAATAATTGATAAATATACAAAGTTTTTGAGATATAACATGCAGAACATTTAAATATCAAACATACCGGTTTTTTTTTCAATTTTACTCTCTCTTAAATTTACATATTTTAATAAGTTTTATATTTTAATAATATCAATTACAATAATTATTGTACACACGGCTCGCATCTAGCTTTACAAAACCAGTTTATCTTGGACTCGCTTTTTATGATCTTTCCGCACATTGAACGGTCAGCTTATACTAGTTTTACATAGCTTTATGTGTAGCCGTGTGTACAATTACTGAAAAAAAATTATATACAAACTCTCAATAATGAAGTAATAATACTAAAAATATTTACAAATAAATAAGTGAAATTAAGTAATTAAAATAATGTAATATTTTTTGGTTTTAGCATTTCGTTTTACTTTCACTTTTTTGGTTTTCTTAAAGCTTTTTAGTTTTTTTTTACTTATATCTAGTTTTTTTTTTGTTCAGACTTATTTCATTTTTTTTCCCTAAAATCTATATAAATAGCTTAAATTACATCAAAGTCATCATATTCAGACTTTTCATAGTACCCAGCTAGGACATCTTCGACCCATTGAAGATGTTCTGCTACATTCGTGTAAAGTCCAGGGGAGTCTTTCGTCCCACAACGGCTGTTCCCTGCACTTGTGACGCCCCATAACTCAGCCCTGTTCTTGAACCAGACCAAGGGGCCTCCAGAATCACCCCTACAGGTGTCCATTCCCTCTTCACCCCCCGCGCAAATAGCATTGTCAGGTACTTTGAACTGTTTGTAGACATCTTGGCATTCAGCCCTTCCCCATAACGGTAAGGGGATGATTTTCTTAGTACTGCTGTAATACCCTTTCAGTGGAATTTCTCCCCATCCGGTAGCCGCGAAGACGGTGTCCTGTCGAAGTTCCCCGGTAGGCAAGCAGATGGGGCGGATGAAGTCTGCAGAAAAAGAAAAAGAAAATATGAAACCATCTGTATTTTATTGCTGAAGATTGGTTGTGACTAGCCTAATGTTCATCATCTGCCTAGCCTTTTCCCAACTATATTGGGGTCGGCTTCCAGTCAAACCAGATTTAGCTGGATATCAGTATTTTACATGGAGCGACTGCCTGTCGGACCTCCACAACCCAGTAACTGGGTAATACGATACCCCTTGGTAAGACTGGTTGTCAGACTTTAGAGCTTCTAACAGTAACGACTGTCAAAGATCTACAAATGACAGCCGGGACCAACGGCTTTACGTGCTTTCCGAGGCACGGAGGAAACTCGCTATGATAGATGGTCACCCATCCACAGACCAACCTCGTCAAGCGCGGCTTAACCCGGAAGATCGGCCTGTGCGGCAGTGATTATTTAGCCACGAGCCTAGCCTAATGTTGATGCATGAAAAAGATAAGAAGTCCAAAACAGACAGATAGATACTCAATGTGAGAAAAGTGATGAAAAGTAAGCATGATGGTCATCATCATCATCATCAGCCTATAAATGTTCCTACTGCTGGGACACAGTCCTCCTCTCTGTGAGAGGGAGTGGGCCACAATCCACCACGCGGGCCCAGTGCAGGTTGGTGAATGTCACATGTCTTCGAATTTTTGGTTCTAGGTCATGCCGGTTTCACCGTTTTGAGAGCAGTGGTGATGAAATAAATTACACAAAAAAATGCGCCTGGCTGGGTTCAAACCCATGCCATGATCTACAACTCGTAAGTCGGGGCCGATACGACTCGACCACCACTGCTCTGAAGCATGATGTTCAACAGAGGAGAATTCAAGAAAAAAACGGAAAACGTTACGATTTACAAGAGAAAATAAAAACAACTGTGTTAAAAGTTGGAAAGATGATGTTGGGCTAAAACAAATCTCCAGAAGTAATTCTTACCAGTGTAAGGAGCATCTTCAACGAGTCTCAGGACGGCAATGTCGTGGCTCTTCCCGTCATAGTCAGGATGTACAATGATCTGTTCGACGTCAAGTCGGACGATCGGGTCGGCACATACTCCACCGACACAGTCCTCATGGCTAACTAGATCGTATTCTCCAAGACGAGCTACTAACCTGGAAAAAAGAAATAATTTAAAAAAAAATTGAAACAAAAGATAAAGGAAATGAAAAAAATGTTACGCAGGTCCTTAGAGCAGAAGCTTTTGTCACAATCGCAAAAAACAAGTTCAAAGTGACGAGAGATTTTTTGAAGATGATTTTTAGGATATAAAAGAGAAAAAGAAATAAGAAGAAGATTAAAAGGTATCAAGACGATATGTAGAGGAAAAAAAAAACAGTCAAATGCCGACTTATGCAACCGATAAATGTTTATATAAAAAAGGAAATATCATAAATCCCCCATTTGCTATGGTAACACGGAATTTCCGAAACCTATATAACTTTATAAATAAATATGGTAATATTGAATAAGACTTGCCCGTGAATCAATTATTAATAACGATATTTTATAATGAGGGAATCCCTAGTGATGTAATATGAACAATACAGTTGATTTTATGACGTAAAATTGAGAATAATGCAGTAAGATAGGTTATTAACCTACTAAAACTTGACACAACAGACTTATGACGACGAAAACATGGATGATGAAATTGAAACAAACAAAGAAATAGAAAACAAAATTCAAAGAAATTTCGTAAGAAAAAATTATGAGTATGGATTACTTGTTTTTGGTTTATGTGCTACTGATCTTAAAGATAAATAAACACGATACGCGCAACATTATATGACATTAAGACTTCAATGTCGTCAGATTTCAGACAACAATTTTAAAATGTACGGCGCGTGCAGTGCTGACAAATGTCATATATTTTTATAGCATTTGCCTAAACTGGGTAAACCCAGCTGCAGATTGTACCATAGGGTCTTTAAAGCCTCAACTCAAAATCCTTCCATGAACTCTTATTTTATTATCACACTTTTTTATTAGTCTTATTTTTTCATTTAAAAATACTTAAGAAATTCCAATTTTGAAATATCAAAAAAATGATTGGTCAGGTACTAATCTTCTTTCACAGATAATTTAGTAACTGTTTTTTTTCCGTAAGTGTCACCATACAAATATCGGGTTATCAGTTATCACATTAAAAAAAAATGTATTTTAAGCTTCCATAGTCATCACTTTTTCCTTATGAATTCCCCAAGCGTTTGGTAAAATTAATCTGTATGTATTAGTGTACGTTTCCAGACCTCCCCCTCTATTAGGACCAGATATTTCAATAGAAAGACAATATGAAATCAAGGGACAAAAAATATGTAGTAAGAGTAAATTCACTTTCAAATTGTAGCACCAATGAGAAGTCTTAGTCTGTTCTTCTTTTATCTTTTTTTTCAGAGAAAAAAAAGATAAAAGAAGAAAAAAAGAAGATAAAAAAGAAATCCTATTGTGAAAGTTGTTAGTTTTGAAGCAGAGGGTAATCCGAAAATACGAAAGTTTTCATCAGATTTTAAGAAAGGAAGCAAGGTGAAAAAAATAGTGAACTAGTGAAAGTGATGAAAAGTGAACCTAAAATCGAATAGGTACATAACTAAGGTAAATTTTCAATGAAAAATGTGATTTTTAATAATGAAAAGTGTGATAGTAAAAAATAAAAAAGTGTGATACTAAAAAATCAAAAGTGTGATACTAAAAAATCAAAAGTGTGATACTAAAAAAATTAAAAAGAATGATAGTAAAAAATAATTTACCTGGTAAACTTAGGAGTCCTTATGCAGTGGGCAGCTGTGATGAGATGCCTGCTATCCACCAGGGTAGCAGCGCACCTGATATCGTTCCTGTGGTTTCCGCGCCAATACTCGATGTACGTCAACCAAGGGTTGTGGTGGATCAGGTTTGAACTTGCTTCCAAGCCACAGGAAAGGCCTGAAAAAATTATTGAACATGAAATAAGTAAAAACATTATTGACAAACGAGTTTTAAGTAAAATACAGAATTAAAAATCATGATTACTTTGGTATAAAAGACAGCATAAAAAATATCGCAAAATAAATTAAGAAAAAATTACAAAACTTTTTTTTTAATTTAGAGAAAGTTAAAAGAAAATTTAAGAAAGCACAGAAAAAAATGAAATAAAAACTAACCGTTTTTTAATTTAAAAGCCAAAACACCCACGGTACATGTTAACAGCAAAACTAATCGAATCATGAATTTAATATACGAATTTAAAATCGCACCAGAATTTAAATTATTTTAACAAAATGCCCGTAACGTTGTTTTCAATTGATTTTACCTCTGTTAATGGTCAACCACGTCGTTTAACCGCCTTTATATATTCCCGTAGTAATTACAGGGAAAATACGGGTGTTGCGTCGTTAAAACCGCATTTGCTACTGATTCCAACTCGTCAACCTACTCCAATCTTAAGAAATCCCGAGGGAATATGAACCTTCTTGTATCGTGACAAAGTTGAAAATCTTTAGAACGACAGATTTTGTTAGGATGATGTTCTTTTTTCTGTACATTCGAGGAGTAGTGATGACAGTAGTAAACATTGAACCCCAACACATTGCTCATTGAACATTGCTCTTCGAGTGCACAGGTGTCACCCAGATCAGGACAGAGACCCTCGAGACACCCAGGACTTACACAGATGTTCTCCACAGACCAAATAACCTGATCAACTTCTGGAGGGAGGTGGGCTGGTTGGAATAAGCCACCAAAGGCCACTATGGCCCATGCACAATGGTCCACATGAAGGACTAAGTGCGGAAACCAAACCCCCTAACATAGAACCCCATTGAACATGACCACGACATAATGTGGCTACTACACCTTTAGAGGCAGACTAAAACGATTTTACCAAATTGCAAAACCCTTTTTTTGGGGGTTGAAAATTCTGTCCCGGCCTAAGAAGAGCTAAAAGCTTCGTCATATGCCCTTTACGTTTCAGAGCCACTTTGCCCTTCTAAGACGGATCCGCGACCCTCGCAAGTCTTTAGTCGTCAGAACCTCGTCAGCGTAAATTTGCTGACATAGTATACATACATATTTGGTCCCGTCTTTGCATCAGTTTGATAGCTCATTAAGGTGTGCGACGAACCCGCGTCACGGACAACTTGCGCCTAAACTTAGCAAGCCTACTACGTCTAAAGCAGGCGAAAATTAAAAAAAAAAACTAAAAGCTACCACAAAAAATTGTAAATTTACTTTTCTTTCGGAAGTCGTTGACTTTAAAGTTATTGGTTTTATTTTTTGACTCTTGAAACCGACGTCTTTAAGAAATGTTGTTTACACTCTTAGTGGTTATTTTGAAGTTGGTTATTTATTTAAGTTTTTATTTTATCCTTTTTTGTTTTATTTATAAAATATTATGAGGGTACCTATTATAATTTCTTTATACTGACACTTAATTATTTTAATGTTAACTCTCGTAATTTAGACGTGGGTATCCACTGAAATGAACTGAAAAAACTCGAATACATGTAAATTAATTCAAATATTCAACCTATGCTCTTGTCATGCATATATAAATTGTATCGAAACCATCGGCTTCGGTGAAAACTTCGACCCATTTATGGCGTTATCAATTAACTTTTCGTTCGGAAGTCGGTGACTGTTTTTCCTTGACTGTGTTTACCTTTCCGAAATTGTACTCATAATCCGATTATTATCCTTGTTGGATGGGATAACTTTCACCTTTGAATATGAAAATAAATTAAGCGGCTTCAATAACAACCAAAAAAAGTCTAAAATAACTGTTCTTTCGAAAGTCGGCTTTCTTTTTTGTTTCATTGACTTTTTTCCCACCGACTTCCAAAACAAAAGTTATTTTACAATTTTTGTGTTTGTTTTAGAAGTCTGTTTTTTTAAAATGTTTAAACATTAGTAAGACGTTACACGTACCGACATGTTTAAACCTACAGGAAACTTGTAGCATTATGCAAAACACTGGATTCTGCTAAACACTGGTATTTTATTTAGATTTTTAAAAGAATGCTCCGAACACAGTCATCCTATTTCCCTTAAAAAAAAAATATTGAATTAATTATACAAAAAAAACTACAATATTAGGGCCTTATTAATTCTATTGTTAAAAAATAAATTGGATTCTACCTGAACTAGGATTAACCTGTATCTCAGGTAAAATAGATCAATATTGATATTTAAATTAAGTCTCGAATTGCCGATGTCTCTTATGCTGCGTACACATCGGCCGGGTGGCCCAACGAACGCCAACTAATGGGTCCAGTTTACGATACGACTTCTTTTGACGCGGCGCGCGGCACTAGTGTCTAGGTGATACACATTTTAAAAAAACCGGCCAAGTACGTGTCGGGCCACGCACAGTGTAGGGTTCCGTAGTTGCCCATCAAAATACTTATGCGAACTAACTAATCTGATTCGCTGAATTTAATTTTAAAAAGAAGAATTTTCAAAATCGGTCCAGGAGTCTTTGAGAAATCGGGGAAAATACATAAGAAAAAAGATTACGACGAATTTAGAACCTCCTCCTTTTTTTGAATTAAGTTAAAAATAGTTGACGATAAAAACCTACCTATCCCCAAAAAACATACCTATAAAAGCTGTAAAAATAAAGTTGTCGATTATTACTCGTAAAGTTGTAAAGCCTACTTAGTTATGATAATTTTCTTTTAAACTTCGTTATATATACTACTATTGTGAATTTTTTCACACCCCCAAACATAACCGTTTATCTGGTAGAGGGGGGGGACACTCGAAAAGTGCTAAATTTTGCTCGATTCGAGTGTCCCCCATACTCGAATCGAGCAAAATTTAGCACTTTAAAGCTTAATATTTCACAAACGAATTTTTTTATCAAAAAATTGTTTATGGAAACTATCATTATTTTTTAAAGGCCTATTTAATGATACCCCACACTAAGGGGAACGCGAGAAAAAAAAAACTCACTTTACGTGTAAGTACTGGAGGTACCCTAAAAAAAAATATTTTACGAGATTTTATTTTACCACTTTTTCGGCACAACAACTCCGTATATTTACACCAAATTACAGCTCTCTAGTACTGTGCGTCTCTGAGCTAAACTGCGGACAGACGGACGGACGGACGGACGGACGGACATGGCGAAACTATAAGGGTTCCTTGTTGACTACGGAACCCTAAAAATGTAGTACCTAGGTACCACGAATTTTCCGCAGATTAAAAGTTGTGACGCGGACTCTAGTTGGCTTTCGTTGCTCTTGTGACGACAAAAGCTTATACAGCGACTGAGGCTGCAGTTCCCCTGTGCCACTATTCACCAATCACATGGCTTGAAATCCACATAAATCTTTTCCACCCCGTCATGTGATCCATGAATCACGGCACAGCTAGTCTCCGCCTCAGTGGAACCGTATTATTTTTAATGGTACTTCAATAGGTATTTCTATTATTTTGTAAATTATCGTCAAATTCCGATTATTGTCATTGTTGGATGAAATAGCTAAAAATATGCTATGGATAGAAAAGGTGAACCTTTGAATATAAAACTATGAAAAAAAAATTATCGTCTTATATAACAACAACCACAATTTTTTTTTTTCTTTCGGAAGTCGGGTTTCTTTTTGTTTCGTTGACTTTTCTGTCATCGACTTCCGAAAGAAAAGATTTTTTTTTGAGGTTGTTTTTAAAGTCGTATAAATATTAGTTTTTTAAAGATTTTTTTTTACCTTGTTTAGTTCAAAAAATCAACCCAAATTATCATTTATATTATTCATTATTTTCTTTCATGCGCATTAATTAATTTCGTTTTGTAATCCATATTAAAAACTGAGTAGCTATTTATAAGCAAAGATGCTCATAAAATAAAAATTGGAGCCAAACTGAAACAATTCTGGATCTACGCATGTGAGTTCCAATATTTATAAATGCACCCATACAGGAGAAGTCCATAATGTTTCAAAGTTCTTAAAAAGAACCTTTTTCTTTGGAAATCGGTAAAGAAAAAAACAAGTACGTAAAATAAACATTGAAAAAACCCAATACCCTTTTTAATCATGACTGGAACGCTAGACAAGTCTAGTCACTGTGTCATCTAGATAAAAATAGGTCACTTCTAGGGACTGTCCGATGGTCGGTACGTCACTTAATGCAATATAGGGACATTCCATTGAGCGCTAACCAGATTTTCTGAATCACTATGCAAAGGTATAAATGATTTACCGTCAACGTAAGTTTATGAATGAAAATATAACTCATTAATGTTTAACGAAGGGAACTAGTAGAATTTAAAAATAGGCTTCCCTTAACGTAAAAGGATAAACATCTGTTAAACGCTCGTCTAAAAAAAGTGTTTCTGCTAAAAGACCTAAGGGTCATTTTGCAACGTGAAATTAATGTCGTTTTGACGTTGACAGTTTTTTAGACACACTTGTCTAAAAAACTGACGACGAGCGTTTAACAGATGTTTATCTCCCATAATAAAAATTGTTTATTATCATGAGCACAATCACGTGTTTAAGTATCGTACACTAATTACCAGTCACCCCATATACTCAGTTCACATCTCTGTCACATCGTATCGCTCGATTTGATAGTAACCTCCACCAATTTTCACATGTCGATTCTGAGTTAAATTATTTTTTATCTCTGATTCAAAAAACAACCATTGACGCCAATGCTGTTAATTTTATTAGGTATTAAACATACCTTTTCTTTATAATCATTTGTAATTGTGGCAACTTTTTCCTTTGCATTTGAAACCATATTTGAACATTTTCTGCCAATTAGACTGAGTGTTACTAATTTGTTTTATATTTTTTATTAATGACATGAGTAACAGTAAACGCTGTCACTAAGCGTATTTAAGTCACGTCGACAACCCAAAAGGCCTCGAATTTAGGGAATTTCTACTTTATCGCCATGAAGTTAATATATAAATGCTTTTCATCACCTAAAATCCTCAGCTGTGCCGATGCCGATACTGGGCGCCGGGCCAAGTCTATCAACGAAATAACAGGTCCGAATGAAACTTTTGAGTAAAGCCTACTCCCAAATCCTGAGTTTTGACAACCTATGGGAAAAGGGTCAAGTGTTCAATCGTGTTGCCACTAATGTTTACGTCATGTCCCAAACTATTCTTATATCCGTTAGTAACATGGAGTAGAAAACCCCCAAAGTTACGGCCAATAAATAGTACAGATTTCAAACTTAGGATAGAACCCTGCAGATCTGAGGCCTCAACACAAGATTTCCGTATTTTACCTCCAGCGTACCTACTTGAAGCAGTTTATTGTATGAAAGAAAAGAAAAAAGAAAGAAACATCTATTTGGCGCATAAGAGACGCACGATACACACAAAATTTTAAAATAAAAACGGACACCAAAAAGAAAGGACTTACATCTAATACAAGAGTAAAAAAAAAAGTTGTGTGACTCACGGCTGCGTCAAACACTGCACACTACACAACTGCATCAGCTTCCCAGTTCAGCAAAATGTCGAGCAACTAGTGCTATACGCTGGATTTCAACTGGACCTGATGTATGGAAAATCAAAGTTTTTATTTACTTTACGTCAAAAGAACTTGAAAAGTCATTCTGGGTCAATCATGTCAGATCGCGGTCGAGGAGGTGAGGTGGCGCGCATTTCTCGGCACGGCTCGCGATATAATGCACCGTGAGAAGCTGGCAAGTGGCATAATGCAGTAAAAGTGACCGTCCATCTAACTACAAAAAGTTAAACATTTCGGTTGAACACTTGTCTAAAAAAGTGTCAACTTACAACTGACAGTCATTTTGCAGTTACACTTTTTTTAGACAAGTGTTCAACAGATGTTAAACTTTTGTAGTTAGTATGTGTCTAAAATTAGTCGATCATGACATACTCTCCGCTTTTTCCAACAGGAGAAAGTCCATGAGTATTTATTTACTCACGCTAAAATTTTGACCCACATTTTTACTCAGGTTGCAAAACCACAGGTCACGAAGCTTCTACAAGAGAGTTGTAAAAGTTTGGGTAAGCTACAACTGTAGTAAAAAAAAAACTATATTTATTTTTAAAAGATTTAGAATTCGGAAAAATGTTAACTAAAGTACATATTTTTTTTAATGAAAATGTAAAACTGTGTTGGATTGAATTTAATTTGTCACAAAATAAAATTACCTATATGAAAAAAAAGCAACGGGTCGCGCAATATTTCTTCCAATAAAGGGACCGTGCAAGATTGAAAAACACTTCGCGAAAAGGCGTACCATAAGGCGTATGGCGTGCGCCTTAGCGCATGTAGTACGTATACTACATGCGTTCTTGTAACTTGTGATGAACAACAAAATCATAAACACGAATGTCGACGCACACGGGTTTTATTTTGTGTTATTTATAACGATAGTGCCGCGCCAAGATGAGGTAAAAAACAATGTGCTGTAATAAACAAACGAGATTCTATTATAACATTACATTTGAGTCACTCGATTCTTTTCCTCAAAATGAAATACTTGAGAATCGCAATGTTGTGAAATATGCGGAGCCTCAGCCTAATGACGGGGCCCCCTATAGAGGGCAACAGCCCACCGGGATTGCGGGACATACTTATACCGCTACTCCGGTACACAAAGGGCTACCGAAGGACACCGTAGATTTTAGTCAGTACAAGTCTGACAGTCCCTCCCGCCCTAGAGTTCTAGGGCAGAGTGTTGAAGGCGTTGGTGATGTCTGGGATATTGATACTACCAGGAGGACCCTGGCCCGGGATAAATGGTGTCCATTATAGAGATTCGTAAATCTATCTATTAATATTTTCTTATATGTAAATGCGAATTCAAGTTTGTATGTTTATTACCTTTTCATAATGAATCTAAATCACTGAACCGTTAGGTCAAGTGAAATTTTTCTCAAACGAAGTGTGCAGAGACAAACTAAGGGTCACTTTCATCTCGAAAAAACCTGTAGGTACTGTTCTTGAAAAGCACAATATTAATAATTTTCAAATCTTTTGTATTGTGCCAGGTGTGGCTGAATTGATTTATCAATTGTTACTAAACTCGAACGTTAAAAGTAACCTATCATTAATAAAATCGTTCAATATTTTCTAGGAATATAATATAACACAATAATAATAATATTATTGTTAGATTTGAAACCACAAAACGAACTCATGCTTAATGTTGTGCAATTTATTGAAGAAATTGCGACTCAATTATGACATCATCTGGTTGGCCTTTTCCCAACTGCATTGTGGTCGGTTTCTAGACAAACCAGATGCAGCTGAATATCAGTATTTTATGTGGAGTGACTGCCTATCTGACCTCCACGTTCCAGTAACTGGTTAATACAATACTGGCGAGACTGGTTCGAACTTCCAAATAACAGTAACGACTGCCAAACATCTGCAACGGCACATTGCTTTCCGAGGCACAGAGGCAACATTATGGCGTAAGTTTGTGGAAACATTTAGGCTGAGCGCAGGCTTGAGTCACAACTGTTTTAAGACAGCCTTGTCTCACATAGACAAGTCTGTCTTAAAACATAAACAAAACTGTTTTGTCTACGACACGCCGCTCACCTGAAACAAAACTGTTCAGTGTGAGACTTGTCGCTGTGCAGTTCTTGTGTCTATTAGACAATATTGTCTATGTGACGTTTTGTTCATGGTTTTTGTAAAGCAATAGTCTGTCTTAAAACTGTTTTGACTCAAGTCTGCGGTCAGCCTTATTAGTTCTTTGTTTAGGTTAGAAAGATACACAATATTTCTATACTTACTTGGCTTAGTTTGCTCAAGAAAGAAACGACAGTATTTGCATCACCCAAATGAAAGCAGTGACTATTGAAGAGCATCAATGGTAATAATTGCATCAGAATTCTTTCCATGCTGCATGCACAATGCTTCCGAAAATGATGAAATAGATGTACTTATTAACGACGTTAAATAGTTATATTTACGTCGTTTTCATCATCTTATAGAGCAAAATGATTTTTTGCTACCGAAAATGGAAAATGCCACAAGGAATATTCACATCTCCCGGGATTTCGTGATATCCCTATAGGGTTTTCGTGAAATTCTTGATATCTTCATATCCCTGTAACATATTTAGCAAGTTACTGTAGCACGTTATTTTTGTACTAGCTTTATTTCAAAAGTGCTTGATTTTTCTCCATTTTTCTTTTGCTTGCCATTTTTGTTTAGGTTCTCACTGCTCCAATACCATAAAAGATTGGATAAAAATTATGGGAAATAAAAGATTCAATTTTGTCATATTAGCAATTTATTGTCAACGGTATGACCGTTTTGATTATATAAATTATCTGTAAATCTTTCACATATTTACATAACAATTTAAAGGTTTTTACATAAAATACTTTTTTTAATTTTAAAAACTATTCCCATCTGACTAGAATATTTTAAATTACCTTTTTACAACTACAAATAAATAGTTTTTCTAAGGTAATCTAAATCTAGTGGATAGGAATATAAATACTTAATTGTCAGAAAAATCTTTTAAAATAATTTTTAAAACTATTCCCATCTGACAAGAATATTTTAAATTACCTTTTTACAACTACAAATAAATAGTTTATCTAAGGTAATCTAAATCTAGTGGATAAGAATATAAATACAAAATTGTCAGAAAAATCTTTTAAAATAATTTTAAAACTATTCCCATCTGACAAGAATATTTTAAATTACCTTTTTACAACTACAAATAAATAGTTTATCTAAGGTAATCTAAATCTAGTGGATAGGAATATAATAGTACATTTTAAATTATCAGAAAAAAAATACTTTTACGTAATTTAAAAACTATTCCCATCTGACAAGAACATTTTAAATTACATTTTTTTATTTTATCTAAGGTAATTTTAATCTAGTGGATAGGAAAAGTTTAATACTTCTTAAATAAAATAAATTGATACTAATTGACAATATTCGTAAAGGCACGAAAAACATTTATAAACAAGATATTGTTAAGATGGCAAAAAACATTACTTTCTGTTTAGAAAAGTATAATACCTATATGATTTCATTTCCAAGAAATAAGGATTGTTATTTACAACTGTCATGCAAATAGTAAGTACCTACAGTCAAAAAAAGAGTTTTGTTTGCAGGCAGGTTATTATCATCATCATCATCAGCCGGAATGCGTCCATTAATAAACGAAAACCTCTATACTTACTTCTTTTTTTAACAGTACCTACTTCAAATGATTTTTTAAAAAGTAACTTAAATATAAAAATGATGATTTTATGGCAGTGTTAGTACACATTTTAAGCAATAAAATCACTAGCTGTCTAGCTTTGATAAGTTTTAGCAACTAAAGTCTCATTTAGACGATGCAAAAACTCGCACGCGAGTTGCGTTACACGGCGGAATTTATAGGTACAACAAATTCAGTTGATTAAACAAATACCGCAATTTAGTGAAACTCGCATGCGAGTTCTTGCTCCGTCTAAATGAGGCTTTAATCACAACTATATTATAAAATGGTATACATATTTTGGCTGTGATTTGGTTGAAAAACCTCAGTAAACAAAATTAAGTTATTCTATAATGTGCATTTTGTACCACATCTTAGAGGCATTGAACATAGGTAATTTGAATTGTGAAATTCAGAATTAATATCAGTGGAATAAAACTTAATTTTGCTTGTATCTAGAATTTAGTAACACTACATAATATCATCATTTTGTAAAAGCGAAATGTCAATTCACTTTCAAAACAAAAGCAAAACAAAAATAACTTTTAAACCATAGATTTCTTAAATGTAATTTGCAAAACAAATTATGACATTTAAAAAACTGAATTATATTTGTTATGGAATGTCATTTCATAAATAAATGCAAATTCTTAATTTAAATTTGTCTACATAAAATATAATTTAAATAAATAATAATTTTTATTTTAAAATTAAGAGATCATTGGTGAGTTTTTAAACTTAAACTTTAAATAAATATTTTTTACTTTGCTCATTAAATTAATTAAGGACCATTCGTACAAAGCCTATGTCAATAATTTTCCACTAAGATTCTAGAACAGTCTGAATCCAGTCCATATGTTCAGCTACATTAGTATAGATGCCAGGGGAGTCTTTCGTCCCACAATGGACATTCCCATGACTGGTCACTCCCCACAATTCGATGGTATCCTTAACTAAGGTCAATGGGCCACCAGAATCACCCCTGCAGGTGTCGACTCCTTCTTCTCCACCAGCGCAGATAACGTGTTCTGGGATATGGTTATACGGATAAGCAGCCTTGCATTCTTCCCTGGACCAGTATGGTAGACGGATCATCTTTTTCACATGAGCGTAGTAACCTTTGTTGGGAACTTCACCCCAACCAGCTGCGTAGAACTCAGTGTCTTTTTGGAGATCTCCGGAAGGTAAGCAGATCGGGCGGATGAAGTCTGTAAAATAAAGATGATTTGTTTATTAGTACTGGTGTAATTGGAAGCGTAGTTTGATCTTGGGAATCTATTTGATATGAATCTCTTTTTAAAATTATGCCTTATGGTTGCTAGTTATTGGCATAAATCAGCCCAATTTATCCATTCCCGAGTCACTGCTTTCATATTCATAGCATTCACACCTTCAAAATCTTCACTACTCTTCTTCATCTTCATCATCATCTTCAATACTCTAATGACTTTTAACTTAACATCAGTACCCATAAGCACGAATTTTCACTCTTTTACTTTACAGCGTCTTTCCAGTATTTACAGCGTTTCTGTATGAAAAAATGGAACAGCGCCTCTGGTGTGCGAAGCCAGAACTAATTTTTCCCTTGAAAATTGTCAATTTGAAATTGTTAAAGTTCCAGTTTACTTTACGTCTCAAATACTGAATATTCGTGCTAAGGGTACAGATGAAAAGTTCTCAAAATAATTTACATAATTAAAAGATAGTCATAGCAGTTTGACTTTTTGGAAAATGTTTTAGAATGGTAAGATACATACCGGTATAAGGAGCATCTTCTTCCAGCCTCAGGATAGCGATATCGTGAGCTTTCTCGCCATAACCTGGGTGCACGATGATATCAGCAACATTGATCCTGACGACTGGGTCAGCGCATACTCCATGGACGCAGTCCTCTTTAGCATATAAGTCGTATTCGCCAAGACGGGCGACTAGACTAAAAAGAGAGAAAAAATACGTTAGAGTTTTTGACATTTTGTTAGGTAAAGTCATATATTTTCAAAAGCATTTGTCAGACGTAGAAGCACATGTTACTAGTAGGTACGTGCCTTTTCATTTTACATGTGTGGTTTATAAAAGTACGTACTGAGACGAGATTACATTAGGGGCCAGAAGGGACCGCTTAATGCGGTCAGTTTACACAAATTATTTCAAAAACCCTGTGACAGAACAAGCTATGGCAAATGTCCTACTAAACAGTATAAATCTTCATTTTGAGATTTTGAGTCATTTTGTTTTTTCAATATTTGAAACAAAATGATTATGGTCCACAATCTAAGTCAGGTTGTAAAAGTTAAACGTAAAACGATATTTATATAATTAATAGACGGAGCTTAGAAGGGTTTGGATACAGAATTTAAATATTTCAAAAAAATTAAAAGATGCTTACCGGCTGAACCTGAGAGTCCTAACGCAATGGGCAGCGGTGACGATATGCTTGCTATCAATCAAAGTACCGGCGCATCTGATTTCCGTATCAGTATCGCCACGCCAATACTCGATGTAGACTAGCCAGGGGTTGTGGTGAACCAGGTTGGTGCTGGCTTCGACACCGCATTTGGCTTCGGCTGTTGACAAAGAAACATTTCATAAGTTAAACGAAAAGAATGAACAACATCTGTCACAAATTTAAATGTAAAAACAATTTAAATTATTTTTATAATTAATAGAAAATGTATCAATAGTTTTAGACAAATGTCAAAATTTGTCTACGAACGTCATATACCTGTTTACGTAACCGTAATAAACAAGCATCATTACTTTCTGAGAATATAATTAAATTATAATCTAAACATTGTTGTAAGGTCCCACAAGCCCATGCTAAATTGCGACCTATGACATAAGTAAAAATTTACAAAGTCCAAAGAGTTGATATCCGCATAAAATAAACTTAAAATATAAAATAAACTTTTTAAACAACAAAAGTATTACGTAATCAAGAGTTTCTTAAATAAAACTTGTATTTGAATCAACAACGGCTTCAATAAATGAATGAATGAGTGTTTACATAATTTTATTAATGAACTAGGGCTCAATGAAGGATTATAAATATAAAATAAATTTAGCGTCAAATGAATGCATTTAATTTAAATGTAAATAAATTTTGAAAATTGAAATAAAAAATATCAGTATAATTTAAACTTAGGAGATTGAATGACTAACTGTCTGCTTGTCAAATTAATTAAATATTTATTATTATCAGTCCTTATATTACGTGTGCAATTCGCAAGCAAGGAGTTATCAATTTAAAATAATTAATTTGGTTTTATTTCCTTCCTTCCTGTTATTTTGGATACTGACGTAGAACGTTCCAACATAAATGTATAATTAGACTATAATTAGCAATAATTTTGCAAATCAATATGTTATTATGTTATCATTTGCACGTACACACATATTAATTAATTATTTAATAGCACAACTTAATTAATTAGCACCAATTTTGCAAATGAAAAAAATATCTCAATACTGCTGCACGCGAATATGCAAACTTAACCCTTATAGATATTATTGTAGATTTTATGTAATTACGTATTGCATACTAATTTTAATTTTACGAAGCTCTTTTATAAGATTTTACTCGCAATAGGAAAGTTAGTAATAGTTATGTCAAGTTAGTAATGTGTATAGGTAATGCACTATCTATCTAACAATGATAAGAAAAAGATTATTATCCAGTCTTTAATAAAATACATCGTCAAACTGTCACTTGAAAATATTTTTTATCAAAACTTATTTTAAAATTAATTGTAAATAATGTTAACAATCATTTCTATCGTAATTTTATTAAAGAGCATGCAATTGTAAGAAAAGCGTGCATGACGTTACAATATGGCGCGAGTTTTGACAGTTTTGTTTTTATAGTAATCGTATAGTATCTAGGTATGTTCAAAAACATACTTCTGTTTGTCTAGTTGTTTTTCTTTTCTCAGAGGATTACTTACTTATAACAACGATGTATTAGAACCTAATACAGGAAAACGCGGGGAATATATTAATTCTTAACAAACCTACGTCAACACGACAGGAAATATTGAAAAATTGCTGCGGGAATTTACAATTATAATTTATTTATGTCATAAAACTATAATCATTTATTCTGGTTTATTTTTTGCACAAATGAGCCTTAAGTTTTTTTTGGAAATTTTATTTAATTTGATAAAATTATTTTAAATAAAATTTAAATAAATATTTTAAATTAAAGAAAATTAAATGCCTACGAGTTGTTTCATTATATTAGGGGTGTGGCTTTATAGCGTTATTTGTGAAAACAAGACGTGATTGGCTGTCATAAGTCCAATCAGCGTTTGAGTTTGATTGCGTCTTGTAAGCATGAACATTCATTGGTTACTTTTTTATCCTGCTACATTCGCCTACGTCATCCCATAGCTGGGCAAAGGGGTTTCCCGTGTTCGCCGACATTTTCGTTCCCTGGTTTTTGACGTTGACTAATAAAAATAAAATGTTTTACAGACCTTTTGATCAAAGTTCGTTATCAAAACATGAACGTAAGATAACTTAAAATGTTATTACGAGTACATAATCTTTATTTTCTATGTTTTTACTCTATCGCTACTTTTATTATATTGCTAACCCCTTTTTTGATAACTCGCTTGATAATTTGCATCATTGTATTGAGCAATGCAATATGAAGATTTTTATTGTCTCATCATTAAATAAGTTGATTAAAATTTAACTTAATTAACAGTTTTATTTTAAACTGTTAATCAGTGCAAATATTTATTTTAAATAATACTTTAGGGTTTATACCAAATCTGTTTTAACATTATAAAATATTTTGAACATTAAAAAACGTGAAATCAAATGAATTGACACACAACTTTGGTTGAAATTTTAACGTTGAATTTATTATGAATTATATTTTACTTAAAAATTGTTTTAAACAAATAATTTAACGTTAAAACTCCTTTTATTATTTAAGTTTTCTTTTCCAATTAAGTATAATATAAAGTTTAAAAATTAAAATAACAAAATAATTACCTTCATTCCACAACGATTTAAAACTGGCACTCCACACTCCCGAAATCAGGGCACATAACACAAAAAACAACACTAGAGACGCCATTTTTTAAAACTTTTAAAAATTCCACAGCATTAAAAATTTAGGAACTTAGTATCCTGGACCTTAAAAAGGTTAAAGGATAAGATTGCCGGCACAACTGCAAGGTGAAAACCTTGTATAAGTTGTCCGCACAACCTGAGGTGCGCTGAATGAATGAGCAAAGTATCCTACTACATTGAGTATTTAACCAGCGCTAGCGCATATTGTATGAATTGATTTTTCCTTAACTCAACACAAATGGAGTTCACAAAAATGCGTGTGTGATTTATCCTTCTAACTAATTTTATTATCAATATAAATTACGTAATATAATTTCAAGATTTTTTTCTTTTTAAATTTTAAGAAAATAAAATTTACAAAAAAAAAACACTTTAAAAAAAATCTTTTTAAATTAAAAATTGAAAAATAATCCGACAAATTTTTCAAGTTGCTCTCAAAAAATACAGTTGGCACGACTAAATTGATACTAAAGCGTTGAAACCGTAAACAGGAGTTTATAAAGACAATATCGTAGTAAGTAGGTATTTTAACACTACGATGCGTTCTAACAAGCTTTTTACTTACACCTTTCCCGAAGCTGATCAAATCTTGCAATATAAATATATGATCCACTTACCCGTTTCCGATTGAGCTGAAATTTTACACGCCGTGTACCTATGTACAGCTTGGCAAATAAGAGTAGAAAACCGGAAGTCGCCACTGTGCTCTCGCTACCAATACGTTGAATTCATTCAACGTGCTGGTAGCGAGAGCGAGAGAATTCATAAAACTAACGTATTAAATTTCATTTAACATTTTTCATTTAATACGTTAACGTATTAAATGAATTAATATTATATAAAAATAATAGAAGTATAAAAATTAGTAACGTATTAAATTTCATCTAATACGTTAGTTTTATGGCAATTAAGCAGAACCAAAACAGAGTATCTGTTTTGCGATTTTGGCGGTCTCTCCAGTCCTGTGCCCATTACTCTTGCAGGAACGCCCACCAGTCTGTTCCGACATCCGGTACCTCGGGTCGCTTGTCCAAGGAGATGGCGATGTAGACCGGGACATAACACACCGGATCAACTCGGGATGGATAAAATGGCGACAGGTCACCGGAACAACTTGGGACCCACGGATATCCCTCAAGTTAAAGGGGAAAATATACAAATCCGTGATTAGACCTGTCGTATTGTACGGGTCGGAATGCTGGGCTGTGAAAAAGATGGATGAGAAACGATTGCATGTAGCGGAGATGAGGATGTTAAGATGGATGTGTGGAGTGACAAGAATGGATAAAGTAAGGAATGAGTTTATAAGAGGCAGTATGAAAGTGGCGCCTGTTACAGAAAAAATGAAAAGGAATCGCCAATCTTGGTATGGACATGTGATGAGGAGGGATGACAATCATGTGACTAAGAGAATGATGAGTATGAATGTTGATGGATGGAGAGGAAGAGGAAAGCCAAAGAAGAGATGGATGGATTGTCTAACTAAGGAATGATATGAAAGAAAAAGGAGTAGATGATACTATGACGTGTGATAGGGGAGAATGGAAGAAAAAAACATGTTGCGCCGACCACAAGTAAAATGGGATAAGGGCAGAAATATGATGATGACGTTAGTTTTATGGCACAATAATAAATCTAACAAACCTGCGTCCTTTGTTACATCGAATGTCCAAGATTTTAAAAGGTTGTCAGCAAACAAAAATATTAGTTTCGTTTCAAGACGTTCTGGCCAAGCTGTATATCTTCTCTCTCTCTCTCTTCTTCAACCTTTAGTCACCCTACGCTGAGTGTAGGTCTCTTCCAAATCTTTCCACTTCTGGCGGTTTTGTGATATGGCTGTGGCGACTTAACGCCCCACATAATGTCCCTACCAACCACCAATGTAGCAACGTGTAATTAGATTGTACATATTTACAATCAACTATACATATATACAATCTAATTACACGGTACCTACTTACGATCTACTTATACATATATACAATCTAACTACACGTATCTACACATACATTGGTTGGTAGGGACATTATGTGGGGCGTTAAGTCGCCACATTGGTGGTTGGTAGGGACATTATGTGGGGCTTTAAGTCGCCACATGGCTATCCAGTGTCTTCCGACCATTTTAACAAGATCGTCTGTCCACCTAGTCGGTTGTCTCCCTACATTCCTCTTTCCCATTCGTGGTCTTCACTCCAACACTTTCCTGCCCCATCTTCCATCGTGTATGTATATTGCGTGACAATGCAAAATTATGACTTTTTTTATCGTGGTTAAATCATAAAATTAGAACTCCCACCCAGGGCAGAATAAGAGGGACTGTCAGACTCGTACTGACTAAAATCCACGATGTCCTTCAATAGGCTTTTACATTCTGGGGTCACGGTAATTCGTGAGTCCGGCAGGCTTTGGCACTCTGCTGACACTCCTGGAGGCGCGCGTGGAACACAACGCGCCGTCGCGATCTGACCGTCGCGTCTTGACCCGGGCATGGTCGACAGCGAGTTGCCCTTTACTCGCCGCCTACATGTTCGCGCCCACGGTGGCCGGAGATCGTCCGGCGACGTGTGTCGCCGTGGGCGTCTACCACTGCGGCTGGGGTTGAGGGTGGACGCTGTTCTCTCTCTCATGCAGCGCGCCTCCTCCTTCGTTAATGACTGCTTCGCAGAAAGATGCGACCGCTTCCCACTCCATCTTGCCTCGCAGCATGGCCTCGACCAATGCCGAGCGCGAGAGGTCTCCGCATATTGCCGTCGTGAGGACACGGTGTTGCTCTGCCCAAGCGGGGCAGTCTTGCACCGTACCTTTGCTCCACCGTGTCCTCTGGGCGATTCTTGCAGTGGTGACCATCACCCAGACGTTTCTTCATTCCTTATCAGACACAGATACCACCCGAAACATCCCTGTCTAGTGAGGATCTGCGTCATGCGGTAGGTCAGATCGCCGTGACGTCTATCCAGCCACTCCTAAAAGAGGTGTCTTACCGCCACAATTGCGGCGAGCTCGAATATTATGAAGACAATAGCTGATGATAGAGCCAGACTCTTTTTATTCGTCTTGATGAGTGCTTTGTCTATCATAAGTATTAAAAAAAATTAAAGATTGTTTTTTTTTTAAATGGTTTTTTGACTGACTAACTTGATAAAAACTCCTGTTTGTGGTTAATACGATGATATAACAAACAACACTCAATATAACTAACAACATAAAACAAAAAGTTAAGTCATCCGATTCTCGGTCGTTCGGAATTACTTTAGGGGCGAGACGATACAATCCGGCAATCAGAGGCAAGATCCAAGAGTCGAGCTGAACCTACAGCGATTTTAGATTCCATACAATAAGCTTGTCCAAATATCAGTCAGCCAGGTTAATTAAAAAAAAAGTACTTACTTTTATCCTCAGATCAAAGAAATATAATTTTATTAAAAGAAAGAAATAGAATAGAATTTCTTTGATCTGAGCTCTTATCATAATACGAGTAAATCAAAATTAACGAGGAGACGATGCGATGATTTTAAATTCACAGCACCAGCTACGTCACGCTGGTCTAATTCTTGATGCGTTGTATATCACACTTCTGAGTTTTGATGCGTTTTATATTGTCAAATGCATCAAAGATATAAAAAAAAATGTTACATAATAAACAAATAAAAAAAAAGAAACAATTTAATGATGCTGAAAACGAGCCTGTTACGTCAATTGTTTTGATTATTTCATCGTAAATTATAATCCAATTTTTATCCTCATAGTTTTATCATGGATGGCTATGAATGTTGGATGGTGAGGAAGAGGAAGCCATCAACCTCTTCCAACAACCATCTGATGGTGTGAGGAATGATTATGAATGTAAAAGGAATAAATGATGCTTTAACTTCTGACAGGGGGAGAATGGAAGAAGAAAACGTGTTGGGAAGATTGGAGTAAGGGCAGGAAGTTTCGACATCATCATCATCATAGCATTCATCATCTGCTTGGCCTTTCTTCAACCATGCAAGCGTCACATTTAAATGGATCACTGACCTCCAAGGGGTAGGTACCATATTAAGTACCCAGTTACTATATTGAGATTCTACTTTGATACTTTCTTCAGGTCATCGGTCCATGGGGTGCTAAGACAGGAAACCTCCACGTGAGCCCGTGGACTGGAGTTCCCTCTCGGATACGTCCGGGGGGAACACAAGTTTTTCGGGCCGGTGCACCCTGGGATGCGAGCAAAAACTCTTCCTTAGGCACTGTGTGCCTACGGGGTCCCGTATGCGAATAGCCTGTCGTGTGGATGCTCCAACGCGTGTCCCTCTGCATAGCAGAGGGCACAGCAGCGGCGGAGCGGGCTTGCGGACGGTGAGTGATGGGTAGCTTGCCGTCCGACCAGGGACCAAGCCCGGGTCGGTGGCGCGTCGTATTTCGCGCCAAATGCCTGCGGGGGTCGTGGGTTTTTTCTTAACCCAGGATACCGTGGCCCCGGAACGTAAAGGGCATCCGAAGGAACACGGGTCGATTTTAGTCAGTAAGAGTCTGACAGTCTCTTCCGCCCCACCCAGGGCGGGAGGACTCATTTGATGATTTTAGCACCTTAAAAAAAAAGGTCATCGGTCCATCTGGGGCGTCCTATATCCTACATATACCTACACTCAGGCTTTCATTCAACTTGTTTAAAATCCTAATTTTGTCCTTGTAGGCCCACAGTCGATGGTCAGCATTACTTGACCCTGTTGACCATTATTCTGCCATTATAACATGGGTCGTTTTAATAATAAGTACCGATTGTAGGTACTAGTCGTCACTTTTGTTTACAACTATAAGTGACGTAACGTAAGAGAAGTCTCACAACGTAGCATTAATATACGCTGTATGGGACAGTGGCCGGCCACGGTGGCTCAACGGAGATTAGGCATCTGCGAAATAGTGCGTGTGCGCAGGCACAAGTGCACTCAACTGCAAAAAAAATAATAATTTTTAAACAGTCCGATATTTTGCAGTCATCCATGAAACATGCGTTTGTGTGGATAATACTTACGTTATGCTAATAGCTAGTCATTAGGCCTACCTAAAATGCCAAAACAAATTAGTCTTTAAGATGATTATGCCAACATAAAATGTATGCCAAAATAATTATGCCGATGCCTAAAAAAATGTGTCAATATCGTTATGCCGAATTATGGACAAAGAACATTATGCGAAAAGAAGGGATATGGGTAGGAGGACTCATTTGTTGATTTGGGACACAGGCCTCCTCTCTGTGAGAGGGATTCGGCCATAATCAGACACACGGGCCAAGTGCGAGTTGATTAAAAAATAAAGTATAAAAGGTACAAAAGAAAAAGTATATAACGTCATTCAAATGTTTCGAATATTACATCATACATCTAGTCGTACCTAATACATACTTATACGTCACTACATTCGTCGAAATATAATTAAGTACTACTATTTTCCCTTATAAATATGTTATTGTTTAATTATCACATAGCGACGGGTTTAGTAGGTGTAGTTTTATACTTACAGCATTAAACATAACTTACTATCCTTATCAATTCATCGTATTTCATTCACTATCGAAAATTAAATAATGCATTGGATAATTGTCATGTTTTAGTACATTACTGCCGCGGTCTATAACGACTACTTTGCTGGTCGCGCTGATGATGGACGACAGCACAGCTCACGGCCGACACAGCGCAGTCAGCGTGCAGCACTTGATGGACGAGCTGAGATAAAAGCTTTACTGCGAGGACAGCAAGGGCTGCAATGATGGTCCAGAGTGTAGCTAGGCTAGCTCGAGGCAACATAGCGTGACCAGCGACGCAGTCATAGTGGGCCAAGGCTTGTAAAGTGCTTTAATCAAAAATGCAAGTACCTAACCTTAATAAAACCAGCAAGTAATTTAAATAAAACATATATTAATTAACTAGAAATTATAATAATGCAAACGTATATTTTTCCTTTGAGTTTCGCGGTATTAAATTTTCCACCACTTTAATAGCTTCATCTGTAATGTCTGGCGGTTTTAAACACATTGAATTGGAAGAATTTTTGCTTTGAGAGCTCATTTTTTTGGCAAAAAAGTCACTAAATAAAAATAAAATTTTCGCCGAACCGCGCTTTTGTTACCTCTTTTTTTTTTAGCAATTGTTGTTGGAGCAAAATCTTTTTGTACCTATCTCTTTATTTGTGTTATAAGGCGTTGAAACGTCAAAATAGCGCCCGGCAATATCTTGCCGGCTTGTTAGAGCGGCCAGCAAAACAATGCTGGCCGGCAACAGGACGGCAGGGTCGACTTTGCTCAAACAAGGTTGTCAAAATAATGACCACATTACATGCGTTTTTGAGTAATAAACGATTGTGTGGTTTTTATACTTAGTCTGCTTACTCAATAAAACCAGCGCCAATGGTCATACTCTGAGGTTTCCATCCATTGCCGAATTGGGTCAGGATTAAACGGGATTTCCCACACACCAGGGTGTCGAATCTGCTAATTATTAGTCAGAATGGCGCCACAATGGCGTTTCAATTGTAGTGCTAATTCGAACCATTTTTTACTGCTGAGTAAAAAATGGGTCGAAAATTGAAACGCCATTTTGAACGAATGGGGCGCATTCTGAATAATAATTAGCAGACTCCACACCCAGGAACAATGACTAATTTATCATTCAAACTTTGAACCTTAGATTAGGTATAGAATGACCAGATTCCGTTTTCAAAACAAAACGTTACGATTTTCGTGAAGCCTCTTTTAAACCGACTTCAAAAAAAGGAGGAGGTTATCTATTCGACTGTATTTTATGTTTGTTACCCCATAACTGAACCAGAGTTGCGGATACCAGCCCGTTATACAATACAATACAATACCCCGTAACTTGCGACTGGGTGAACCGATTTTCTTCATGATTCTTTTTATTTGAAAGCTGGTGCTTCCCGTATGGTCCCATTGTCACCATTTCAGGATCTGATGATTGGATCTTGGAGAAATCGAGGGCAACCCTTATTGGCTGACACATAGTTTTTCGCAAATCTTATGAAGTAATTTTTAAAGTACTTGCGTATGGAAATCATCTTCTCATGTAGCTGAGCAGATGATGGAAGGTACAACTCGTTTAAAAAGGACTCGGCGTCGACTGATTAAGTAAATTATGTTTGTGTTCGCATATCTCTGGAACTACAAGTCCGAAATCATCAAATCAGTTTCGTCAAAATCGGCTCAGTAGTTTTTGAGATAGGGAATGAATGAAAGATGTTTGAGAGATGTTAACGATGTTATTACTGGTGCTACGGATTAAAAATTGTTGTGTATTTGATGTTATTACGGGTTACAAAATTCGGTTACAAATTATGTGTACTCGTATGACAATAATTCAAAATAATTTATATTTAATTAAAATTATATTTAAACACAAACAATGAACAGAAATCGTTGAAACATTTTAATTTCATTTAACATAAGTATTAAGGGCTTCACAGACAGCAGCTATAATGTAAAGATGTACATTATAGCACGATACATCTCATTACATCTTTCCATAGAAATCGTCAGGAGACCACACACGACAGCTATAATGTATATTTTTACATCTTCGAATCTATGGAAAGATGTAATGAGATGTATCATGCTATAATTTACATCTTTACATTCAAAGTCAAAGTCAAAGTCAAAGTCAAATCATTTATTCCAATTAGGCCATCAAGGAGGCACTTTTGAACGTCGATTTTTAAATTTAAAGGAAATAGGAAGGGATGGGATTGATTCTACACCCATTCGCTAAGGTAGGTTGTATGGAGAAGAATGGGCAAGAAACTCCATACTTACTCTTTTTCAAAAACGTTTCACAATGTTTTGAAATTACATTTTTTTTTAAGTAAATAAAATGTGAAAGCGGTGTACTCAAGTTCATCATCATCATCATCAGCCTATTAATGTTCCCACTGCTGGGACTCAGGCCTCCTCTCTGTGAGAGGGGGCCACAAGGGGGGTACTCAAGTTATGATCATTTAAATAATAAAAAAGAAACAATAATTATACAGCTAAAAGGTACACGGTGTTCACACTTTCACAAAATAATGTAACTATAACTTTATACAAATACAATATAGGCAGTGTGTGAGCATTAAAATTTCAAATTTCAACCAAGTTTGATTCTGCTCAAGCCCTACATTGTACTATGGAGCAGGACCAGCATGTTTCCAAGCATTTTTATCTTGAATATAATCTTCTAATTAGAGAATTTTTGATATAAGTTTTAAATTTTCTTTCATTTAGTTTTAAGACCTCACTAGGTATTTTGTTGTAACATTTAACACAGTACCCCATAAAAGACTTTTGTACTTTTGACAATCTAAAATAAGGTTGATCAATTTTATCTTTATTTCTAGTATTAAAATTATGCCTATCACTTATTTTTTTGAAGAGATGAAGATTTTTCCTAACATACATTATATTTTCATAAATAAATTGACAGGGCACTGTCATTATATTAATCTTTTTAAATAGTTCCCTGAGAGATTCGCGACGATTTAAATTGTAAATTGCTCTGATGGCTCTCTTTTGCAAAATAAAAATAGATTCAATGTCAGCCGCCCGGCCCCACAGTAGAATACCGTAAGACATTATGCTATGAAAGTAGCTGAAGTAAACTAAGCGTGCTGTTTCAACATCTGTTAACTGTCTTATCTTTCTAACAGCATAAGCGGCTGAGCTTAGACGCCCCGCCAAAGATGCTATATGGGGGCCCCATTGTAATTTATCGTCTAAAGTGATTCCCAGGAAAACTGTTTGATCAATAAATTCGAGTTTTTTCCCGTTGAGTATAATGTCACATTTGCTACTTTTAACATTTGGTAAAGTAAATCTAATTACATTTTGTTTTGTTTTCATTAAGAGCTAAATTATTTAAAGTAAACCAATTTTGTACCTGAAGAATACAATCATTAACAGTATCTAGGTTTTTCGAACGTCGGTCTATTTTAAAGATTAACGACGTATCATCCGCGAATAACACCATATTCGGTTGATCTTTGAATAATTGGGGTAAATCATTTATATAAACTAAAAAGAGGAACGGACCTAAAATAGAACCCTGAGGAACGCCCATTGTCATTTCAGACCCTAATGAGTTTACGCCGTTAACTTGTACTTTTACCCGTCTATCTCTTAGGTATGAATTAAGTAAATCCAGGGCTTTATTTTTAATTCCATAATGCTTTAGTTTCAGCAAAAGTGTTTCATGGTTTACGCAATCGAATGCCTTTGAGAGGTCGCAAAAAATTCCTATGGCATCTTGTGCTTCCTCCCAGGAGTTAAAAATGTTCTTTAACAAGGTAACACCCGCGTCAGTTGTACAACGCCCTTTCGTAAAACCATATTGTTGATCATGGAAGATAGAGTGTTTGTTAAAGTGGCATAGCATTTGTTCTAGCATTAACTTTTCAAACACCTTGCTAAAAACCGGCAAAATGGACACAGGCCTATAATTGTTAGGTTCTTTAGAATCCCCCGATTTGAAAAGTGGAGCTACCTTACTATGTTTCATGAGGTCTGGAAACACTCCTTGGTCTACACTAGTGTTAAATATAAAAGCTAAGTAAGGTGCAACGGTTTCAATAAAAGATTTGCAGACTTTCACGGACATTCCCCAAAGATCTTCGGTTGACTTAATTTTTAGATCTTTAAAAGCTTTAATGACGGCTTGGGGGTTTGTGTGCTGAAATCTAAACTCCGTTGGGCACTTCTTTACATTCTTCCTAAGTAAGGCAGCAGAGAGTGCGGGTGACGAATTTAAAGATTCAGTCGTTTAAGAGCGATGTTTGAAAAGAACCTTTCAAACTCCTGAGCAATTTCCACATCTGAGTTTATAGGGCCATGTGCAGTTTCTAAGTTAATTTCAATGTTGCGCTTCTTATTCCTACCTGTTTCATTATTTATTATTTTCCAAGTAGTTTTTATTTTATCATCAGCCGATTTAATTTTACCACTAATATAAAGAGCCTTAGCTGTTTTACATACACGTTTAAAAGTTTTTGAATATTTGGCAACATACTGATGAAAACTAATATTATTAATATTATGACTCCTAAGACCATAAAGTTCGAAGAGTTTTTCTCTGCTTTTCCGAATTCCAGGTGTTGCCCAATCACTAAATAAGAACTTTGTAACGATGGTTTTAGTTTTAAGTGGAAAAGTACGAATAAATTGTGTGTTTAAAATTGCAAAAAACTCAGCGTAAAACTCATTTGGGTCACTTACACTATTGAAACACTACATTATAGCTGCTGTGTGTGAAGCCCTTTATGCAGTTGACCTAATTATTATGTTCGTGACATCATTCATTGTCAAATTAAACATTACGGTGTTTCCCAAATCATTCGAAGGTGTATACCCATTTTAGTAGTAGAGGTATGCTTAATTGCATTAGTACTATTTCCTCATTGGAAGGTTTTATTTGCATTGTCTTTTTGGTTTTAATTGCCTGTTTGTGTTACTCAACAATTGATACATTTATTAACCGATTTCGAAAAAACAAAAAACCCGACTGCTAAAAAAAACTAAAAAGAAAGAAACAAGCCCAGTAGTTAAGAATTCACTCATTCACACTCACAGTCGGGGCCCATTCAAATTATACCAATCAAATCTTCCCAACGGGCCCCGACCGTGAGTGTGAATGAGTGAATTCTTAACTACTGGGCTTGTTTCTTTCTTTTAAGTTTTTTTTAGCAGTCGGGTTTTTTGTTTTTCATTAATTTTTTTTTTTTTTATTTCATACTTTTTAGTTACTATATTCAGAGATTTATTATTGTTTTGCTAAACAACTTTAAATCGTTATATATCCTAAACTATTATTTAAAATGAAAAATGATAAAGGGAACCTAAAGATGATTTTAAAATACCTATTCAACGATACCCCACATGACATAGTTCATCGACATATCATTTTGACAATATGGCGTCTGGTTGTCGCTGTGGTGAATTTTGATCACTGTCATGTCTTTAGTGACACTCGCAAGATTAAGACGAATCGATTGACGTAAAAATTATCAAAATCGGCCAACGCATTTGGTCTCTAGAACGCCACATAGAAACAAACATACATACATACATACATACATAGACTGATAAACACATTACCCTCCTTTGCGTCGCGCAGTCGGGTAAAAAGGACGTCCCTTCTTTAGGTATATTCCTAACTTGACCCGCAATCCTAACCCGGGTGCGGGCTAGGTTAGGAATTTGAAAAAAAAACATTTTTGTTCCTAACGTAACCCTATTCCTAACTTGACCCGCATCCGGGTTAGAATTGCGGGTCAGGTTAGGAATATACCCTTTCTTAGCCATGTTCCTCCATTTCTCGATGATATATGGACCGATTTGAATAATTATTTTCTGTTTGGTGTTCAGGTCAGGATCTAAAGACGGAATCTTGGAGAAATCGAGGAAACGCTTCAATAAATGACAGCAAATTATTGAAAAAAAAACACTTTTATTTCGGAAGTCGGTGACTTTTTTTCGTACCTTCAGGTTTTTGCCATCACTTCCGAAAAAATTTTTATATATAGGTAAATATATAAATAATATTTTGAAAAGGTATACTATACATTTTTATATAGTATACCTTTTCAAAAGGATCATTAGGAATCGTTGTCATCCCACACACAGCGAATGTTTAGTTTACATCCGACGTCACTACGGGTTTGTCCAAGTTTTGTAGGCACTAGTTCATGAGCGGCGCGCGCGCATGCCAAGCCGCGGTTTTTAATAGGTATGTTAGATTCATGTTGTGGGCTCGTGCCGTGGGTTAGTCATGGGAAGGTCGATTTATGTTTTTTATAAGGTTTTGCCCCTGACTTTGCTCGTATCATCATACTTTTTCGTGTGAATCTGTCTTATTTTGATTTCTAGTTCAACTGTGTCAACTTCCCTAAACCTTTATGTTTTTAAACGGTGTACCTACCAAAGGGTAGGTAAGTCTCATCACCTTTTTTTTAATATTGCGTTTATAGTTCGTTTCATACTTATTTTGTTATAATTTTCTTGTTCACACGAGGTTACTTTCCATCGCTTACAGGCATCGTACAAGATGACCATTTTATTCTGTATTTCTTAAGTGTTAATCCAGGATATGTAATAAATTATCTGTATACCAAATTTCATCCAAATCCGTTCCGCAGTTTTTGCGTGAAATAGTAGCAAACATCCTGACATTAGAATTATTGGTAAAGCCATTTTGAAGGAATGTAATAAATAACAAACATCTTTTTTTAGCGAAGTTACACCATCCAGCCTATGGTGGAGTTGGAGGAATTGTCGGACTCGTACCGACTAAAATCTGCGGCGTTTCTTCAAAGTAGCTCTTTACGCTCCAGGATCAAGATTAGGTACCTGTTAAGGGGGAACAATCCTGCGAACATACACCATGACACGAGATCTGTAAGTATTAAAAAGCAATATCTGGTTGACCGAGCTTCACTCGGTTTTTAAAATGTCTATATCTTGGGAACCGAGCTTTTCTCGAACCTCGACTCCGGTAAATCGATTCCTTAAGCCGAAAAACCCCTAATCTGCAACTTTCATGAAAATTCTTGGTGCCGTTTCCGAGATCCTGATTATATATAAATAAATATACAAGAATTGCTCGTTTAAAGATATTAGATAGATAGATATGCAGTGAAAAAGACACGTTTGCTCCTTCCCTGGTTTAGAACTCACAGTCTCGTGCAATAGAAGCGATTCATTAACCACTGGGTCATCAATGTCTAATGCTTACTGACTCACCCCTGTTTCTCTTTGGTAACGGGTGCAATATTGACGTCAAAACAGAGAGTTTTGTGGCAAAGCTTAATTAATTTTAATTATTGAAACCACATAGTTAAGGTAAACTTAGTGTCTAAAATTATTAACAGCATTATTTTAATTTTGCTACTTACACTAACGGCTAGACAATTTAATAATGAACATTCTGTTTTTTTTTTTTTAAATACAACATTATGTTTGATTTTCCTGTTATTCGCGCGCGGGCCTATAGTTATTTTGTATGGCGTGTGGTCTCAAGGTTATTTTGCTCAGGGAAGCGCCATAAGTCATTAGATGCGTTAACACAGAGCTAGCTCGCGAGGCATTGCCGCGCGAGCTCGGTTAGTATGGACGTGTATCGGCCGAGGCAAGCGCGAGGGTCGTTGACTGCTGGCCTTTTAGAGAGACTAAGAGTCACTCCACGAGCAGTGGACAGAGCTAGGCTTGGAGTATCTTTGCGGAATAAAATACGGATCATTCGGCGAAGAACAAGAGTCACCGACATAGCTCATAAAATTTGCGAGTTGAAGTGGCAATGGGCAGGCCACATCGCTCGTAGAACTGACAACCTATGGGGAAGAAAAGTTCTCGAGTGGCGACCACGGACCGGAAAACGCAGCGTAGGCAGGCCTCCCACTAGGTGGACCTATGAAATCGTGAGGGTCGCGTACAGCCGATGGATGCAAGTGGCGAATTTTCGTTCGGCGTGGCGGTCTGAGTGGGAGGCCTATGTTCAGCAGTGGACGTCTTCCGGCTGATGATGATGATGATGAAGTGCGAGCGCTGCCGTGGGCGAGCGACCGAGCGCCCGAGCCATCCAATATCGATTTTTTGTTTTACTTGCGTATATTGTTTCATGCCCCGGTCGAGAAACAATAGGCGCGCCCACACAGAGCAAACAGCCAAGCGAGGCAGTTTACTAGCGCGTAAAAGCCTCGCGAGGCAGTTTCTTAGCGCGCAAATGCCTCGCGACGCAGTTTCCTAGCGCGCAAAAGCCTCGCGAGGCAGTTTACTAGCGCGCAAAAGCCTCGCGAGGCTGTTTACTAGCGCGCAAAAGCCTCGTGAGGCAGTTTCTTAGCGCGCAAATGCCTCGCGACGCAGTTTCCTAGCGCGCAAAAGCCTCGCGAGGCAGTTTACTAGCGCGCAAAAGCCTCGCGAGGCAGTCTACTAACTTTTAAGGAGTTACATTATTATTCTGCATTGAGAAATCACCGGGTAACGCGTCATCATATTTTTAATTATTAAAGTGCTTTTACACGACGTCAATAGAGGCTTAGAATGTTTCCTCAATGTTTTGCAGGATGTAAACATTTACTACGCACTGTACTGACCTATGATCTCGAAGAACACGTTTATTTTGAGTGCAATTGCTCTTATTTTGAACCGACTTCGTAAACAGGAGAATCATTTTTTATTTTTTAATATCTGGTTGACCAAGCTTCGCTGAGTTTTTAAAATTTCTATATCTTGGGAACCGAGCTTTTCTCGAACCTGGGACCTTGATAAATCGATTCCTTGAGCCGAAAAACCCCTAATCTGTAACTTTCATGAAAATCCTTGGAGCCGTTTCCGAGATCCTGATTATATATAAATAAATATACAAGAATTGCTCGTTTAAAGATTTGAGATTTAATTTCTCCATGGCGACTGAACCGATTTGAAAATGTTTTTTTGTTTGAAACCCATATTTGCATTATATGGTAATCAGGTCAGGATCTGATGTCCGGATCTTGAGAAAATCGAGGGGATTCTTCAAAAATGTATTCTTGCTATTGCGTATGCGTATTGTTTAGGCAACAACATCCTGTACTCACTAAAAAGGCCAAAATAAAAAAAAAACGAAAAACAATAATCTGACTTCTAAAAAAACACAAGAGTGTAAAATAACAAAATTGTAAAACAACTTTTCTTTCGGAAATCAAAATCAAAATCACCGACTTCCGAAAAACGTTATTTTACTTATTTTATTGTTGTTTTTTTCCATTTTTTTTTTGTAATCAAATAAAAAACATTTTATTATAATATTTTTTTAATACAGTACACTGCTTAGTTCTTCTCAAAAACATATGAATTACTCTCACAAACCGCAAGAGGAAAACTTTGACAGACACAATTAATATGATTCAACAGAAATTTCGTCTCAGAGGAAACGTAGCTTCAAGTAATTATGTAGTTCCAAAGCTGGATTGAACTAGTTTAGTTCAACAATGTCAGTTTATTACAATGACCGACTGATTTTTTTCGGAAAAACCTTACAGCTTGCCCTTAACGATTTTTCTTGGAAAAACGCACCTGAATAAATAGCCGAATGACAGTATAGTTCGACTTTCAGCTAAACGGGAAACAATAGCCAAGACACGATTTTTTTACCTTTTTTAGGATTCCGTAGCCAAATGGCAAAAAATGGAACCCTTATAGATTCGTCATGGACTGTGTCTGTCTATCCGTCCGTACCTATGCCACAGCCACTTTTTTTCGAAAGTATAAGAGCTATCCTGTTGAAACTTGGTAAGTAGATGTTGATAGTAGATGCTGAAATGCTGTCTTTATATATCTTTGACAGTCGTTACTGTTAGTCAGAAGCTTTAAAGTCTGACAAGCAGTCTTACCGTATCGTATTACCCAGTTACTGGGTTGTGGAGATCCAATAGGGAGTCGCTCCATGTATATTACTGATATTCAGCTGCATCTGGTTCGACTATAAGCCAACCCCAATATAGTTGGGAAAAGGCTAGGCAGGTGATGACAGGATGAACGTGTAATGACGTCAAAGTTCCTTGAGCCGCACGTGCTAAGAGGGAACATCGTATGACGTATATTGCTGAAGTGGCTTTGCCCCCGCGAGAAATAATTGTTGTGGTTTCCAGTGTAATTGGTTTAATTACTACTAGTAGGTAACTACCGGAACTACAAGTGGAACTTTTTAATAGATTTTTACCTTTTTAGTAAATAAATAAATTATGAACAGATTTTTTGGTTCCCGGTGAAACGGAACCTTTTTTATGGATTTTACTCGTTATTTCGATATCATCCGGACCGATTGAGGAAATTCTTATTTTGTTTGCAAGAGTGAACTATTCAGACTGACCCATGGTAATCAGGTCAGGGTCATGCCCTTGATCCAGCTGCCTTACGAGAGCCTCCTAAGATGTTGGTCGAGGCTCTTGGCAATTAAGACATGGGCCGACACGACTATCGGCACAATGATCACTAAATCCACAAATGGCCGGCCCGAAAAATTGGTCTTCCCCCCGGACGTATCCGAGAGGGAACTCCAGTACCTACACGGGCGCACGTGGAGGTTTCCTGTCTTAGCACCCCACAAGTAAAGAGAGTAAAGTCACCATGCGTCAATATAGTTACAGCCTGTCCATAAAATCATGTTAATCAATGAGGGCGCTGCAGATGTCATCGACTCGTTATCTATTGTATTTTTATTCCTTTTCAAGTCTACGGTAATAACAAAGTCGCAAAACAAGTCGATGACATATTAGATGTACCTCGATTAAGTGCTACCCTACTTTGGATAATTTTAGTTTCCTCAAACATCGTTTTCATGATTTCTTAGACAGACTGTACTTAAATAGATTTATTAGGTCCAAAGAGATTAAAAAAAACCTATAGAGCGGGCATTGGGAAAATTGTCATACAAAATTGTTGATGCCGTGCGTCAGTAGTACTATCTAAGCGTTGCATAGCAACGCGACTACTAGACTGTGGGACTTTTCAACTATTGGTAAAAAATTTTGGATCACAAATTTCTTCGTGATGTCCCGTCTACTGCTCGTATATAGTTTAATGTCTTTGATTGGGACAAATCGGCCATATAAGTTAAATCCGTAGTAGGTATTACTATCTCATACATTACAATTCCTTGGAAATATGTTATCGTTACAAGGAAAACTGCTTGGCCAATAAACTTCATTCATAGAATTATTATGTATCTAAGTATGTATATTTAACCACAAAGTTACGTCTTACTTACTTCATTATTTCTTGCTAATACTTTACGAATACGAATTTAGATGAAATTTGGTACATATGTAGATATATATATTATATAATATATATAAATTATATAAATTATATTCCACAACTATCACACAACGCCATCTAGTCCCAAGCTAAGCAGAGCTTGTGTTATGGGTACTAGACAACTGATAAACATACTTATATATTTCTAAATACATACATATTATAGATAAATTACACCCAGACACAGAACAAATGATCGTGCTCATCACACAAACATTTGTCCTGGGTGGGAATCGAACCCACGACCTCCGGCAGGGTCACTAACCACTAGACCAACAGGCTAGTTAGTCAGGATAGTTTTATAACCTGGTTTAATACTTAAGATAGTTTTTATAAAAAAATATAATTTCAATTTTTCTTGCGGGCGGAGCCGCTAGGAAATGCTGTCTGTAATAAATACTGGTATGTTTATTTATAACCCAGTTTAAAAAAAAAACCTATATCGTGGGTGAATTTAAAAACATTTTTGTATGGAACCCTAAAAACCAAGAAAGTATTATCGGTCACCGCACCGTAGGTAGCATGTATATAGCAATATTGACTTTACGTTACCTGAAAACCCATTTTCTTTATTGTAGGGTGATTCCCCTACAAACATGTAAATGGTCACAATTTCTTCATTTTCCTTACTTAGAATGACTAAATAAGTAATTGAATTAAATGCACTTTGTTCTGAGGTAGGTACTAACTATGGTATGTATAATATTAGACGGGATTTAACCTTATGACTAACTCGCTGACCCGTGTCGCTGAGCCTATATAGCACTCACGAAAAAATTAATAAAATAATGTAGCTTTCGACCAGTGAAACAATTTTTAAAATCGGTTCAAAACTTCCGGAGATTACTACAAACAATAACAATACATACAAACAAACAATTTTACCTCTTTATAATATTAGTATAGATAAAGTAGGGTCGGCGCGGTGGCGCGTCATGTCCCGCGCGCGCCTCGAAGAGTAGGGAGAAGAGGGGGTATTTATAGGGCCAAAGCCTGCTGGGGTCGCGGGACTATCGGATATCCGTGGCCCTGGAACGTAAAGGGCTATTGAAGGACACCGCGAATTCTAGTCGGTACAAGTCTGACAAGCCCTCCTGTCCTGCGGACGGCGGCAAAACAAAACATGCCTAAACCAGAGATGTTGGCCAAAACGATGCAGGGGCATCCAACGGTGGAACTTAACACCTGTATCAAAGATAGTCTTAAAAAAATAGAAGACGTTGCAAATGAATCACGCAACCTCAAAGGGAGTTTTGCGCACAGTCTTAAGCTGGTAGTGACAGTGACAGTGCAAGCCGCAGTGGACGAGCTGGCCACGCGATCGGCTGTTGAAGTCAACGTTGAGAGGCTACAGATAGAAAACGCTGAATTAAAAGCTCAGCTTACTAATCTTTCAGCACAGGTGGAGAAGCTGACAGCACATGTTACATTACTTGGTCATCACGGTGAAAAAATGACTAGCCCCATAGTGGCTGTTTCTTCAATGGGACTTAGCCAGGCCGCTGCAGTGTCGAGTCCTTCTGAATGTAAAGAGGCTCAGCTTCGGCGTTCTTTAGTATTAGAAATTGGGACCATGATTGACGCGAAATTGGCCGCAATAGAGAAGAGGTTACCTCCAGAGAAGCCATTGCGACCGCCTCTCGCCGCCGATTCAAGGACGATTTTGCCAAAGGTTGTTGAGATGCAGCCGCCTTCCGTCTCGTGTACAGTCCCTAATCTTACAAAGAATAAAGGGAAGGGCCAGAAAAAACGAAAAGGAAAAATAGTGCCTCAGGTAGAAGAGTTACCTGCTGTTTCTGCGGCGCCCGTGCAGGATTCACAGGCCCTGCAGGGCACAACTACGACTGAGACGGAAAGCTGGTCTACTGTTGTCGGGAGGAAGGCAAAGAAAGTAAATTCTGCCACTTTAGCGTCGTCCAATCCTGCAAAGAGAAATACTCAGCCAGTGAAACTGCCTCGGGTTCCCGCCACGGCTGCTATAACAGTCTCGGTAAGGGATGGATCAACTGCAACTCTCGGTCAGGTTATGTCTGCGGTGAAACAGCGAATTCGTTTACCTGATGTTGGCATTGACACTGTTGGCCAAAAGAGAGCTGCCAATGGGGGAATAGTAATAACAGTTGCTGGCGCTGATGCTTCTACCAAGGCAGATAATCTTGCTAGACATATGCGTGAAGTCCTCACAGATTTTGACGTAATAATTTCACGTCCTATGAAAAGAGCCGAGGCAAGAATTATGGATCTTGATGACGCTGTGACACCTGAGGAAGTGGCAGCCGCTATTGCAGAAGTGGGTGACTGTTCCCCTGAAGATGTGAAAGTAGGTGAAATACGTCATCCGCCTGCATCTCTTGGGCACGTTTGGGTCCGAGGTCCCCTGACGGCAATAAGAAAACTTGCGTCCGAAAAGCGCTTGCGCTTAGGTTGGACGATAGTACGGGTACAGATTTTGGCGTCACGTCGTATGATGTGTTTCCGGTGCCTTGAACCCGGTCACGTACGTACTCGGTGCACTAGTACGGTGGATCGGAGCACGCAATGCTATGCATGTGGGGGACCTCACAAAGCGAGAGAGTGCACTTCACCGATCATTCAATGTCCGCTGTGTGCAGATCATGGTCTTCCAGCAAATCACCGATTGGGGGGGAAAAAATGCGTTCCGCGCAAGAAGAAGACCTTGCCTGTCTCCTTCTCATCGCAAGTATCGGTACATGCACCACTGGGCTCAGCCCCTGCGGAGGAAATGGATGCTTCACATTCCCAGCCTTAACAGTTCTTCAATGCAATCTGAACCACTGCCGCAACGCACAGCAACTTTTTATGCAGACTGTCGTGGAGTGGTCGATTGCTTTGGCAGTAGTAGCAGAGCCTTACGGTCTTCGGGATCATCCTCGCTGGTTCCGAGATACCGCAGACTCTGTCGCCGTTTATTGGGCTGGGGAAAGAGGTCAGCCCCACTGTTCTATTCTAGATAGAGGACTTGGATTTGTTGCTGTAGAATGGGGATCTTTTGCGGTAGTAGGATGTTACGTATCTCCAAATATTACTTTGGCCGAATTCGAAGAATATCTTGACCGGGTTGCAAACTGTATCCGTGGCAAATGTGCACCCCGTCCAGTATTTGTCATGGGTGACTTCAATGCTCACTCCAGAGTTTGGGGAAACTCCCGTGACAGGCCCAGGGGACAAGCTGTACAAGATTGGGCGGCGTCCCTTGGCCTCCGACTCTTAAATCAGGGTACTGTTTCGACATGCGTTCGATGGCAAGGGGAGTCTATTGTAGATCTCTCGTGGGCTAGTCCTTCCGCTGCTCCTATGGTATCAGAATGGAGAGTTGCGGAGGAAATGGTTACACTCTCAGACCATCGTCACATTGTCTTTAATGTGACACTCCCTTCTAGTGGTCCCAGCCGTTCAAATCCATCACCTACGCGACGATGGGCTCTCAAACTGCTCAATCGAGACATGCTCATCGCAGCTGCAAACGTCACTGCCTGGCCGGAGGATACTCGTTCCCCGGAAATACTCAATCCAGAGGAAGAAGCGTCCTGGTTCCAAGAAAAGATGGCATCAATTTGCGATATTTCCATGCCACGGGTCAAGAATGGCCAGCGTCTTGGTGCGGTTTACTGGTGGTCAGAAGAAATTGCGCAGTTGCGGGTTCGCTGTCTGAGATCACGACGCCTGTATCAGCGCACTCGACGCAGACGACAACCGAGGGCTACGGAAGAAGATATAGCCACAAGTTATAGATCTTACCGGGAGGCGACAATGGAGCTATAACACGCTATTGCTGATGCCAGGTCAAGATCCTGGCTTGAACTACTCAAAGGGTTGGATAGGGATCCATGGGGAAAACCTTACAAGCTGGTCATGTCGAAATTACGTCCATGGGTTCCCCCTATTACAGAAACGATGGACCCAGATCTGTTGGAGAGAGTAGTAAATACACTATTTCCAGTCGTTAGAGACCGATTCCCGCCACTATTAGAATCTACTAATTGGTCTCATGAGCTGAGGATCACTGAAGGCGAGCTGGATAGAGCCGTTAGGCGATTGGGGGCTCGGAACACTGCTCCAGGCCCAGATGGTATCCCAGGGCGGGTTTGGGTTTTGACTCTGTCCATTCTGGGGAACCGTCTTAGGCGATTGTTCAACAGCTGCCTCCATGCAGGCGTATTCCCTTCTAGCTGGAAAGAGGCTACATTGATCTTATTGAGGAAACAAGGCAGGGATCCAGAGTGTCCCTCTGCATATCGCCCAATTTGCCTGCTCGATGAGGTCTCCAAACTATTTGAGAGAATAATTGCCGAACGACTAGTTGCCCACCTGACGCGCGTTGGTCCAGACCTCTCTGATTGCCAGTATGGCTTCCGGCAGCAGCGTTCCACCGTTGATGCGATTCTTCGCGTCCGCTTGTTGTCGGAACAAGTTGTTTCCCGGGGTGGGGTGGCGTTGGCGGTAAGTTTGGACATCGTCAACGCCTTTAACTCTCTACCTTGGGATGCGATCAGGGAGGCCCTAGTGTATCACAGAGTGCCACCTTACCTGCAGCGCATCATCAGCGCTTACCTCCATGACCGGCGCATTCGATTTGTGGATAGGAATGGTAACTTGCATCGCCGAGAGATAACTTGCGGAGTCCCGCAGGGCGCTGTTTTAGGGCCTCACTTATGGAATCTCGCTTACGATGTGGTCTTGCGTACTGAACTTCCTGAAGGTGTTAATATCGTTTGCTATGCGGATGATACCTTGGTGCTAGCAGGCGGAGACACTTATGAAGAGACTATCCAGCTTGCCGAGCTGGGAGTGGCAAAAGTCGTAGCATCGATCCGCGGATTGGGTCTAGCAATAGCACCCCATAAAACTGAGGCAATGTGGTTCCATAAGCTGCCAAGGAGCAGAGAACCACCAAGCTCGACAGTCAGAGTTGGAGAGACGCAAGTCCAAGTGGAGTCGTACATTAAGTATCTAGGTCTAACCCTAGACAGTAGGTGGGGTTTTGAAGAACACTTCCAACGCTTGGTTCCCCGAGTTGGCAAGGCAGTAGGAGCTTTGCACAGATTACTACCCAATCTAGGAGGTCCTCGAGAGGAAATTCGCCGTCTCTACGCGGGAGTCGTGCGATCGATGGTGCTATATGGAGCGCCTGTATGGTCAGTTAGACTGTCCGGCGTCCGACGCTGCAGGACTAAAATCAATAGCCTTCAGCGAAAAATGGCAATTCGTATCGCACGAGGATACCGTACTATATCCTTTGAGGCGGCAACTCTCCTAGCACGATTTCCACCGTTGGATATCTTGGCCGATATGGACGCAAGGGTTTATCACAAAATCCGTGCTCTCCGAATACGTGGTAACAGGGCGCCAGAAATCGCTCTTGTAAGGATGAGGCGGCAAGAACGGCGACACGCGCTTGAGCAATGGCGTGAACGACTGCAGCAGCCGCAATACGCACGTAAGCGTGTTGTCGAAGCCATCCTGCCGCACTTCGATGCCTGGCTCAAAAGAGAGGAGCGCATCACCTTTAGGCTTACTCAAGTACTTACCGGTCACGGTTGCTTTGGCGATTACCTGAATAAGATTGGGAGAGAAAATACAGCGAATTGCTACCACTGTGAAGGCGGTCTGGATTCAGCGCAGCACACGCTAGAGGAGTGCCCTGCTTGGGATTCTGAACGACGCATCTTGATAGATTGTATCGGGCAAGACTTATCTCTGCCAGCGGTGGTAGAGGCTATGCTAGCAGACCCTGACAATTGGAGGGCGGTGAGCCAATTCTGTGAGACTGTTATGCTTCAGAAGGAAATTGCTGAGCGGGATCGTGAGAGAGCCGATCCCGCTCGAAGAAGGAGGCGCCGGGGTGGCAACCACCCCGTTGCCTAAAATGCTGAAATCCCGCCTGAGTAGGTGGCAGTTTGGGGTCACGAGTGTACAGAGTGGGGACTCTGTGTGACCCCATAGACGACGGTGGCACAGTGGTCACGTGCCGCCGTATACAATAATTTGTACAGCGAAGTTAATAGGAGGCTAATACAGCCTCCCTAGGGATGTGCTCTAACAGGCGTTGCACAGAGGGGGCCACGGTCAGGTCTTTAAAGAGGAAACGGGGCCTCCTCCCATGTGCTGATGGTGACCACCGGGGTGGTTTTAGTGAGGTATAAATCCCACACTCCCCGGTCTTTTCCCCAAAGACCGGTAGCCTTTTGAAGGTTTCCCCCCGTTAACAAAAAAAAAAAAAAAAAAAAAAAGGTACTCGTACTATAAATATGTATTGACAAAGTGACGAGTGCATCTAATATACATAAGTATTATAATCCTGGGTTTTGCCATACATAATTACCTCTCATAAAACACTATTAATAGACTTGTAAAATCCGGAACGAGGATATTCGCCGAAGAACCAGAGTCACCGACGTAACTCTTGAAATTTGCAAGTTGAAATGCCAAAGGCCCCTTTACTTGTAGAACTGATAACCGATGGGGAAATTGGGAAGACAGTTTTCGAGTAGTGATCACCTATGATTATTTTTTATTTTATTTATTAAGGAAAATAAACAGTTACACACTACAATCATATACAAAACAATTTATACAAAGTGAGCAAGTGTATAACCCACGACATTTTCCACATATTATAAGAAAAGTGTAATTTTTAATGCACCTAAGTAGTGCGATTGCAATTAATACTTATATAATATTATTGTAAAAAATGTGCTTAAATATATAACTAAAGTTAAATAGGCATGCAAATACTAAGAAAAAACATCATTATGTTGATAATGTTGTTAACACATAGCTGGGTTTACATTTCTAAAATTTTTTGGCGGATTAGGCTTCGGAATTTATAAGCATGTAAAGCGAAGATATCAATATTGTTAAAAAAATTATTAAACTGATTAGACTAGCTAACTACTATTTTAGGCCATGACGGTTTTTTTTTTACAATTTAAAATGTCACTTACGGGATATCTTCCGTGATTTTTTATTATTTTGAGGGCCCAATCACTGGATCGAATTCCACAAGCCAAGTGTTTTGTCCACGGACAAACATTACATACCCAGACTGACAAGAGAAGCAATTGAAATAAGGAAACACAAAAATTTCAATCGAGATATCGGATGGTTTCAAATTGTCAAGTACGTGGAATCTCGGGCAGCGAGTAAAGGGCAACTCGCTGCCCGACCAAGGGCCATGCCCGGGTCGACGGCGCGTTGTGTCCCACGCGCGCCTCAAAGAGCGTCAGCATAATGACGGGGCCCCCGTCTCAGAGGGCCAAAGCCTGCCGGGGTCGCGGGATTATTCCCTTACCGTAACCCCGGAACGTAACAGGCTATGAAGGACACCGTGGATTTTAGTCAGTAGAAGTCTGACAGTCCCTCCCGCCCTGCCCGGGGTTGGAGGACTCATTTGATGATTTTACCACGCTAAAAAAAAAAAAAAAGGTACGTGGAATCTAGTTGTTAACATGCTTGATGTGTTTTGCCGTGACTTACTGTCGAGTTCCAGTAGTGCGCGTAGCAAGAGACAGAGAAAGAGGGTAGACAGATTTGTCTGCTCTTAACAATTTATTTCCATCCACCCGCACTCTCCAGTCACCCCGCGATCATAGCGCTTGCAACAGCGTCGAAATATCGGGAACTCAAAATAATAAACGATCAAGGAAGATATCCCGTAAGTGACATTTTAAATTAGCTAACTACTATATTTCTTTATACTTGTATGTGTATAAGGTATTGGAATCACAATTTAGGACCCATTAATATTAGTAGTCATTTTTGGTGTCACCCGTGGTGCTAGGGCACTGGGCTTTTTCCAGTTGTAATGTCCCTTTGTGCCTGTTGGCCTGGTTTTATTCTGTCTCCTGACACATGGAGGGAAGTGGAAACATATTAATTATTTTTCCTATTCCTCCACTAACCTGTTCTGATTTAGGCGGAGACCTCTCGCGCCCAGCATTGGTCGCGGCCATGCTGCGGGGCGCGAGTGGGAAGCGGTCTGCTCCTTCTGCGAGGCAGTAATGCTCGTGAAGGAGGAGGCGGGCCTCGAGCGAGAGAGGACAGCGTCCTCCCTCCGCCCTACCCGCAGTGGTAGACGCCCACGGCGACGGACGTCGCTTGATGATCTCCGGCCACCGTAGGCGCGGGCATGCGGGCAGCAAGTAAAGGGCAACTCGCTGCCCGACCAAGGACCATGCCCGGGTCGACGGCGCGTTGTGTCCCACGCGCGCCTCGAGAGCGTCAGCATAATGACGGGGCCCCCCTCTCAGAGGGCCAAAGCCTGCCGGGGTCGCGGGATTATTCCCTTACTGTGACCCCGGAACATAAACAGGCTATGAAGGACATCGTGGATTTTAGTCAGTAGAAGTCTGACAGTCCCTCCCGCCCTGCCCGGGGTTGGAGGACTCATTTGATGATTTTACCACGCTAAAAAAAAAAAAAAGTTCTGATTAATTTTGTTGCAAGATCCAAGAATGATTCATTGTCTCGGCGCTTTTCTGGTGGTTGCCACTGTTGATTCTGGCTTTCAAGAGTTGCAGTGGTTTAGGTATAGTGTGGTGATTTGTCTCAAAAAAAAAGTAGCTAGTACTAGCCACCATGTGGAAACGTTTAGGGGTCGAACTAGGAAAAGGATAGAAAATCTTAGGGGTTGAACGCGGAACAAACCCACCACACTGACGACATCGTGAGAGTCGCTGGCAACCGATGGATGGAAGTGACGAATTATCGTGAGCATAAGCCATCTTTAGTTAAAATTTCAGCAACCCGTAAGTACAGAAATGAAATTCCGGGAAATAGCTTAAGGGCTTCACACACAGCAGCTATAATGTAAAGATGTACATTATTGCACGATACATCTCATTACATCATTCCATAGAAATCGTCAGGAGACCACACACGACAGCTATAATGTATATTTTACATCTTCAAATCTCTATGGAAAGATGTTATGAGATGTATCGTGCTATAATATACATCTTTACATTATAGCTACTGTGTGTGAGCCCTTTATCCATGTTATCATTTTTATGACAGTTCGTAATACAAGTACCAACATAAAATCAATCTACCTACAATTACTTCGGGCTATGATCATATCACTTCATATTCAGAAAGATGAAAGATGATTACTCCACTATACCCACAACCACGAAGGTCTGTACTTGGTTCAAACTCACCTATATCCAGATTATGTAAAATTCTCAATAGCTTCAGTGATCTAGTGGACATAAACCAGGACAGTATTAATAAAATTGTTAAAATAATTTTGGATAATTCACGCAATAGTTAATAGTAATTTTGTTTATTTTTATCTAATCCGTTCATTGAATGTACTATGCCAACCAATTATAATTTTTTTGTTTTAATCTCAATTTAATTCAGTTTCATTTAATTTAATTTCAATTCCACTGACTTCATTATTATTTATTATCTGTTAAATTAGTTTCAATTAATTAATTTATCAATTGTATTATTGTTGAAATATTACATTGTTGTTATAAATCTTACCTAGTTATAAGATTAATTACTAACTTAAAAATTAAGTAACTCGCTTTAAATTAAATTAAGTAACTCATTTGTATAAGTTTTTATAATTAATCCGATTACTGTTCATGCGGTGTTAGCCTGTAATTGATTGTTACACTCTTAATGTATAAGTATCAGTTAAAATGAAATGTAATGTGTAAACAATCGTTGGCTAACCTATAAATAAATAAATAAATCACTGACACATTAGGACGGTCGTCCCATCACATCCGCTTTTATCCCGGGATTTACCAAGCGCCATCCATATTCCCTGTACATAATACCACATTTACTAAAATAAGTTATAAATTCCACTATTATTAATTTATACTCCATAATTATTGTAGTGAGTAATTTTTAAAAACCATATTTGGCTGTCCCTGTTTCAAGTCACGTTTAAAATATGGAATGGATATCGCAATGAGTAACAAAATGCTTACTGGAAATTGACAGGGCAATGCCCTGCCAGATTTTAGTACTGTCGGTATATAATGTTAATATTACATGATGGGAAATCCTCTGTAACAGCCAAATTAGTTCTTACAAAATGAATTATTACCTTTGTAAACCGCGTATTATTAATTTTCTTGCGTAAGCCGTAATTGACGACAATTTATGCCGATATCAGAAGTTCATAAGGTATAATTTTCAATGGTTGTTATCTTTATCTTCTTTATCTTTATCTTTTCTTTATCTTTACATATAATAAAATCGTAGAGTTGTCATTCCTGTACATTGAATATTTTTTTCTTTTTGTATTTTTTTCGAGATAAGGGATCGATTCTGATGCCAAATCAACTTTTTTTTCTTTCGAAATTTTTTATGTTTTTTTGATTTGATCTATCTCTTAAACTACTGTAAAGTTTCCGATCAAATTTTCCCCAAATATTCCTAATAATTGCTTCTGTTGATAGGCTATGTATCATTACGCTATTTTTCCTGGGAGATAAGCAATTTTAAATTTTGTTGTTTTTATCTGTTTGTTTTTAGTTGGAAGCTAAACCACTGGATATTATTTAGTCAATTTTTCCCTAAATATTCCTTAAACTGCTCTTCTATTAATAGGATATGTATAATTACGCTATTCCCTTTGGGGGATTAGCAATTTTATAATATGTTGATTTTCAGTCATTGTTGACATTTGTATAAGAACCGCTATTTGAAAACACTGTCAGCGTACTAGCCAGTCTGGTTGGTATCCTGCTTGACTTTCGTGCAAGGGGTCTCTGGATCAAATCTCGCTGTTTCTTTTTTTCACTTTTTGAGTTTTCTTATATTTGTCCTGAGAGTTTCAAATAATTAAAAAAAATGTGTATACTTTTATTTCAATATTATTCGCGATTTTAAATTATTACTATTTTTTTTTCAATAGTTTTCTAGGATATAAATATACACTGATTTAAATTGTAGGTAGTAAGTTGGATATTTTTTTAAATTGTAATTGTTTCGAGGTGTGGAATTTTAAAGATTAGAAAAAAATGTGTTTATTTATGTTTTGAATTGGTGTTCAAACCAGTGCATAGATTCTGTTTTAATTAGGTTGTAATCATCGAGTTAGATAATTAGTTATTTTTTAGGTATCACGCGGAATGCTAAAGGGAGAAGAGCAATGCTATCGTACGTTCAATTTGCAGCGATACTGTAAATCAACCCAAAAATGATAGTCTAATGTTTAAAATAAACACGGTTCTTTGAAATTAATGTCGCTCAAATAAGGACGTTTCCTATGCAAACTATGTACCTAGATATAACATTATTGATCTAAACTAATAATAAAAATGCAAGTATGTTTGTTTTTTACCTTTTCACGCATTACTACCTACTGAATCGATCGTCCCAAAATTTAGCATATACGTTGTCAGGAGTATAGACACGGATATAAGGTATCTTACATCCCGAATAACAGAAGAGAGCTGTTGCCGAGAAAACAATTACGTTCATATTCCAGATGGCGCCACACGATCCGTATTGTTTCTCAAATTCTAAAATAACGCAAGCGAAGCCGCGGGCAAACACTAGTGTTTAATATAAGTTGTAATAGTTTTTGATAAGTTTTATCTTTGTAATGTTTTAATGATGGCTAAAAAGACAATGAAAAGCAAAAAAAGACAAAGGTACCGACTTCCGAAAGAAAAGTTATTTTTAACCGACGGAAAAAAAAAGGAGGAGGTTCTCAATTCGACATGTATATTTGTTTTTTTTTTTTCTATGTATGACCACGCATAACTTTTCATGACGTGGTCCGATTTCAAAAATTCTTTTTTTGTTGGAAAGAGTATATTTCAAAGTTGGTCCCATTTATGTAAATTTCATAACTAAAATCGGCCTCTAAGGGTAAAAAAAAGGAATTAATTGTCAATCTTCCTACAGAATTTTTAATTATGAACCGATTCTGTTGAAATAAAGTTAACAATTTTAGTTCTGAGAACATTATTATATAGCAGAGATGTGAAGAACATGACATGATGGCGTCACCATCATCAGATCAACTCCAGATCCCTGTTATTTTGTGAAGTCAGTCCCAAGAGTTCCTTAACAGTTAACAGCACTTTTATCGTGTTTGGGCTCATTTCACTAGTCTTGATGAAAACTTTGTTGTACCTAGCCGGGGTATAATTGTCATCGAGGGTCTGAGGATGGTGACAGAGATCCTTAACAGTTAACAGCAACTATATCGTATTTGGGCTCATTTCACTCATCTTGATGAGAACTTTAGACGTGGCTGGGGTATGACAATCTTTGAGAGTTTGAGAATGAAGACAGAGAGGGTGTAGGAAGTCGTCAATAGTCAACAAAAAAAAATATATTAAAAAAATAATCTTAATTTTTTTTAGTTACAGACACGAGATAGGAAACTCAAAAGTAAAAAATAAAACCTTTTAAAAAAAAATCAAACCGATGAAACATCGAACTGAAAAGCAAAAAATAAATTTTGAGGCGGCGCCAAAAAAATAATCAACGAATTAGCTACGACGAGCTATTCAACCACGACAAGCTATACAACGAGCTTTTCTGCTCTTCAAATAGTTAACTTAATTATGTTTGTTTGTGTGGCGCCGCCTCAAAATTTATTTTTTGCTGTTCAGTTCGATGTTTCGTCGGTTTGATTTTTTTTTTAAAAGGTTTTATGTAGATTATTTTACACTTTTTTGTGGTTGTTTTTTAAGGCGGTTACATTTTTACTTTGAAAAAGTTTTTTTTTTTTAATATCATCGTACCTACTTTCTCATAACAGATAATAACGTGGTTCATGCGTTCCTATTTAAAACCATTGTTTTATTTTTACATTTTGTATAAAGTCCGTTCGCAAGGTAAATACTATTAAGATAAAAGGGAAACCTATAGCCTTTTAGCCTTACTAAACTGTTTTATGTTTATCTGTAATGCATTTTATGTATCGCCGTTGGTTTTCTAAATAAATAAATTTCTCTTGTGTTCATTTGGCTCCATTCCGTTTAGTCTGAACTTTAAAGATTGACCTCCCATGGACTGCTCATTATAACACCTGTGTCCCATAATCAGGGAGCCGGATAATCGGTGCTATCACAATGTTCAACGTCCACCAGTAGGTACTATCCTCCAAATAACGCAGCTTTGAAACCGCAGATTAACTTTATTGGTTTTAAAATGTAACCGACTTCAAAAAACAAAATCTCCTTTTTTGGGCAGGCAACTTTACTAAGAAATGTAGCAATTTTTGTTCAATGAGTTCCGAATGAAAACTTATTTTAGACTTTTTGGTATGTTTTTAAGTCGGTTACATTTTTTGTTAATCGACTCTCTAGAGCGGGAGGACTCATTTGATGATTATACAGCGCTAAAAGAAGATAAATGTTTCATTGAGGTTGAGATCGGCCGAAAAAGTGCATTCAGAGATTCTTCCTTTATTACATAAAAAGGAAAATCAAAGACGACAATGTCGTGTTGCGCTGGTATCAGGTAGAATGAGTAATGGGCAGGAAATCATAACTCAAATTATATTATAATGTGGCACCTGTTACGCATTTAATTATATAGCCAAGTACCTACACATACTCAATATTTATTTAAATTTTTAATTAATTAACGAATTTACCAGTGTAAATTCGTAGAAAATATTATGTAATGAAATGTTCATTGATTAATTCACATGGGACTCGTCATCGATGATTCGTCAAAAATTACGTCTGTTGTATGGCAACCCACTTTTTGTTTTATCGTGGTAAAATGAGTCCGGGCCAGGGTTCCCAAATAATAATAAGGTCAAGGAGACGATGTCATATATCGCTCACACCGCGTCTACACCCGGCTTTTTAGGCACTGCGTCAGGGGGTCTACCTTCTAAAGCTATTGTCAAACAGACAGGCGTGACGAACGCGAAGCGAGGCGTTTTTGTTTGTAATGTATGGAATTGTTTGAAGCCTGTCACATAGAATATCGGATCGCTTTCGCATTTTTATATGACATGATTCGGTTCGGTTCGCTATCGACTGTCTGTTTGACAAAGGCCTTAGTCCGTGAACGAAGACACGGGATGGAGAACAGTGTATGAGATTGGGACGCAGGGTATGATGGCAAATCACACACTTCAGGCAAACTTAACACAATACGAACGTAGTGCAAGCGCCAACAGGACGCCATTTTTTAATGGCCGCTTGAAATGACGTCTTGATAGCGTTTGCACTACATTAGTGTTGTTAGCCTGTTAGCCTGTTAGCCTGTTAGGCATGCCTAGCGAATGTATGCCCCCATTATACCTCGCGTCCCCGTCTTATACACTGTTCGCCTACGGATACGGCTACACATAAGGCTATGCAAAACTAGTATAAGCTAACCGTTCAATATGCGGAAAGATCATATAAAGTAAGTCCAAGACAGACTGGTTTTGTAAAGCTTGATGTGTAGCCGTGCGTACGAGCGTAACTATCGTCAAAATCTACTGACGGATAATACCGCTATAACTGAAGTCTATTTTACGCGGCGCTAGTTTCTATCTCATTACATCAAATTGCATTATGTAGCACCACTTTCCCGTCATGTGGTCATGAGTGATGGCACACACTCAAACGAGCTGTCTGTCAAATTGTAATAAGATTCATTCTTACTTCGGGCTCGAGATATCACGGGTCGTTGAAAACATCCGAAGACGAAACCACGGGTGTGTGTGTGTTCGTGCTTTTTTTTTAGGTGGTAAAATCATCAAATGAGTCCTCCCGCCCTGGGTGGGGTGGAAGGGACTGTCAGACTCTTACTGACTAAAATCCACCCGTGTTCCTTCCTATACCCTTTACGTTCCGGGGCCACCGTATCCTGGGTTAAGAAAAAACCCGCGACCCCAGCAGGCATTTGGCACGAACGCGCCACCGACCCGGGCTTAGTCCTTGGTCGGACGGCTAGCTACCCATCACTCACCGTCCGCAAGCCCGCTCCGCCGCTGTGTCCTCTGCTGATCAGAGGGACACGCGGTGGAGCGTCCACACGACATGCTATTCGCATACGGGCAAAGAGACACTTAGCAACACAGTGCCTAAGGAAGAGTTTTTGCCCGCATCCCAGGGTGCACCGGCCCGAAAAACTGGTCTTCAACCAGAGAGGGAACTCCAGTACACGGGCGCACGTGGAGGTTTCCTGTCTTAGCACCCCACGGGTTTCGTGCTTAAAGATTAGCTACCCAGGTCATGTGCAGTCAGGTGTACGTGACAAAAATCATGGAAAATAAATAATAATTATGATTAAATAAATAATTATGTTATTACAAAGTGATGACAGTATACAATGAGACGTCACTATCAGCGTGTTTAAGGACAATTTATACCGTTAATTGTGACAAAACGTGTTATGACGCTAAATACAAGTTGATACGTCAGTAATTAAAGAGTACGTGACAATGGTGTACTTTCACTTTACTTACACGGTAGGATGACTGGTAATTAGTGTACGATACTTAAACATAATATAATTATTATGATCGTGAAAAAAATACCAGCTGTTCAGTACATAATGCAATTGGACGTAGTTAAGCAGAAAGGACCTAACCCACAGTTTGGTCGAAATTGAGTTAAGTATGCCATCGTACTCCTGAGGGTCGAATCTATCATACAGTGAAGACCCTATTTTCGAAATGTACATGGAAACTATTTTTTTTACTACCCCGACTCATCCCACATGTATGAAGAGCACGAAAAAAAAATTTGCTAAACAAACCCAACCTTCTTGAATTGTTTCTGAGTAATGCAATTTCTATGTACGCTTTCTTAAAGATAATTTATCAGATAAAACTCAAACAGTTTGGGTCCTTTCTGAGAATTAAATTTTGCCTTACAATTTTATCATTGAAAATCACTGAAACGACCTAGACAATTTGGGTTGTTTCTGTGTTTTAGGTTTACTGCTAACAAACTTCTGTTTTTGTTTATTATAAACGACTCAAAACCACTTAGGCTATTTCAGAAAAACGGTTTTTTATGAAACATCCATACAATTCTTAAAAACCTAAAGTGACTCAAACAGGTTAAGTCGTTTATAAGAAAAAGATTTAGTTATTGACTCGAATATCGAAATACAGATTATCGAATGTCCTCAATATCGAAGTACAGATTATCGAATGTCCTTTTTGAACCTAACACTCTTCGCACCTAACCTGTCCGAGTCAGGATGCCCCAAGTCCCGAGCTCGCTCTTACATCCTCATTCAAATTGCTGATTACCACCTATCAAGGTAGGTCCACGGAGCCCCGGGTCGCGGGGCTCCTATTTATGTTTACAAGGTCTAAAGTAACATATCCTCTCCGATCAAAACCTGTCCAAGTCGGGGTGCCCCAAGTTCCGAGCTCACTTCGCTCGCTCTTGCATCCGAAGTCCGTCCAGCTAACCTTGGTAGGTGGTAATCAGCAATTTGACTAAAGACGTAAGAGCGAGCGAAGCAAGCTCGGGCCTTGGGGCACCCTGACTCGGGCAGGTTAGGTTCGAAGAGAATGGCGAAGTCTGAAAGACCCCGCAATCCTCTTCGCGTTAGGTTACTTTAAACCTTGCAATCAGAAATAGGAGCCTCGCGAAGGGGGACTCCGTTGACTTACCTTGGTAGGCGGTAATCAGCAATTTGACTAAAGATGCAAAAGCGACTCCAACTTTTTATCCGGTTTCTGTCCGATATTTCAACTAGTAGGTATTTCTAACGTAGATATTATGAACTTCGATGTTTTAAACGTTGATATAGGCGTAATGTCATTCGATATTTTGAATCATTCGACATTTTAATAAATCAACATTTCAATCTTTGACGTTTTAAGCGTAGGTGTAAAATTTTTCGATATTTTGTTATAATCGATATTTAAATTTTAGATGTTTTGAACATCGATATTTTAAGCGTAGATATTTTAATCTTCGCTATTCAAATATGTACCTAAAATATACTATTATTAAATAGAAATTCGAGCCTAAAAACCACGTACGTTTAAATATTTAAAGTTTGGACAATCTTTTCTCCCTAATGACACAGACTTTCAGTAAAATAGAATGTGAGCTAAGAATCATGAAAGAGTTTATACTGCAGAAGAATATAAAAAAACATGAAAATTGCTAAAAAGAAAAACCCTCTTCACAGTCATACTCGTAACTAGAATGAAAAGTCAAGATTTTTTAAGCAGTAAAAAAATTGAGAAGAAAGTTATAAATCGTAAAATATGTATAAATAAAAATAAAATTAACTGGCTGATTATAAAACAAATTATTTTGAAAAAAGATGATCCCTACTTAATTACCATGATATCAGATAGTGTTTTCGATACATCTAAGGTTTGACCTTACATAGATATTGTATCGAAAAAAATCAAAGGAGTTTTGATCAAATTTTCAGTAGAAGATTTCGTAGTCCTGTGGCCTCAAGGAAAGACTATTGCCAAAGCAAAGCTAGCAGATCTCAAATCTATGTATAATTTGATACCCGAAGATTGCCACGCGTTTTATAATAACCTCACAGGAAAGGAAATAAACGAAGATGTAGATGGATATGGACCAACATTGGATTTTGATTTGGAGGGAAAATAATGAAGTTCTCTATGCACATGTCTGTACCGTTTTTAGGTTTATTTTATTTTTTTCTATGTCAAAGAGAACATAATGAAGCTGATTGAATACATTATTTCTTGATAATTATTTAATTTAATTTTTAATTAATTATTTTGTGGCTTGAGTCTTTTCTGAGGAATTAAAAAAAATTACGACTTCTTTAAAAATTGCTTTTCTTGGTAAGGACTCAACCCACACTTTGCTTAATATCTCAAAACCTACTGAATAAAATAGTGTTTATATTACGTTAACAATTACAATATTAGACTACTAGAATAAAAAAAAAACATTTTGAAAAAAAATAATGTTCCTCTTAGAGCAATTACAGCTGAAACTTCAAACGTCCATTACTCAAAAGTGACTTGATGTGGATTAGGTCCTTTCTGCTTAACTACGTCCACATAATATAGATAAATTACACCCGAGACACAGAACAAACGATCATGCTCATCACACAAACATTTGTCCTGGGTGGGAATCGAACCCACGACCCTCGGCATAGCAGTCAGGGTCACTAACCCCTAGACCAATAAACCAGTCAGGAGCCATGACTAATTGAAGATTTTACCACGTCAAAATATAAGAGGAAAAGTGAGTTCCGAGTTGTAACTTCCAAAGCCGGTTTGAACCGATCCAATTCGTTTAAGTACTCGTCCAATTCAGAATTATTGGTCAAAATGTGGTCAATATGTGGTCAGTACATTTATTTATAAAAGACTAACGCCGCGTTTCCACTTACAGCTCATAAACCCGAGGACGTTTGACGAAATAAGCAATGAAAAAAAAAACTAAGTAATTTTTAGCTCGACTGTATTCAAAAGTTGATTCAAACAAAATGTTTTGAATTTGGGTTCTGTTAATAACTCATTCACGCAGAGGTCGGGCAGTAGCTAGTGTGTGTATAAAATAAAAATGAAGTGGTCAAGAAGTGAACCCGCGGGTCCAGAAGCGTGCGGGTCCAGTTGAAAAAAAGACAGTTGCTGGGGACCAGTTATTGCGCAAGTGGACCCCTGGAATAAGACACACGGTGTCCTCACACCGTGTGATTTAGGTCAATCGAGTCTGACATGCCCCTAACGAGTCCACTGCTCATGTGAGCGCGTACAAAAGTATCTAGGTGTAAATTCTGAAAATGTTCGTGCACAATTTGTTCATGTTTGCTTGAGTGAGTAAACACGCGTGGGACTTTGCTTTTAATTATGTTTTTTAGTACTTATGGTAAAAAGAGGTTATTTCGTGAGACAAGCAACTCATTGATAGTGTTTGAAATGATGTGTCACTACATCTTGTCCACTTTAGTGGTGAACTAGTTGCATCATTTCGCATTACCTACAGCATGCATTTTTTTTTTTTTAGCGTGGTAAAATCATCACATGAGTCCTCCAACCCCGGGCAGGGCGGGAGGGACTGTCAGACTTCTACTGACTAAAATCCACGGTGTCCTTCATAGCCTGTTATGTTCCGGGGTTACGGTAAGGGAATAATCCCGCGACCCCGGCAGGCTTTGGCCCTCTGAGAGGGGGGCCCCGTCATTATGCTGACGCTCTTTGAGGCGCGCGTGGGACACAACGCGCCGTCGACCCGGGACGCGCCGTCGACCCGGGATTACAGCATGCATAATAACGTTTTGAGAGACTTTTAAGACTCTATCAATGAGTTGCCTGTCATTGCCTGGATTAGATGAAAAATTATTCTAGTTTCATGGAACTACAGGGAGAGAAAAATCCCAGAAGTTCCATGATGGAACTAGACAATAGCATTATCTACTGGGACACTGCCCGCGGCGCGACGCTAGCGTGACGTGTGCTAGGCGTGTTTGGAAACACGCCTAGCACACGCCACGCTAGCGTGCTCCTTTAATCCAATGTCGTTTTTTTTTTTTTTGTTATTGGCATCTCGCAGGTCAACCTCTAGTAGGTTGTGTGCTGCTCAACCGGATTTTCCTGTGGTTTCCATAGATGACTCTAAGGTCTCCAGCCAGGGGCTAATCCAATGTCGTGTCGTTACCGATATATAGGGTGCCTGGCAATTAGTGTACGATACTTAAACACGGTGATTGTGCTCATGATAACAAACAATTTTTATTAGGGAACAAAACCGAAATCGCGAAAAAAATACCAGCTGTTCAGTACATTTATAATTGGACGTAGTTAAGCAGAAAGGACCTAATCCACATCAAGTCACTTTTGAGTAATGGACGTTTGAAGTTTCAGCTGTAATTGCTCTAAGAGGAACATAATTTTTTTTTAAAATGTTTTTTTTTTTATTCTAGTAGTCTAATATTGTAATTGTTAACGTAATATAAACACTATTTTATTCAGTAGGTTTTGAGATATTAAGCAAAGTGTGGGTTGAGTCCTTACCAAGAAAAGCAATTTTTAAAGAAGTCGTAATTTTTTTTAATTCCTCAGAAAAGACTCAAGCCACAAAATAATTAATTAAAAATTAAATTAAATAATTATCAAGAAATAATGTATTCAATCAGCTTCATTATGTTCTCTTTGACATAGAAAAAAATAAAATAAACCTAAAAACGGTACAGACATGTGCATAGAGAACTTCATTATTTTCCCTCCAAATCAAAATCCAATGTTGGTCCATATCCATCTACATCTTCGTTTATTTCCTTTCCTGTGAGGTTATTATAAAACGCGTGGCAATCTTCGGGTATCAAATTATACATAGATTTGAGATCTGCTAGCTTTGCTTTGGCAATAGTCTTTCCTTGAGGCCACAGGACTACGAAATCTTCTACTGAAAATTTGATCAAAACTCCTTTGATTTTTTTCGATACAATATCTATGTAAGGTCAAACCTTAGATGTATCGAAAACACTATCTGATATCATGGTAATTAAGTAGGGATCATCTTTTTTCAAAATAATTTGTTTTATAATCAGCCAGTTAATTTTATTTTTATTTATACATATTTTACGATTTATAACTTTCTTCTCAATTTTTTTACTGCTTAAAAAATCTTGACTTTTCATTCTAGTTACGAGTATGACTGTGAAGAGGGTTTTTCTTTTTAGCAATTTTCATGTTTTTTTTATATTCTTCTGCAGTATAAACTCTTTCATGATTCTTAGCTCACATTCTATTTTACTGAAAGTCTGTGTCATTAGGGAGAAAAGATTGTCCAAACTTTAAATATTTAAACGTACGTGGTTTTTAGGCTCGAATTTCTATTTAATAATAGTATATTTTAGGTACATATTTGAATAGCGAAGATTAAAATATCTACGCTTAAAATATCGATGTTCAAAACATCTAAAATTTAAATATCGATTATAACAAAATATCGAAAAATTTTACACCTACGCTTAAAACGTCAAAGATTGAAATGTTGATTTATTAAAATGTCGAATGATTCAAAATATCGAATGACATTACGCCTATATCAACGTTTAAAACATCGAAGTTCATAATATCTACGTTAGAAATACCTACTAGTTGAAATATCGGACAGAAACCGGATAAAAAGTTGGAGTCGCTTTTGCATCTTTAGTCAAATTGCTGATTACCGCCTACCAAGGTAAGTCAACGGAGTCCCCCTTCGCGAGGCTCCTATTTCTGATTGCAAGGTTTAAAGTAACCTAACGCGAAGAGGATTGCGGGGTCTTTCAGACTTCGCCATTCTCTTCGAACCTAACCTGCCCGAGTCAGGGTGCCCCAAGGCCCGAGCTTGCTTCGCTCGCTCTTACGTCTTTAGTCAAATTGCTGATTACCACCTACCAAGGTTAGCTGGACGGACTTCGGATGCAAGAGCGAGCGAAGTGAGCTCGGAACTTGGGGCACCCCGACTTGGACAGGTTTTGATCGGAGAGGATATGTTACTTTAGACCTTGTAAACATAAATAGGAGCCCCGCGACCCGGGGCTCCGTGGACCTACCTTGATAGGTGGTAATCAGCAATTTGAATGAGGATGTAAGAGCGAGCTCGGGACTTGGGGCATCCTGACTCGGACAGGTTAGGTGCGAAGAGTGTTAGGTTCAAAAAGGACATTCGATAATCTGTACTTCGATATTGAGGACATTCGATAATCTGTATTTCGATATTCGAGTCAATAACTAAATCTTTTTCTTATAAACGACTTAACCTGTTTGAGTCACTTTAGGTTTTTAAGAATTGTATGGATGTTTCATAAAAAACCGTTTTTCTGAAATAGCCTAAGTGGTTTTGAGTCGTTTATAATAAACAAAAACAGAAGTTTGTTAGCAGTAAACCTAAAACACAGAAACAACCCAAATTGTCTAGGTCGTTTCAGTGATTTTCAATGATAAAATTGTAAGGCAAAATTTAATTCTCAGAAAGGACCCAAACTGTTTGAGTTTTATCTGATAAATTATCTTTAAGAAAGCGTACATAGAAATTGCATTACTCAGAAACAATTCAAGAAGGTTGGGTTTGTTTAGCAAATTTTTTTTTCGTGCTCTTCATACATGTGGGATGAGTCGGGGTAGTAAAAAAAATAGTTTCCATGTACATTTCGAAAATAGGGTCTTCACTGTATGATAGATTCGACCCTCAGGAGTACGATGGCATACTTAACTCAATTTCGACCAAACTGTGGGTTAGGTCCTTTCTGCTTAACTACGTCCATGTATGTATGTATTTAGAAATATAATATAAGTGTTTATCAGGTTGTCTATTACCCATAACACAAGCTCTGCTTAGCTTGGAACTAGATGGCATTATGTGATAGTTGTGGAACATTATTATTATTATATTATCCCGCAGTCATTGTTAGGCCCTCACTGATTTTTCACTGTTTTTTTTTTAAATAACGGTATTCCTTCAATAGCCCTTCGCTTTCCATGGTCACGGTTACTTGTTTAAACAGTCCCCCGACACCGGTTTGCCACTGCTGTGATACCGGCCTACCCTCTGTAAGTAGGAGTGGGCCATAATCCACCACGCGGGCCCAGCGCGGGGTAAGTAGACGTCACATGTCTTCGAGTTTTTGGTTCTATGCCGGTTTCCTCACGATGTTTCCCTTCAAAAATTTGTGAGCAGTGGTGAGAAATAAATTATAAAGTCCTGTATATACAAAATTATGCCACAGTTATGCGCTTGGCTCTGTGTTCACCACTGGGTCCACCACTGGGTCACCATGACTGCTCTCCTTTCTGCTAAAAAAGTCAATAATTTAAAAAGTTTTTGCCTTGATTCATAACTTAGTCATTCTTTATGTGGTATGACGTCAAAAATTAGCATGCCTTTATTTACTTCATTTATGCGGAAAAGGCAATGTGCATTCCAAGTTGTGCAATGTTAATATAAAAACTAAGTACAGATCTAAATTATTCACCAATTTTAAGCCGGGCCACACAAACGGCAATTTCCGTTGATTTTTGCGATAACAGTATATAAATGTACGTATAAACTTCCACTAACTCTAGATTTAACAGCATTTCTCGTCAGTGTGATTCTAGGGTAAGAGTATGACGTCAAAAATGACGTAGGTACCTACCTTTATTTACTACTTTTATTGCGGAAAAGGTAATGTGCATTCCAAGTTGTGCAATGTTTAAAAAACTAAGTAGGTAGGTATGAGTCGAATTCCTTGACCAATTTGTAGCCGGGCTATACAAACGGCATTATCCGTTGATTTTCGCGATAACAGCCTTTAAATGTTTATATTCGTCTATCACGGCATTTATCGGTATGGCTCTAGTGAAAGAGTATGACGTCAAGAAATATGTAGGTAGGTTTTTTTTTATATTTAGGCCTTTTATATTTACTACGTTTATTGTGGAAAAGGCAATGTGCATTCGAAGTTGTGCAATGCATATAAGAAACTACGTACGAGTCGAAATCATTCACTTTTTTAAGCCAGGCCACACGAACGGCATTTTCCGTTGATTTTTGCGATAACAGTATGTTTGTATAAACTCCATTAACTCTAGATTTAACGGCATTTCTCGTGAGTGTGATCCTAGTGACTGTTAGAGTATGACGTCAAAAAATACGTAGGTACGTAGGTATTTACTACGTATACGGATAAAAGGTAATGTGCATTCCAAGTTGTGCAATGCATATAAAAAACTAAGTAGGTATGAGTCGTAATTATTCACCAATTATAGCCGGGCCACACAAACGACATTTCTCGTAAATTTTCATGATAACCTTTAAATAGTCTTTAAGTTTATTTATACGTCTTTTAACTTTTTAGTTAACGGCATTTTTCGGTGTGGCTCTAGTGTAGTAGTAGAGTATGACGTCAAGGAATACGTAGATACCTTTTATATTTACAACGTTTATTGCGGAAAAGGCAACGTGCATTCCAAGTTGTGCAATGTTAACAAAAAAGTAAGTACGAGTCAAAATCATTCACCAGTTTTAAGCCGGGCCACATGAACGGCATTTCCCGTTGATTTTTGCGATAACAGTCTAAAAATGTTCATATTATAAACTCCATTATCTCTATATTTAACGGCATTTCTCGTCAGTATAATCCTAGTGTTAGAGTATGACGTCAAAAATGACGTAGGTACCTACCTTTATTTACTACTTTTATTGCGGAAAAGGCAATGTGCATTCCAAGTTGAGCAATGCTTATTTAATGGTTTTTATTTGAACTCACCGTATATGGATCAAGCTGTCTGAATTAAATGAATTTTATTTTTATTTATAAAAAACTAAGTAGGAATGAGTCGTAATCATTCACCAATTTTAAGCCGGGCCACACGAATGGCATTTTCCGTTAATTTGCTTTATAAGCAACGGCATTTATAGGTGTAGCTCTAGTGAAAGAGTATGACGTCAAGAAATACGTAGGTACTTTTTATATTTACTACGTTTATTGCGGAAAAGGCAATGTGCATTCCAAGTTGTGCTATGTTAATAAAAAACTAAGTTCGAGTCGGAATGATTCACCAATTTTAAGCCGGGCCACACGAACGGCATTTTCCGTTGATTTTTGCGATAACAGTCATTAAATGTCTTTTAACTTTATAACTAACGGCATTTATCGGTGTGGGACTAGTGTAATAGTATGACGTCAAGAAATACGTAGGTATTACATACATACCTTTTATATTTACTACGTTTATTGCGGAAAAGGCAATGTGCATTCCAAGTTGTGCAATGTTAACAAAAAAACTAACCTACTAACACCAATTTTAAGCCGGGCCACAAGAACGGCATTTTCCGTTGATTTTTGCTATAACAGTCTAAAAATGTTCATAATTATAAACTCCATGAACTCTAGATTTAACGGCATTTCTGGTCAGTGTGATCCTAGTGTTAGAGAATGACGTCAAGAAATACGTAGGTACCTTTTTCATTTACTACGTTTATTGCGGAAAAGGCAATGTGCATTCCAAGTTGTGCAATGTTAACAAAAAACTAAGTACGAGTCGAAATCATTCACCAATTTATAGCCGGGCCACACAAACGGCATTTTCCGTTCATTTTTGCGATAACAGTCTAAAAATGTTCATAACTAGTTTTAACGGCATTTCTCGTCAGTATGGTCCTAGTGTTTGAGTATGACGTCAAAAATACGTAGGTAGGTTACCTTTTGTATTTACTACGTATACGGATAAAAGGTAATGTGCATTCCATGTTGTGCAATATCATTTAGTTACTAAGTGCCTGGTCACGAGACAATTCCAATTATGCTCTGTAAGTTGAGATAGGATAATGCCCTGTATATTTTGGGTGTGTTGAATAAATGCTTCTTGCCTTGGGTTTTTACCTCAGGAGCACGTTGCTAAATAATTACAGCCGCACAGGTCATTCTTCCGGGTTAAGCCGTGCTTGCCGAGGTTGGTCTGTGGATGGGTGACCATCTGCATGTCATAGCGAGTTTCCACCGTGCCTCGGAAAGCACGTAAAGCCGTTGGTCCCGGCTGCCATTTGTAGATCTTTGACAGTCGTTACTGTTAGTCAGAAGCTGTAAAGTCTGACAACCAGTCTTACTATGAGGTATCGTGTTGCCGAGTTACTGGGTTGTGGAGGTCCGACAGGCAGTCGCTAAAATGCAATACAATCCGGCTGCATTTGGTTCGATTGGAGGACGGCCCCAGTATGGTTGGGAAAGGGCTAGGCAGTTGATGCCTTGGGTTTTGGGCATCCTTTTTTTTCTAGACATTTTGCTTTTATGGCCAATGACCGGGCCTTGACAGAAAACAGCTACTTGCTATAAGGCCTCATTTTGGAATCCTAAAACTTTCGTCATATTATTTCTAGTTCAAGGAAAACGCGCGTTTGCGTGCGTTTTTTTAGAAAATTATTGTGCATACAACGACTAACTTTATTCTCATTACATTTTGATCACGGCATGTTTCCGTGTGAACTTCTTTTGATTAGTGGCACGCCACGGCGTCCTCACCTTTCGCCTTTTGCAGTTCCTCACCGGACACGCATTCTTCGGGAAGTTCCTGTGTCGAATTAGCCGGGATGACATGCCTGGGAGTCACCACTGCGAAAATCGCCCCAAGAATACGGTGGGACATACGTTGGAGGTAGGCCCCGCGGGAAGTCGGCGTCCTGTCGTGTCGGAAGCGATAGGTGGCGACCTCCCGCGCCCTACATTGGTTGAGGCTATGCTGCGGGGCGAGATGGAAAGAGATCAGGCACCTCCTTCTGCTTAGTAGACAGACTAGCAAAAGAAAGGGCGAAACGCGTGTGTGTGGACAGCCTTCACCTCATGACCCAGCCGCCGCAGAAGACGTTTACGGCATCGGACGTTGCGAGGCGATTTCTGGCCACTCGATCTCTGGACTCGCTCAGTTTAGTATTTGAGAGATCTTGACATGAGTTCAAAGAGCCAAACTTTTTTTTTACTTTTTCCCACACTCGGATTTTTTCCTGTATCATGGGAACGTACAAACATAGATACTCACATACAAAAAGACCCGGAACAAATAGTTGTTTTTCATACAAATATTTGTTTCTTACGGGGATCGAACCCGCTACACGTTGCGCAACAGTCGATCGCTTGCACTGCGCCAACCGTGTCGTCACGATAACCTTGGATAGGTAGCATCCTCGTCTTATCAGACAAATTTATTTAATACTTTAATTCAGAGAACTAAGGCACAATGGGCTTCCCAGACTTGCTGAAAACAAAACAAATTATTTAATAATCTAATGTTTTTTTCCTTAAAAATAATATTAGATTTTCCTCTCATTAGATTGCCGCATATCAAAATATAGGCTAGTATTTATTACATGATATACAGAATTTATCCCATTGGGATATTTAGTGATGTAATTGTGTCCGTAACTTATTGTTTTTCAACGAATTGTTATATTATGTACCTATGATCATGTGTTTAGATGAATAAATCAAATTATTAATTATTATTTTATTCATCATAATTTTCCCCGTTGCTATGACAATGGGTTCTTCTTATATGGAGAAAATAATTGCTAAGGTTTTTAATTAGAAATGTTAGTTCAAAATAAGTCGAGTTTCCTAGGCATTGTAGAAATTTTATTTTTTTAAAGTGGAATGTTCAGCTTGTAATTGTTAAACTTTTTTAGCCTTACTCAAGAAAGATCTGTTGAACTCTTGTCTAAAAAAACTGTCAACATCAAAACGACATTTTTCACGTTGATATAAGGGTCATTTTGTAGTTACACTTTTTTTAACAGATATTTATCTTTTTGTGGTAAGGAGGTTTAAATGTCAGTTATAACTAATAAATTGGATATCTGAAGATGCGGAAATACTTTTTTAGCTCTTTTTATGTTAACAATTTTAGCATAATTATAAATGCTTGGCTCGACACGCTCTCCCGTGTCTAGGTTTTTTTGGTCAAGGGTGATGAGCAAAACTTTTTTTTAATGCCCATTGATACTATTACATGTAAGGATCATTTCGCTGATTCTGTCATCATGCCTAATGAAGTGAAAAAAGAAACGGTTTTTACACAACATTATAGGTACCTACATTTTAAAATGACCATATTTCCTTGAAGATAATTTTCATACCAACTGAACAACAACACTAGTGGGAGTGCGTGACGTCAATAAACAATAGTAGATTTTTTACTTATGGAACAAACAACTACCTTATAAGGCGAGAGTGTTTTTTGGAATCATGAGCGGAGCGAAGCTATAATCCGGAACGCAGCGAGGGATTTAAAGTTCATAAGCTTTAAATTCCGCGGTGAACACCCTAATTTTATTAAGTCTCTGAGTCCGACTCTGAGTCTGAAAAAATGTTTTTTTTAACAAAAAGCATTGGCGAAAAAAAAAATATATGGTTCAACGCAAACGCGACTACTAGACTGAGGGACTTTTTACCTATTGGTAAAAAATTTTGGATCACAAATTTCTTCGTGATGTCCCGTCTACTGCTCGTATATAGTTTAATGTCTTTGACCTATAAGAATGAGAACATTCGTTTCCTTTTACATGGACTAATCCAAGACAAAGAAATCATTAATATACTTAATCAGGATCAAAGGAGAAATTCCTAGTACGGAGCTCTGTCTAAAAAAAATGTCTTTTTTAACAAAAACGATTTCGATTTTTCAAAGAGATAGCACACTTTTTTTATGTCTGTACTCTTATAGATACACTCATATTTTTAAATAAATACATCACACCATGCTCTACTATTTTTGTTATGATTATTTAAGTAGTTATAAAAACTTCAATAAAACACACACTGGGGGACATAATATTGTTATAATTTTCACCATTTTATAATCAATTACATACGTATTCTCTTAACTAATAGTTTTAGTAAGTCGGAAGTCTCTAATGTGTCTGTTTTAGTGGAAATCACCTTTAAATCGACATCAGATTTCTGTGGACTTTGCTTTTATTGGTTGATTCTGGAATTCTCTTGTCTGTAATTGGTTGTTTCAAACTGTAATTTTATACATAAGATCAATTGATTATAAAGGTGCTGATAAACTTGAGCGTTCACTTCTAATAAGCATTTTTGCGAATTTTACATTACAGATTAATAAACGAAAGCTATTAAGCGAACTTTTAAAGGAGTTTTTGTAGCCGAGGCGACTGACTGTCAAGTCTGACATCTTGATGAAGAAATAAAAATTTGATGACCAACGATTAGAGCATTTGCTAGAAAGATCGTAAAATTGTTCGTAGCGATGTTTGGCTCTGTTAGTTGTTAAGTACGACAACATTAAAAACATCGAATGCTCGATGTTCTGTTAAGGTGCTCCCTCACCGCGAGCATTCACCTGTAATGTAACATAAAACTGCGCAATTTGATTCTCTATTGTGTTCGAATGTTCGAATCTGTAACGTTTCATTACAGGTGAATGCTCGCGGTGAGGGAATGCCTTTACAAGGAAATACTCAAGTTTATGAATTATAATTATTTTTATAAGTATAAAACTTGAAATTGGAAATTTTCATAAATGATGTATTTGAACTGTCTAATTATCACTGTTCATGAGGTACAGCCAGGTGGTAGACAAACCGACAGCGGAGTCTTAGTAATAGGGCTCCGTTTTACCCTTTGGGTACGGAACCCTCATAAAATACCATCTCTTTCTGTTGCAGTTGGGTAAAAAACAATATTATTGCGATCATCTCATGGGTCATTAAAGAAAGTGACTAGTAATAGAAATTACTGTTTATTGCAAAAGGAAATTAATTAGTTGTGCAATCATTGCCACGTTAATAGTGAAATTTAAACGCAATATAAACTAAGTTGGCCGCTGTGGTTCTTTGAAATTAGTCAGTTTGTGTTTATTCAGAATGTTAGAGATATTATTTATTTCATCAGATAATCTTTTAGTTATAGCAAAAAAAAATAATGTAATTCTTTTAACACAAAAAGCTTAATTAATTTAATTATTCTGTTGTTAAGGCTGCGGTTCGACTGAGGCAGAGCGGAAGGCGATTATAAGTAATATTTTAGTTTATAAATCAATTAATATATTTTATAAAAGGCAATTTATTTATTCCTCATATGATCTTGAATGAATAACTATAAACTTATCAAAAATCATCAATAAAAATCTGTCAAAATCGTTTGAAACAACCAATCATATACAGATTAATTTAAATACACATTAGCGAACGAAACCAATGGCAAAATAATGTTCTATTAGACTATGTAAGAAGTTGCATGCAAGTTTGACTACGTTGAGGACTATTAATAGACAATGAATTTAGTTGATCAAACAAATATCGCAATTTAGTCAAACTTGCATATGTAAGTCATTGCATGCAACATCTTGCATGCAAGTTGCTGAATACAAAGTCTTGCATGCAAGCTGTTGAATACAACTTCTTGCACGCAAGTTGTTGCAGGTAACTTCTTGCATGCAACTTCTTGCATGCTAGTTCATGCATAAATGGATCTTTGTTGTGATTCCTGAGAGCGTCACAGTACATGTAATAAGATGCAATTTCCACTAAAACAAACACAAATGGTAGGAAGTTAATTCGGTGACATTAAAAATGGACGTTCAATACAATTCAACTCAGATATGTGAACATCTACCCTACACAGCTATAAACACGCTTACACTATATTATATATAAACTAGCATTCAGTACTGCTCGTTGCAAAGTATAGAAAAGAGATATAAATCAAACGAGCGAATAGTTTCTAAGATATATATAAAACTATCTTTTTTTTTTTTCATGAAACATTAACCATCTGCCGTTATACATTCACACTGCGGAAATCGAATTTCAAAGTCAGTTTTTCGCTTTAAAATTAAACCAATATCTTTGATTTTAAGATCAACTGACTTTAAAGTCGATTTTTCTGCAAAAAGGTAGCATATAAGCAACCCATGTCCCTCGCTGAAACTTACATGTCAATAAGCTATTTTAACCTTTACATGCAGCGGGGAAAACATTGTCTACCTAAACTACAATATTGATCTATAAAACGCTATATTAAATATATATGTATAATATATTATATAAACATTGTGACATATATGTATAGTATATTAATGTATGCAAAGATATTTATTTCACAGACACTTGAAAAGGTTAGTTTCATTAATGCGATTATGAAAACTTAGCTCAAATATCAGACCTAAAAAGTTCTTAAGGATATGTGTTCGAAAGTTCTGTTTTTATCTTAAAATACTAAGGTTTAAACTATGATTAAACTTTATAAAATATATAACAGAATAATTATATTGTAATATAAATAGTAAATAAAATTGTGCCCAACACAATTGTATCAAAATTGTTTGTAAATTATTCAAAACACACACAAAAAATGTCGCAGTTTTTAGTCGCACAATCGCAATAATGAAACCCCTTACTAAGAAAAGACATTTTCAAGTCGAGAGATATGTTGTTAGTGTATATTTCTCAAAGAATTCTCACATTAGATAATAGTATACTACAAAATGTTAGAAAACACGAACATTGACAGATTTGAGAACGATCAATTGCGATTGACAGTTCAATTGAACCAATTCATAGCAATTTTTCAATTGAACCAATTCATAGCAAATTTTCAATTGAATCAATTCAAAGCAACTTTTTCAATTGAATCTATTCGAAACCAACTTTTGAATTGAATTAATTGAAAGTATGTTTTGTCAATTGCAATTGACGTGACCATTCCATTACATTTTACGGACAACAGTAAAGTCTATAAAATTGGTAGATTACAATTATTTATTAAAAATAATATTTTAATAGCAAAATAAAAAATGAATCATTTCAATACAATGTTAACAATTGATATTATTTTTTCCTTAAAATCTATTAATTTATATTTTGAAAATCTTAAACACTATTGTCCTGTACCCTTTTTTAGGGATATTTTATATTGCTATGAGAAAGAAGGAATACGAAATTTCAGAAATTTATTATGGGTTCATCGTGAAATCCAATTTTATTTACTAATAGTACACTTCTTTCTTACCCTACGGGAAAAACTAGGTGTAGTTATAGGTTGTATTCGGGCTAAACTTGGAGCAAATTTTAACCATTGTTGCCAGTAGTAAAAATAATAATAAAAACTAAAGTGTTGCTATATAACGTTATTTAGGTAATAACGATGAATGTTGATATGTGCATATTTTTTTCTTATTCATTTTTACGAACAATAAAGGAAATGAAATATGCAAAAATCGTTATAATTATGTTAAAATTATATAAACTCGGTCACTGTTTTATGCCAGAAAAAAATCGTGAAAAATCCGACTAGTTCTAGAATTGAATATTATTCGAACTGCATAGAGCGATAAATTCTGTGTCCCATCAGTGGGAAAAGCTAATTATTATGTTACACGATGATGTAGCAAGAACTTTAACCCACCCATTCCTTAAAAAAAATCGTATTCCATTTTTCATAGAATATTAACATTTCTTTTTTTTTCGATTATTCGAAAACTCGGTATACTTACTTGTTATGTCCGGTGAAAATTATATTGCCATTAAATGTTGCAGCTTGCTTCAATGACACATTCATCCTGTTGACAAAAAGAAAATGTATTTTTAAAACAAAATAATGATTTAAAATCTGAATAATAGTAGAGCCTGTAGCCAAATGGCAAGCGACAATCGCTAACGTTCAGCAGTCGCTGAAAATAATAAAAACTTTAAAGTCGTACCAAATTAAAAATAAAATCACGCCATTATTTATGGAGCTCTCCTGCATCAATTCCAAGTAAATGATTCCATAATTTTTGCTGTGTATACTTTCGCAGTCGTATTGTGTTTAATTTTAACAAATTATTTTTCCCTTAAATTTATCAATAGTCCAATTCTGCTTAATGTGATATTTCATAATAATGTGTGACTTAAGATGACATAATATCACAACAGTGCATGCGGAAAACAAGTAATGGATGACTCGACGTCCGATCATGCATCATGCCTGGGTCAATGGCGCGTCGTGTTCCACGTGCGTCTCAAAGAACTGTCAGCAATCCTATGGGGCCCCATAGAGGGCCAAACACCTGCCAGGGTTGCGGAACTGTCTGAACAGGTAACCGTGACCCTGGAACGTCAAGGGCTATTGAAAGATCACCGTAGATTTTAGTTTGTACAAGTCTGTAAACGGTAAAAAAGCGTCGCCTCGCGGTGTAAATTAACCTTAAGGGTTAATTTACCTTTCATTTAATTTATCATGTTTGTTAGAGAGATTTCATCCTTATAATTGACCATAACGATCGATGCAATAAAAGTACAGAGTAGGTATAATTTTTTCAGATTTTCGGTTTGGGAGAAGAGAATTTTCGAAAATCTTTGAATGCAGTTTGCTTTCTATTAAAAAAAAAAGGAATGTTTCCTTTGAGTAAAATGTTCTATCTGCAGTATTAAGAGTACTTTCTCTCCAGGTGGCATTACAAAATTCCACCCTGCTTATGGATAAAAATCCCTATTGAAATATTATGATACTCGTAACACCTATTTTCAATACAATAGGCTCATTCGTGTTTCCCGATTTGCTAACTCACCGCATTTGACCATTATTTTTAATGAACAATAGGCAATTATTTGTCAACGTAATATTTGAAATCATATCTATTCATAAATATTATTTAACATAATTGCGTATGTATATAATGTAAGCATAATAATATATTTTTCGTACCACTTGCTCAAAAAAGTGACATTCTATGCCACAAAAAGCGTACATAACAATAGTCATTATTAATCTGTTAAAAACAGCTTTCCCTAGGGAAAGAAAGTTGTACTGAATTTCATTCATCCTCTAGGGAGAGAATGTGATTTGAATTTCGAATACTTACCAATAGTGAACTACATCAGTCTGTCTATACACCATTGAGTTTGTATGTAAAGCATTATACAACTTTTTGAAAAAGGAATACGCATTTATTATGCAGTTATGATTTAATAACATTACGAAAACCGAAGAGGCCGTATGATCTTGATGCCTTTGCTTTTCCGAGAATACAATATAATCTAGGAATTTGCCGCGTTTTGTTTTCTTCAAATACATAAACGTTGAGTTTATTTTAATTTATTTTTTTAAATAAGTTATTGTTAAATTTAAATGTTTAATTAATGCTTATCTCATACATATTATTATAACGTTAATTTTTTCGCAAGTGGTACGAAAAGTAGAGTATTTTCCTCGGTGATAAAGCTGTCTTAGTCTTGGGTGAACTTAAATCCCTCGCTACACTCAGGACTCGTCTTAAATCCCTCGCTTCGCTCGTGATTTAAGTTTCTAACACCCTCGCTACGCTCGGGAGTAAGCCTCGAGTCCTTCGTTATGCTCGCGATTTAAATCGTCACCCGCGACAGAAGACACTGCTTTATCCCCTTGGTTAATAATCTACTAATAAAGGTGACTCCACAACTGCGCATGTTCACGAACAGTGGGAATTTATTTTTAGACATGTTCGCGAGTTTCGCTTGCAACGTCCTACGGTGCAACTCGTCCATAACTTCATAGCCATTTGGACTGTCTCATCAGGTAACCGTGACCCTGGAGCTTAAAGGGCTATTGAAAGGATCACCTAGGATTTTAGTCAGTACAAGTCTGATAGTCCCTCCCGTCCCGCCCTGGGCGGGAGGACTCATTGGATGAATACCACGATAAAAAAGAAAGTAGTGCTATTCTATAACGTTCAGGCAAGGAGCAAACGTTGGATATTTCCCGTATTGGCAACAAAGTGTCTACGTTTGCGAATGAACTCTTTTGTCACAAGTCACTCGTGCAAGTCGTCACAGTATGTTTTAAACACTACGTTAGAAATTCGAACGGTATCTCGTTGAGAATTCGAGATTGGAAATCGAATGAATTTTACAAAGGGTAATGTAGTGGCTAGTACAGTACAATACGGCCGACGTAACTTGGCGAGTCCGAACTTCGCGCAGAAGGCTGCGCAATAACCTTTTTTAGGAACCAAATGGCGACGTGCGGGGGCGGTGGTCTAGGCTAGAGATTGACCTTATGATATACTCGTAACAATCGACCCTTTATCGATCAAATAAAATCAATAAATTCTAAACGAAACTTATGGATTACGAATCCATAAGTTTCATTTAGAATTTATTGATTTTTGTTTACGTAATATATGAAACGAAACAAGATTTACAAATGAATGAGATTTCGACTTTAGTAAAAAAAAAAGTATTTTCTCAGTTGAAAGTCATGATTAACTTATACATATATCAGTTATCTATTCATTTTCATTCATTCAACTACTTGACTAATAACTGTTTGAGAAATTTAAAACCTCTTTATACAATTGAAAATAAATATATTTTTGAAACTTAATTTCGATCGATTTGAAGAAAATAGATAAAACTACACCCTCAGACACGCGTATTGGACATCCCTTTTTGATTACTTCGTAAAGCTTCGTGCGTATTCGGCAATGCTTAGTACACGATATTGTCTCGGTCACACGTTAGCGTCGGTGTCGTGTTGGTGTCGCTATCTCTGTCTTGAGCGCAGTCGGTTACAAAAGCTTTCGTTGTTACTGTTAAGTTTTATTGGTATTTTAAAATTTTCTTTAATAGTGTTTAAGATTGTTCTTACTGTTGTTCTATTTATTTACATACATTAATTACACATATACAACTATAACAAAATTATTATATAAAAAATACCTATATATACATACTATATATAAAAACTTAAATTAAGAGTAAAATATTTACAGAAATAACTAAACAAAAACTAAAATTTAAAGGGCGTCAAAAAATTCATCCACATCGCTGTCAATGGGGAAAGTGCCCAGAACGCTGGCAGCATTGCCACGTTGGATGGCAATGCTGATCCTTTGCCCAAGAAATATGCCAGCCCTCTGGTCACGCGAGGCGTCGACTATACGCTTACTGTTGTTAAGTTTTATTAGTATTTTTAATTTTTTTGTTCAGTGTTTAAGATCGTTTGGCGTGTTATTTGCAAGTGTCAGTTGGCACTACACAGTACAAATAAAGCAGTAAAATAAAATGACAATAACAGTTTTCTTCACGATTGTACGTGCGCTAAAGTTCGCAGAGCCTATGTTAAGACTCGCCAAGATACGACGGCCGTATTGTACGCCAGCGAGTCCCATTGCCCCCAGAGCCCCACCATAATACACATGTATTTTTTCCTAGTTATGTTTTTGAATTGACGTCATTGCGTACGATTTACTGCATCATTGACCGGTAAAAACATTCATCATTATATTATTTTAGCAATGATTTACACCATGACCAATTCGCCTGTGGAGACTCGGCGACCCAAATAATATCCCTGGGTACATAAAATCCAGATTCCGAATCCTGAAAAACCTTATAGGTACTGTGTTACTCGAGGTTATAAACTTTGTGGGCACCAAAAGATATTGCCAAGTGTCCCTTGACGAAGCCCCAATCCATAAACCCAACAAAGATGAACTAAATATAATTAAAAAGGAAAACAGAAAACAATTATAGAATTTAATGGTATAATTAGTTTTCCATAAAAAATACGCCGAAAAACTGTTTATATGGAGTTGACCACTCAATACTTCCAACGTTATGATAAAAGAAACTTTAAAAAATGTTTTTCTTTTTTTTTTATTGTTGCCCCACACTAGGAATTTCTACTGTATCGTGGGTGCGTTTACAAACATAGAAACTCACATACACAAATACCCAGACCCGGAACTACTACTTATAGGTCATTTGTTCCGTATGGGAATCGAACCCGCGACACGCTGCACGACAGACCAATCGCTCAGCCAACGCACTAATCGTGCCGTCAAATTAATTAAATAAATGTTTTTTTTTTTTTTGCATTATTGTTTTATGTTATGAATTATCTTCAATTTAGAAATTTTGTTGGACACATTATTATGAATCGGGCCGATTCTTGTTATACCCCTTTTATACAAATCCGTTCAGAGCCTGTAGCCAAACGGCAAGCGACAATCGTTAACGTTCAGCAGTCGCTAATACATTTTCAACTTTATACCCCATCGCATAAAGTTGAAAATCTAGTAGACTGCTGAGCGATAGCGAAAGAGACAAACGAAAACGGTCTGTAATCTTTGATAGATTTTCAACTTTATGCAATGGGGTATAAAGTTGAAAATGTATTAGCGACTGCTGAACGTTAGCAAATGTCGCTTGCCATTTGGCTATAGGGCCAGTAGTTTTTTTCGTGAATGAATAACATCTACGTAGGTAGCCATGTTTACGAGCTTTCGCATTCTTAAGTGCCTAAGGCTGAGCGCAGACTTGAGTCACAACTGTTTTAAGACAGTCTTGTCTCACATAGACAAGTCTGTCTTAAAAAATAAACAAAACTGTTTTGTCTACGACACGCCGCTCACCTGAAACAAAACTGTTCAGTGTCAGACTTGCCGCTGTGCAGTTCTTGTGTCTATTAGACAATAATGTCTGTGAGACGTTCTTTTTTAAGTGTGCGCATCTTCATGGTTTTTGTAAAGCAATTGTCTGTCTTAAAACTGCGCAATCCTAAGTGCCTAAGATAGATTCGAAAACCCAAATATACAGTTCAATCACACTCCTACACTGACACATAGCAAACGATAAAAAATTATGACAGCTGTCATACCTCCGTCATAATAATTAAACATAGAAAATTTTCTGTAAATTTTAGTAAACGGGAATTCCGTGCTGTACAAAAATAGTACTTATTTATAAGGGAAAAAAGGTAAATTACTGGAAGTACTCGCATTGTTGACACTGACGTCGTATAGATGGTTCCTAATTGAATAAAACACGAAGAGGAGGAAAAATAATACTACTATGTGTACATTATAAATTGACTAGCATACTTCTGAATCACTGCGAAAGAGAAAAAAAGCCGGTCAAAAGCGTTCCTTACCATAATTATATTGTAACTCTGCCCATGTTACTGAACAATGTTTGTTCCAACGACGATATAATACTAGACTCCTCATGCACGATCTAAAGAACACAAACTATTCTGCCAAGTTGCTGAGGTACTACGTAAGCGAGGGGGACGGGGTACTGCGTTGTGATTGGCTAACTCAAGGTCTGTTCTGTCTCAACGTATGTTTACGGCTCACAGGATTGGTCGAAATGAGACGAATATAAGACTTTTTGCCTAATGTGTTGGCAGACATCGGTCGCCTGTTATTACGAGTCTAGTATTATATCGTTAGTCTGGGCAATGAATGATTTTGGTTGGAAAAGTCGAAAGCAGAAAATTTGACTTTTGAAGTTTGTTTGGACTAGTTAGATGATAAACATACTAAAAGTCCTGACCCCTCCGAGGTGAGCCCGGGGGGGGGGGGGCAAAGAAGGTCCCGTTTTTTAGTTTTTTGCTTATATCTCGAAAACGATGCGTCGTATAAAATTTTGTTGTACTACATAATAAAACCTCATAAAATTCTCTACAACTTTGTTTGTCACACTTTTTATCTATCTCCAATATTTTCATAGCTGTGAGCTCCGAAAAATGACCGATTTTCAAAAATGTGTTAAATTGTCTGTCTCGTTCTTTGTTTTCTTGTTTATATCTTGAAAACGGTGCGTCGCATGAAATTTACTTGTACTAAAGAATAAAACCTCATAAAATTCTCTACATTTTTGCCTTTTACATTTTTTATCTATCTTTAATCATCTAACTATGAGATTCGAAAAAAGTGGATTTCTTAAAAATGTTCTTCACTCTAACGTTTCTTATCACACATCGCTCTTTTATATTTTTTTCTTAAAAACTAGGCAACCGGACTATTTAACACTGGGAGCCTCATTGGACATGACGGTCCTGGTTGTGGTTCGTCATGGTTCGCCTCTTCTTCTGTTATTTCAGAAGATGGAACGCAGGCTGCTACTTCTGCTTCATATACCTCGCCGTCGCGCGTCGTCGTCATCGTCGTGTTGCAACGAATAATTTGTGTTACTTCCATTGCAATTGTGACAAATAGTAGAGCATAGTATGGAGGCTTTCCTACACCCACATCTAGCCCTACTACAATCAGTGGTGCATCGGCAAAATATTAACTTTAGTATTTCTTCCGGTGCAGCTGGTTCTTTGGTTTCAACAGGAAACAAAAGGTTGCTTTCAGTCCGTTCCCATCCCCATAGTTCAGGGGAAAGGTCTTGTCCAAGCTAAGCCAGGACCTGATGATAAGTACGGACAGAATGCTCCATCGCTGCTCCCTCAGTTGGTGGTAGGGAGGAAATGTCTGGTTTAACATTTGATACTGACTGGAGGAAACGCTGGTACCGATAGTTATTAAGAGAAGTCTCCTTCTTGCTCCATACCACCTTAAAAGCATAACTTTCTATTTTTTCTTATGTCATCATGCGATGAAGAAGGGTTTAAAAACACTTCTTCGGCTTGACGGATCTCGGGACTTTTTAAATAAAGTTTACAATTGTATAAGGCTTCCGCTGTAACAAATTGACGCTAGACGACCCACTACATCTTCACCCCAATCATCTCCTCTTGCATGCCCAGCCTCAATGCATGAGTCTTTAAAGGCTACGTTCCTAACAGAGTATACTGTCTGTCGTTTTTCTAAAGGTTTTTTCTTTTCAACTTTGAATGGACATGCACAAAAAAGGCATCGAGATTTGACGACAACTTTTGGTTTTGATGACCTCAAAGTATGAATGCCGGAGGGTCCAGCATACGGAGTATGTTTCCTTAGATCTGCTTTATTGCTGTCGGGTATTGTGTATTCTTTCTGACAAGATGTGTGAACCCTTAGAAACTTCAAATCTTCAAGGTGTGGGCTCTTTTGATAATTTCTGAGTTTACTGGCACAACTGGAGAATTTATCCCCTTTTGACCGATCTTGGAAACATTTTCTTCACCTTGTTCCAGCATTTTACCACGAATAAAACACAGTTCTGTCATTTTGAAATCTTTGTTGTGACTGCTTCCCTGCATTATCGAGTGCACAGTCACAAAAGTCAATAAGTCACGAACGAAATAGCAACATAAGCCCGAAGGCATCTTGATAGATATTATTGGGAGTTTTAGCCAGTTTGAAAGTAAACTGTTTCCGCCTTCACCGCGTGGATGTACTCCCAGTTTATGTTATTTTTTAATAGCGTAAGTGAGAAATAATAAATAATTGTTACAATGTGCTATAGAGATAGAACACATTTTAAAAATCGCTCGTTTTTCGGAGCTCACAGCTATGCAACTATTGATGATAGATAAAAAGTAGGAAAGACAAAAATGTAGAAAATTTTGCCAGCTTTTATAATACACTACAATATCACCCAATGTGGTGCATTGTTTTCGAGATATTATAAAAAATCTCAAAAACCGGTACAGACAATTGCACACATTTTTGAAAAATATTTTTTTTTTACAGGTCATAGTTTCACAATGATAAGATATATAAATAAAAAAAAATATAGCAAAGTTGTAGAGAATTTCATCAGGTTTCAATTTCTAGAACAACAAAATTTCATCCGACGCACCGTTTTCAAGATATAAACAAGAAAACAAAGAACGAGACAGAAAATTTAACACATTTTTGAAAATCGGTCATTTTTCGGAGCTCACAGCTATGAAAATATTGGAGATAGATAAAAAGTGTGACAAGCAAAGTTGTAGAGAATTTTATGAGGTTTTATTATGTAGTACAACAAAATTTTATACGACGCATCGTTTTCGAGATATAAGCAAAAAACTAAAAAACGGGACCTTCTTTGCCCCCCCCCCCCCCCGGGCTCACCTCGGAGGGGTCAGGACTTTTAGTATGTTTATCATCTAACTAGTCCAAACAAACTTCAAAAGTCAAATTTTCTGCTTTCGACTTTTCCTACCACATACCCTTTTTTAGCACTCATTTACCAGACTACGTCGTTGGTTTGTTCCAAGACATTAGGAAATTCGCAAAAAAAAATTTGCTTTTTCATCCAAAATGAGAAATTGATCGGACCCATCAGTATGAAAGATATTTTTTTTTTTTTTTTGCGAATTTCCAAAAGCCTTGTAACAAACATTGTTCAGTAACATGGGCTGAGTTACCCCACGAGAGGTTTTGCGCTATTAACGTTACACGTTGTATAAAAACAGTAAAAACGTTTGTTGTATGGGAGCCCCCTTATATATTTATTTTCTTGTTTTCTAGGATTTACTGTTATAGCGGCAATAGAAATATGTGAAAATCTCTCATTTTCACAAAATAGTGTTCGGCACATTTGTTTTGTTCGCGCACTTCAGCAGTGTGCGTAGCGCGGGCGGCGAGTAATAGGCGACTCGCTGTCCGACCATGGACCATGCGACGGCGCGTTGTGTTCCAAGTGCGCTTCAATGTGCATTATGAAGGGACCTATAGATGGCCAAAGCCAAAAGTAACCCCGGAACGTAAAAGGCTATTGAAGGACACAGTGGAGTTTAGTCAGTACGATTTCGACAGTCCATCCCGCTCTGCCCTGGGTGGGAAGACTTATTAGACTATTTTACCACATCATCATCAGCCTATAAATGTTCCCACTGCTGGGACACAGGCCTCCTTCCGGCCATAATTCACCACGCGATTTTACCACTATACGAAATAAAAAAGCAGTGCGCGTACTAAGCGGGTACACTGTTTAGCATCTGTGGCAAATGGCAAGACTGTGCTGCGTAACTTTTATTCGCGCACAACACAGCATATTTGTACGCGAACATTTTCATTGACTTGAGTTTGGTAATATATGCACACTAATAACGAGTCCACTGGTCACGTGTGCGCGCACAAAAGTGTCCATTTATTACTCCAACACTCCCTTAATGGAAGACCTGTGATACGGCGAACGTTGCGTGTAACGTTGCGCCGGAAAAAATAAAGAATATAAATATTGAATACATTACCTAACGTATTTTAGGCGCAGATCTGTCGTTGCAATGCTTGTTGCGACGTAACGTTGCGCCGCGTTTGATTTGCTCCATCAGTGATGTGTGGCAGATACGGGGATCGGGCTGAAAATAAACGATGATAAAATAATAAATGTTGGCAACATCAATCAATTTCAAAACTTTGACAGCACGGTTGGCGCAGTGACTGAGCTATCGACTAACGCGCAGAGTGTCGAGGGTTCGATCCCCGTACGGAACAAATATTTTTATGATCTAAAAGTAGTTGTTGTGGGTCTGGGTGTCTGCGTACAGTTTAGCCAGAACGTCTTGAAACGAAACCAGTCTTTTTATTTGCTGATAACGTTTTAAAATCTTTGAGATTTGTAAACAAAGATCGCAGGTTTGTTAGATTTATTATTGTGCCATAAAAGTAACATAATAAGTGAACGAGAGCACAGTGGCGACTTCCAGTTTTCTACTCTAATTGGCCAAGCTATATGTGAGTTCTTATGTTTGTAAACGCACCCACGATACAGGAAGAAAAACCTAGTGTGGGGCAACGTATAATACAATAAATTGTCCGTCAGTAACAGATTAAAAAAATAATGACACGTATTTCTTGAATCAAGGAGATGCTTGTGGCTAAATAATTACAGCCCCACAGATCGATCTTTCGGGTTAAGCCGCGCTTGCCGAGGTTGATCTGTGGATAGGTGACCATCTGTCATAGCGAGTTTCCTCCGTGCCTCGGAAAGCACGTAAAGCCGTTGGTCCCGGTTGTCATTTGTAGATCTTTGACAGTCGTTACTGTCAGTCAGAAGGTGTAGTCTGACAACCAGTCTTCCATCGGGTATCGTATTGCTTATTTACTGGGTTGTGGAAGTCCAACAGGTAAATACTGCTATTCATGCATATGGTTCGATTGGAAACCGACCCCAATATAGTTAGGTTAGGTAGGGAAAAGGGTAGGCAGATGATGATTTTTTGAATCAATAAATATTAACAAAGATAACACCCACTGACTACACCCATAGACTTGTTTGAGCATTGGGATGGCATGTAATGGGTGACGACCGAACATGTACCATGCCCGGGTCGACGGACCGTCGTTTTCAACACGCGGGCATTAGGGCATTAGTTCATAAAAGAGCTGTCAGCAATCTGACGGGACCCCTCTTAGAGGGCCAAAGCCTGCCGGAGTCGCGTAGCTGTCTCATCGGGTGACCAAGGATCGTAAAATGCTATTAAAGGACACCGTGGATTTTAGTCAGTACAAGTCTGACAGTCCCTCCCTCCCCACCCTAGGTGGGAGGAGGACTCATTTGATGACGTTAATAATTAAAAATAAAGCCCATGGATTTGTTTACTAACACGCATTTTAGTCTGTGGGTTAAACCAGTAGTTGTGACTAAAGTACGAGGCGCTCTCATTTGTATGAGTCGTAATGAGCGGCCTCGTCATGTCAATTCATTCATTCATTGTGTCAATGGTCTAGGTCAGTTATTAGTACTTCTAAAGCCATGAGTGCACGTGTATTGTGACGTCATTTATTTTAAACTAAAACTGTCCCAGTGCAAGGGAAATGTTAACGTTATCTTCCACTCTTTCCTTTGTGCATTTTTTTTAAACGTTGCTTCACACTAGGCTTTTTATCTCCTGTATCGTATTACGATACAGAAAGGTGATATGTGTCGTGGGTGCGTTTACAAACATAGAAACTCACATACACAAACACCCAGACACGTAACAACTACTTGTAGATCATACAAATTTTTGTACCGTGCGGGGATCGAACCTGCGACACGCTGTGCAGCAGACGATCGCTTAGTCACTCTGGTATAGCTCATTTAAAAACGTCGTAAGGTCACTACATACCGAGACGCGACCGTCGTAATGCGTGCGTGATAGTTTAAATGTTTCTTATCGTGTAGGAAATAAAGTAAGATTTAGAGTCACAGTTAAAAAGTGCGTGCACTGACGGCATCGCACTATACCGCGTCATCATGTCAAACGTCCAACCAGCATCTTCTACTTACTCCAAATTTTTTCATAATTATCATTCTTCACAACATGCATCTTTTCTTTGATCTACCTCTTCCTCTCCATCCATCATAGAAGACGGGACCGGAGAAACAGTTATAAACTGGGATAGTGAGTGAATGAATTCGAGCGATTTCGATTTTCGAGATAAATAAATTTTGAGAAAGAACATTAGAAGGACATTATGAGATGAGACGAAACCTTTCTTCCTAATTAACCGACATAATATTACAAACCTGCGCATGTTGGTTGATCATCTCGCGCACGCTCTTAGCGCGCGTGGTCTCGAGCTGTCGACGTTGTTGTTGTATCGTCGCTGATAGCTTGTCTAGGAACGCAGGCTGCACTGGGATTGAACCTGGCGAGCAAATTAATACAGTTATTTAAAAAAAATGTAAAGGGTGATTGACTAGGAATCTCTCCAGGGTAAAGGGTGCTTTGCTAGGAATTTCTTCTGTGTCAGGGGTGAATGACTAGGAATTTCTCTTGTGTCAAAGGTGATTGACTAGGAATTTCTCCTGTATCGAGGGTGATTGACTAGCAATTTATTCTGTGTTAGGTGTGAATGACTAGGAGTTTCTCCAGTGTAAAGGGAAATTGAGTAGGAATTTCTCCCATGTCAAGGGCGATTTACTAGAAATTTCTCCTGTGTCAAGGGCGATTGACTAGTGTGAATGACTAGGAGTTTCTCCCGTGTCAAGGGCGATCGACTAGGAATTTCTCCCGTGTCAAGGGTAATTCGCTAGGTGTTCTCCCGTGTTAAGGGCGATTGACTAGGAATTTCTCCTGTGTCAAGGGAGATTGGCTAGGAATTTCTCCTATGTCAAGTGTGATTCCGATCATCAAGCTCCCTTACCTTTCCCCTTGCTGGGCGTGTCTGCTGGTGTGATGGTGGAGATGCTCCGTCGAGTGGTGCGCGGCGACAGCTGCGGGGCCAGCTTGGCCGACAGGTGCGCGATCAGACCACCTTCTGGAACATAGCGACCTGTTACTACGCGGATATAATTAAATAAATATTCGCTGTGTGTATATAAATCCTTTGCAAATTAAATAATTTGGCAAACATTTTCGGCTTATTTTTCATCATCATCTTTCTATAATAAACATTACTCACGTTCGAGATGATGTCTGTCAGTGCTGTGCGACCTGGCCGCGATGTTCTTCCTCATGGCCAGAGGATTGAGTGTGTCGTGTCGCGACATGTTGTTGAACCGGCTATGTCTGATGTACTATACAACATGTTGTAGCCACATCACGTGTAATATAATAAACATTACTCACGTTCGAGATGATGTCTGTCAGCGCTGTGCGACCTGGCCGCGATGTTCTTCCTCATGGCCAGAGGACTGAGTGTGTCGTGTCGCGACATGTTGTTGAACCGGCTATGTCTGGTGTACTATACAACATATTGTAGCCACATCACGTGTAATATAATAAACATTACTCACGTTCGAGATGATGTCTGTCAGTGCTGTGCGACCTGGCCGCGATGTTCTTCCTCATGGCCAGAGGATTGAGTGTGTCGTGTCGCGACATGTTGTTGGACCGGCTATGTCTGATGTACTATACAACATGTTGTAGCCACATCACGTGTAATATAATAAACATTACTCACGTTCGAGATGATGTCTGTCAGCGCTGTGCGACCTGGCCGCGATGTTCTTCCTCATGGCCAGAGGACTGAGTGTGTCGTGTCGCGACATGTTGTTGAACCGGCTATGTCTGGTGTACTATACAACATATTGTAGCCACATCACGTGTAATATAATAAACATTACTCACGTTCGAGATGATGTCTGTCAGCGCTGTGCGACCTGGCCGCGATGTTCTTCCTCATGGCCAGAGGACTGAGTGTGTCGTGTCGCGACATGTTGTTGAACCGGCTATGTCTGATGTACTATACAACATATTGTAGCCACATCACGTGTAATATAATAAACATTACTCACGTTCGAGATGATGTCTGTCAGCGCTGTGCGACCTGGCCGCGATGTTCTTCCTCATGGCCAGAGGACTGAGTGTGTCGTGTCGCGACATGTTGTTGAACCGGCTATGTCTGATGTACTATACAACATATTGTAGCCACATCACGTGTAATATAATAAACATTACTCACGTTCGAGATGATGTCTGTCAGCGCTGTGCGACCTGGCCGCGATGTTCTTCCTCATGGCCAGAGGACTGAGTGTGTCGTGTCGCGACATGTTGTTGAACCCGGCTATGATCTCTGATGGCTGCGCGTAGATTGTGTTCTGGCCGTATTTCTTGTCTTGATGCTGCTGTTGCATTTTGAAGCCTGTTGAAGAGATAATAAAGAACATTATCCCCCATACAGCATTATTGATAAAAAGATCTTCACAAATGAGCTAATGTTTTTTTTTTTTTATAAGCGACCCTAAGAATTTCTCCTGATTCTGAACTTTTCCTCGACGAACGTTTCGCCAACCAACAGAACGATTAAGTCATGAGTATTGTATTTTAGGAAGTATTGTATAAATGAAGCAAGTTCACGAAGCCCCGCTGCGCGCGGCTTCTATTTCTGTATTCAGGGTTTAAAGGAACCTAACTAACCGAACCTCGGGGCGCCCCTGATGTCGGATTGAGTTACTAGTATTATAATGTCAAACCATGTCTTTGTCGACGAATCGTTTTGCGGTGAAAGTTTTTGTCGTCGAACCGTCCAGGAATGAATCGTTGTGTCGGCGAACCGTTCAGCGGAGAAACGTTCGTCGGAGTTATGTTTCAGAGTGATTTCTCCTATGATATAGGGGGGTGGGTGCATTTACAAAAATAGAAACTCACATACACAAACACCCAGACCCGGAACTACTACTTGCAGATCATTGTTTTTTTTTTTGGCGTGGTAAAATCATCTGAGTTCTCCCACCCAGGGCAGTGCAGGTAGGGCTAAAATTGACGGTGTCCGTCAATAGCCCTTTACGTTCCAGGATCACGGTAATTCAGTAAGACTTTGTCCCTCTAAGGTCACTGTGCTGACACTCTTTGAGGCCGCGTGGAACACAACGGGCCGTCGATCCGGGCTGCGTCCATGGTCGGACAGCAAGTCACCCATTACTCGCTGCCCGCGAGTGGCACGTCTTACGGCTGATATAGGCTGTTAAAACATCATGTTCTTCCTAATTAGCTTCGAATCTGACTTTTTTTTTAGACAAAACCTTCACACTATTCCCAAACCACTGCAACTCCTGAAAGCCAGAATCAACAGTGGCAACCACCAGAAAAGCGCCGAGACAATGAAGTTCGACGTGTCCCGGAGAATGAATTTACCTGTCTTGGATCCTGCAACGAAATTAATCAGAAAAGAATAGTGGAGGACTCAGATCAAAGAAATAGGCAGATAGAACGCTCAGAACACGCGAGTGGGTCCACCAAAGTTAATACAAAATCAAAATCGAATACAAAGTCGCGACAGTACCAAGCTACGCGTCGAACCAAGCTGCGCGTCGTTGTTGTTTTTTGCCAAAATATACCGTCTCGTGTCTTTAAACATCGTAAAAGTTGTTCTCAAAAACAAAGAAATCATTATGGAATGTAATTCTATTTGATTTTGTATTAACTTTGGTGGAGACACTCGCGTTCTGAGCGTTCTATCTGCCTATTTCTTTAATCTGAGGTGGAGGAGTAGGAAAAATACGTAGTTTCCACTTTCATCTTACCAGTTTGGCCATAATGTGACTCGTTAGACATCCTCGGTCCGAAGCTAGAGAATGAGTTGTTCTCTCCGTAGCTGGGAGTGGACGGAGAGGAGCCATGAGGGGACCCGCGACCCTCCGCGTATATAGCTGAGGAGTTATAACATGTCATTATAATAGGCTTGTTTTAAGCAATAACCATGGAGTTTCTTGCATGGAAACGGTCAACCCGAAACGTGCCAATTTTTTTTTGGCGTTTTATAAGTGTGCATTGAGGCCCATGTGAAATAAAATATTTTCATCAGCCTATTTATGTTCCCACTGCTGGGACACAGGCCTCCTCTATGTGAGAGGGAGTGGGTCATAATCCACCATGTGGACCCGATATGCGCTGGTAGATGTCACATGTCTTCGAATTTTTGGTTCTAGTACATGCCGGTTTCCTCACGATGTTTTCCTTCACCGTTTTGAGAGCAGTGGTGATGAAATAAATTACACAAAGTAATAATAAGGCTGGTTGAACGACAGGGTCAACATTGCTCTTGGTTGGATTAATTAGATATTCTAGTCAAAGTTTTTAATTGATCAAAATTTGTTAATTAAACTTCAAAATCAACAACTCACCAGCATTAATCAAATCCGAATTAGAGCTATTTAAACTATTCTTCCTCACGTACATAGAATTCTCCACATAAGCCATGATTCTATGCCCTGTCTGCCCGTAAATAGGGTTCAAATTCCCTGTACTGTTCAAGCTAGTTGACGAAGAGAAATTACTCTTCGCTTGTTGAAAAGTACTTAGAGATGGAGTGGTGGGAGATTGTTGTTGTGGCTGTTGATTCGCGTTGTTGGAGTTGTTGGTGTTGTTGGACAGTTGTTGGAGACTGCGGCGGACGATGCCGGGGGATGCGGGCATGTGTTTCAACTCTGTTAGTTGTTTAACTGTTTCTGCTACGTTGATGTGTGCTGAAAAAGATGGGTGGGGTTAGTTATAATTAAATAATTTAATTACGTATTTATTAATATATACACTAGCGCAAAACCTCTCGTGGGTTAACTCAGTCCATGTTTCTGAACAATGTTTGTTCTAAGACTTTTGGAAATTCGCAAAAAAAAAAGCTGATACATACAAAATGAGAAATTGATACCGGCCCATCAGTATGAAATAATTATCATCTTTTTTTTTGCGAATTTCCAAAAGTCTTAGAACAAACATTGTTCAGTAACATGGACTGAATTACCCCACGAGAGGTTTTAAGTTAGGGAAATAACAATATTTCCAACCAGATATTGAACTATTGACATATTAAGCTGGGTACAAACTGGTATAACGCGTAATGTAATCCACCGTGTAATGTAACGCGATACACCAGTGTGGACCCAGCTTTATGCACGATTATTTAGTTTCGTATACAACCCTTATTTATTCTTTTTCAATATTTTTTTATATTTTTACAAAACCTAAATCATTAGAAAACACCTTTTTTTTAATTCTGTAATTATAACTTTATAAACCATTTTAAAGATAAGCGTCAAGCCAGTTGGGTGTAGCATTAGTGATATCAAGCTTCTTCGCTGTGCACGCAATAAAAATTTGTAAAAACTAGCTTCTTTATTTTCATCATTCAATATTTTTTTTAAATTTAAACATTGCCCCTAACTAGGACTGACTGACGAGCATTCGCGTACATTTAGAATATATTTGATACAAGGTGCGTATTCTGATGCCCGATTGTGTTCACTCACTGATGAAAATGTTAGCTCTAACCTCACCCTCAGATCAAAGAAATAGGCAGATAGAGCGCTCAGAACACGCGAGTGTCTCCACCAAAGTTAATACAAATCAAAATCGAATACAAAGTCGCGACAGTACCAAGCTACGCGTCGTACCAAGCTACGCGTCGTTGTTGTTGTTTGCCAAAATATGCCGCCACGTGTCTATAACCATTGTAAAAGTTGTTCTCAAAAACAAACAAACATGGAATGTGATTCGATTTGATTTTGTATTAACTTTGGTGGGTCCACTCGTTAGTTCTGAGCGTTTAATCTGCATATTTCTTTGATGTGAGGTTCTAACGTTACATTACAGGTAATCCATAATATAGAATATCCATATTCACATCAACGTTTGCGGTCAATGAACTTAAATAGCTCTACCTATTCTAAGGTAATAATAAAATAGTGCAATAAGTGTGTAATACAGTCTAGTTCACCAGCGGCGTCTCCGTCAGGCTGCAGCAGGAAGGCAGGCGGAGGAGGCAGCTCGGCGTCCCACGACTGAGGAGGAGGCGCCGGGGACTGTGGGAGGAGACAAATAGTTAGAATTACAGCCTGGTGGCCTAACATGACGGCTTAAAGGCCGAGTAGTTCCAGTGTGCGAAAGAGAGCTGTACAAGTCGACTAGTGCCACCTCTTTTACTCACTAGAACTACTCTGGTTTTAACACGTTATGGTACGCCACCTGTTCACGACAACACATTCATAAAAAAGTGGTTTTGGTACAGACGTCAGCACATCCACCTACCTCAATTTGTCAATTTTCTTGAACAGATTTTCAACCTTATCACAATAGTGGAAGGTTAATGTTCTATTGGTAAAAATTGACACATTCAGGTAGATTAACCTGCTGGCGTTTGTACTTAAAGATGCTATTTTTGAGAAGAGCGATAGATGGCGCTTATTTAAACTACGTCTTACGCTTTTTCGATCAGGGTCACGTGACTCTGACGCGAGTTTTACTTTTTTTCCCACTACAAAAAAAAGTGTACAACGCCGCTAAAGAAGTTTTCACTTCAAAAATTAGATAAATCGGGCCTTTGTGTTAACGATCACTTACCTGTACATAGGGCGGTCGCTGCGGACGAGATATGGAGGACGAGCGACGCACGGGCGGCGGCGGCTTGCCCAGCGAACTGGACGAACCACGGCGAGACCATACGGTCGCTGTAGGGAGAATTAAATCGAAATTTATATAAGTTAAACTCATAATTATATTGGTTTTTTTTTTTTTAGCGTGGTGAAATCATCAAATGAGTCCTCCAACCCCGGGCAGGGCGGGAGGGACTGCCAGACTTCTACTGACTAAAATCCACAGTGTCCTTCATAGCCTGTTATGTTCCGGGGTCACGGTAAGGGAATAATCCCGCGACCCCGGCAGGCTTTGGCCCTCTGAGAGGGGGGCCCCGTCATTATGCTGACGCTCTTTGAGGCGCGCGTGGGACACAACGCGCCGTCGACCCGGGCATGGTCCATGGTCAGGCAGCGAGTTGCCCTTTACTCGCTGCCCATAATTATATTGGTTAGGCAGGTATTTGTATCTCCTGGGGCGCCCCGTCTTGGGTCGTGGTATTGTCTTATCAGGAAACCGTGACCCTGAAGCGTTAAGGGCTATTGAAGGATCATAGTATAGCTTGGCCAGAACGGGTTGAAACGGAACTAATTTTTTTATTTCTGACAGCGTTTTAAAATCTTTGATATTTGATGTTAACAAAGACCGTATGTTTGTTAGATTTATTATTGTGACATAAAACTAACGTAATAAGTGAAAACAAATAAAATAAAATCATTCAAATTGCTGGTAGCGCGAAGACAGTGGCGACTTCCGGTTTTCTACATTTTTATGTCAAGCTGTACAAGTCTGACAATCCTTCCTGACCCGCCCTGGGTGATAGGATTAATTTGAGGATTTTACCACGATAAACAACAACCACGATTAAGGTTGCGGTTCCCACTAAGGCGGAGCGGAGACCGATTCACCAATCACATGGCTTGAGTAGAGAAGAGATGTGGATTTCAGGCCATGTGATTGGTGAATCGGTCTCCGCTCTGCTCCGCTCCGCCTTAGTGGAACCGCAGCCTAGGCACTTAATGGTAAAATTATCATAAAACTTATCAATTTTAAAACGTTTTTTGGTGTAGCAGGCATAAATTAGTCAAGAGAATTTGAAGCTTGCAAAATAAAACATTCATGCACATCAAACATTAAAATAATACAAACCACTCTGAGTTTTTTGTAAATTTCGCTTAAGGCTGCATATTCTGAAAGTTGGCAACGTCGCAAAACGCTGTCAAATATTTACAAGTTTTAATTAATTTGGCAATTTTTTTGTATGACAACAAGAAATATCGCTCTGTAGTGCACTAAAAAAATGATATAGGAATGCAATTAAAACACTGAATTTGATGTTGTAACCGTTTCAGGTGTATAAAAGGCACTTGGAAAGCTTCCAAATGCTTTTTTTTACATCTAAAACTATATATTCGGTGTTACGATACTAAATAATGCATTCCCTTCTCGACCTTTTATTGCACTACAGAGCCATATTTCTTATTTTCATACAGTAACAATGCTTATTAATTAAAACTTGACAACCATTTGCGACTTTGCCAGCTTTCGGAATATACGCTCTTAATTTAACAAAATAAATATAATTTATGTATTTATGACAACGATTTTTCGCTAAACTGACCGGAAAGACATATAAGGTGCATTCACACACATCAGTCACATCACGTCACCGACAACGGATCGGTGACGGTTTGTCTAGTCACCATGCACCGTCATGTCTTTCGTCAGTCACGTCTACGGTTCGGCTGAATTATTGAACACATACACTGACTGAACTGAGACGTGACGTTCCCGGGTATGTGGGGATAAAAGCATGAAGCCGGAAACACATTATTAACACCCGACGCCACCCGACGAAACGTGATGCGTGTTGTGTCAAATCAAATGTATTGTTTTCTATGACCAGAATCACACTATGAACACCCGACGCGACGACACGCGCTCACTGCAAATCGGGTGTTGACACGTTGCGTCGCATGGCGTGTTGTATAATGTGTTTCCGGCTTGAAACTTGTATGGAAATATTATTTGACGTGGCTAACCGGTGATGTGTCTGATAGATTACGTGCTGGTGACTGACGTGTGGGAACAAAGTCATACTAGGAATGTAGAGACATTTTGTTCCGGGCCGGTGACGAGACGTGACGGTGACTGATGAGTGTGTATGTACCTTTAATATTGTACTCATTGGAAATTAAACGTGCAAAAATTGCAAAGCAAAATCGTAATCTGTGTTCCGTTAACGAGTATACAGATTGAATAACATTTTTAAGTGGGTGCGGGGCAGTGGTCCAACTGCTCTATCCAACTAGTTGGACCATGACCCTTCACTAGGGGCAGTTGTCCAACTTTAAAAATAGTTGGACCACAGCACCTGTTAAGAGTTCCGTGGTCCAATTCATTTAAAAACTAAATTGCACACCCTAAAAACCTCATCGATGCACCTTTTCTATGTGAGAGCTGATGGAGCGATTTTTTTGATAATTTTTATATTTAAAATTATACTTGTTATTACCGCAACACATAAAATTCAAACATCTACTAACCCGCACTGGGTCTGGGTGGTGATGGCCCACTTCTTCCACAAGTGAGAAAGTGCAACAATAACATGTTGCATGTAACATTGTTATGCAACTTTTGTTTGCTTACCGTCTATTGATATGTTGAATCGCCAAATGAGACTCTTCTACCTTGGGTTAAGAGGGACTGAGAATCTCTTACTAGCTAAAAATTGACTCTGTTCCTTCAATAGGGGGTTTCGATGTTTTATATTACAGCCATCACCATATTTTCGGCACCAAATAACCTTGAATAATGTCATATCCTCACCACTCATAGAAACAGGTCTACGTTTAGGAACTGCTGGCTTCTTGCCGATGGTAGCGAAGGCCGGAGTCTCACTGGCTTCATCCAGAGACCTCACAGCTTCCTCCAATGATCCGAGGGAGATTGAGAATGACTCCCGAGCGGCTGCGACGGAAGCCTCGCTGTCTCTCCGAAGAGTTACGATCTCGGATTCGACTAGTGGGGTTGCATGCGAAGCGTATTACAACACAAAGAAATTATAAAAAGAACGTGTAACATAAAAAGCTGTGGTATGCAAAAAAAAATGAGTTTGGCAATGATATCTTAGTAAACAGATATGTTATGAGCGCTCAAAACGTGATGACGAGAAAATGTCCTACGTGGGACAATTGCAAGTCTATGATGCCGACGTGTGCGGGGGGATTGATGACGCGCGGCGCTGTTTGTTTATCTAACTGTCACTTTTTTTCTTATTGCGTTTTATCAAGCTATCCTTTTTACTTGTAGTGACATGTAATGTGTGAATAAATAAGTGTGTATGACTGTGTGCTGCCGCTCGGCGCGGAACAGTTTTTTCTGTTGTTTTGTAAGCGTATAACATATCTGTATATTAGAATATACTTAGTGTTTGAATATATTTGGACGTGGTTTAGAAATACATAGAAGTCTCACTGCTGGGACACAGGTCTAGATATTGTGGGAAATTAAGGTTTTTTTTTGTTTATTATTAAAAGGCACACGAAACACCTAATAAACAAAATCACACAGCATACTGCTAAACTAATATCCATTTTACGACAAGGATATAGAATACAAAACGGTCTGCATTACGGCGATAAATGGACTATTCAAAATAAAATAAAAATATGTTTTCAATTCAAACCATCAGTTTAAGAGGTTCAGGCACCGACAGACAAATTCTCAAAATGGTAAATGAACAAAATGGTAAAGGAGATCACCCACACTTAATACATTTTTGGGCTATTTTCAAAAGTCAGCCAACAAAAAAAAAACTTTTTGTTTAAATAGAGCGTAACATAATAAACATTTTTTATTATTACACTGAAATCGTAAGTCCATTCACTGAGACGTTATTCAACCGCAAAATGTCTCCCTATATCGTGAAAAAGTATAGAAAAGAACTTCAATTCAAATATTTTTATTTGTTGAACTTAAATAAACAAAAACTGACTTCTAAATCTAACACAATTATTTGTGAAATAAGTTTTGCCATATTAGAATTAGCCTTTTTTGAGAATCAAGCTTTTTGAGAATTAGGCTATTGGAGAATTTGCCATTTTGAGAATATGGTTTTTTGCGATTTGATTGCCATGTTTTTAAATTAGGCTTTAAACCATTCCTGAGATTAGCGCATTTATGTAATCAAACAAACAAACTCTTCAGCTTTACAATTTTAAATTTTGATTATTTCAATTCACATTGATCGTAGTAATGTAGACTAAAAAACACACAACTCACAACACATGTCTACTCTAAACACAGTTCTAGTGTACACACATAAGGTTGACATTCGCTCACCATCCGCGTGTTGGACCTGATGCTGCAACGCATGGTCTTCCGCGGCGAAAGCTCCTTGACTGCCGTATCCACTTGAAGATTCTAGGGACGATTCGCTGGCACTGCTTTCTGAACAAACCTGGGAAGAAAAGAAATATATTTTTTATTTTTCATTTTCTAATGGCATTAAAAAAAAATATAAGAGAGTAGTTTCCAAAAATAATATAATTTTTATCTTGTAGCCAAGGATACCTACTGTGATCGGTGGCTACTAACTTTTTTTTTTGTTTTGTTGGAAACGGATCGCGGTATCGGTGGAAACAACTTGACGTGATCCGTGGCGAATTCAATCTGATACCGGGATCCGTGGAGACAAACCCCTTTTGACTAAGATTAGAATTTGTTATTGCCACAGTCGTCAATTACTGAGATATCTATGCAGGCATAATTTGCATCCAAGGCACAGATTTAGGTACTAGTGGATCAGTTTATTTTTAAGATCCAAAGAAAAACATTTGCTTCCCAACCACCACAAGCTCCCAAGCCAAAAATCAAAACTTATATTAGTTCACAATTGTCATTGTGGCAAAGTTATACAAACAAGATCTGTTTTGTGCGGCACACACTACGGCTGCTGTATACGGAGGTAATCAAAGTTTTCATGGCTGAACAATGATATGTACAGTAGCGTGTACAAAATAGTTGGAAGAAATAGTTTTGATACTTTGATTAAAGTCTGCTTTAAATGCTTTTTGAAATTTCTTTGAAATTGCAATGTTTTTGTATGATGATGATTTTTTTTTTGTTCTGCTTTGATGTTTTCATTTTGAAACAACACGAAGGCAACAAATTGCTTCTTTAAAAGGTTATAGGCACTTTTACCTTAAACATCGTTTTTTTACAATAATAAATATTTTTCATTTAATTCAATAGAATAAAATTTTGTTTGGACTTCGAAGAGTATAAAAAACTTCGTTTTTAAAAGAGTAGCGTCATACATATTGCTGAATTCTTCTGCTACATCCACGAAGTACCGATGTGAAGACGGTGGCTGGCAGTGGATAGATGCGGACTACCAAGAACCGGGTGTATCGAACTGGATCGGACAGGAGGTAGCTTACGTCCACCAGTGGTCTCTAATCAATCTGTTCTAATATTATTAATATCTATAAATAAGTGCAGCATTTATTTTGAAAGCAGTCGAAATCAATATCACCTAGTAGGGAAAAAGAGTTTTGATTTGCTATTTTAAGGCAAACTACTATCAGAACATAGAAATCATGGTCCCCACTCCATTTAATCTTTGTTAATATTCATTGATTTAAAAAAAATACGTGTCTATTATTTTCCATACGCTAACTGACAGACTAAATAGATTTTCATTTTATTTATGTTTCATAATACCCTATCGTCATATTTTCAAAATATGCTAAAGTATCAAGACCGCCGAGTCGTACTATACGCACCGTTTTCATTGAGGGCTAAGCAATATAACTCAGTGTAGCGCATTAAACTTCACGTAACAAATCATTGGTCAGTGTCGAACTATCGTGCGGTGTAACCTAACGCGTCGAGTTAGTTAAAGATGGTGACTACGGCGTTCAAAGTCTTTGTTAATTTTTTGTGAGTATTTTTCTTTATATCTGGTTGATAAGTTAAGTGGTAAAGAGATTGTTTAATTTCCAAACAAAAGCTGTAATTAAAAAAATAATCGCACTCACAGAATTCATTATTATTTAAGTGAAAACCTTGTACATAATTGTAGTGATCTTAAAATGTAAGCTGTGATATGCATGAGAGTTTTATTTCTAACAGTTTTTCTTTTTTTAACGTGGTAAAATCATCAAATGAGTCCACCCACCCCGGGCAGGGCGGGAGGGACTGTCAGTCTTTTACTGACTAATATCCACGGTGTCCTTCAGTAGCCCTTTATGTTCCGGGGTCACGGTGAGGAAATAATCTTTGGCCCTCTGAGAGGGGGCCCCGGCAATATGCTGACGCTCTTTGAGGCGCGCGTGGGACACAATGCGCCGTCAACCCGGGAAGTAACATTGTAATGCTTTTTTTTGTCGTAGATCCATTGGAATTTTAATATTTTAAACTATTTTTTGAATAAGGACTGATTTTTGAATAGTCAGAAAACTTTTATCTGTGGAATAAAATAGTGGTTTGACACAATATTTTCTATAGATAAGCTGTCAAACCGCCATTTTTATTCTCAGATAAAAATTATCTGACTATTGAAAAATCAACCCTAAATGATCAAAGTTTCTACAGCGTTCAATAATATATTATTTAGAATTATTACTAGCTTGTTGTCGTGGTTTTGCTAGCGTTAATTTATAATTTAGAGGGCCAAAGCCTGCCAGGGTTGCGGACATCAAATTACCGTGACCGTGGAACGTAAAAGGCTATTGAAGGACACCGTGGATTTTAGTCAGTACATGTCTGAAAAAAGGGTAGAGTAGTTGGAAAGAATTGAATGTGGTTACTATGGAGATGTTGTCATTACATCGATCGATATACAAAACAAAATTCCGACCAGGGGGAGTATTAAAACGTCATTAAAACGTCTTAAAACCTGGCTTGTTCCAGTGAGTGAACGAGATGGCGCTAGACGACTTGAATAGCTCTGTCACTTTCACTCGAATCAAATCAAAAGCATTTAATTCAGTTATAGGCACTTTTGAATTGTCAAAGACATAAAAAATATAATTAAACACTACAAAGTTATGGTGCTACAGTCCCAGTCACAAGACATAAAAATTGTGAAAGTACCGTAGATGCCCGTTCCAAGAAGTAGATCTCTATGGAGAAGAACGTGCAAGAAACTCCATGGACACTCTTTTTAGATCGCCAAAATATTACAAATCCTTTGTTACATCATTCATTTTGGGATGGTGCATTATGTGAGAACGATATAGCAAGTTAAAAGTGTCCACAGTAAAATTAAAAAAAAAAGACGTTGTAATAACCACCCTGGGAATAAAATAGTTTTCGAAGATCTGTTCCTGTATTAAGATCATTGAGAAACCGGAACAATGATGGGAATTCAAAGTATTTTTCAATGAATGAGATTCGAATTTGATCTGATTGACAATTTATAAACAGATCTTTATTGTTGTTAAACTGTTGATGTTCTCTTGCATTCATTCATCTAGAGTTACTACGGAAGTTTTAAAGTGAATTCGATACTTTTGTTCCTCTGTTTACATTATATCTTAATATCTGGTTGACCAAGCTTTGCTCGGTTTTTTGTTTTGGCCCTCATTGGTCATGGCGTTATAGATGGGGCTTCTTAAAACGCGGTTTTTAAAATGTCTATATCTTGGGAACCGAGCTTTTCTCGAACCTGGGACCTTGATAAATCGATTCCTTGAGCCGAAAAACCTTTCAAAAAAAAAAAAAACTTTCATGATAATCCTTGGAGCCGTTTCCGAGATCCAGATTATATATAAATAAATATACAAGAATTGCTCTTTTAAAGATATTAGATTTTATCTATAATATAAATTAATAGATTTAAAAAAACTTTTTCAAAAAAAATTGACCGCCTTCAAAAACAACCACAAAAAAGAGTAAAATGACCTACAAAACTTTTCTGTCGGAAGTCGGTGACTTTTTTATTAATTTCATTGTCTCTTTTGCCACCGACTTCCGACAGAAAAGTTTTGTAGGTCATTTTACTCTTTTTTGTGGTTGTTTTTGAAGGCGGTCAATTTTTTTTGAAAAAGTTTTTATTTTACTCTTTTTAGTTTAAATATTCAACCAAAATTCTTGTCAAATACATCATTTTCTTACATGTGCACTAGAATTTTGTAATCCGTTGCACCGGTAATAACATCGTTCATTCATTCCCTATCTCAAAAACTGCTGTACCGATTTTGATGAAATTTGCAGTATTCCCTAAGTCGAACGATACCTAGTACAACAAAAAAAGAATTACTTAATTCGAACTTATAGTTCCGGAGATATGCGAACTCAAACATAATTTTCTTACTTGAGGAGTTGTACCTTCCATCATCAGCTCAGCTACATGAGATGATGATTTCCATACGCAAGTACTTGAATTACTTCATAAGATTTGCGAAAAACTATGTGTCAGCTAATAAAAGGACAATGGCCAGTTTGGACTAGGAAATTGCACCTAGATGAGAATTTCACCAATATGTAACGCATTATTAATCTAATTATCGGATACCATCAGTTTATTTTTAAAAGCTGGGTAAATAATTTTATCTATTTTTTAATAATTACTACTTTAATTAAGTGAACACAGCTTTAAATATCTAACTTTGAACGCATTACTAGAGACTTCCATCCTTTTTCTTAAGCCTTAGTCGATTTTTTTCATAATCGATTAAACGAAACGAAATAAATCCCAGGCAATGTAAATCGTATAAACTCTCGTTGAATAGTGAACTAATCTCAGCAATTAATAGGATATGATGCTAGTTCATCGTAAATATATTAATTTTTTATTTAATTAAGCCATTAATTAAATTAAAAACTAATAATAGAACATCTCAAATCGATTCTGCTGTATATCGATCTATTACGTCCCTCCCTGTACGATGACTGCGGAGACTGCGGTGAGGCTAGGTCTGCGTTCACCTTAAATACATTGAGGGCGGTCACATACATCAGTTTATTTTCGTTCGGAATTCGAAATCTGTACGTGAAGTTATCGAATGTGAACAATGCACATAAAACATGCACACACATTTGTATGAATTCCCTGCGTTCGGGTGGAAAACGGATAGTCGGATACATTCCATAAGGAAAAAAAACTGATTTATGTGGCTGCTCTAAGTAATTCTAACATCTGTTAGGCTTAGAAACTTAGAGCTCAGTCCATTCTCTATGTCTAGATAGACATAGAGAATGGACTGAGCCTGTGAGACACAAGTCACACAAGACAGTCTTTTTCTGGCTTACAGATACAATCCGTTCTTAAAACGAATACATTCCGAAAGAAAAAAAAAACTGATGTATGTGGCTGCTCTAAATAATCTTAACATCTGATAATAGACTTACTTAGAGCAAGCTCAGTCCATTCTCCATGTCTATCTAGACGTAGAGAATGGACTGAGCCTGTGAGACACAAGTCACACAAGACAGTCTTTTTCTGGCTTACAGATACATTCCGTTCTTAAAACGGATACATTCCAAAAGGAAAAAAAAACCTGATGTATGTGGCTGCTCTAAATAATCTTAACATCTGTTATTAGGCTTACTTAGAGCAGTCTCAGTCCATTCTGTATGTCTATCTAGACATAGAAAATGGACTGAGCCTGTGAGACATAAGTCAGTCTTTTTCTGGCTTACAGATACATTCCGTTCTTAAAACGGATACATTCCGAAAGGAAAAAAAACTGATGTATGTGGCTGCTCTAAATAATCTTAACATCTGTCATTAGGCTTGCTCAGTTCATTCTCTATGTCTACCTAGACATAGAGAATAGACTGAGCCTGTGAGACACAAGTCACACAAGACAGTCTGTTTTTTTATGTCTTACAGGAAAGATACAATTGGGCTAGTAATAACTGTTATTTTCTCTCTTTCTAGAGTAGAGTATGGGCGTATGGCCTATGTCATACAGATGATGATGATGTTCATTCTCTATGTCTATGTTGTAACCAAAATGCCACAGATTGTTAAAGTATGAACATAACCTCAACAAATATATTTAATAATTACTTGATTCTCCCATCTTTCAAAAATATTCTGAAGACCGTATTATGATATATTTATCTATACGAATGAAATGATATATGTTGCATCAAGTGTCGTTTTATTAGATTTTTCTAGTCCAAGCATGTTTGGCGCGTGGCCATTGTTCTTTAAGGGTTGCCCTCGATTTCTCCAAGATCCAATCATCAGATCATGAAATGGTGACAATGGGACCACACGGGAAGCACCAGCTTTCGAATAAAAAAAGAATCATGAAAATCGGTTCACCCAGTCGCAGGTTATGAGGTAACAAACATAAAAAAAAAAAAAATACAGTCGAATTGATAACCTCCTCCTTTTTTTGAAGTCGGTTAAAAAATGAAAAATCCCACGATTTTTATGTCCTAAAAATAAGAAAATAACCCTACGGGGCTGAGAGAGGGGCCACTCAAACGTATCTTCGCAAGTTACACCAACGCTTCTAAATTCTAGTGATGGCTTGGCAATCGTGTGACATTTTGTGATTTTTATAGCGTTGTATCTTTTTTTACGTCGTAAAATCATCAAGACTCGTACTGACTAGTTTACGCAACGAAAAAGACGGGGCTACTATTTTTTGATAATCTATCTTCTGGACTTACCTACTTTAATTTTTATTATGTCCCTAGGTACTTTTCTTGAGTAAATTATCCTATTTTAAAAATGTAGGTGTAAAAATATCCAAATGCCAAAATGTCCAATACTCGAAACTTCCATTTCTCAAAGTACCCAAAGGGCCACCTTTGGGTACGAAACCCTAAACTTGGATGTTAAATAGCTGATCTATAGGTTCTTAATTATTACTACTACTATAACCTAGAAAATAATCTAATTACTTCTCAATTTTCAGAATCGCAGTAAATATCCAGCACATTGTGTCATGGTGAGTCAAGTACATTATTTACTTACACAATAAATACGTAAATTAAAATTTATAGTGAATCGATTGATACGCTGTGTATACGTTTGATCTGATTTATTTATTAGCCTATAATATAGGAATACATTAATAATAAAATGTCTGGACTTTAAAAGAGACTGTGACCTCTGAGTTTGTTTCGGCTGTTTCTTCTCAGAGTAGTCAGGTACGAAACACTGACCTCATCTAGTTTGTAAAAATGACGTGTACCTATTGGCAAAATAAATGTAATTTCAAATTCATTTAATTTAATTTCTAAAATTGTTGCACTGAGGCATGTTTTTTAATAGCTCGTTTTATTATTTCCCCTAAATAAAATAAAGACCGAATTAAGAACCTGCTCCTTTTTGAAGTCGGTTGAAAATCCAATCATCATCATCATCACCCTATAATGTTCCCACTTCTGGGACACAGGCCTCCTCTCTTGTGAGAGGGAGTGGGCCATAATCCACCACGCGGGCCCAGTGCGGATTGGTGGATGTCACATGTCTTCGAATTTTTGGTTCTACGACATGCCGATTTCCTCACGATTTTCCTTAACCGTTTTGAGAGCAGTGGTGATGAAATAAATTACACAAAGTAATGCGCTTGGCGGGGTTTAAACCCACGACCTACACCTCGTTAGTCGGGTCGATACCACTGGGACACCACTGCTTCTCCAATATAATGCTGAAAATTCAATATCACTTATTATTTTATATCTGGAGACATCAATTAACCAATTTAAACTTTCAATTTGCTTTCAAAAATACAACAACTCGAAAAATTCAATCAGAAAAGTAGGCAGAGGTTATGGTGCATTACCTTCTTGGAAATCACATTAACGCTATCGGAATTTATTACTGAACTCGCTGCATGGAAATGGAAAACCCTAATTATAATACGAATATTACGTAAGGCAGTATTACTCATAAATGCATTAGGTATATTTGCTGTAAAACGGCAAGTAAGGGTGCTCCCGCATCTATCGACGCGGAATCGGATTTTTCCGTCGCCCTTTCTCTTTCTGTCGCTTAGAACTGCCATTTGCTAGACCGAGACAGAAAGCATAATGCGATAGCACGCGGCGGAATCCTCGACGCGGCCGCGTGCTATCGCATTGTCGACGGAAAAAGCCGATTCCGCATCGATAGATGTGGGAGCAACGAATGAAGGAAATTTGGTGCTAGACTCTTAAAAGTCTTTCAAAATGTTACCTATGCAGGCAGTATCGAGTAATAATGTGTCACTACGTGTTGTCCACTTTAGTGGTGAACTAGTTGCATCATTTCGCATTACTGCATTCAAAGGTAACGTTTTGAGAGACTTTTAAGACTCTATCACTGAGTTGCTTGTCTCGACAAGGTCGACGATGGAGCGAGCTTACCCAGAAGAAGCCTGTTCACTCTAACTTTGAAGAGATTAGGGTTGTATGCGTTCGGAAACACAGACGCAGGGAGAGAGTTCCACTCCTTCGCTGTCCGCGATCATACATACAATATTTGTTCCGTGTGGGAATCGAACACGGGACAAGCAGGCAGCAGTCCGATCATTCAGCCACTGCGTCAACTTATTACTTACTTATTACTACTAATCTTTTCACTTACCACAGGCTATGCAGACATAACAAAGCACTGATCCTTAAAACTTTCTTTCCAGCCCTCTAGAGGACCTACTCCAAACAGAATTGAAAGCTTCCTACAAATCCGGGGAAATATTCGACGGTCAAGAATCACCAATCACGTTAGAGAAAATAAAGACGAAGCTGAAAGAGAGCAACATCTTCAACTGGAAGGACAGCAGCCTCTCTGATAGGGAGAAGAAAGAGATGAACAAGCTGTTTGATGCTGTCGAAATTATGGTAAGACATATGCTATACCATTAAGATTTCCGAAAAGGCTACAATATAGAACACATAGACACGCTGCGGCAAGTTATCATCATCATCATCAGCCGGAGGACGTCCTCTGCTGAACATAGGCCTCCCCCTTAGACCGCCACGCCGAACGACAATCCTCCACTTGCATCCATCGGCTGCCCGCGACCCTCACGATGTCGTCGGTCCACCTAGTGGGAGGCCTGCCTACGCTGCGTTTTCCGGTCCGTGGTTCCCATCGAGAACTTTTCTTTACCTCGGTTGTCAGTTCTACGAGCGATGTGGCCTGCCCATTGCCACTTCAACTTGCAGATTTTATGAGCTATGTCGGTGACTCTGGTTTTTCGAAGGCGATTCCTTTGAAAAGAGACGTAAGACAGGGAGATGAGATATCTCCAAAACTGTTTACTGCCACCTTGGAAAACTCCTTCAAGCTCCTGGAATGGCAAGGACTCGACATCAATATTAATGGCGAGTACATTTGCCCATTTTCCTACACCTCGGCCCAACTTTGCCTTCGGTCTGAAATTCAAGATAGTTAAGTTCATACTTCGGGATTTCATCGACCATCTTTATCTTGACAGTTATCTGGTGGTCGCCACTGTTGATTCAACTTTCTAAGATACTGGTTTTGAAATAGTGCGGAGAGATTGTCCCAATTTTTGCATGAGAAGATTGAAAAGCATCTTAGAGGCCTATGAGCAGCATTGTGTTGCAAAATACTGTTTACAAAATAACCGTTTTAAAAATCTCGTCTTTTACTGTTTTAAGTTTTTTTTTTGCTGATCAAGCACAAACAGAAAGTATAGAAATATTTACCCGCATAGATCGATTCTGACATGGCTACACGGAAACCTGCATCATTAGGCAAACACTTGCAGGCTAATGAGTTAAAAATGCTAATGTTTCAAATGGATGTTTTTGCGGAAACTACACGGTGTACAGTTTTCTTATCGATGTGAAATAGCTATTATCGCTAAATCTGAAGAATTGAATGTAATGTTGTGTAAATTGTTGGCTCCGCTTTAAATCGTAATTTTTGTTTCAAAATGATGATTCTTACATTGATACAAGATCCAGAAGAACCAATATCTCATAACCATTTTTTTATAAACTCCGAAAAAAGGTTTTATGTTTTAGTGTACATGTATGTATTGTTAGTCTCTTTATTCCACCATAATATGGTAGTAGCCGATTCTTAGACCTACTGAATATGCGTAAAAAAAATCATAATTATAAAAACGTGGGAAAAATTGGCCAAGCTGTTTCTGACGAGTATGGTATTGGTAACTAACACTGTGACACGATCCTACTATAAGAATATAATTGCGAAAGTTTGTGTGGATGTATGTATGTATGTACACTGAACGGATTTGTCTAAAATTTGGTACACAGATATTTTATAACCGGATTAACACATAGGGTAGTTTTATTCCGATTTTATGTTCCCGTGGGATAATTTTCGAGTTGTAGCGGGTGAAGCCGCTGGCAACAGCTAGTTTTATGTATTAGTAGAGAAGATTTTTTCACATCTTCGAGCTATTATTGACTAAAGTTTCACATATGCAATAAATGACATTACAGGTAAGTTCCCGCACCAGGCAGCCATTTTCGGCTCAAAACATGTTCTCATCCTTACGAATGGTCGAAAGAGTGGTGAAAAAACAATTGAAGGAAGGACAGATATCTGAAACGCTCGCCGCCAAGTTCGACTGGGATAAATTGTAAGTACTTCGCCAGATTAGTTTTTAGCAATACTGAACTGCTAAAATCCCCTGAAATCTACATTCTTGACAGACTTGAAAGTCCCTGAAGAGACTTCAACCCCAACCGGCCGGAAGAAAGACAATCGCAATGTCATTGAACGATTTAGATCTAAAATGTCTATGCTGCGCGTCCCCACACCACAATAACCTGCCTCAATCTATAAATTCGACTTTTGACTTACGGAATTTACATAGTTGAATTTTGGACCAATCATATTAGATCATTTTATCATCGGCAAAGACAATTCCAGTGTCCATGGAAGGTTTAAATCTCAAATGTGTATGCAGCGCGTCCCCATACCACAATAGCCTACTTCATATACACATTTGACTTTTAAGTTGCGGAATTCGCATAGCTGAATTTTGGACCAAACGCATTAGAACTTTTTGTCATAGACAGAATAAAGCCAATTAAGGTTCTTGCAGAATTGAAAGCAAAAAATACCAAAGACTTGTTTTTGCACAAAGGCTAAGCAAAAATATTCCGGAATCCGACAAATTTCTCTCCGCTTTAGTGAAAATCAGCCTAACATAATTAGTAAGATTAAGATTAACAGAGATATTTTTAAATACACGTTGTCATTAATCTACGGATAGAAAGACGCTGTCTGTTGCTCAGTTGACGAGCAACAGAGATGTAAGAAGAAAAGAAGCTGCGCCGGTCACAAAGAAGGTGGGATAAAGGCAGGAGTTGTCGTGACGTTGTCGTTGATATAAGGTTAGCAAATCGGATTGTTATGCATAAGAGGCAGTTGTGGAAACTTTGCCTTAAGACTATTAATATAAAGCTCAAGATTGCGAGTTCAATTTTTTTTGCATTGTTTGTGTTTGAATTGCTCTCTTATCAGGTGAAAAGAGTAGAAATGATCACTCTAAGAATCAAACTACTGTACTCTTTGTTGGTGGAAATGTAAACCTATTTTAAAAAGGACGGGTGTCAAGTGACATACTGTCAAAGCGTTCCCTTTTTTATCTGACCAGCAAAAAGGATTTGGGTTTGGCCAAAGAATATCCTACTAATATTATAAATGCGAAAGTTTGTGAGGATGTATGTACGTGTATGTAGGTATGTTTGTTACTCTTTCACGCAAAAACCACTGAACGGATTTGGCTAAAATTAGGTACACATATAGTTTATAACCTGTTTTAACACTTAAGATAGTTTTTATTCCGATTTTATGTTCCCGTGGGATAATTTTCGAGTTGTAGCGGGTGAAGCCGCTGGCAACAGCTAGTTTATACTTGGCTATCCAATATGTGATTTGTTCTGAATTATTATCTTTTTTTAATCATTTCTTAATTACCTACATATTTTATTCAACATTATTTTAATTAAATGCCCTTCCTAGTATCGATTCTGCAGTACAAACCAATAGAAGCCTCTTTTTTAGGTAGTTAAATGAAAAAATTATCAAACTCGTACTGCCCAAAATCCACCCCTTTGCGTGCCAGGGTCTCGATGAAAAAAAAATCGGTTGTCTGTAAAGTCGGTTTACTGACGACAGTTAAACGTGTCAACGTCCTATGAAAAAAATACTGCAGTTACGTTAAAAAAAACAAACAATTGACACGCTGTGGAACGCCTCAGAGCGAGGTAACGCCGCATGACGTCATCTTTTTTTGAGCGTGCAGCCGGCCGTCGAATTATAAGACGTTATCACGTCCCTTTACCGCGAGACGCAACTAATAGAAGCCTAACGTATACTCGTAAAAGAGTGAATATTTGACTTTATCATTTCTTTCTCAGATCAAGTCGACAGCGACGCGAGAAACCAACCTTTACAGTGAACGAAACTAACAACATGAGAGTATTTCATTTAGATAATTTTGATTAAATTAATAGCATTTAAGTTCTAGATTAAAATTAGATAATTATGGTTAGTTGACTGGTAGAGAATGGCTCAGGCATTAAGTCTCCAATGGAACTCTTTGTTGCATGAAGTTTTAAATAGATAAATTAAAGTAAGGGAACAGTGTATAAGGCGGAGACGCGGGGTATGATGGGTAATCACACACTTAAGGCAAGTGCCAAAAGGACGCCATTTTGTTGACGGCGTCTTGCAAATGGCGTCTTGATGGCGCTTGCGCTATTTTAGTGTTGTGTTAAGTATGCCTTAAGTATGCATGTCCCCATTATACCTTGCGCCCTCGTCTTAAACACTGTTCCCCTACCATATGGTTTAATAGAAAATTTTACAAAGATTTTTGACCAGTATTTTTTTTTACCTATACCAAAATTGACGTAGATACAACGCTTTCAAAAGTCACAAAACGTCACTCGATCGGTATAATTTTACAGGCGTTAAGCCCCCACTCCTGAATTTCAAAGTGTTTTATCTTTGTTAATCTTAATAAATAAACGTGGATTAAAGTTACGCCAAGGTTAATCCTAAAAAAAATGTATGGTTAATCCGAGGATTATTCTGGTTGTAACTTTAGATCACGTTTAAAGGGAGTATGGGTTTACGTAACAAGTCTATTGAGTGAAATTAATTCATCTTAAACTGAACCTTATTTACTTGTGATTAATGTTTCTATTCGTAAGATAAGCTTCCTCACAGTCGCCTGTAGTAAAATGGATTTTATCCTAATACAGATAAGGTTCATTTTCCAATACAGTATTACCTACTTTTCTAAGCTTGACTTCACAATAAGTTCGCTCTATAGACTTGGGCCTCAGTCTGAAGCCTCCTCTTCACAATCGGCCATGATGGCCGAGTTTGCCGAACAAAAGGAGACAGCGCTATACCAGAAAGCAAGATGCAAATAATTCTATCTCGATTCTTAGTATAGCGCCGTCTCCTTCTGTTCGGCAAACACGGCCATCATGGCCGATTGTGAAGAGGAGGCTTGAGAGTCAATGTGGCAATACTGACGTGAGGCCTACTGTACCTACTAGATGCGCCATATTGATTGACCTTTTTGTAATTAAGATATATTTATTTTTAATTATTTAAATCAGTAAACAAACGTGAATTATTATTGTAATTATGATTGGGTGACACTGTATTGCATAAATTGGAACGTTAAAGATTAAATAAACGTTGTAGATTTGCCCAGTTTAAAAAATGAATCTGTACTCATAAATATTAAAATTCTATTTTGATGCGATTTAGTATTTTCAATGACTGATGTGTGATATTTTTTACAAAAATAAAGTGGAATACAGATACCCGTATTTTCATTTCTTTAAGCACGAAAAACCAACCAACTACAACCACAAACGTCATATAGGTATTGTGTAGCAGAAACAAAAAAAAAATTATAAATGCTAGCCGATATATTTTCTCAAAAGTCGATGTACAGTCGACAAAGTGGAATCATGACCCATTTTGACAATAAATCGTTTGAATCTGTCAAATTGACATAGATCAAAGTTGTTACCATGGATATGTATGTTTACGCGAATGTGGACCTAATTGTATTTGAATGTCTCTGGGAAAATAAGCTTATGGTGGGTCATAATTCCGCTTGGTCGATTGTACAAATTATATTTTATCGCCAGTAATAAAAAAGGACTCATTCGATTATTTTACAAAAATAAATCCTCGACGAATTTTATGGAGTCATCCTGTTAAAAATCAAATCCCTGACGCATAAAACCGGAAATAAAATTAAATGAAACTTAGTACTATTATTCGGTAATCTTGATGCGCGAGTCTTTTTGGTACCACAAATGGTCATTGTTTTTAAGCAACACTGATATTAGCAATGTTACTAAAGTGATCATTTTACCAGCTGTACAGTCATGAACAATAGTATGTATACACTAAGCAGTATCCAAAAGCGATGTTCTGCTACCATATTGATTAAATGTTTGTCTTTTAATTAGACTTCTTTTTCGGAAGCCATACTATTACAAACTAGGTCTTATTTCAAAGTGGAAAACCAGTATTTCCCGAGCAATTTGCGTTAGAATTTTGAAATTTCACTCGTGACTGTACAATAACAATACAATCTTACCTTCTCCTGTGGTGGATGTTCAGCGTTCTGTTGTTGTTGTTGTTGTTGTTGCTGCGCACGCGACGCTGCCAGTGTGGCCAGCTCCGACATGTTCACGTATAGGGCTTGTGGCATTTCTGGAGAAAAACATAATAAATAAGGAGTTGAAGTGGACTTTACTCATAACGCGATGCGACGCGACGCGATTCGTGCGATATCGCGTCGATTGTCGATTTAAGTCGCATGTATTTACTAATGGAGTAATGCAATGCAATTCGACCGCGCACTTTAAAATCCACCTTACTTTTATGACATACAGGCGCTGCAAAAAAAGACAAAAGATGTAGCACGAGACGAGTAGTTGCGCAATCGAGTTTCGAACACAGAATCATAATTATGCATTGTCATTAAAACCAGGGACCGAAAACCTTTATAAATTACGGTACCGGTATTGAAGAATTTTGGTTATTTTTCAGACTTAGGTAACCGCTATCTGGGTAACCAGACCGAAGAAAAATGTAACCTCTATTTTTAGGTTACCGTTTTAATACCGGTTAACTAAAGATAACGACTGTTTGTCACACACACATGCGATGCGCGCCCGGTGACTATTGCCGACGGCACGTTTGAAGTGTGCAAGATAGGGGTAATTTTTATTTCGGTAACCGGTATTAATACTGGTTATGTATTCACTTTTAATAATAAAGGTAATCTTTAAAATTACCTGTAAAAGAAAAAAAGGTTGTTACCGAAAAATACCCGTATTGATCATACCGGTTTCGGTCCCTGATTAAAACGTATATCGAGGGTATAGTGCTCAAACCCAATAAGTACGAAATTGACACTTTTGAGATATTCAATATTTAAGTTTTAAGGACATAAATACCTATGTTATTCAAATAATGTCGGTATAATGAGTATTTGTGGTAAAAGTGGATACGTTGAATTAGTGTAAAACAGTACTTTTGAGTTTCTGAGGTAGTCCATTTTGTCATAATAAAAATTTAAGTTACAAAGGGTACCGACTTATTGGGTTTTAGATCTAGAGAAATCAAACATATTATGTACTTCGAACAATTGTTTTTTTTAAAGAATCACAAAAAAATCAGGAGAAATCACTCTTCGTCACTTTCGAAAGCTGTCGGTTTGGTGTACGTCTTCATACCACACATCCATCCATGAAATTCCTCTGGTATGATAAGTTTTTCGAGAGATATTTTTTTAGCAAGACTAAAGTGGTACGGCGACCTCCCCGATGGCGTCAGCGTAATATGTTGCGCTAACGACACGCTCGTCCTGGCATCCTCGACAGCCGGTGGAACTTCAGGGAGCACTTCCTGCGTCTGGCCCCAAAACTGAACCAGGCAGCAGCCGCCCTCAGGCGACTCCTGCCTAATCTCAGCGGGCCAAACACCTCCTGCCGTAGGCTGTACGCCGGTGTCGTGAGGTCCATGGCAATCTACGGGGCCCCTGTGTGGGCCCTGAGCATCCGGACACGACCACTAAAGTTGGTCCCATGCCAGAGGGTCATGGCTATCCGGATGAGCCGGGGATACCGCACGATCACCGGCGAATCTTTCAACCTTGCCGGATTACTGCCCTGGGATTTCGAGGCGCCCTCCAACGCGTCTATGAGTGGCGCGTGGAGGCGTAGTGGAGAGCTGTATCCCCGCTGCCTCGACAAGTCGAGGCGCGGCGTGAAGCGCGATCTTAGGGCAGTATGGAGGGGACGACTGTCGCGACCGACGTCCGGGCACGCCGCAATCGCGGCATTAAGATCCCTGTTTGAGGAATTGCAGGATAGGCGTCACGGCGTCCAGACCTACCGCATGACGCGGGTCCTCGACGGACACGGAAGTTTCGGGAGGTACCTGTATCTGATAGGGAAGGAGGAAACACCCGGGTGTCACCACTGCCAGGATCGCCCGGAGGACACAGTACAGCATACGGTGCAAGACTGCCTCGCCTGGGCAGAGCACCGACGTGTCCTCACGGTGGCGATAGGCGGAAACCTCTCGCGCCCGGCATTGTTTGTGGCCATGCTGCGGGGCGAGACGGAGTGGGAAGCGGTCGCCTCTTTCTGCGAAGCAGTAATGCTCGTGAAGGAGGACGCGGGCCGCTTGAGAGAGAGGACAGCGTCCTCCCTCCACCCCAACCGCAGTGGTAGGCTCCCGCGGCGTCGGACGTCAGCAGACGATCTCCAGCCACCGTATGCGCGGGCATGCGGGCAGCGAGTAAAGGGCAACTCGCTGCCCGACCATGGACCATGCTCGGGTCGACGGCGCGTTGTGTCCCACGCACGCCTCAAAGAGCGTCAGCATTATGATGGGGGGGGCCTCTCAGAGGGCCAAAGCTCACTGGGGTCGCGGACTTTTCCATCACTGTGACCCCGGAACATAAAGGGCTATTGAAGGACACCGTGGATTTTAGTCAGTAAAAGTCTGACGGTCCCTCCCGCCCTGTCCGGGGTTCAGGACTCATTTGATGATTTTACCACGATAAAAAAAATGCTGCTTTAAAAACGATTTTCTACTCGCATAAGCTTAATTCGGACTACGCTAGTATTTTTAACCAACTTCAAAAAACTTTGTTTTAGTTTATTGTAATATCGCACTAAATAAAAGAACTTCGATAACAATACGCGCGATGCAAATGCGCCTCGCAAACTGACAACAGTAAATGCTAGAAGTTCATAGGTCCAATTGATTTATATTGGGTTCTTCTTCGAACAAAGTATCAAGAAAGTTAGTTGACGATGAGAGCTAATACAACATAACTATACGTAACTTGTTACTTTTGAAACATAATCGAACAGTAAAACCGTGGTAAAACCCAACAAATACATTTGTTTTGATTTAACTTTTGGTTTTGTTTGTTTTTTTAATCTACGTATTTGAAGGTAAAACCCGATAAATAGAAATAGTGATTATTGCCTCGAAACAGTTGGGTCATTTTAGTTAAAATTGTTGAACACTCAATACCAATAAAAAGCTTTATGTGGTTTAAGCGTGAAACAAAAATATTATGTTACAAGATAACACGCTTTATAGGGTACCAGTTTTTAAGTCTTGACCAAACGTGGTGACTTTATTGGGTTATTACCTTCAGTAACTTTCTTTCTGCTGCGAATTCAACTTATTGGATTAGACCACTGGAAAGAGCGTCAAAAATGCATTAAGATGTACTAATAAAACGATTTTTGATTTTTCGGCACTTATTGGGTTTGAACACTATACCCTCGATATGCAATTCGATATCGAGAAGATCTGTGAGCGATATCGTCAATCCGTGTGACTCTATTAGCAAACACTAACGATCGTCCATAGGTACATTTTCTTCGGCCAAACGCTTGTGTGATATGACTGATATCGTCAATCGATGCAATTCGATATCGCATCGCGCCACAAGTAAAGTCCCTAACAGTTCCGACTGTCAAAGATGTACAATCGACCAAGCGGAATTATGACCCACCATAAGCTTATTTTCCCAGAGACATTCAAATACAATTAGGTCCCCATTCGCGTAAACATACATATCCATGGTAACAACTTTGATCTTTGTCAATTTGACAGATTCAAACGATTTTTTGTCAAAATGGGTCATGATTCCACTTTGTCGACTGTACAAAAATTGCGGTGACATTACGTACTTCTGTCGATTTTTGAGCCTATTGATATTATTTGAGCAATATGTATAACTTCAACTTGTTACAAAGGGTATTGTGATTCAGACGAAAGTGTTAAGCGAGGGCAGTACGAATTTTCACTCTTTTACTGTACAGTATTTACAGCGTTTCTTGTATGAAAGAATGAAACAGCGCTTCTGGTGTGCGAAGAAGGAACTATTTATTTCTTTTAAAATTGTCAATTTGAAATTGTCAAAGTTCGAGTTTACTTTACGTTTTCAATACTGAAAATTCTTGCTAAGGGTACAGTACTTCCCCCGAATTGAAGGTTTCAACCCAACCTAACTCATTACTTTGTGTTATATATTTCATCATCACTGCTCTCAAAACGGTGAAGGAAAACATCGTGAGGAAACCGACATGTCCTAGAATCAAACATTTACCGTCTTACCAAACGAAAGAAACATCTTGTTGAACACTTGTCAAAAAAACCTATGAATGTCAAAACGACGTTTCACGTTGATATCAGGGTCATTTTGCAATTACACTTTTTTAAGTCAAGCGTTCAACCAACGACGATATAATACTAGACTCCGCATGCACGATCTAAGGAACAAAAATTATTCTGTCAACTCGCTGAGGTACTACGTAAGCGAGGGGGACGGAGTACTGCGTTGTGATTGGCTAACTCAAGGTCTGTTATGTCTCAACGTATGTTTACGGCTCACAGGATTGGTCGAAATGAGATGAATATAAGACTTTTTTGCCTAATGTGTTGACAGACATCGGTCGCCTGTTATTACGAGTCTAGTATTATATCGTCGTTGCGTTCAACAGATGTTTTTCTTTTTTAGTAAGGCAATCAAAGTTATGTGACATCTACCAAACTGCACTTGGCCCGCGTGGTAGACGATGGCCTCTCATAGAGAGCAGGCCTGTGTCCCAGCAGTGGGAACTTTTATAGGAATTTGAACCCTATTGTACGATTAATAAAGTTACCTTTAGTAAGATGCGGCGGCAAAGACGATGGTTTGGTCGGCTTGAACTCCTGCACACACGTGTTAGCGTTCCCGGACTTGTTGGGGACTGCCGGACGTTCCAGGGATGAACATCTCTGGGGAACATACACAAGTGATTTAAACGAATACTATAGATATAATGAGTAATGGGCGACTCGCTGTCCGAACATGGACCATGCCCAGGTTAAAGGTGCGTTGTGTTTCAAAGAGTGTGAGCATAACGACGGGGTCAAAGCTTGCCGGATTCGCGGGACCCACGAATTACCGTGACCCCGGAACGTAAAGGGCTATTCAAGGACACGGTAGATTTTATTCAGTACGAGTCTGGCAGTCCGTCCCGCTCTGCCCTGCTTTTTTTTTTTACTACGATTTCTTTTTGCTTTTTACTACGATAAAAAAATGGGGGAGGCCTATACTCAGCAGTGGACATCTCACGGCTGATATGATGATGATGATGATGAAATACACTCACAGTAGGCAGCGGTGGTCGTGCATATATCTGTCCGTCCCGTCCTGTGTCGTGGTCGGACGTGAACGTGTGCGCAGACAGCGCCGGACGAGGGTGACCACGCTCGTAGCCTGCGGACGAATATTTATCATTAAAAACAACAAAAAAAAACATCTGCCTGCCTTTTCCCAACTATATTGTGTTCTGCTTCCAGTCGAACCAGATGCAGCTGAATATCAGTATTTTACATGGAGCGACTGCCAAAAGGACCTCCACAACACTACTGTGTTACTACTGGCACAGAATATATAATAGTACCTAAAGGCACAGAAGGCTTACTCCCAAAAAGAAAACAAACAAATGTGAAATCTATGCACGAAAGAATAGAGTCCATTTTTACTTGCACCCGCATCACCCACCTACTTTTATAATAGCCTAAACTCCCCGTGCGCAAGCAAAAATGAACTGAATAGTGACGCGCGAGAGTTCATTTTAGTTTATCTGACGAGAGTTTGGGCGCATAATACGTCCTAAATAAGAAAGTTCTTTAGTTTTATAGGCTCGTTCGCCCACTGAAATATGTATTGTATGGTTTGGGACCTTACACCTTGACTTGATACTGATTGATACACTGATAAATGTGATTGATATTTATTGATAAAAGTACTATTGTATGATAGATGAGTGCACGCGGTATGAATGCTATTCGTGAACTAAATTCACCGGCCCAGCGCAGGCTGAGCGCAGGTAAAATGCAATCTGACTTATTGACAAATTGTGCTGTGCTTGCACTGTACATGTATAATTATTGTATAACGAACATTTTTACACCATATGTAGTTCGATGTTCTTTTTTGACCATGGCTCTTGGTCTATAATTTTATTTACAGCTTGACATAAAACTGTAGAAAACCGGAAGTCGCCACTGTCTTCGCGCTACCAGCACATTTACAGCTTGACATAAAAATGTAGAAAACCGGAAGTCGCCACTGTCTTCGCACTACCAGTACCAGCACATTAAATGATTTTATTTTATTTATTTTTTCACTTATTACGTTAGTTTTATGGCACAATAATAAATCTAACAAACCTGCGGTCTTTGTTTACATCAAACATCAAAGATTTTAAAACGCTGTCAGAAATAAAAATTTTAGTTCCGTTTCAACCCGTTCTGGCCAATCTGTAATGTTTTTTTTTTTGTCTCTTTATAAGTTAGTTTTGTGGCACAATAATAAATCTAACAAACCTGCGGTCTTTGTTTACATCAAATATCAAAAATTTTAAAACGTTGTCAGAAACAAAAAGATTAGTTCCGTTTCAATCCGTTCTGGCCAAGAGCTGTAGTCATAACTTTAAAGATCGATTGTTATCGTTTACGGCAAAATAGGTAACTAGTCCTTATCATTTTCATTTCATTGTCACAGGCCCCGTGTTGCGTGTCTTTGTAGGTAAGTAGGTAAAAAAGTCGCGAAGAGAATTACGATCGCTGACCTTGAATGCGTAGTGTAGCCATTTTCATTTTCATTTTCATAACGTAAACATCTTCTACCGATCATAATTCGACCTACCTACATATTCAGCTTAGGTGAGTGAGAGTGATGTCAGGTTTGATAGTCGAAATCGTGCCCATCCTACCCAACCAATTACTGAAAACTGCAGGTAGCACTTTACAGTATTTGAACGAGGCAAATGAAGAAATGGCCCAAAACAAAATTTTAACTAAGTTAAATTATAAATAATGTGTTACATACCAGCAGAAATAGTGTGAGGTCTGCCACCCATGATGGCTGAAGCGGCCCTCTCAAACTGTGCTGTGTCCTTTAGATCTGGCCAGGTTGCTGATGCTGGGAACACAAGAAAATAACTAGTTAAAACTGCGCAATTAAGACGGGGAGAGTAAAATAGCTATTAAAACTGAAAAGGAATGGTCGCGGGACTTATCGAATTACAGTGACCCTGGAACGTAAAGGGCTATTGAAGGACACCGTGCACAGTCAGTACAAGTCTGACACTCCCTCCCGCCCTGACCTGGTTGGGAGGACTCAACTGATGATGATGAAAAAAAGAGGTAGGAGGAACAGATTAGAAAATTCCTCGATACCCCGGTGAAAAGGAAGGTACATTCCAACCGGGTGTTATGTCTTCTAAACTCCCGGATAATGTCGATTGAGCGATGTAGAAAACTTTTGTTCCTCCGTCGCTGCATAGATGGCGCTAGTGCAGATTTTTGCTGACTATTATGTTCGCTACAAAATTTATAAAAAACTGCGCCTAAAAGGCCAATGTTTTTACTGCAATATCTGGCAACAATACAATAGCCGGCTATTGCAGCTAGACTATGCAATATAATATGACAATATTTCGAGTGTGGCCCGGCCATATTATATTATAGCCACACATTTTTGGTTTGGCCGTAAGACAAAATGTATGAGCCATGCTAGTTCTTACATATTGTCGAGATATACTACATTCAATATTTTTGATAGTCGGACATGTTGTAGTCACAAATTGCAGTGGCAGTAAAATTATTGCCCGTTAGGACGCAAATGACAAAATTCAACTGACTTGTGACGTCGACTGTTATGTGAAAATCACGCTCTTTGAGGAGGAGCAGTGGTGGCCCAGTGGTATCGGTCCCGACTTACCAATAGTAGGTCGTGGGTTCGAACCCCGCCAAGCGCATTACTTTGTGTAAATTATTTCAACACAACTGCTCTCAAAACGGTGAAAGAAAACATCGTGAGGAAACTGGCATGTCCTAGATCTAAAATATCGAAGACATGTGACATCTACAAACCCGCACTGGGTCCGCGTGGTGGATTATGGCCTACTCCCTCGCACAGAGAGGAGGCCTGTCTTCCAGCAGTGGGAACATTATAGGCTATGATGATGATGCTCTTTGAGACCGTCCGTAGACCCGGTTACAGTTCATGATAGGACGGCAAGTAACACAATAATCGCTGTCCGATTGTTCGGAAATCGATTCGCGACGTCTGTTGCCGTGGTCGTCTCCCGGGTCGTGAGGTGGACGCTGTCCTCTACCTCACATGGTTCTCATATATCTGATTCAATACAAAATTGTCTGGACTACAAAAGAGACAATGACCTCTGAGTTTGTTTCGGATGTTTCTTCTCAGAGTAGTCAGGTACGAAACACCGGCCTCATCTAGTGTAAAAATAGTGTCTTTGACGTGTAAAAGAGTTTGAGAAAACCAATTTGCTAAATATCATTTATCACACGCCTTACCTCCTCCTTCACTAGCATGACTGCTTCCCATTTCGTCTTAAGTATATGTTATTTCCTCACCTGCATTAGTAATGTCGTGCACATCGTCAGCGTGGTCGTCTTCGATGTGACTCTTCGCTTGAGTTATACATTCGCTGCTAACGCTCTGATTGTCTGAACCCTGCAATTTTGTTGGTAGAAATAATGTTATTGACTGTTGTGTTATATTTAATACTTTGTGTGTTATATTTAATTGTTGTGTTATATTTAATACTTTGTGTGTTATATTTAATTGTTGTGTTATATTTAATACTTTGTGTGTTATATTTAATTGTTGTGTTATATTTAATTGCTGTTGTGTTATAGTTAGTTGCTGTTGTGTTATATTAATTACTGTTGTGTTATAATTAATCACCATTGTGTTCTATTTTATAACTGTTGTATATACTGTATTTAGTTACTGTTGTCTAATATTGAATAACTGTTGATAACTGTTGTATTATATTTTTAATATCAGTTTTTTTTTTTTATATAGGAATACCGGCAATATCATTTTATTTCAAAAGCAATGATGCTTCTCTCTTGTGTCTCGTAAACTTTCCTTAAAAAAATATTCTATTTAATATATAATGAACTAAAAATACAAATCATACAAGCAATCTACAACTATAGAAAACACAACTACTGCTCATAATAAAAATTTAAAAAGCGAAATAAAATAAATTGAGAACGATTTTCAGTTAACTGAAACTTCAAAAAAATTAAAATGTCTTTCTACTTGTTTTTTTTATGTTTCTGGGTTCGTCTCATTATAAAAGTTATACCGTCTTACTACAAGAAATATAAACATCTGTTGAACACTTGTCTAAAATAACTGTCAACAAAGCAACATTTCACGTTGATGATAAGGGTAGTTTTAACAAATATAGTATGTTTATCAGTTGTCTAGTACCATAACACAAGCTCTGCTTAGCTTGGGACTAGATGGCGTTGTGTGATAGTTGTGGAATATAATTTATGTATATAAAAAAGTAACAATCGCCACTGGTGGTCATTAGACAGTGGGGATTTCTGGATTAAGCCTGTATTTACATTGTCAACGTAGAGCGAGCGTCGTAGTAGCGCGTCCTGTGAACGGAAGCCGGAATCCGCACTGCACACACTGGACAGACGGAAGGGCTGGCAGGGATAGAAACAGCAACGTAATAAAAAAAGCAAACAAAATAAAATACATGTGGCACTCGGGGACTGCGAAAGAAGTTTTCACTTCAATAATGTGGGATTTTTTAAGCAAAAAATAAAATGTGCCTACTAAAAATTTTAAAGCAATGATTTGGCAGTTGGAAAATGGTTTTGGTATTAAGTTAATATGTCAGGAAATACAAGTTTTAAAGGACTGAACTGTAAGGTTTTCAAAGTTAGGTTTTCTTATTTACTAACTAAGGTTCTTTATTACCTTACTACTACTAAGTTACTGGAACTTAAATGTAAACTTCAGCGTCCAATTAGAATACAGTTTTTTTTTCATGCCCATGAAGTTTTGGCAAATGACTGACATGATTATAGCGTACTGCACATAAGTATCATTGTATGAAGTGTAAGAAGCCCCGTGGCACAACTTTGTGCCACCAAACCCTGACCGGTTTTAAGACTTATTTTTCAAAAAATACAGTTTAAAATCAGTCCTAGTTTGGTGGCACAAAATTGTGCTATTGGGGCGCTTTGGGGTCCTAGAGGTGTGTTGAACTCAAGCTGTCTTAACACAAGAACGATAAACATTTGTTGAACACTTGTCTAAAAAACTGTCAATGTCAAATCGACATATTTTTACGTTGATATAAGGGTCGTTTTGCAGTTACACTTTCTTTAGACAAACGTTCAACAGATGTTTATCGTATTGTGGTAAGGCGGAAAGTGTTATTCAACATTTATTTCCTGTCTTTTAAAATTCATACCGTAAGTGCAAGGCAAAACATTTTTTAATTTAATGGTGCCTTTTACAAACGTCAGTAGTCAAATTACCGGAATCTGTCAAATACCAATCGAGCATTAACCTTCCGCTATTGTGATAAGGTAGAAAATCTAGTACGAGACAGATTGAAGTAGGTTGATGTGCTGGTATACAACCGCCCGATCCCCAATGGCACGTTTTTGTGCCACCAAAACACAGACCGATATTAATCCTTTTTTTTGGAAAAATAAGTCTTAAAATCGATCAGTATTTAGTGGAAAAACATTTTCCTCGGAGGCTCGAGCGGTATAGTACAAATACTATCAACAAAGTTGAATCATGACCCATTTTGACAATAAACTGTTTGAATCTTGCAAATTGACAAAGATCAAAGTCGTTGCCATGGATATGATATTTAAGCGAATGTGGACCTAATTGTATTTTAAAGTCTGTAAGAAAATAAGTTTATGGTGGGTCATGATTCAGCTTTGTCGACTGTAATTCAACATTACATTTAATAGACCAATTTTTGTTGTTGATATAAATTATGAAAATTTTCCAACTGCCAAAAAAGACTACGAAATCTAAGTATTGAAAAATAAACTCTAATGACAACAAAACTAATACAAATATTACACGCTATTTAAATACCTGTGACAGACAGTGTTGTGAGTCACTGTGTGGCGCGGGGATGGTGCCGGACGACGACGCGTTCGATATCGGAGTTGAACAACTCACTGTGGAGCTTGAGACACCTAGAAGTGTACAAAATCCACTTTTATTGCCCCTTTTATAAGATTTTTTGGAGCAATGTTGACCTTTGGTATCGTATCGACCCAGATTTACGAGTAGTAGCTACGTGGTCGATAATCCTTCTGGGTTATGGACCACCTAGTCTATAATGGACCTCATGGTAGATTATAGTCCCCATGGTAGATTATGACCCCCGTGGTATATTAATACCCCAGCCCATGCTGGCTCAAGTCAATAATGAACCTCTTGTCGATAATGTGTTGTGTCCTACATAGTGAAATCGGTGGTTGCCACGTGATTGATTAAGAAGAACCACCTGGTTCCCAATGGTCGCGGGACTTATTCCATCACCGTGACCCCGGAACATAAATGGCTATTGAAAGACACCGTGGATTTTAGTCAGTGCAAGTCTGACAGTCCCTCCCGCCCTGCACGGGGTGGGAGGACTCATTTGATGATTTTACCACGTTAAAAAAATATACTCCTAATAGGACCGGTTGTAAGCGGCTTGCATCCAGCGTGATCCTGTGGTCTTCATCAGATCGTCTGTCAACCTTGTAGGAGGACGTCTCAAATTCGAGAACCTTACAGCCCCATCGGCCATTAGTTGTGAGTGCTATATGACCTACCCACTGCCAGTTGCCGACGTAGCCTAACGAATAGGCTATGTCGGCAACTTTAGCTCGTCTATGAATCTCCTCGTTTCTGAGTCTCGCAGAGAAGCTATCCTTTGACCCTCGTGAGTACCTAATTTTACCCCAATCACCACTTAGTGGAGGCCTATGTCCCATCAGTGGGACAGTGGTCCCCTACACAGTACACTGGTACTCACCATGTTGCTGGTCGGAGCACTGCGAGTTGAGTGATGAGATGGACGTGAGGGAGGACTTCCGGCTGCCCAGGCGGGAGGACGCGGACGGAGAGTGCGGGGCGGACGAGCTCTCGGCCCAGCCAGAGTAGCACGACTTTATGTCGCATATCACCTGGAAATGTAAGACTTCAGTTACAGGTTTTTTTTAACGTGGTAAAATCATAAAAAAAAAATAGAAAAAAAAGAAAAAGAAAACGTGAAAATGCCCATGGCATTAAGTCCGCCTTTGTGCTTCCATTTGCATGAAGCTTTAAATAAAGACATAATTACTGTACTCGTGGTAGAAACAAACTAGCTGGATACCCACACACCCTTTCTAAATCAGGAAAGTTGATTCATGTGATGGGTCCATCGGTATACAATCGGCTACCAGATTATATCTTGAGCGCGACGTCTGATAATGTTTTTAAAACAAAACTCAAAGACTGGCTATCCGACCAGGTATTATATGACCTAAAGGAGTGGTTTGGATAAATAAAGTACTTAGGTGATGTAATTTAATGTATTTGTTTCCATTTTTTCATTGTGTATTTGTTTGATCTCTTTTGAATGTGTAATGACTAGTGTTTTTTTTTTCTTTTTTACTTTATATTCAATACCTGACTTGTAATTTTTTATAGTTATTAATAAAATAAACTAAACTAAACTAAACTAAATAAATAAATAAAATAATCAAATGAGTCCTCCCACCCCCTTACTGTCAGACTCGTATCGACCCCATTAGGCTTTGGGCCTATAAGGGGGGGAGGGGGGGGCATCATTGTGCTCACGTTCTTTGAGGCGCGCGTGGAACACAACACGCCGTCGACTGGGCATGGTCCATGGTCGGACAGCGAGTCGCCCATTAGTAGCCGCCCGCATGGCCGCGAATGGGAGGTACCTTGGCCCATGCAGTGGGACAAAACAAGTTAGGATTACCTGTAAACTGGCCGCAGGTAACGTCCTCGGCTCGGCCGTGTGTCTGATGAGCTGCTCGGTACCTTCTTGTAGGTGACCCACCTCCGCTAGCATTGCCACTTCAGATTCCTGGGAAAATTGGTAAAACATATTTTAGCAACGATAATAGGGTATTTGTATCGCGGAGGTGGGGCGACGATCATGTTCGCAGGGCAGACATAGCCAGAAATTGCCCAAAATAGAGATGTTTGGAAGAAGAAAGGGGAGGCCTTTGCCCAGCAGTGGGACACTGAATAGGCGATTCGCGCCGCGACAGGGAGACCGAAGCAAGAGACCGCGACACTTGCCATCCTCCTCCCTTCTGTCGCGGTCTCCTGTCATCAAATAAGTCGAGGTAAGGGACTGTCAGACTTGTACTGACTAAAATCAACGGTCTTCCTTCAATAGTAAAGGGCTTATTATTCTTTCCAGGGTCACGGTTACCTCTTAAAACCGTCCCGCGACCCCGGCAGGCTTTGATCCTAAGAAGATCCCAGTCAGATTGCTGACAGCTATTTAAGGCGCGCCGTCGACTCGAGAAATTCCTAGTGTGGGGCAGGGTTTTAAAACAAAATACTTGAATACACTCACCACTACGGGATTCAGCAGCGACACGAAGTGGCAGAAGCGGCTCCGCTCCTCGATGAGCGCGGCTTTCACCGCTTTTTCCTCCATCTCTTCCAACTGCTGCTTACGTTCTTGTATATCCTGGAATCAGATGTGCTTGGTTACTGACTGTAATTTAATTTTGATTAAAAAAAAATATATGGTCAGACGCAACTGTCCAAATTCAAATAATTTATTTCAGGTAGGCCAGTTACACTTACAGGCACTTTTGAAGTGTCAAAAGACAAAAAATACAAAAACCTTTAAAAACAGTTTGGTAGATACTACAGTCCCAGTCACAAGACAATAAATGTAGATAAAGCACTGTAGGTAGGTGCCCATTCCAAAGTGTAGATCTCTATGGAGAAGAAAGGGAAAATACTCCGTGCATATCATCTGCGTAGCCTTTTCCTAATGCAATCGGGTTAGGCTTCCAGTCGAACCAGATGCAGCTGAATATCAGTATTTTACATGGAACGGCGGCCAAAAGTACCTCCACAACCCAGAAGCAGGGCAACACGATACTCCATGGTAAGATCGTATCAGACTTATGAGCTTCTGACTAACATTAACGACTGTCAAAGATCTACAAATGACAGCCGGGACCAACGGCTTTACGTGCTTTCCGAGGCACGGAAGAAACTCGCTATGACAGATGGTCACCCATCCACAGACCAAGCCCGGATTTAACCCGGAAGATCGACCTGTGTGGCTGTAATTATTTAACAATCCACTCCATGGACACTCTTTCGAAATCGCCAAAATTATTATAAAACTTGAGATGTTATGTGAGAACGATGTAGCAAGTTAAGGGTTGAACCACATCTGGCCGCACGGAATCGCCTTTTTCCGTCGCTCTTTCTCTTTCTGTCGCTTAGAACTGCCATTTGCTAGACCGAGACAGAAAGCATAATGCGATAGCACGCGACGGAATCCTCGAGGCGGCCGCGTGCTATCGTGATTGTCTCGGTCAGACTGCCTGTCTGCCAGATGTGGTTCAACCCTTAAGTGACTTCCAGTGTCTTCGACTCTTCGTTTACGGACTTAGAAAGTAGTAGTTACGTTATGATTATATTTACCTGCATGCACACATCAGCCCGTCGCTTCGCATCGGGCGGAGCTCTTCTTGCCTTCCTCGCGTGCCTCTGCGCCTCAGTAACACGACGCCTGAGTTCTGCTCGAGCGCGCTTGCATTCTCGAGCATGCTCGCGACTTAGAGCGCCCGTGGAACAGGAGCCACGGCGCCACTCGTCTGCTCTCTCCGATAGCGGTGTTATTAGCGTGTCCATAAGGGCGCTGGAAAGAAGGTGTTTAAAATTTTAACATAACATTCAATAGATACGTGCGCACAGCTATGGAGTGGATTTCTCTGCCGGGGTATGCTTCCTGATAGCTGTAATCTTTGGGTCTTCAACTCAAGAGTGAATAGGTTACTTCTAGACAGCGTGTTTTTTTTGTGGCGAACTTACAACAACCTTTTCAACTACGGAACCCTCATTATGCGTAGTTCACGGACTTAGACTCGGCAAATTTTGGATTTAGGTTTTTATTTTCGTTAAATTTAATTTTAAAAGAACTTTTTCAAAGGTGCCTTTTCCTGTTATAACAAATTAGAAATAATTTACTAGACCTCTTCAATACCTACAGGAAAACGTTTATCCGGTTTATGAAGCTTTGAATATGAAAAAAAGTGCAAACATGCAACAAAACTACGCGAGAATAAATTTTGCAGCGAATTTACTATCGCAAATTCGCAACTAGATACTCTCTTGGTCCCGTACGAAAGTAAGGTAAGTAACCGAAACTTTGAGTGAAAACTACTCGCTATTATTATTGAATTCACGACTTTTGACAACACACCTGGGTGTCGAGTCTGCTAATTATGAGTCAGAACGGCGCCACAATGGCGTTTCAATTTTCGAACCATTTTTTACTCAGCAGTAAAAAAATGGTTCGAATGAGCACTACAATTGAAACACCATTGTGGCGCCATTCTAACTAATAATTAGCAGACTCGAAACCCTGGAGGTAGAGAAAGCTGTCTTATTTTGTTGTCACTAAGTTTTAGTTCGTGCCTTTTCCTAATCTTACGTTCGTTATGTGGTAAACGCCTGAAATTTCGGACGAAACTATGGGTTTCATGCTTAGATAGTAGTACCAAAAAATATTATTCCGAGCAGAGACTTTGAATGAAAGAACGACGGTGCATTGTTTCATACCTAGAAAAACCTATTTGTATTACCTAGTTGACAAAACGCCCCATCTTATTAATAAGGGTGCTTATACACGGCGCAAGTAAAGATGCGCATAGCACGCGGCCGCGTCGAAGATTCCGCCGCATGCGATCGCATTATGCTTTCTGTCTCGGTCTAGCAAATGGCATTTCTAAGCGACAGAAAGAGAAAGGGAGACGCAAAAAGCCGATTCCGCGTCGATAGATGTGTGAGCACCCTTATCCGCGCGAAAAACATGCGCAAGCTACTTGATCAAGTTACCCGCGGGGTGCTTATAGACGGCGCATGCATAGTTTGCGGTTTACCCGGGCGAGTAACAAGCTACCCGCGGGCTAAGCTAATTGATCAAGCCACCCGCGGGGGGCGTGTACACGGCGCATGTAGCTTGAGCATGTTGAGGTACTTGCGCGGGTTACATGCGCCGTGTACAAGCACCCTAACGTCGCTGTTTCTGGTACTGACGGTACACCGTAACAATAACATATCAATCATCGCTTTATGCACTTAACTGGTAGGGCAATAACTATAATTAAGGAAAAACTTCATTCCTTTGTGTTCATAAATAAACTGGTACCTAGGTAAGTTATACAGGAAAACTGAACAGGTAAAACATGTACATATTAGCTGTTGTTTCCAGTTTTGAAGAAGCGTTATCTTTTCCCTATAAACGGCATACTTAAATACTAAAATGCATCAAAATTAATTATTTAATAATTAATTTATTGCTATAAAAATTATTTCATTAGAAGATTAAATCACTAATGAGTGACTAGAATTTGAAACGCAGTAGCGTTGTTACACAGTAACGCAGTTGCTTTTCATAAATATTTGTAAGAACTCCAAGTAGTTTTTATTGGTATAGTGGCAACAGAAATACATCATCTGTGAACATTTCATCTGTCTATCACGGTTCAGGAGATACAGCCTGGTGACAGACGGATAGATAGACAGACAGACAGACGGACATTTAGTCCCCTCTAGCTTAGTCCGCTTTACCCTTTGGGTACCGAACCCTAAATTGATTTGACGTCATTTAAAATAATGATGGTTGCACCACAAAATACCGTTGTGACGACGTCACTCGCAAGTTTCTGACGTATCAATACGAAACATTTTTATCATGGTAAAATCATGAAAAGGGTCCTCCACCCAATTGTCGACTCGTACTGACTAAAATCCACGGTGTTCTTTCAATAGCCTTTGACGTTCCAGCATCACGGTTACTGGTTTAGGCAGTCTCATCATCATCAGCCGGAAGATGTCCACTGCTGTACATAGGCCTCCCCCTTAGACCACCACGCCAAACAACAATTCGCCACTTGGATCCATCAGCTGCCCGCGACCCTCACGATGTCGTCGGTCCACCAAGTGGGAAGTCTGCTACGCTGCGTCTTCCGGTCCGTGGTCGCCACTCGAGAACTTTTCTTCCCCATCGGTTGTCAGTTCTACGAGCGATGTGGCCTGCCTATTGCTACTTCAACTTGAAAATTTGATTTGAGCTAAAACGAAACAAAAACAGTCCTACGACCCCAGCACTTGAATATTCAGATGAATACAATCAGCATACCTCTGACGTCATTGTATTAATGATGGTTGCACCACAAAATACCGTTGTAATGACGTCGTAAGTTGCTGACGTATCAACGCGAGCCTTGATCAAAGATTTGTTAAATACTATAATGTCAAACATCTGATGGGATTTCCAATCTGCAGAAATGACGAACTTTTTTGCTATACCAGCTATTGCTAGCGGTTTCACCAGGTTCAAGTCTGAAATTATCCCACGGGAAGATGAAATCGGGATAAAAACTTTCCCATGTTTTAATCTAGGTGGCATGCAGGCGGCGAGTGCCCGGATCGACGGCGCGTTGTGTTCTACGCGCGCCTCAAAGAGCGTCAGCATAATGACGAGACCCCCCTCTAGAGGTCCAAAGCCTCAAACAATCAAAAATCAATCAATCAATCAATCAAAGGTCACGAGACTTATCTCATTACCGTGGCCCCGGAACTTAAAGGGATATTGACGAACACCGGGATCGGTTGGATTTTAGTCAGTACAAGTCTGACAGTCCCTCCTGGGGTGGGAGGACACATTTTATGATTTTACCATGCTAAAAAAATGTGTTAATCTAGCTAGGTTATAAACTATCTGTGTGCCAAACATCCAAATCAGTTCCGTAGTTTTTGCGTTAAAGAGTATCAAAAATCCATCCACCTATCCATCTAAACAAACTTTCACGTTTATGGTATTGGTAGGAAGTAGGATTGAAACGGACTTAAACATACATATTGTTTCTATTCGAACACGTAGTTCCTGAGATTAGCCCTTTCAAGATTAAAGTATAGATATATCCGAGCTTACCTTATAAACGTCTTCATCCTAGTCTCGATGGCTCTGTGACGTAAGCAGACGCGCGTCAAAGCAGTGCCGATCTCTTTAGTTGCACCTGTGAAAGATGAAAAAGTTTGATTAATTCTATACGCTGGAGGCTCGAGAACACCACCTAGTGACCACATTATTTGGGGACAAAAGATCTGCAATATTTTGCCAACTAGCAGTGGCGGATTAACGATAATCAAATTAAGCAATTGCTGAGGGCTTTTTTCTGACCGTAAACGGGGCAGATTAAATTTTAGTTTGTTTAATTTTTCACCTCTCGGTGTACTTGAACGGGGTGTTCGACATTTAGTCAGAAACTGGATAAAGGATTTAAACGCAGCCCAGAGCCCGCTATAAAAGCTATGCAATAGCTTAAAAAACATAGCTGGACTTACGCACCAAGACCTTTTGTAGCCAAAAGTAAAGAAAACAATGCAAATAATACATTCTACATACCGTTTACAAACATTAATATAGGAATGGGACATTCCAAGAATCTTTATGAAGTCACAGAGCTAGACCAGTTTTGCACACAAGTTCATAATAATTACTGTTTTAGTACAAGCAATTAGCGTATGTTTCTCAATAAATATAGAGGCTAGAATCGCTTGAAAGATTGTTGTTTTGATGACCGCGCGTGAGATTGGCACTGGGTAAAACATATTGGGCTTTGGTTTGCTCGTTCACAGTAGTGTTGACCACGGTCCGGTACGGTCGGGTTAAAAGGTGTTTGTGTATAATGCTGTGATATTTAAAAACTTTAAATTTAAAATTTACAAAAATGAAATTAATAATTTTCGCCGTTTTCGCTGCGTGCGCCTGCTCCGTAAATGGACGTAAGTTGTTATTGTTTTTTTTTTTTGTTAAACTGTTCGGAGTTTTGAACGTGAACGTTTTTTAAGGAACGTTTTTTAAGGAAAACAGTGTATAAAAACCGTTTCTTTATGTAAATATGGTTATGTTTTGTGTGTAGTAGACACAAGTCTTGTCATAGGTTAAAGATTTATAAAAGTCCTTAACCTACCTGCGATTTACTAAAAAAGTTTTTATTTTTAAATCTTATATTTTGGTTTTTCTGTGTAAGTGAGCGGTAAGTAAATCCTACTAATATTATAAATGCGAAAGTTTGTGAGGATGTATGTATGTGTACGTAGGTTTTTTTTGTTACTCTTTCACGCAAAAACCACTGAACGGATTTGGCTAAAATTCGGTACACAGATAGTTTATAACCTGGATTAACACATAGGATAGTTTATCCCGATTTTATGTTCCCGTATGATAATTTTCGAGTTGTAGCGGGTGAATCCGCTGGCAACAGCTAGTACAGTATATTTAATGTGTTATTAAAAACATTTTCAAAAGTGATTTAAGTAATGGATTTTTTATTTCTACAGGTTGGTAACAGTAGTAATTAATAAACAGATTAAATAGTGAGCCATGTCTTTAAAATCAACTTATTATACAATTATTAAACAGGTTTTTAATGACAATGTTATCATAATTATCATGGTCGTAAATACCTGTTCGAGTAGATATTCAACCTTTTAATATATACCTACATATGATAGACTATATTAAAATATTCATCATCATCTGCCTAGCCTTTTCCCAACTATATTGGGGTCGGCTTCCAGTTGAACCAGATTCAGCTGGATATCAATATTTTACATGGAGCAACTGCCTGTCGGACCTCCACAACCCAGTGGCTGGGTAATACGACTGGTTGTCAGACATTAGAGCTTCTGACTAACAGTAACGACTTTCAAAGATCTACAAATGACAACCGGGACCAACGGCTTTACGTGCTTTTCGAGACATGGAGTAAACTCGCTTTGACAGATGGTCACCTATCCACAGACCAACCTCGGAAAGCGCGGCTTAACGTGGAAGATCGGCCTGTGCGGCTGTGATTATTTAGCCACGAGCTCCTCGAGACTTTGTTAAAATTATTCATTTTTATGTTTAATTTTAATAACAATAAATTCACTATTAGACTTTAATCATATATCAGCTAACCAGTTGCTTCTGTAGCTTAGGCTGAGCGCAGACTTGAGTCACAACTGTTTTAAGACAGTCTTGTCTCACATAGACAAGTCTGTCTTAAAACATAAACAAAACTGTTTTGTCTACGACACGGTTTTTGTAAAGCAAAGTCTGTCTTAAAACTGTTTTGACTCAAGTCTGCGGTCAGCCTTATACATTATGTCTATTAAGGCTAGATTAACGACTGCTCGAAAAGTTAACCAGTGATCAACATACACGGATTACTTGTAGCAGTAATAATAATAATAATGAATAAAGGAAATAATAATAATAAAAGTTTTTATTTGAAACAAAAGAAAACACAGTTGGCACAATACAATATTTAACGATGATAGCTGCAAAAGTTTTCAACTGTGTCGCAGCTATCAACGCCCATCCAGTCAATTTCGATTGCTGCCAAGCTGCAACCACATGCAGCAAACACAAATAAATAAGTGTAAAATCAACTTTTCTTTCGGAAATCGGTGGAAAAAGTTAATGAAATTACAAACATAGCTCCTCCCTCCAAAAAAAGCTTTTATTTTATTTTTTAACCCCCGACGGAAAAAGAGGGGTGTTATAAGTTTGACGTGTGTGCCTGTTTGTCTGTCTGTCTGTGGCACCATAGAGATCGAACGAATGAAGCGATATCAATTTTTTGTATTTGTTTAAAGCAGTGTTTCCCAACCTGTGGTCCGCGGACCCCTGGGGGTCCGCCAGTATATGTATGGGGGTCCGCGGTGTCATCTCTGGACCTTACATAAATGCTAATGTCTTGTAATCGCTACGCTTAGTTAGCACGGTGAACGTGCGCCAACGTGCGGTAAGCGAGACTGAATAAATGATGTGAGTGAAATAAGTGCATGCGTATACATATACAAAAAACAAATACAGAAACAGATTACGATTTGAGATTAAAACAAAATTATTATTTTCTTAAGGGGGTCCGTGAAAACTGTGCTTGATTTCCTAGGGGTCCGTGGTCGAAAAAGGTTGGGAAACGCTGGTTTAAAGTGTGTTTCTTTTTGCCCCACACTTGCATTTTTTTCGATATTGTGGGTGCGTTTACAAATATAGAAACTCTTATACCCTGAAAAACTAATTGCAGATCATACAAATATTTGTTCCGTGCGGGGATCAAACCCGCAACACGCTGCACAGCAGTGCGTCTCTCGGCCACTGCGCCAACCATGGAATGCGATTCATATTTTTTGCTTTGACATGCGACATCATAGTTTTTGTCATAATAATAGCCGATTCTTAGACCTACTGAATATGCATATAAAATTTCATAAAAATCGATCAAGCCGTTTTAGAGGTGGCAACTAACAGTGTGACACGAAAAAAATCTTTAAAGAAAAGTGAGTTTATAAAAACGTGGGAAAAGAGTGAAAGACCAGAAACAATCACCATGTCGGGTTATCGATAACACAACATTCTTTAGATCGATTTTTTCTACGGGACTACATCATTTCTTTGATTGAACATTATCAAACATATAACAAACATCTTTACGGTAATTTAATGTAAGGTACAAGCCAATGAGCATGTAGGTATTTCGAGACTGATAAAGAATAAACTGACTTCTAAAACAAATAAACCCACGTTTTTAAATTTCCTAAAAAAAAATAAGAAAATAACTATACGGGGCTGAGAGAGGGGCCACTCAAAACGTCCGGTGCATTTCAAATAGCCTGTCCACCATCTTGGACGTCCGCCATATTAGATTTAAGTCACGTGATTATTTTTTTCGTATTTCTGACAGCAAACCCTTTCATTTGATACCCATATCATGGGGGTGTATTTTAAGCAGCCAGTCTTGGGGAGGCCGCCATATTGGATTTGTTGTGACTTTTCTTAGCTAGTCATGTATTGTCATCAGAACTCAGAGCGTATGCAAAGTTTCAGCCTGCTAGCTCATCGGGAAGTGCCTCAAAATTGAGTTGCAAAAGTCCAACCGGAAAGACAAACAAACAAGTGAGTGCATAAAAACCAAATTAAGTTTTCTTTCGGAAGTCAGTCACTCTTTGTTTTTATAGGTTCAAATGTTCACTTTAAATTAAAACAAAATTCATTAAAATCACGCCATTATTTAAGAAGCTACCCCGGAACAATTGTAAGTGATTCCTCACTTTTGCTCGATAGTGCAATTTACATCCTCTTGTAACAATCCTATCGTTAATGATCTAATACTACAAACAGATTAGATGTCAGACGTTAACCTCAATGACCGCAACACTGACGATTTATAAAAGCAAATAATCTAAACATCACATCATAAACTGCACATAATGAAGCTACACTATAAACGGATCTTGCATATTTAATCCTACTAATATTATAAATGCGAAAGTTTGTGAGCATGAATGAATGTTACTCTTTCACGCGAAAACCACTGAACGGAATTGGCTATTTGGTACACATGTAGTTTTTAACCTGGATTAACACATAGGACTATTTTATCGGAGATTCATTTGTTATTACTTACACATGGTTGATTTAATTTTTTAAACAATCTTTCAAATAAGGGTACTAAAGCAGGGCTTCCCATTCGAATATTCGCCCCATTCCATAAAACTTAGACCTTAGCTTAGTTAATACTCTGTGACTAGAGATGTGCCGTTGCCGGGAATATTGCCCAAGGTGGAAATATAGGTGGAAATATTGCCGGCAATGTTGCCGGGAGTCGAAATATTTGGAAATATTGCTTAATTTTGAGTCAAATTGGAAGCCCTGGCTTGAACTTGCTAGTTGAGGTTTAAACCAAGGTTTATTTAGTTTTTGTAATAAGACTGAAGACAAGAAAATCCTCATTAAGATTGCACGTGGGTTTTTACAAATTGCAATGAATCTCTTGGAAGTTAAACAAACTGTCAAAGGAGAAATTGATGTACTCGTAGATAAGCTTGTTCTCTTTGTTATAGCAGTAGAAACCGTTAATAATAATATTCGACAACTAGCACACAACGCCATCTAGTCCCAAGCTAAGCAGAGCTTGTGTTATGGGTACTAGACAACTGATAAACATACATTTATATTTCTAAATACATACATATTATAGATAAATAACACCCAGACACAGAACAAATGATCGTGCTCATCACACAAACATTTTTTGTTCTGGGTGGGAATCGAACCCACGACCTCCGGCATAGCAGTCAGGGTCACTAACCACTAGACCAACAGGCCAGTCAAAAAGTTACACTATCATAGAAATATGCATCTGTAATATTCGTGACTGCCTATTCCCATTGGTTTCATCCCCACTGCTCGGCTTCTATTGGTAGTAGCGTGATGTTATATAGCCTATAGCCTTCCTCGATAAATGCACTACCGAACACAAAAATCATTTTTCAATTCGAACCAGGAGTTCCCGAGATAACCGCGTTCAACCAAACAAAGATTGTTCTTGACCTTTTAGTTCGATTGGTATGATTGATTTATGCAATTTTAATTCGAAGTTGTCTTTAAATATTGTTGTGTCATCATTTCTGGATTCTCTATCAATTAAAATACACTTGAATTTGAATTTTATGCCGATGGGAATAGGGCATAAAATATCATGCATACCAAGATGTTGTTTGCGTATGCGGGTGCTATCTGTACTTAGCCACTGTATTTTAAAGTGCAGATTTGCATGTCGCAAGCGGATTGGGTTAATCGACGTATTATATTACGGCTAGATGTTTCCTTAAACAACTGACCAAACTGTTCGGCACCCCGAGGTTCCTATAAAACTTGCAGGCGGAAATAAATAGGAGCCCCGCAGCGGGGCTCCGTCTTCCTATATTATTTTTTTAGCGACGTGGAGGCTAAACGTAAGACCTTATATTTTAGAACTTTTCGTAAAAATAATCGAGCTAATCGTTAACCTGCAATACAAAACGGTAGTTTTAGGAAACTGCTAATGTAATAAAATTTATTCGATCCATCTGCGACATGTAAACAGCTGCATCCGGTTAAACTGGATGCCTTCCCAACAAATTATAAAAGAAACTTAGCAGACAGTGCTACGAACATTTGAAAAACAACATATCTATTAAAAAAAAAACTTAAAACAATAATAAAAGATGAACTGAAGGAGAAGTCACTTATACAGACAGGTTATATGACTTTGATACCAATCGAAAACCGGTGCTAACAACGACATTATAAGGTAATTTTACGGGCGATTATGATTTTATGCATGTTTTAATAATAGCGTGTTGATAAAGAAGTATAAACAGAGTATTGATTAAAGAGAACGAATTTAATTTGGGTAACAAACATAACACCCAATTTGACGCTAACTTCAATGATATAGTTCAATTCAATTATTTATTCCATACACATGAACATAAATATTGCTACTTACTTATAAAATTTAAATGAGTTGACATGGACGCTGTCGGGCATAACAATTAGCTGAAATAAATAAAATTGCTTCCAATGAAATAATCCAGTTTATGCATGCTGAAATACATCATCTTATTAATAATGAAAACTAAGGTGCACAAGGCGGTGAAGACGTAATTACTTAGGGTACATCTAGCAAGACAAGCACAGGCCTATATGAAGGTAATTATGTCTTTATAGCTAGATATATCGCCATGAGTGCACTAAAAACTCGACACAATCGTTTATCAAACCAGTCTGACATGAAATTCTACGATACAGTCAGATTGTAGTACCAGAACGCTATTTGAAGACTAGCTTTTGCCAGCGGCTTCGACCGTATTATTGGCCATGTTACTCAGGACCAAAGCAGCTTCCAATTGGTTAAAGATTTTATGAAATCGGTCCAGATACAAACAAACAATCAAATCTTTCCTCTTTATCAAATTAGTATAGACGAAGGCGGTGTATAAACACTAATAGTGGCTACAAACATAAGTTCTCATTAAACCGTACAAAATTTAAACCTGCTAATAACAAAAATTTATTTCCACATACAAATTTTTACTGTGTTCAAATATAGACCAGAAAATGAAAAAAATAGCAAGAACTCATCTAGTTGTAAATAACCTGTCACATTTTAAAACAGGAATACTTGAGAACCCGGTGTAATGACTGGTAAAGTAGACGTGGATGAAAAATAACGAATAACAGATGTAACTGCTGCCGAGAGTAAGGCATTTAAAAATGCACATACTAAAAGCGGACTGATAGAAGAAATTAATGGCAAAGAAAAAAGAAGAAGTATAAAATGTAATATTTCTTATTGCGAGAGCAGCAGACAAACAAAAACTAAAATATTGAATACACATCTCTCTTGGCGAATATTGGTAATTGACAATGCCTTTTGGCATATCGCGATACCACACGTACCCTAAAATCTAAAAAAAATATGACAAGAATAAAAAAATGACCGACCGTAAAGGCGAACCTCCACCTTTATAACAACACATGATAGAATATATTTTTCGAAATATTGTAGTCCAAAAGTTGTATTACAACCGGATCTTCAAAAAACTTGATATCTAAGAGATGACGTTGCCTTACATCATTGTCCAAAACCTGTTGCTAGTTTGAGGCAAACAGGTCAAATGAAAACATAGCCATCAGTAATGGCAAAATTATGTTTTAAAATGTGGCAATCTTTTCCACTTTATCATAAGGATGGACTAGTAACTTGGGAGATTGTGGGTAATAGGAAAATTCATAGTTATAGCTAAAACGCTGACCGGCAATAATACAATCTGTTATAAGAACTCGTTATTAGATAGTGCACTTGAAACAACTGTATTAGATGTTAATAATAATAAGATTAATAAAAAAAATATAAATTAAAACAAAAGCAACACAGATAACTAAAAATCCATATATAAAAAGACAAATGCAGGACAAGTTGTAAGAGATCATAGTAACACCTTTTACAATCAATGTACGACGAAAAGACAAGAAGCGTTAGTCAATAAGCTAGCCAATTACAAAAAATACCCAAGCAGGATCTAAAAATATTAACTTAGCAATGAATGCCAACGAGTCTACAAACGTTAAACATAATCATTAATTAATTGGAAAACATATTGAGGAAAATTGTATGACGGTTCAACAATATAATAACCTCTGCTATTAGAAATGTGAGTCATTCTAAATGAAATATATTGAGTGATTCAATACTACGTACAGGCAAATGCATAGGAGAACAGTGGTGGCCCTGTGGTATAGGCCTTACGAGTTGTAGGCCGAGAGATGGGTCCCAGTTCAGGCGCATTACTTTGTGTAATTTATTTAATCATCACTGCTCTCAAAAGGTGAAGGAAAACGTCGTGAGGAAACCGGCCGGCCTAGAACCAAAAAAATTGAAGACGTGATATCTATCAACCCGCAGTGGGCCCGAGTGTTGGATTATGGCACACTCCCTCTCACATAGAGGAGGCCTGCGTCCCGTGTGTGTGTGATGGTAAAATCCATAAGAAATTTGCTAAGCTGCTAACTATTGAAACCAAATTTTAAGAAAGAAAAGAAATAATAAGCTAAAACATACTTGATTTTGAAATAACCATTGAACTTTAACTCGATCAATTACGAGTTATGACTGACGTTCGAAAACTTTTTTGCAAAGACAAAAAGCACTCGAAGGCAGTCTTACAACACAGTTTTTTTTTTGCAAGAACCTAAAGAGACCACAGAAAAAGTCAATCAATCAAAAATTTTATCTGACAATCAAATGTTAAGCAGGATAATTTCTTTACAAATCATAAATCGTTTCGATCCTGCAAAACGATCTTTTGCTCACGAGGCAACAAGATACAAGATTTACAACAAAACAACAACAGTAATAAAAAAAACGGCCAAGGCCAAACAATGACGCCTTTTATCCGCTGAGGTTACAGACAGTTCAAATATTGCAGAAGGAAATACATAATTTATTGAACTTTGTAAGCTATGGTATCGTCGAACGGGGTAAATAGGCACGCAGGGGTGAATTGGGATAAAACTTCAAAATGAATTTTAAAATTGAATTGCCTACCAAAAAATACTCTATTTTATTTATTGAATAACACATATCTATATTATTTTAAAACATTGTTGGCTGTTGCCAACCGTAGTACCATCATAATTTATCGTTACAAACTCTTTCAAAGTTTTGTCAGGTGTACAGACGCCAGCAGGACAACCTAGCCGAGTCTGTAAAATTTTAGCAATCGATGATTAACCTTCTACTGTAGTTATATTATCAGCTAACCTAACCTTATTAAGGTTCAAAATATAAGTTATAGAAACCACGACAAGCCGTTGGTTAGCACACTAACCAACGGCTTGTCGTGGTTTCTATAACTTATTATGAGAATCTATACTGCATCACTTCCTGTACTTATGTGAATCCCCGAGATTGAACTTAAATCAATGACTTTTGGACCCAGTCTCTTAGTGACATACTCAATCCAAGCATTCGACAGACTCAGCTTTGATATACCTACTCGTCAACCTTGTGTATAAGGAAAACGTTAAAGTTCATTAATATGACTTAAATCCTACTAATATTATAAATTCGAAAGTTTGTGAGGATGTATGTACTGCACCCCAAAATAATAATTTAAAAAATCAAAATCTGACATTCATTTATCTGTAAGATTTAATACAACACAGTACAGTATTCATGTCGTATTGACGAATTTTCCGCAAAATTATTGATCTTTAACCTTTACTGTCTTGTTTACCTTACGTTTCATATTACTTACTACAAGCTATTCTTTGTGTGAATTTAAAAGGTGACAATTGCGTGGATTCTGTGAATTTAGTGGCCAATACTCTTATAAAAAAGATTTTACAAAAGGAGCCTTCACATCATTCTGTCGTTGAGGTTACAGTAACAAAGACGATGGTTTACCGTTCCGAGCAGTATTCCATCAGTCTGAAGTAACATTATTACCTTAAGCTTACCTAACGTTATAACATCAGGTGTAACTGCTTCTGTTGTGTTTACTGTGCAAGATGTTGTGATTGAAATTACATTTCTTAGTATGTACTCGTATCAAAAAAAAAAGCTAATTATAAGCCAATACTTGGGATTAACAGTCATTTGTTTCTATTGCACGCTTCAAAAGGTCTGTAACCTACAGCAGGACAAGTATTGGGCCTTTCGATGCCTTTTGAATACTATCCATCGCTGTTTTATACTATCTTGTGTTTTCTTGGATGTTTTTTATCTGCAGACGCGCTGTGACGGCCAACATAAAAAAGATTGAAACAATGCAAGCCTTTTTCTTGGGACACCTGAATATCCAAACAATAAAATACCTTTGGTATTCGACAGGGGAAGACATTGGGTCCAACTCTGTTCAAATAATATGGATATTTTTTAACTTATGTTTCTTTTTTCTTTATATTACAGAATCAAAATGTACTACACCTAGCGGTGACAATGGCGAATGCGTATCGGTCTACAATTGCAAAGTGCTGCTGGACCTCGTCAACAAGAAAGGTCACACCAGCCAGGAGTTGGATCTGCTGAAGAGATCGCAATGCGGATATGTCGGGAGTACACCAGCTGTAAGTATCTGGATTGTTTATATTTTAATCGATCTTTAGACCAGCAAGGTTTGCATTTGATAAGTACTTTTTACATTTTTTACCGATGGATCTAGATTCCCAAAAGCAGAATTGTAATTCGGTACTATATTTTTAGATTTGTAAGTGGTTCTCATATATTCTTAAAAAAGACAATAAGACAAGTTAAGCCATAAAACGAAGTCACTTTATGGGTCGACACACACCGAGACGCGACGCTGCGGGGCGTTTCAACTAAATCCAAAAAGATACATGTTCATTCATATTTTCAATATCTTCGCATTACTTCGCGTCTCAGTGTGTACTACCGAACGACTACAAAAACGGGATAATCATTCTTTTGGTTGGTTGTACCAATTGGAATGTTAGGTACTAATCTAATTAAATGACATACATTACAAACATAAAAGGAAAACATTGTAAACCTTAACCGCAAAGCTGATATGAATATGTAGAAAAAACATACGTCAAGTACAGTTTTACTCATCAGACATTTATAACAGTAAACAACATAATAATGCGGTCAAAGGGTTTTGTTTCAGAATTATTAAGTTTATTTTATTATTTACATCAATAATTTCCTACATTTTGAATTTCCTTCGTGTGTTCTACGGTCAGAACACACGAAGACGCTACGCGACGTTACGCAACGATATTGGAAACGTGTTCCTTTTCGTGTAGTAAATAAAGTTAAGGTGGTCTTGTGTCCCTACCAAAATGTGTACGAAGCGTCGTGGCATCGGTCGAATGTGTATCTTTTCATGTAGTAAATAAAGTTAGATCTTTTGTCGATTTGACCCTTATCTTAAACTTTAGTACTGAGTTGTGGAAGTCGAAATTCAGTCCATGTAAACACGGTTATTAAACCTGCATTCGACTATTCTGGAAGCTGACTTGGAATCAGCTTGCAGACTGACATAGTTAGGAAAAGGCTATACAATATAGAAATTTATGAAATCATAAGGAAAAACAACAACAACAGCTCGTAGCCTGAAACTCATTCCTATTCCAGCGTTTCATGGCATTGCACCGTAGAAACGTATTTTGACGACGAAAGGAAAGACAAAATCAAAGAACTTAGATAGATTTTTACAGTTTCATGCATGTCAATGTTTAAAATAAAGAAAATAAATATTTTTGTTCTTCAATGTTTATGGATAGCGTCATAATCGGGCAAAAAGACAGTCGAATGTTCTATTCGTAGAATAGAGGTAGGATTAGACGTGCACGAATTCCAAAACAGAAAAGCTAAAAAAAATTAACTCCAATATTTCAAATCGAGCAGAAGCTCTTACTATTGATATCAATAGCATTATTTTTCAAGAGACAGCAATCAATTTACTTGCTGTCTACGAACCGGTCTCTCGAGGGTACGCTTGAATGAATTGAGCATCATCGATTACTACCTCCTTTGATTTCCTTTCCCATTCAAACATTTCCTTAAATAAAAATCACTTTGAGAAGCCTTCGAGAGCTTTGGACCCGTTAGTGCTTTGTTATTAATATATTTCTGAAGAATTTAGATGTTATATGATATTTAAAACAATGTAGAGGTCGTGGCTAAATAATTACAGCGGCACAGCTTCTGGGTTATGCCGCGCTTGCCAAGGTTGGTCTGTGGATGGGTGACCATCTGTCATAGCGAGTTTCCTCCGTGCCTCGGAAAGCTCGTGAAGCCATTGGTCCCGGATGTCATTTGTAGATCTTTGAGATTCGTTACTGTTAAAAGTTCATAAGTCTGGCAACCAGTCTTACCATGGGGTATCGTATTGCCCAAATACTAGGCTGTAGAGGTTCGATAAACAGTCGCTCCACGTAAAATACTGATTTTCAGTTGCATCTGGTTCGACTGGAAGCCGACCACAATATAGTTGGGAAAAGGCTAGGCAGATGAGGATCAAACTAAAAACAATCTTGCCGAATTTTGATGAAAACTATTTGGTTTCCAAAATATTTGGTTGACAGCAATACTTCTAAAATTTTAAACGGGAATGTTCGTGACATTGTATGAATGTTTGGTACTCAGATAGCTTATGACTAGGATTAACACATTTTTAGAGAGTTTATATCCCCATGTTATGTTTCCATGGCAACATCTAATTTATGCAATACAGTCACCGTTGTATATCAATGCAAGGTTTCACATTTCTTCGAGTATAAACACCTCAATCACCTGATCAAGGTAGTAGTATCCCAAAGCAAAGAAAATCTTAAGACTGATACATTAACGACTAAAATTGCAAAACGCTAACATGGACATCTTAATTTTTTCAGGTGTGCTGCCCCAAAAATGCGCCTCCACCACAACCAGAAGGAAACTGTTACACTCCTGACGGGAAGGTGGGACAATGCATCAGCTTGTATTCCTGTGCGCATATAGCGAACATGCTGAAACCTCCCGTGCCGAGCGCAAATATCGAATTTGTGCAGAAGTCCAAGTAAGTAGATTGTACTTACATACTCACTTCCTTTTCCAATGCAGGTAAGCAGAAACTACAAAGCGCCGCGTCGCCTGCAGCGATCCTTACATACTTCTTTCGTCTCATACACATTCATACATCAGGCCCTACAGCCAAACGGAAAGAGACAAACGCTAACGTTCAGCAGTCGCTAATACATTTTCAACTTTAGCCCCATTGCATAAAGTTGAAAATCTATCAAGATTACAGATCGTTTCTCATTACATTGGATTTGGATCCTAATCGAAGACCGCGAAGTGGGTCAAATTAAGATTCCAAGATTTTCTTACATACATAGCTAGTTACAAGTGAAGCTAATATAATGCGTCAATAAAAATAAAAAACCTATTCCGGCGTACGTCATATACGCGGTCATCAATAGTTACTAAACACAAGACTTAAAAGAATAGTCTCTTGTGGTATGAATCATACAGCACTTATCGCATAAGAAACTGACAGACGATAATCACGCGGAAATCAAGATCACATAGCAGGGAAATCCTTAGGTAGTACTAGATCTAAAATGACGTAAGCGTAACTGCGTAACCAGCATTCAATATATAATTATACAAAACATAGACACAAGGAAACATCGCAAAATATAGACACAAGGAAAAATGGAATGTCAAGGATTTTTTGTTAAAATCATGTGTGAAATATTGTAGATTGTTTACCAAAGAAGCCAACAGCTACTTTAAAGGCGATAGGTTTTTTTGGATCCAGAGCTGAGCGAAATATTCTTGAATAGAATCCCGAGCGTAGCGAGGATCATTTTAAATTTAAATAAGACTATTTATAAGCTCCCGAGGTAGACACTGCTTATTATCACACTACTTGATGTAAAATGTATCGCTTCTGTAAAACCAAGTCTTCGAATAAGTAGATGTGATAAAAACAATATTGAAGATGACAGTCAATGTTCTTTAGCATAAACCAATAAATATTTGGTAGAGCAACACTTTGCCTTGTTCATTTTCTATAACTAAGTAGTACTACCTCAGGATTATTCACCACCTTCTCAGCTATACCCATCCTACCTATGTATTCTTTATTCTTTTGCTATTCATGTTTTGTGTCTTATACATCTACCGCTATAGTAACATCTACAAACCTGTTTAGACTCCCTCGATTAAATTTCGCACATTCAACCTTCTAGGACAAGATTTACTACGAAACCAGACTTGGTTTTTAATGCGTTGGTAATAAAGATGTAAATACGTAGATAAATAGCTCATTACGTCTACTAGTAACCTGTTTGGACGAGTTGAAATAATTGAGGAAAATCGTTCATAAATAAATTGTCTGTATACAATGTACGTATTTAAACTATAAATGATGCATTACTTATTAAGATGTTTTAGATAACTAATACTTACAATTACGCTAGAGATTAAAGGCGTCTCAAATATTATCATATGATTTTTTCTTTTACACACCTAGGGATAGGCTACATTTATTGCTACGTCTGCAGCAATTTATTATTTTAGAACCATAAGTTACGTTTGTTTGTACGTCTACAGCAATTATTATTTTAGAGCCATAATTTATGTTTGTTTCTACGTTTGCGGAAATTATTATTTTAGAGCCATACGTTATGATCATTTCTACGCTTGCAGCAATTATTATTTTAGAGCAATAAGTTGCATTTATTTCTATGACTGCAGCAATTTATTTGGCAATAAAACATAATATAGACAAAAAATTCAAGCAAACAGTTGCAGATCACTGACGTTTTCATTCTTCAATTGATGACAGTCTTTTTCATCAGCATCAGATAATCAAGAGACAGAACCTAACATACCAAATTGTAACAAGAACAATTTTTTTTTAATAGAGTAACCAAGGAATTTCTTGCCAGTTCTTCTCCATGGAAACGACCAACCCGAATCGTAGCAATTTTCGACGTTTAAGTGACCATATAGGCCCATGTGTATTTAAATATTTTCATTTTAACAAAATCAAATTGCCATTTCCAGGTGCAACGGACCGGAACAGTACAGCGTCTGCTGTGGGCCACCACCAAACAGTAACCAGGAGACGGTGGGTCCAGCAGAGAACTGTCAAGCTCTTATGACGGCACACCCGCCAGATCCTCGCACTGAATGCTGTGGTTTTGACAGCAGAGTCGGCAACAAGATTGTAGGTCCGTATATTTCGAGTTTTAACAAGACAAAACACTTTTAAATTGCAAATCTAACTAGTCAAAACTACGTATTTTCCTACACCTACACCATCCGTCGGTTATTATTATTTATTATTATAGGCCCATGTCGGCCCACTACAGGGCAAGCGCCTCCCTTCCCTCTTTTCACTTTTCGCGATCTAGTGCAATTGTAGGCACTATATCAATCCCTTAAAAAAATATTTATCGAAAAACAAAAAACCCGACTGCGTTAAAAAAAAGGTTGCACTCCAGGAGTGCCGGTAGAAGTGAAAACTTTTTTGTTACTACGTTTTATTTTTAATTTGAATGACGTCTTACTCATTTTCGATCAGGGTCACGTGACCCTGACGCGAGTTTTAAATTTTTTACCCATTACAGAAAAAGTGTACAACGCCGCTAAAGAAGTTTTCACTTCAAAAAAACTAAAAAGAAAGAAACAAGCCCAGTAGTTAAGAATTCACTCATTCACACTCAAAGTCGGGGCCCATTCAAATTATACCGATCAGTTCTTCCCAACGGGCCCCGACTGTGAGTGTGAATGAGTGAATTCTTAACTACTGGGCTTGTTTCTTTCTTTTTAGTTTTTTTGAAGTGAAAACTTCTTTAGCGGCGTTGTACACTTTTTCTGTAATGGGTAAAAAATTTAAAACTCGCGTCAGGGTCACGTGACCCTGATCGAAAATGAGTAAGACGTCATTCAAATTAAAAATAAAACATAGTAACAAAAAAGTTTTCACTTCTACCGGCACTCCTGGAGTGCAACTTTTTTTTTTAACGCAGTCGGGTTTTTCGTTTTTCGATAAATATTTCTTTTTATTTCATACTTTTTAGTTACTATTCAGAGAATTATTGTTTTGCTAAACAACTTTAAATCGTTATATATCCTAAACTATTATTTAAAATGAAAAATGATAAAGGGAACCTAAAGATGATTTTAAAATACCTATTCAACGATACCCCACATGACATAGTTCATCGACATTTTTTTTTTTTCATTTTGACAATATGGCGTCTGGTTGTCACTGTGGTAAATTTTGGTTATTTTCATGTCTTTAGTGACACTCGCAAAATTAAGACGAATCGATTGACGTAAAAATTATCAAAATCGGCCAACGCATTTGGTCTCTAGAACGCCACATAGAAACAAACATACATACATACATACATACATACATACATACTTACATACATACACTGATAAACACATTACCCTCCTTTGCGTCGCGCAGTCGGGTAAAAATCTGTCCAGCTCATCCCGCCATGTCCTTCATCCGTCAGTTAGATTAACAAACAAAAAAGATTTTACACGTATTTTTTCTTTCGTAAAGCGTAATTGAGATACGACACTTTTAAAATTGCCAATACTTCACAAGAAAGTACAGTTTTTGACAGACAGATCCCTTACTCTCGAATTTTGTTGTTTTATCTTTGGAAACATAAAACACATCAAAACTCGAAACTGGGTTAGTGACGTCAGAAGCAAGATGGTTTAATTTTAGCAATTTTGGTTTACAATAAAATGTTTTCTTTCCATGTTTAGGTGGTAACGCGACAACGGTAGACCAGTACCCATGGCTGGTGCTAATTGAATATGTGCAAGGCACAGCGACGAAGCTGCTCTGTGGAGGTGTCCTCATCAGTGGAAAATACGTCCTCACTGCCGGACATTGTGTAGCTGGACAAGTACTGTCTATTGGCACACCGTGAGTTCTCTTACTACTGTTTTACTGTATGAGAAATGACGAGATGGACCTATGTTAATCAGACACCTTTGCACGTACAACTCTTTTTTTTTTTAGTAAAATCATCAAATAAGTCGTTCCACACAGGGTAGTACCACAGTAGTACTGTCAGACTAGTCATCATCTGCCTAAACTTTTCCCAACTATGTTGGGGTTGGCTTCCAGTTGAACCAGATGCAGCTGAATATCGGTATTTTACATGGAGCGACTGCCTATCGGACCTCCACAACCCAGTAACTGGGTAATACGATACCCCATGGTAAGACTGGTTGTCAGACATTCGAGCTTCTGACTGTGATTGACGACTGTCAAAGATCTACAAATGACAGCCGGGACCAACGGCTTTACGTGCTTTCTGAGGCACGGAGGAAACTCGCTATGACAGATGGTCACCCATCCACAGACTAACCTCGGCAAGCGCGGCTTAACCTGGAAGATCGGCCTATGCGGCTGTAATTATTAAGCCACGAGCTCCTTAAGACTACTGTCAGACTAGTACTGACTAAAATCCACAACAGCTCTTTACGTTGCAGGATCTCGATTACTTGTTAAGAACGATCCCGAGATCCCGGCAGGCTTTAGCCCTCTAAGGGGGGTCGGTCCCGTCAAATTGACGCTGCCATTACTCGCTGTCCGCATACCCGCGCCTACGCCGAAATTGCTTCGCGACATTCGTTGCTGTAAGCGTCTCCCGCGGTAGCTGGATTGTGAGGTGGAGGCTGTTCGCTACCTCACGCGTACCGCCTCTTCCTTCCACGCATAACAAAATTTCACCTAATAAAAACCTCTTCAGCAACCTAAAATTAACCTAAAATCATTATTTTACAGTAAGAGAGTACGTCTTGGAGAATACGACACTTCCCGTGATGGTCCGGATTGCGCCCCGGTAGAAGCTGGTGGAGAAGACTGCACTGAAGGAGTTATCAGGATCCTTATTGAGAAGACCATTCCTCATCCACAGTACAACCCTGTTAGTCCCTTGAAGAGGAACGATATTGCTCTGTTGAGGCTGGCGGAAACTGCTCCGTATACAGGTTAGTTTGAAACTGGTTTGAATTGTAGAGTTGAACATCGCGGACATGCGGACGGCGGGTAACAGCTAACTGGTGGCCTTTCATGAAGTCTTAAAAAGCGTTAGTTTATGCACTGTGGGAACGATGTGGTGCTAGAGGACTTGTATATATTGTATAGCTTTGTCTCTTTCCCCCTGTGGGACTAATCAGGCGAGACTCGACTTCGAATTTGAGAGAATGGACTTATCCATATTGACATGCCTCGGCAAGAGTTATTTATCTTTGGTGACCTATACAAAAATCTAGATATACTCTGTTTAACATTGCTCATCCATCCGATGATACACCTTTGGAGAGAATTTATTTTATCACCACTGCTCTCAAAACGGTGAAGGAAAACATCGTGAGGAAACCGCCATGTCCTAGAACCACAAATTAGATGAAATGTGACATCTACCAACCCGCATTGAGCCCGTGTGGCGAATTATGGCCCACTCCTTCTCACAGCAAGGAGGACTGTGGCCCATTTATAGGCAGTAGTGGGAACACTTACAGGCTGATGATGCCTTCCGAATCGATAAAACTAAACAGTATCTTTACTATATTTCAGACTTCATCCGGCCAATATGCTTGCCAACCAAAGACCTGACTGTGCCTCCGAACATCCCCAACAACTTCTCGCTATACGCTGCTGGTTGGGGAGCTGTGAGCGATAGGAAATCCTACAGCAATGTCAAACTACATGTGGATTTGCCGTTCGTCCCCCAAGACGTAAGTAGATATCCTAGATCATCAGAAAATTTGAGACTAGAGATGCTAAAGAATTCTTCCAGCTTTTACGAAAAATCATTTACAGTCGAAACAGTACGGATATACGAGTAGAATGCCTTGACTCAGTCGTGGCTAAAAGAGATAAAATCAGTTATGAGCAGTTAGCAGCTAGTCTACACGCATACGTTTAATCGTATGCACACAAACACCGTGCCGAAGTCTGCCTAACTGAAACGACTTTAGATGATGCACGGCTTTCAACGCCGCACCGCTCTGCCGGCCGGAGTGGAGGTGTGTTAGGTTTATTTTCGTTACGGTATTTCTTGATCCGGTCGCCGCGCTCAGAGCCTAGGATAAAAGCTATGCAATAGCTTAAAAACTGCAAAACGGATTTGTTAAGCCGGAAGCTTTTCTTAAATACCGTTACTTGTGCGTCGAAACAGTCTACTGACTACTGATAATACCGTTTTTACCCACAGCAATGTCAAACAGCCTACAGCTACCCCGGCCGTAACGTCCAGCTATGGAAGGGCCAGCTGTGTGCCGGAGGAGTTACCGGCAAGGACTCCTGCAAGGGAGACTCCGGAGGTCCTCTCATGTACGAAGACGGAAGAACTTATGAAGTCGTCGGAATCGTCAGCTTTGGACCTGTGCCTTGTGGCATGGCGAACGTTCCTGGAGTCTACAGCAAAGTTTGGGAGTACATGGACTGGATTAGGTCTAATATCGTCCCTTAATTTTTCTTCTCTACTTGACTGACTTATAAATCTACAACTTGCTTTCTATAAGGCCTTAAAGCAAGAAAAGTTAAGGTCCTAGCATAATATTTAGAATTAAGTAAAAATCCATTCAAATTAGTTCATTTAAGCGTTACAACTTTTTCTTGAAAAATTCTTTCTTTTGACTCAATTTAATATTTCCTTTAGCGTTTCGCATAATAATAATAATATTGTCCCATAGATTTTTTCAATAAAACAGATACCATTTACTCCTTAAATATTTACCTATGAACCTTGTATTATTATTTTAAACTATTGCTCAATTTTTTTCTTGACTCAGTCAAAATTAGATTCATATCAATGTTCGGTAACTCTTAGTCCCTTCATACACAAGACAACGCAAGTGTCCGATACCTAGACGCCTCGACTATGGTATCCTTTTATTTCTGGTCTACATTACAAAATAGCAATGCTGAGGACGATATAAATCTTTTCTACATTCTGTCAATTTTTCGATTCTTCATTCAACAAAGCCCATTTCTACTGTGTCATGGTACGCGTGATGATGCCGAGTAGTTAGGACGTCGAAACAAAATAATAAAACTGTAGTGCGCCACAAAATTTGGGACCCCTGATCTAGTTCATAATTATAAATCTCATCACCCGTATTACAACATAAGTGATGTAAAGATCTCAATTCTGCTGAGCTGGTTCAGATCTAAATAGTTAGTAAGTCAAAAAAAACATCGACCATTGAGATTAATTGAAAATAAATTGTAATTGTGATGATTTTTCACATTAAATGTTGTTTTATTTAGCCTAATCACATGGCTACGGAAGATTCGCTACAGCGGAAATTCAATCATTTCTATGCATTTGATCGTACCGCTCGCCGCCCTGGCCCTACCCTATAGCCAAACGGCAAGCGACAATCGCTAAGGTTCAGCAGTCGCTAATATATCTTCAGCTTTATAACCCATTGCATAAAGTTGAAAATCTACATCGTTTGGCTACAGGCTCTGTGCTAAGTTAACCCCTTCGCACACAAGGCGACGCAAGTCTCCGTTCACAGCGGTAAAGTCAGGCCGTTACTACTATACTTTTTTCATTTTTTTTTCAATACCACTATACCAAAAATATGAAAACATTAAGAACGACCCCGCCACACCACGAACACTAACATGAAATATGCACGTCATAATTTTCTTCCAGTAAAAAAACATATGAGTACACTTACCCCTAGCATTGGTGGCTGCGTCTGCAATCTTCTGGAAGGCATCCAGAAATGCGGCGATAGCTACCAGGGCCGACCTGCCAAATGGGAAACGCATTTGAGACTGATGTCTTCGTAAAACTTACCAACATTTTTGGGGAAACAAAATATGATGGGAGTACATTGTTAGTTTGCAAAAAATTTTGTCAAAAAGTTATGTCAATTGACCAAAAAGTAAAGCTTAAAATTAATTTCGGGGGTTAGTCTGTCTGTCTGTACACGAAAACATCCAAACGACTGCATTTAATCCGATAAGGTTTATTGGCAAGGACAAAGTTTGTATTTAAGAAAGCTTCTTCATCAGCCATTAGACGAGCTCTGCTGAACATAGGCCTCTCCTATAGATTTCCAATGAATGACCGGTTCAGCGCGATCCTGCTGTCTTCATCAGATCGTCTATCCACCTTGAGGGTGGACATCCTACGCTTCGCTTGCCGGTGTGTGGTCTCCCTTCGACAACCTTACAGCTTCTTCAGTTCTGCTTGCTATGTGGCCTTCATACCATTTCAACTTGCTAATTCACTGAGCTATGTCGGCAACTTTAGTTCGTCTACGAATCTCCTCATTTCTGATTCGATCACGCAAAGAGATTCCGATCAAAGCCCTCTTCATAGCTCGTTTGACTATCTTACTAAAGTTTGAACCCGTGCAAATTCAGGAAGGGCCGCTATAGTAACGACTAATTGACAAGGAAAATGATCTGCGGAATGCAGAATCAATGAAACATATTTGCCCTTTCAATTGTCCGAAGCTATAAATATGACTATAATCAAGCACTTAAAATCATTGACTCGTATTCAAATGAATATCATTGTAGAGACGGGAACTTAACCTTGATACGATGCATCGTAACTCGACTACAGTCAGCCATTTAGCTGTTATTGAGTGGCCGTTGACTCGCAAATTGACAATGATACAGCTACATGTGATACTACCAATAAAGGTTTATTGTAAATGTTTATGTCGTAGAGGTCACGTTATTGCGGTTTCGCACTATGTCCGATTCGAATCCGTGAAAAAATTGGTCTAGAAATCACGGACTGAATTTGGATATTGCATAATATGCACTACTCCCATCTCTGATACAAATCCAAGCAATTTAGGAGCCATCTTTTGGAATAAAATTGACGCTTCACGTCACCCAGCCGCATACGGCATACCCCGCACGCCCCGCTGCCTCTCTGCTCGTCCGCAGCTCGGATTCAACTCGGACGCAGTGCGCGAGCGTTCATACAAATAATACTATGGCTACTTCGGTCTGTCAAAAATCTTATCCGAAATGGAGATTCTATAATGACAGAAAGATATCGGATGACGGAGATCGGATCGGTATGTTCCCTTTACGTCGAGTCCCGTTACGTCGAGTCGAAAACCTTGCCTCGCTTCTATAAGCCTCGTCCCGTTTCTATTCCCTTTATGTCGAGTTAATTTTAGCATTTCTTAGAAGTACAGTCACGTCCAATGAAATGTAGATATATGTTACGGTTAAAGCCCGAAGTGCGGTTGTCGAACCTTGGGACTTGCTGGCACCCCGACTCGGACAATTTAGGTTAGAAGAGGATGGCGGGGTCTGAAAGACCCCGCCATCCTCTTCGTGGTTATTATTTTTTAAACCACGCAGAAGTAGGAGCCCCGCGTATCGGGGGCTCGGGGCTCCGTCGACTTGCTCCTGTGATCCTGTGATATACGAAAAAACTAATAGAACAATATAATAAAACAATGTTTTGATGCCATTGGCTTTTAATTTACATCCCTGACTGTACTTCTTCAACACTTTGGAGAACAATAGACTTCCAGACTCGACGTAACGGGACTCGACGTAACGGGACTCGACGTAAAGGGAATATATCATCGGATCTAGTACGTAAATTAACATAGAAATAGTTCTACGGCTATGACGGAACGTATTTTCACGGGTTCGGATCGGATTCGGATCGGCCATATGCGATAAACGCTCTTAAGGTGTCTTTTCACCAGAGATGTGCTATGCAGTTATGCTGTGAGAATGTAAAAGCTGAGCTACGAAACAATGTGACCGTTTCCACTGATGCTATGCTACGTAGCGGTGTGAGTAAGATGAGCTATGAAGATCGCCGCCGCAAAGTAGCTACGCTCGGGCTATGCGATGTATCGATAACGGAGAAGACGACCCATAGCAGGCATACACAGAACGCAAACATAGCACGCATCCTTTCATTTAAAAACACATCTTAGTAGAATTCGTTTCCAACAGTGCTGTTATGTGCACCAATGAATATGATTGATGGATATCAAACGCATCCATAGCAAAGTAGCATAGCACATATCTGGCGGAAAGGTACCCTTACAGTTAACAGTGCCAATTATAGGGGTGCGTGAACGATGCCTAGGCAATGACCCTGGAGGGGGGAGGGGCGCAGAAATGGCTAGATCAGGACCACAATTGGCCAGACCAGGAGCCAGTTAAAGAAAATAACACAGCGCATAAAAGACTAGTTATAATGTTGGTTATTACTTACTTCAATGCCGAGTGGAGTTTCGTCGCCTTTGAAATGAACTCCTCCCACATTGGCGCGCTGTTCTGTTGGCAAAGAGAAAAAATATTATTAGATTTTACAATTATAACAATGCGGTGGTTGTATGAGTTTTCTATAAAACTCATATTCGAAAACTGTGCTTGCTTGCAGTCGCAACCTGCACAGTAGCCAAGGACGTAGAGCGTGCCCAAATCAATACTTCGACAACCCAGGACAGTGTCCTGGCGCCGCAGAACAAGGAGAGCCGACCAAATAATGGGATATGGCTAGGACAAAGAAAAAGAAGTACTGGCTTGTGGCGTATTGGCAATATTTTTATTCACGAATCTTGAAATCAAAATACGTGTCAAATATTTTTGGTGATCTAACTGACGGACAATTTAGTATTTTTTTCAGTCGAATCGCTTGAGAGGAACTTGGTCAGATAAAGCTGTCATTGGCTCCGGGGCTAGAAGATTATTCTGATAGATCCTTCCATTTTGGATAACTTATCAATCAGTTTGTGAAATCCAATACATTAGTGCCTGACGATAATATGAGAGCAATCAATCACGGTACTGCGATGTTGAAAGTAGATAGTTTCGAGTAAAAAGTATCGTTAATTAATCTGAGGCCTTTTTAAGAGTTTTCATGTTTTACTGTACTTAAGTAAACGGGGATTTTGTTCACTAGTGGCGTATTTTCATTTTTCATACAATTTACTTCATAATACTTCAAGTACCTACGCTGTACGGCTAAATACGTAGAAATCAGTATATCACGTGAAATCGCGTTAAAATTTTGTTAACTGTTTATATTTTAACAAAATTTTAACGCGATTTCTTGTGATATACTGATTTCTACGTATATAACTGTACTTGGTAGGATATGGGGATGTAGTTGTGAAGAGACGTAATTTTAAACGTGGTTTTTACCGACTTCCAAAAAAGGATGATGCTCTGCCTGGACCGATTTAGGAAATTCTTCATTTGTTTGAAAGGGTACCTATTTGATGATAAATTATCAGATCAGGATCTGATGACGGGATCTTGGAGAAATCGAGGCAATTCTCCATAAATGATAAAAACTCATCGGCGATTTCTGCTATCGCATATCTATGCATTGTTACATACTAAAATCTATGCACAACAAAAAGACGTGATACGTAATTATTCTTCTTACCATGTAACTTAAAAACTCTTATTCCTAAACACTATCCGCTTACCAAAAACCTTCAAACGCAACTCGAATTTCAACATTGTCACTTAGTTTTTAAAATTCAAATTCGAAGACGCACCTAAATAATGCACAAGCTCGCATGTAACTTGAATTACAACTCTGCCACTTAGGCATTAAAATTCAAATTCACACGTGGAAACCCAAAATAATTCTCAAGGAGAAGTTTGAATGGACGGACGGGAGCAATTTGTCAGTACAGGTGGACGGATAGATGGTAATTGTTCGGTGGTTCGCATGAAGGTTGGACCCGTTTACTTGCTTTTAACTTAAATATTTCATATCCTTTATGACGGCTCCACATAAGTGGCGTGAACCCTTGTGAACAGGCGCGAACGTGAATATTGATGGTTTTCGCGGGGTTCACGCGCGTTCGCGACCAGGACCTTAGCACGACTATTCACTCTTTTACTTTACAGTATTTACAGCGTTTCTTGTATGCAAAAATGGAACAGCGCCTCTGGTGTGCGAAGAAGGAACTAATTTTTTCCTTAAAAAATGTCAACTTGAAATTGTCAAAGTTCCAGTTTACTTTACGTCTCAAATACTGAAAATTCGTGCTAAGGGTACTGTTCCCCGATCAGTGTCGGTATTGTGTTTAATTAAACACGCCGCGAATTCACGGCGAGAATTCGCGGCGTGAATTCTCGGCACTAATGTGGAGCCGCCATTAGGTTTTTTTTTTCAGGGTTCCGTACCTAAAGGGTAAAACGCGACCCTAACAGTCTATCTGTTTGTTCGCGTCTGTGACCAGAGTTTCTTTTACTGCTTTGGCAACAAAAATACATCAATTTATCAATACATCAAATAATCCATCGGGTTTAGACTCGTTTCATTCGTCTTGACGAGTAGGTACTTTGTCGTATTTTATTAACAGCGAAAGCTTTTTTTTAAATAACACAATTACAAACTGGTTTAACGATTGTTATAATACGGAACCCACCGTCCTCGATTGTGTTTCGCACTTGGTCGGTAAAAGAAACAGAAGCATAATTCAGAAAAATTCAAGGAAGTCCAGTAATCAGACAAAATCCTATTACTCAAGACAATCATTTGAAAGATTGCCATCATAACTCAGTTAGCGAGACCACATTAGGAAGCCATTAATTCGCTAGCAGTAGCCAGTTCACTGTTATTATCTCTAATTTGGGTCTAAGGTGTATCAATTTGGTAGTCATTAGCCGTTTCTTTTCCTATTACTTTTGATCCATAATTATGTTTTTTGTTTCTATGACACTTAGGGTCAAATCACATTGAGACGCAACGCTGCGAGAGCATTTCAATAGATCGACTCAAAATTAGACGTTAATTACTACACAAAAAGATTCAGATTTCCAGTATCGTCGCGTCCCAGTGGCAACTGTTACTGAAGTGGATTATAAAGGAATCAATTCAAACGCAAAAACCAAATCATCTCGAGGTTCCTCAAACCTTGCCTTGACATTAACGCCCTGCTTAATAAAACTGATGTTCTAATAACACTCCTCAATAAACGGAATGCGAAATGACTTTTAACCCTGCCCATGAACCAAACGATAAATTAATTAATGACGATTTCATTGATTACATTAACCAAAATCGGGGATGACGTGTTTAGTAAACTATTCATTGAGTTAATCAAATTGTTTGTGATGTAAAAACTAGCAGCAATCAGATTCGCATTCTAAAGAAGGACATTGAAACAATTCGGTCATCGTTTTAAATAAAAGTAATGAAGTCATGAATTTTAATCACTGTTAAGAAAGATAGGCTAGGAGTACACTACACACTTCAATAGAAAGCGTATTTGATGTTCTTTTGTGTGGCCGGTCTAAACAACCCAAGCGAGCCACCACCTGCCATGGCCGATTTTGGAAGACCCTTACCGATCGCGAAGCCAGGCAGTACCCATAACATGAATTTTCATTACGATACTTGATCATTGATATCAACCGCGCGAGAGCACCAAACGCGGTCGATATCGATGATCAAGTATCGAAATGCCAACTTATGGTATGGGTACTAGTCGTTGGTAGATGAAGTAGCAGTGTCATGTGACGGCCAAGCTTACAGATACTCTGTGGTGCCGTTGGTCAGGGTAGACCGCTAAGAACTGGATGCCACCCACTCACAAAACAACCATGCTTAAGGTATTTACATCAAAGGACAGAAAAACACGGTAGTTTTCCTCGTAAAAATCAAAAAAAATTCAATTCCAAGCTCCAGTTATAAAAATAGACATCGTAAACATCTTTGCTGAAATTATTGTGATGAATAATAATATCAGCTACCAACTTAATAAATATTTATTTCTTTCAAGATAAAAATAAAGAAACGTGGGCGGATACACTTATAACAACCGCCCACGATTTCTACCTTTTCTGTTATGAACTAAGTTCGTCTGCACCCGTGGACCGTGGGTGGTTGAAAGACGAGCAAGGGTATTAGAATATTCTACGGTGCGTTGGCGAAAATAGGGGTGTGCCCGGTACCCAAACACAGGGAACAGACCCTGAAAGGCGCAGAAATGGCCAGATCAGGACCACAAACGGCCAGACCAGGGCGCAGGTAAAGATTAGCTCGCATTAGTCGTCGTAGTAGTTATGGCACTTCATGCGCCTCAAGAAATTAACAAACTGAAGGGCGCTCTTCATCAATTATATGCTATCCTCTAGCAGATGATTTATTTTTTATTATTTTCACACTCATGTCAAAATTTTTGAAGTGAAAACTTCTTTAGCGGCGTTGTACACTTTTTCTGTAATGGGTAAAAAATTTAAAACTCGCGTCAGGGTCACGTGACCAAAACTCGCGTCAGGGTCACGTGACCCTGATCGAAAATGAGTAAGACGTCATTCAAATTAAAAATAAAACATAGTAACAAAAAAGTTTTCACTTCTACCGGCACTCCTGGAGTGCAACCTTTTTTTTTTTTTTTTTATCTATTTTTACTCGTTGCTAAGGCCTGCATGATTACACGTTACTGCGTAAGAATACCTTTTATACAAGCAGATTGTCGGTGCAAGCAGGTCAGTATGGATACGTCAGTTAAAACCTGTATCAAGAAAACGCAAAATCTGCGTAGAGCAACCATCACGACTTCGAATTCGTCGGTCAAAATATTTACTTCTCAAGGAAGGTGATATTTTTCTTGAATGCGTATAAAACGTTGCTGATCGGCCGGGTACGACTGAAGTCCTTTTAAAGCGTATCTGTTATGTTGGTAGGTATGTTATGTTATAGTGTCATTAAATCATCAAGTAACATTTAAAAATGTAGTACTTTTTTCCGCAGCACCTGAGTCGTGACGCTGACTCTATACATGCAGGCATTACCAAAAAGGCCCAAAAACAACATGACATCTGAGAGATAGTGTAACCTAACCTTAACAATACACATGTACCTATGTAAAGGCCTATTCAGACCTGAGCGATATTCGCTGCCGCTGTGGGTAGAGGTACATTCCGCGTGGGTTTCGCTCAGGTATTTAGTATCAAGTACCGTGGCTAGAGCGACCTGAGCGATATTCGCTGCCGCTGTGGGTAGAGGTACATACATACCGCGCGTTATTCTACCCACAAGAATAGCGAAATCCGTTTTGGTGTGAACAGTAATATTACAGCATACCCACTGGGTTTTCTCTGCCGCAGACGGTAGCGAATACCGCTTAGGTCTGAATAGGCCTTAAGAATTAAAACAATTCGCTCCGTAACGGTGATTGAATTACTGTTTCTGCAAACGAATCATCATTACTTTTTGTTCGTAGTCAATTTATTTGGTAACCTCTTCGTAACCTTCACTAAATATATATTTATGTATTTAAATATAATGGAGCTTTCATATTTAAAGTAAAGCCGGGTGGGAATGAGAGGGAAAAATTTCGGATGTTTTTGATTTACATAATTGTAACTTTCGTTCGCTCGTTCGTCGTTCGCCGATGGATGCAAGTGGCGAATTGTCGTTCGGCGTGGCGGTCTAAGGGGGAGGCCTATGTTGATGATGATGATGATTATTTGTAACTAAAGACGAAGACGAAGACGTAGACGAACTAAAGCCACCGATGTAGCCCACCGGATTAGCAAGCTGAAGTGGCAATGAGCAGGCCATATTGCTCGCAGAGCAGATGGCCGATGTGGTCGAAAAGTGCTAGAGTGGAGACCAGAGACTAGCAGGCGCAGCGTAGGTCGTCCACCAATCAGATGGACAGAAGACCTTATAAAGGTGGCCGGAAGACGTTAGATGCAGGTCGCTTCCAACCGGTATATGTGGAGATCTAAAGGGGAGGCCTACTTTCAGCAGTGGACGTCCTATGGCTGAGATGATGAACTAAAGAAAAACAACGTGTCAAATATTTTTTGATAAACTTACTGTCAGAAGATTAGATTTTTTCAGTCAAAACACTCTCAAAATTCACAAAAAGAGTTTTTGTTTCAAAAACGGGATCACGAAACGATAAATAAACTTACTGAACTGTTTATGCTACCTATAACCGGAGGCGAACGCACGGATAATTGTTAAGCTGCCGATCGTACCGTGTCGGTGTGTACACTCCATTATGAATTCATATAAAAACGCAATGCAGTCATAATTTTGACACGTATTTTTTCTTGTTAATTCTTGATGAAACATTTGGGTAGTGAATTGGAAACACATGAAAAACTGTTGATGGTATCATGTTATATTTTGTAAAGTATTTTTAACCGACTTCTAAAAGGAGCAGGTTCTCAATTCATCGAAATCTTTATTTAAATGTATTTTGCCCCGAGCAAAACATTGGGAAAATTATTGTCATACAAAATTGTTGATGCCGTGCGTCAGTAGCACTATCTAGCGTTGCATAGCAACGCGACTACTAGACTGAGCGACTTTTTACCTATTGGTAAAAGTTTTGGATCACAACTTTCTTCGTGATATCCCATCTATTTGTCTTTGTTTTCCTCATTTCTCGGTGACGCCTGGACCAATTTGGAAAATTCTTCTTAAATTTAAAAGGGATGGGTATAGATTGGTAGATTATAAAGTTTTCTTTGAAGATGATACGCGTAACCGTGACCCTGGAACGTAAAGGGCTATTGAACGACACCGTAGATTTCAGCCAGTACAAGTCTTTACAGTCCCTCCTGCCCTGCCCTCGGTGGGAGGACCCATTCGATAATTTCAGCACATAAAAAAAAGATTCAGTACTTTTTAGGCATATCAATGACCATACAAATCATTGACCTGAATCAACCTCATACATCAGATGGACACACCACCAAAAGTCTACAAAACTGAATGACAGTTTGACAACAAGCATGACATATGTCAAACATCCAACGACTCGTGAGAAATATCAACAAGGTTGTCTATGTAAAATTATCTGTTCTTTTTTTTCGGTTATCTATTGACCGTAACCCCAGTTTAAAGAGGGTATTGATAACGGAAATATTGAAGTTTCTTTGTTTGTAGACCGGATCCGACGTTTAGATTTAAAAAATGACCTCAATATCGACAAGTCTCAACTTGATATTCATTGTAGCGGCACCACATTAATGCCGTGAACCCCCGTGAACAGGCTCGAACGAGAATGTGGATGGTTTTCGCGGGGTTCATGTATCGACAACTCTCAACTTGATATTCGTTATAGCGGCTCCACATTAGTGCCGTGAATCCCCGTGAACAGGCGCGAACGAGAATGTGGATGGTTTTCGCAGTGATCCCGCGCGTTCGCGCCAGTTTCCCGATCAGTGTCGGTATTGTGCCGAGAATTCACGGCAAGAATTCGCGGCGTGAATTCACGGCACTTATGTGGAGCCGCCATTAGATGTGTCGAAAAGTAACACTATATTATACTAACGTATAAATTACTAGCTATTTCCCGTGTTTCTGTTGTTCGGCTCCTATTGCCGACACAAAAGTTAATATATTCGAAAGTAATAGTATAGAACACTTGCTCCGATTCCGCATAATCTTGAGCGTTAATCATCATCATCAGCCTATAATGTTCCCACTGCTGGGACACAGGCCTCCTCTCTGTGAGAGGGAGTGGGCCATAATACACCACGCGGACCCAGTGCGTGTTGGTATAGTAGATGTCACATATCTTCGAATTTTTGGTTCTATTTCATGCCGGTTTCCTCACGATGTTTTCCTTCACCGTTTTTAGAGCAACGGTGATGAAATAAATTACACAAAGTAATGCGCCTAGCAAGGTTCGAACCTACGACCTACAACTCGTAAGTTGGGGGCGATACCACTGGGCCACCACTGCTCCCAGTCCACTCCACTGTTCTAGTCTTAATAAGTAGTTATTAATAAGTACACTTCTAGTGATGTGTCCATCTGATGTGTGAGACATTTTGAGTGTTAAGTCAATAATTTGAATTAATATGCCTGGAATAGTACTGAATCAAAAAATTTCTAGAATAATAAAAATGATACTATTTTGAAGATTTAACTGGTATCTTTAAATTGATATCAAATCATATTTAATCACGCCATTATTTTAGGAGCTCATCCGGATCAACTCGTTGTAAGTGAGTCTATACTTTTGCTCGCTAGAGTATGAGCTATTCACCAAGTTGACAACATTTAAATATCAAAACAACCTCAATAGCCCAAAATCAATAAAAGTAATAACTCCGAACTTAAATCTTCAACACTCATTCCACTTTAACCTTAATGGCTTCCAAATTGCTCATAAAACTGTTTGTTTGTTTGATCCCTAATCGATGTTGATTTAGGATTTGTGACGTAATTAGGGGTGTATCGATCAACCATGAGGATTCACGTTTGATTAATAATTCGGAACACGTGTAAAAAGGTTCAACGGAACTGTATACGGGGGTCTACACTAAAGCCATATTTTGACATGCAAGTTTACAACTGAATTGTTTTGAAATTGAATTCTGTTGATCAAAAGAAAAAGAAATACCGCGATGGAAACAAGCCTGCATGCAAGTTCATGAATGCAAGTTCATGCATGCAAGTTCTTGCATGCAAGTTCATGCATGCAAGAACTTATGCAGTAGAGTAGAAAAAGATAGCCCTGACATTCGGAAGAAACCTACCCTCAGCATTGATTTACTAAAAGTTGAAGATGACTTCTGAAGAGAACTCAATCTTTTACTCACTTCTCTCTAGAAGTGAGTTAAACATTGCGTATTTCAAAAACTTATTTTTCTTTATTTTATTAGGGACTTATAAAATCACCCACACGCATGGTGATTTTATAAGTCCCTAATAAAATACCGTCCCATCATAACATTCTTAAAATTTTGCTAATTATACGTTGTCATGTACAGACGCCAGCACATCAAGCTACCACAATCTGTCAGATTTCTTTAATAGAATTTCAACCTTATCACAAGGGTAGAAGGTTAATGTTTGATTGGTAAAATCTGACAGATTCGGGTAGGTTGACCTGCTGGCGTCTGTACATGTTCAATCGAACTGAATTCGTCCTAACACTCACTACCCTCCCACTAAAGACAGGAAAACGTACCTAACTACAAAATTACGTCAAAAACATTAATTACTTAACAGTAATCCCACAACACAAAAATACTCCCAAAGCGGATACCAACAAAAACCGCGAAACAAAATTCTATTTTTAAATCCAAACAATTAACCCTCTCAAAGGAAGGGTGTGTAACCCTTCAATACAAACCATACCGTAACCCACTCGTCGCGATCCGGACTGTCCGTGTCCGTTAGTAGGGTTATAATGTCTGTGTCACATGCTGCCGGGTTTATAACCTACGACACGATGACGTGAAGCATACGATTTTTTTACTGTGAAATATTATCAAACTAGCTTTTTCCTGCTTCTTCGCTCTCCCCCCCTCCCTCCTTTATTTCCTATGTCACTCAGGACCAAAGCAGTTTTCAACTGGTGAAAGAATTTTTGAAATCGGACCAGTAGTTTTTGAGCCTATTCATTACAAACAAACAAAGTTTTCCTCTTTATAATATTAGTATAGAAGTATAGATGAGTCCTCCCAAGCAGGGGGGGACGCGAGAGACTGTCAGAAGTGTGCTGTCTAAAATCCACCGTGATCTTTCAATAGCCCTTCGCGTTCCAGGATCACGGTTGCCTGATGTCAGTCCTGTGACCCACGTGAAGAATACGATAAAGTACTTTTTGTGTTGTGAGTAAATGAACTCCAATATCGGGTAAACCACTCATCGCGATCCGTACAGTCTGAAATCTATGGGCGAGGCCTATGTTCAGCAGTGCGCCTATGTACGGCTGGTATGGTGCTGATGAGAGAAACAGGACAAAATAAGTAACTGTTATGTCTCAGCAACAGTACCCTTAGTACGAATTTTCAGCATTTGAACGTAAAGTAAACTAGAACTTTGTCAATTTCAAATTGACAATTTTCAAGGAAAAAATTAGTTCCTTCTGCGCACACCAGAGGCGCTGTTCCATTTTTTCATACAAGAAACGCTGTAAATACTGTAAAGTAAAGCCATCTCGTGCTAAGGGTACAGAAAACCTTGTCTGCAACTTTCAAGACGAGTAAGACACGACCTTGTATCAAATATTAACTACTAAACTACTGTATTTAAGTACACACGGCTACACATCAAGCTATACAAAACCAGATTGTCTTGGACTCGCTTTATATAATCTTTCCGCACATTGAACAGTCAGTTTATACTAGTTTTGCATAGCTTGATGTGTAGCCGTGTGTACTACTACATTAAGTAGTTGGCAAGGACGAATGAGACATCTAACAGGGTGGGATCCCTCGTGTATCCCGTATTCGAGAACCTCGGGACACATTGGGAGAAGCTCGCTTAGACGTAACACACGCAACTGTCATTAGAGTTTACGATACGACTGCGAGACGAGATGGTTATGTCATTTAAGTTGTATGAAGGTCAAACTTGAAGAATTCTTAAGTATTTTGAATGGCGAATGTCTTTTTGACGTGATAACGTCTTATAATTCGATGGCCGGCTGCACGCACGAAAAAAGATGACGTCATGCGGCGTTACCTCGACCGGTGGCGTTCCATGGCAACGGCGTGTCAATTGTTTGTTTATAGCAACGTAAGTGCAGTATTTTCTTATGACGTTGTCACGTTCAACTATCGTCAGTAAACCGACTTTACATGTGGCTGCAAGAGGCGGATATTTTTTTTGTACAACCTTGGAGTCCAAGTGAATAGGTTACTTCTAGGCAATCCTGCCGTCAACAACATCATTGCCTATCATCAGACGAGATAGTAGTCAAATGCAAGCCTATTTCTACGCAAAAATAACGTTGTCCATAAAGTCAGTTTACTGACGATAGTTGAACGTGACAACGTCATAAGAAAATACTGCACTTACGTTGCTATTATATAAACAAACAATTGACAAGCCGTTGCTATGGAACGCTACAGACCGAGGTAACGCCGCATGACTTCATCTTTTTTCGTGCGTGCAGCCGGCCATCGAATTATAAGACGTTATCACGTCAAAAAACCTCAATGGTACGATTCCAAAAAAAGAGTGCCGCACATTTGTTCGCGCACTGCAACAGTGCCCGTACTAAGTTGGTGTCGCACTTAGCGTCTGTGTCCGCAGACAAGGTTTTGTGTAAAGTTTGTTCGAGCACAGTGCAGCACGTTGTGCGCAAACATTTTCACTGAACTAAGTCTACCAATGTGCGCGCACAGAAGTATCTAATTTTGTGTTTGCTTGAATGATTCCACCAGAACGATCCTTTTTGCTTTACACCGATGCATCTTATCATTAAAGAGAAATCGACCAACAAATAGTACAAAGCAACAAACGATAGCCGATTTGTTTACCTTACCATATGCCTGACCCAATTGTTACGTAAATCGCGCGTCGTACCGTCATCGTAGCGTATAAGTGAGGCTATAAAAGTCAACGACCCGACCGTACCTTGTTAGGGAAATCAACGTAGCTAGCGTTGGCTCAAACAGGGCTCTCACCAAGGCCTTGATGTGAGGGCACAGCTTTTAGCCAATGGAGAGATTTAGAGGTCATTTTGATGGTAACTTCCTTAATTTTATCTTGGCAATAAAGAAGACGCCCTTTTGGGAATATGGCCACTTGTATAGCCACATTAATTGCCAATAGATTACCGTGGTACCCCTGTGGTATCGGCCCAAACTTACGAGTTGTAGGTAGAGAGGTCGAACCCATCCAGGCGTTTTCGATTAGTGTAAATTCTTTAATCACCACTGCTCTCAACGCGGTGAACGAAAACATGAGGAAACCGGCACATCCTAGAACCAAAATATTGAAGACAAGTGACATCTGCCAACCTGCACTGAGCTTGCGTGGATTTTGGCCCACCACTCTCACAGACAGGAAGCCTATGTAACAGCAGTGGGAACATTAAGAGGCTGATGAATAAAGAACATGAGCTTTTGGGAAAGTGGCCACTAGTAATAGACTAGAAACTCTTATCAAATTGGTTACGTATTGCTACACATTCCATGACATCATGGCTATTAGTCAATGACGGGGCTCCCTTGGAGGGCCAAAGCCTGCTGGGTTCGCAGGTCCGAGCTACCGTAACTCCGGAACCTAAAGGGCTATTGACGAACACTTCGGATTTGAATCAGTACAAGTCTGACAATCCCTCCCGCTCCGCAATGGGTAGAAAGACTCATTGGATGATCTTACCACGATGAAAAAAAATCACAGCGATAAAACGGTATTTCCCGTTAAAGTGGCATATGGGAATGATACCACCATAAACCTGCACAGTCCACAGCCTGTATTAATGGTGCAATATAACATTATACTACCGTCAGCAGTTAAGATATAATCTCTTCTTTATTACTGCTTACGACACACGGAAGAACAGGTGACCTATATTTAACTGGATATCTGCTTCATCTGGTACTGGTCCTATATAGTGTTGAATGACAACGCAAAGAGTTTTTAGGGAATGTTGATAAAATTAGTGTTGCTATTCTGTGTGTGTGTAGGAGCAGTGGTGGCCCAGTGGTATCCGCCTGGACTTAAGAGTTCGTGGGATCGAACCCAGTGTGGCACATTACTTTGTGTAATTTATTTAATCACCACTCATCTCAAAACAGTGAAGGAAAACATCGTGAAGAAACCGGCATGTCCTAGAACCATTAAAATTCGAAGACATGTGACATAGTACCAATCCCCCTGGTGGATTAAGGCCCAATCCCTCTCACAGAGAGGAGGCCTGTGTCCCACTTTCACACTACCACAAAGGGTTATGCACACTTTGTCCTGCGATCGAAATATATCCTTGCATTTGGTCTCCTTCGCAGTTCGTCCCACTCAAGTAGTTTGCAAGCATAAAGCCTCCCCGGTTTCAAAAGCTAACGGGGTTCCGTAAAATTTTCTAAAAAAAAAAGACGATTTTTGTTTGGAAGCTCTATAGAATGTTTATTTATTCTGGGCAATAGAATTATTCTATCTATTATCACGGCTCGTAAGATACAGCCCATAGACGGACAGAGGAATCTTTATTAAGTAATTGGGTCTCTAAAATGTTTACAAGCGCAAATGAGAAAGTTTTGACTACTGAAATAAACCAAAGTTTACATGTTAGGCAACCACAGCTCAAATTCACATTACAGCCACAAATATGACCCAGTAATAATTTCATAAAATCTAAACAACCCTAAATAAAACCGGTTCAACGAAAGGAGAACCGCGCCAATATAAACTGTTTGCTCGGAACGTAAACTTGGAAGTCCGCAAACGTAAAATTGTGTAACCGAGGTTTTGTAAATAGTACTTGAAACAGTGTTGATAGATTCGTATTATTCCATTTTTTTGGGGGAAAAATTTCAAGTTTAAAATACAATACTGAAAAATAAATACCTACATATTTTCATATCTCTCTTTTTTTGGGGTTTCCTACCCAGAGGATAAAACAGTACCATGCTACTATTTCGGTGCCCGTCTATCAGTCCATCTGTCAGCAGTCGGTATCTCATGAACTGTGACAGTTAAAATGTTCACTGATGGATAATTCTAAAAACACAGACTAAAAGCGCCCATATAAAAGTCATGTTTTTTGGCGACTTTTGGTGCGAGAGTACGACACAAACTTGAGCAGTTTTATTTTATTTCTGGTTTTAAGTGGTAACATCGAATAGAACATAGTTTTATAATCTCCTCATTCGTTGCATTTCCGATTATCCGAATTAATTGGGGGACATGGGTGTTCGGAAAACCGGTTTTTTCGGATAATCGAACTACCTAAATTGTTTTTGTTTGAGATGGGTTTGCTCTTGACTCTAGTCCAGGTTAAAGGGGGCAGAGAAAAAGCCTACAACCGAGCTTACCCAGAAGAAACCTCTTCACTATTACTTTTCCTACGACCCAAGAAGTGAGTTCCACTACTTTGCTGTGCACAATATGAAGGAAGATTGTAAGCGCTAAGTGAGACCTAGTAGTTCGGATAAGCGGTCGTTCGGTTAACCGACGTTCGGATAATCGACGCTCTACTGTACAACAAAAAGTGAGAATATGGGGAAAATACACAACATCTATCTGGCAACCCAGAGATTTTGTATGCACAAGATGTTAACGTCAACGTAATTGTGACTATCTAATGGGATGGTTGTATTTGAGGTTTGTATTAGCACGGTTCGTCGGTAATTGAACTACTAAATAACTATTAGAGAAAGTTAAACAGTGGTTACAAGGTAGACGACTAGCGACTTCCAAGCTCCGGGCTACTACTGAAAAAATCTAGTATTTTAACCAGTAGCACTTTTTGCCCGACCCGGAATTTGCCAGAGATTCACCAAGGACCTCACGCTCAGCCGTCGCGTTTGTGACTACGAGACCAACTCAATACCGAGGTCCGTCCGGTTACCGAGGTTATGTCAAGAGTCTCCAGTATTTAGGACAACGAGTCTATAAGCAATGGGTTTGCAGCGTTCCATTACATAGTTCCTATGGCCACCTGCCTTATCCGTCCTGACATCATAATGTTGCACTGTCATATAAAACTGGGAAGTGAATCTTTTACTTGCAAGATTTGATTACAACGGGACCTGTGGTAAGTAAATAAAAGCTTTAAAAAAAAAACATGTGACAATCGGAGACCTGCCTACGTGGCCGTTTAGAATCTGCAAGAAAAAGTAAATTGTTTTGATCTTGACGGATATTTTTATGATTGCCGAAATCTCCCGAACTGAAACGACGTTAGACGATGCGTGGTGTCAGGTTTTTTCGTTAGATACTTTTGTTAGGTTTTTGGGAATATTCTTGATTCGGTCGCCACACCGCGCCGCACTCAGAGCCCGCGATAAAATCTATGCAATGGCTTAATAAAATAAAATTGTTCCAACTAAAATAAAAGATCTAGAGAGACTCTCTAAGAACCAGCAGCGTGACGTTTAAGGGCCTTCGCGCCTTTTAAGCCGTAAAAACGTTACATTCTAAAGCAAACTCCTGATTAACGGCTGGGTGTAAAGATTGAAAAAAAATATATGTTGAATGTATATTCATGTACAACAATGTGAGTAAATTTTATTTTGTTATGACAAATAGTTGAACTGTAAAAAAATATTTAACAACACGCTATTTTGTTCAAATAAATGCTCACTCCTTCTAAACGGCTTCTTTTATTTAAAATGTTTTTGAATAGATCAATCGGTGTTAAAATTTACTACAATGTGAGTAGCGCTCATGTAAATCAGTCAATATTTTACAAAGAATATGTTGAAAATTGAGATTTCCACATATAAAAACCGGGCGAAGGCGGGTTTTTGCAGCTGTTTCTGCCTAGCTGCATAGTCTATGATATCATTTTGAGGTATCGCGGTATGCTCGGGACATATTAATATGTGCGGTGAAGATATGAAAATGTGCGTTTAGCTCCGTCTGGATGTTCAAGGTCATTGAGGGTACTATGCGCCTTAAGTACATTTCGCAGATGGTCTTATAAACTGGGCAAGTCTGAACGCTCATTAAACATCAGATGAGATCAGCTAACCATACAACACTCATACAAAAGTCTAGCGATTCGTTTTAGATGTTCATCTGCCATTTTTGGAGGCGTGTTGATTTATTACTTGGCCAAGGTCAATGAACGTAAATATTTTAGAGCTACATCTTTGATTGTGATTTCATGGTTCGTGATTTTAGGATGTTGCTCGGTTTTAATACCTACAAACTGAGCTTTTTTTGAGCTCGTGGCTAAATATTTACAGCAGCACAGGCCGATCTTCCGGGTTAAGTCGCGCTTGCCGAAGTTGGTCTGTAGATGTGTGACCACTGTCTTAGCGAGTTTTCCCCGTGCCTCGAAAAGCACGTAAAGCGTTGGTATCAGCTGTCATTGTAGATCTTTGACAGTCGTTACTATTAGTCAGAAGCTCTAAAAAGTCTGACAATTAGTCTTACGTATAGTCATGGGGTATCGGACCCAGTTAGTGGGTTGTGGAGGTCCGATAGGCAGTCGCTCCTTGTAAAATACGGATATTGAGCTGCATCTGGTTCGACTGGAAGACGACCCTAATAAACTTGGGAAAAGGCTAGGCAGATGATGAGACTGTCATTGACTTGGTCTTTGACTAGGTAACATCCAGAAGTCCAAATTCAAAGTATGCCATAAAACAATGGAGCGCAATGTACTAGGTGTTAAATTAACGGATAGCGTTACACAATACTTCGCTCCAAAACAAAAAAAAAAGAGATTTGATTACAGACAGAACGGGACATGTGACAACTAAATAAAAGCTAGTAAAACGCCGCTAACACCGAAAGAAGATGTTCCATACTTTACAAAAAACTAATTATAGCCGAAAAAATACGCTAATACTCATCTACCTATCATCCCTGTACTAAACCAAGCAAAACTAAACAGACATGTTTTAAAAACGTATTACACTGGCGCTATTAGGTGCGCGTGCGACTGTTTACTTTAAAACATGCGTACAATTGAACCGGTCGAGTTTGTTGAACTTAGCACGTGGTTGGAGCTTGAAAAGGTAGCTATGAAATTATGTTTGGGAAAGAGGCTGAAAAAATATATTATGACAACTAATATACATTTATCAATGGAAAATATGTGTGGTGAAAGTTTGCGACAAAAATTATATCGGAATTATCAATAAGATGAAGAACAAAAATGAAATAAGGGTCTTGAGAAAATTAAATATCTATTAACAAACATTAAATTTCAGTTCAGTCAATTCGAATATAGCAAGAATAAATGAAGTAATGCAAAAATGAGACACTAGCAGAAAGATAATGATGATAATAACCATCGAAGCAAAAGTTCTAAAGTAGCACATTCCGTGAAAACAACCAGTCAACGATGGTCACAGATTCATAGATAAATACACCTATCTCAACAAATCTATGACAGTTATTAACACAAAAGTACGAATCCCAACATGAAAAGTTTCCCTGGAAAACCGAGACATACGTACCACAGCTCTTTAAACAATGAATACATCTAATTCCAGTACCGCATGAGCCCACCTGTCTTACATAAACAAAGCAGACAGGTTACCACCACATATTTCATTTCAATACCACAAACATTCATGTCCAAGTACAAAATTAGCTCCCCTACCAATTAATGAAAAGGCGGGAACGAATTTTACTCCCCTAATAGACGTGGCTTACAAAGCTTCGCTATATACAGACAGCGGAATTGAGGCAAGGTAGCACTGTAAGCGAAGCTGTCATGTAAGCACCTTCGAACACCACGCGACGCAACTCTCCGACTTTGCTGCTATACCTTACGACTTTGGTATCTAGATGACTATCGCAATACACATCCATAGACGTTTTGTACACAGGAACGCGTCGATAGATACCAAAGTCGTAAGTTATCGGAGACTTGCGTCGCATTGTGAACCTGCTAAGACTTGCACCGTCCTACTTCATGAGTAGACAACATAACATCGCTCATGTACACATACTAATAAAATTCCCTATCTAAAAACCGCTGAACAGATTTTGATGAAACTTGTACAGTATTCCCTAAAGTGAACGATCCCTCGTAGGTACAACAAAAAAATAATTTTGAAAACCGGTCCACAATTGGCGGAGTAATCGCGTAACAAACACGCAAAAATTAAAGCTAATGAAAAGGCAAAAGTTTAATCAATATGGTAGCAGAACATCGCTTTTGAATACTTCTTAGTGTATACATGCTATTGCTCGTGACTGTACACAGGAACGCGTCGATAGATACCAAAGTCGTAAGTTATCGGAGACTTGCGTCGCATTGTGAACCTGCTAAGACTTGCACCGTCCTACTTCATGAGTAGACAACATAACATCGCTCATGTACACATGCTAATAAAATTCCCTATCTAAAAACCGCTGAACAGATTTTGATGAAACTTGTTCAGTATTCCCTAAAGTGAACGATCCCTCGTAGGTACAACAAAAAAATAATTTTGAAAACCGGTCCACAATTGGCGGAGTAATCGTGTAACAAACACGCAAAAATTAAAGATCATCATGTCATCCAAATAGCCGAAATCAATAAAAATGCTCACAAAATAAAAAGTGCTGAACAAAATTGGATGACATTTTTATGGGACCAAACTGCAAGTATACTGCATCGAACAAAAAAAGAATCACACTCGAAACCTCGGAATTATCGATGTACATACGCAAAAAAAAACCGTCCGAATAGAACCTCCACCTTTTTTTTGAAGTCGGTTAAAAAGAGATAAAGTTTCATAATATCATGCTTCGATAAGTGAACTATCTAAAAATCAAGACTGTAATGTGAGTGCCATTGCAAGTTAACAACTTTGCATTCACTCATTCATAACTTCATGAGGCTTGCCATGTGTTTTTAAGGAGTCGTCCTGAACTTTTAACAAGTAAAATAATGACATAAATAGGACATCGACACAAGCGTGACTTTGTGCAGTTAAATCATATCTGATTTGGGTGCAGCGGTATCCACATAATTGTTAAGAATAGGGTCGTTTTTGGGGCACATATAAATGGCGTATTACGTGGGATGTAATTGGAAAGGACATGATATTAAGGAACCGAGGGTAGGAGTACAATAAAAGATGAAAAATTACAAGACTTGTTCGGGTTTAATGAAATTTTGCGAGGTTCCATTGAGAACTGGATTAAATTTCATCGCAGCAGAGTAAATATTTTTATAATATCCTAGAACCCAAATATAGAAGCCATACATACTTCTTTACTATAATATTGTTAAGCATGGATACAATATAAAAAACCTAAAATAACTTCACCTCCAGAAAAAAACTATCGGTTCGAAGAAACACTTGAAAGAAACCTTTTTCGAGAAAAAACAGACTCTTCTCACAACTATTAAAAGAACATAATTAGTTCAGACGCTGATCATGGCATGGGGACGCAATCAAAGGTTCTAAAAATAAACACGAAATTAAGGGAACAGGAAGGAAACATCAACACATAGACAAATCTTTTTTTTTTTAATTGGGTGTGAAAAGAGTAGAGTTGCTCTTTGATTATGTAGTTTTAATTTCTAACGAGGCACGAAAACTTTTTAAATTTTTATAAGCTTTCTTTTGGTGCATTTGGTACTGGCGCTACTAAAATATTTTGCATTGCACTTGGATAGATGAAAAACGCATTCATCTATATATATAAAAGAACAGGGGTTTTTCTTTTGACACGACTACAGCCGAAACCGCTAAACGTAGAAACTTGAATTTTGGACAGCATTTGCAGTCTACCATGTAGATTGGCAATAAGACGGAATTTTGCGAAAATCCTCCTCTAAGGGGGTGAAAAGGGGTGAAAACGTTTGTATGAAAAATCTTATTCCTTGGGTTCATAAACTTGAAACTTACCACGAATAAGAACACACGTAAATAAATAAGATTAGCACCATTATTTTTTTAAAACCACCCTCCATTGGTAATCTAGGGGTTGTTAAAGTTTGTATGGAAAAATCATAACGCGTGAGCTGAAGAATTTGAAAATCAGTATTTATATATTAGATAAGAATTAATCAAACACGTGTTTTTGGATTTTTCGAAAATCACCCCCCAAGTTGGTGAAAAGGGGTATTCAAGTTTTAAGGGGAGGATATTAAACCACTAAACGTAGAAACCTGAATTTTGGATGATAGTGGCAGTTTATAATGTAAGTAAGCATTAAGAAAGGATTTTGCGAAAATCTACCTCCAAGGGGGTGAAAACCTTGGGGTGCTATGACAGGAAACCTCCACGTGCGCCCGTGGACTGGAGTTCCTTCTCGGATACGTCCGGGGGGAAGACCAGTTTTTCGGGCCGGTGCACCCTGGGATGCGGGCAAAAACTCTTTCTTAAGCACTGTGTGCCTAAGTGGTCTCTTTGCCCGTATGCGAATAGCCTGTCGTGTGGACGCTCCAACGCGTGTCCCTCTGATTAGCAGAGGGCACAGCGGCGGAGCGGGCTTGCGGACGGTGAGTGATGGGTAACTCGCCGTCCGAAGGACCAAGCCCGGGTCGGTGGCGCGTCGTGTTTCGCGCCAAATGCCTGCTGGGGTCGCGGGTTTTTTCTTAACCCAGGATACCGTGGCCCCAGAACGTAAAGGGCATAGGAAGGAACACGGGTGGATTTTAGTCAGTAAGAGTCTGACAGTCCCTTCCGCCCCACCCAGGGCGGGAGGACTCATTTGATGATTTTACCACCTTAAAAAAAAAAAAAAAAAAAAAAAAGGGGGTGAAAACCTTTGTATGTAAAATCTTATTTCTTGGGTTTATAAACTTGAAACTAGGTACGAATGTGAGTATAAGTAAATAAAAAAGATGGACACTTTTTTCAAAACTACCCTCCATTCTTGGGTTTTTCGAAAATCACCCCCTAAATTTTGAAAAGGGTTGATTAAGTTTTAAGGGAAGGATTTACTGCTTGCTTCGATAAATTCTAAACTGGGCATAAATTATCTCTCAATCGAATAAAGGATACGTATTTATTGTATTTAAAAAATCAATCCCTAGCGTGTTTTTGTTTGTTTGTATTGAAGATGCCCTGAAACTACTAGAGATTTTCCAAAAGTATCCTATACTACACTTCTCATCAAAAAAATCGAAACACCTCGCAGTTTATGATTTGATAAGGATTATCAGAAAAATGTGTATATTTAGGAATAAATGTAAAATGTCATTTAATAGTGAGTAGTATGAGGTTTTTAAATCCTAATGTTAATGTTCTAAATTCAAATTTTAGTCTTCATAGGTTTCGTATTTTGTATAATGAGTAATTTTTACCCTGTATGGAATATGAAGGAAATGGGTAAAACAACACGCGTAAATGAAAAAAAAAATGTAAGAAACGTTTATTTAATAACTTGTATTCCCTCCGCGAGCTCTTATTACTGCTTCCATACGGTTCTTCATCGATCGGATGAGAGTCACGATCACATGTTGTGGTATATTATCCCATTCCTCTTGGATTGCATTTTGCAGCTGGCTAAGTGTTTCTGGGGCTGGATCTCTTGCTCGAATTCGTCTCTTTAATTCATCCCATAGATGTTCAATGGGATTCATGTCCGGGCTTCTTGCTGGCCATACCATAATGGAGATACCGACTTCGGTAAGATAATCTCGTACGACGCCCGCGGTGTGAGCTCTAGCATTGTCGTGCATGAATATGAAGTCGTTGCCAATAAAATGTGCATAGGGCATCACATGAGGTTCAAGACACTGTTCGATGTACCGATGAGAATTTAGTGCAGGCAGCCGTGGCCCAGACACAAAGGCAAGTTCTGTCTTACCGTCGGCGCTGATTCCTCCCCAAACCGTCCACGAACCGCCACCATAGCTGACCTTTTCTTCAATGCAGCATTGTGCAAAGCGTTCTCCATCTCTTCTGTAGACCTTGTTCCTTCCGTCGTTACCATACAGCATAATTTTACACTCATCAGAAAACAGTACTTTGCTCCACTGAAGGTATGACCAAGTTAGGTGCTCGCGTGCAAAGTTAAGGCACGCTCTTCGATGGTCTGCAGTTAATTTCGGCCCATTCGCTGGCTTATGCGGTGCCAATCCGCGTTCCTTCAACCTTCTTCTTATTGTAGAGTCACTTACAGCTACTCTTCGTACAACGCGAAGCTGCTGCTGCAGTTGAAAAGCGTTAAGGCGTCGATTTCGTAAAGAAGTTGTTACAATAAATCGATCATCTCGCTCAGAAGTGACCCGATTCCTGCCAGATCCTGAACGGCGCGTGAACGAACCAGTCTCCCGATAGCGTTTGTAGACTCTATGAACAGATGATAAGCCTAGATGCAATCTTGCAGCCACAACACGCTGACTAAGTCCAGAATCCAGCAATGCCACCACTTGGGCGGCTTCTGCGGGCGAAGTATCCATATGTTTTAGAAAAAAAAGTTTTTTCAGACGTCCCACAGTCACAGTAAATGAAATAAGAAACAGAAAGTTTAAAGACAAGCGCTAATTTTTAGTTTTTAAACGAGAAACGTACTCCAACCCTAAATACACATTTGTCTCAAAACAGTGATTAATTTCATTTATAGGATAAACAAATGAAATTAATTCGAATTTTAATTTTTTTCTTCTTACTGTAATGACCAAACTGCCAGCTACACAGTAATGTTTTTTTTTTCATGGAATTAATTCTCTTTTGTAAAAAATTAGGACAAAAACAATAAAAACGAAAGTGTTTCGATTTTTTTGATGAGAAGTGTATAAGGAGGGTGAGCGCGAATTAAATTCACTGAGTTCGAAGTTAAAAACACGCGCAGACGAAGTCGCGGGCAAAGTGCTAGTTAAAATATAAATTGTAACTTTCGTATTATATTAAAAGTATGTCTGTGGAAAGTTATCTTTTAGGATGTTCTTACACACACTTTTAAATTATAATAAACTAATTGCATTATTGTAAGTACATAATCAGAAACTCTTATTTTAAATAGAAAAGAAGAAAAATTACAATACTTAAAAGAAGGACATAATCTTTAAGAATCAATAGTTCTAATAGTGAAACATAAAAGTTACAAGTTTAAAAAAGTATGCAATTAAACTAGTAGTCGAAGCAAAGATGCAATCTCAAGATAATCTGATATCCAGTAAAATAGGACAGAACAGTGTTCCATCACCTGTGTTTACAAAGATAAGAGGTGAAACTGTGCCAATTGCATAGTTGTACTTATTATGAAAGTAGGTGAAACTACGTGCTATGCAGTAGGTAATGAAAGCAAAAGTATTATTAAGAAACCTACACTTACTTGATTTTCAAAGTCTAACAATGAACTAGAAATAGGCGAAAATAAATAAAACACGAACATTTAAATTATGTTACGTTACAATCCTTCTAATGTAAAAATAATTTATGAAAGCAATCGGCAAGCATTTTGCCAGATACCTTTATTCTAACAAAACATAGATGTTATCGTAGAGATAGTATTCTAACAAAGACTTAATTAAACAGACTTAGTAATTGTAACTAACAAGCGTATGAAATAGATGATATACATGATGCGCACAGCAAAAGAGTGGAACTCACTAACTACATCCGTGCTCCCGAACGCATACAACCCGAATCTCTTCAAAGGTAAGCTAGCTCCATCATAGATTTTTTTCTGTCACTTCTGACCTTTACTAGAGTCAAGAGAAGAAAACCCATATAAATAAAAACACAGATAAAGACAACATGAAAATAAATCAATGAAGCAAACAAAATATCCAGAAAGACAAACAAACGAACAAAGCAAACTGCTAGGAAATCGAAAAGTAAGACAATATTAGATTTAGTGGTAGGGGGACCACCGAAATAGAATTATGGGTGCAAAGTGAGGAAATATGGAAAATGTATTGCGAATACTTCATGCTTTATTGCATACGTTTATTGTGGGAAACTAGTTTATATTGCAGAGAAGGATGTCAAACTTTGCGGAAGTGATTCGAATCAAAAGATAGACGACTTCAATAACCTGTCTACTTCAAAGTCAAATTAAATGGTCTACCACAAGGAACTCCTTCATGACAACTTTTGTGTTGCTCTTTGTGCAAATACACCTTAGGCATATCTCCAAAGCCACTGCCAATACCGTTGATGCAACAGACTTAATTGTCAAAGCTTACTAAAATTTAATAACTATGAAAATCATCAATGCCACGAAACATTCTAACACAGTAGGCTGCAAAATTTGTGTAGAACAATTTGTTAAACCTAAAACTTCACTCGTAACAAAACACTCTTCAGTTTCGTATGACATAAGTACAGAGATAACTCCCTAAATAACCAAGTTTATGAAGATGACGAAGCTAATAATAGATTAAAATGCATCAAAAAATGTAATGATAGCGTCACGAAACGAGTTCGAGGGTAATATTGAGATATAACTCTATTTAAAAGACGAAGGGTGCACAGAAAGCATCTTAAGTGCGTTTAAACTGACAATATTCTTTAATAGATACTGATATTGCAGGAAGTTCTGAATATTTTCTTTCAGCACCCTTGGCTTTTGTTTTGGGTTTTGACAATTGGAGAAACGTATATTTGTATACAAACAAAAATGTTTGAACGGACCCAGTTTTTCTTCAAAAGGAAACACTTCACTATGAAGAAGGGAAACACGGTATGCCTTGTAAAATTATGGTTTTAAGTTACTGTAGGATGATACGAGTAGTAATTTCAATTCAGGCACTACGGTCCCTGCTACGGTCTAATCTGAACGATTCATTAATGCGATTACAAAATTACACAACCGAATCAGATCTAGCAAGAAACTAAACACCATACCAAATAACTGCAAAAAAGAGCTGGAAAATACTTCCCAAGTGTTCCACAAAATAAACGTAAAAGCGAGCAAACTACACAAATGAACTACCCAGGCGTAAAATTTTCAAAAATGCTAATAACGACGGCTAAAACACGATACTTCAGAGCCAGCAAACCTTAAACACTTCGAACCACCTCAAAAAGGCCTTCCACATACAATATTCACACATCACTTTAAAAAAAAAAAAGGTTGCACTCCAGGAGTGCCGGTAGAAGTGAAAACTTTTTTGTTACTATGTTTTATTTTTAATTTGAATGACGTCTTACTCATTTTCGATCAGGGTCACGTGACCCTGACGCGAGTTTTAAATTTTTTACCCATTACAGAAAAAGTGTACAACGCCGCTAAAGAAGTTTTCACTTCAAAAACGTCCGTTGACGTTGGCTTAAAGTTAAGGACATTACGTTTAATCCCCTACCGCTCTCAATTCGCAACGAGAGCCTCTCCACGTAGACGCAACTCCCACTCGTGGCAATTAAAAACAAAAATGCGGATGAAATAGGGCTGTTAGATTGGGAATATGATTCTATAGCACCTGGCATTTTTAACGAGAAAAGTGAAGTTTTAGAAGCTGTAGTAGATTTTACAACGTGCTATCTTTACAAATGTTTATGACTGCATTGTCATTGCATCATAGCATAAGATGCAGTCAATTTTTAACTGACATGGTTACTGGATAGTTAGAATAATACTATTTATTATGCATACAAATTACAGATAACGCAAGATAACACTTCTAAATTAGGTGCCACAATGGGCGGTCTTATCGCTTATAGCAAATATCTTTTCTAGACAACCTTTAGAAGGATAAGAGAAAGTAGGAACAAAGTAAAATACATTATGCAGTCTGTGGTGTACCATATAAGACGAAGTATACATACATAAATCGCTAGGCATCACCATCACTCTATAAAAGAGATAGGCCGCCTGTGTGAGACGAAGTAAGTCCGTCAAAGGAAGTTGTAATAACTAGTAGACAATGAATATACACTTGAGTTAATTTCTCGACTGGGTCTCACAGCACCCTAGACGAGAGTGGGCGAGCTATTTTTAGCCCCAAAACCATCCCGGGGAATAACGATATGCCTGTAATATTCAAGCTATATGTCAACCCTATCAACGTCAGGCAGGTTCTGACCTATATCGTTTGTAATATTTAAATGGTCCCAAAAGGTAGACTGAAATTAACGAATAGGCTTAAAACTGGAGCATTTTATAAGCAAAATGTAGAACAATACGTTGATGGTAGTAAAATTAAAATTGCCGTTGAAGACTTGAATTCAATGCATTCGGTTGAAAAGCATCGACGTTGTTCCAAAATGTAAAATGAAAAAGGTTTTCGTGAAACACAAAACGATTTTTTTTTTGCTACTGACAGTTTAATTAACGGAAAACAAAGAGTACGGTCTATTGGTTATTTGAACTTTTACTTTTGTGAAACGGGAATCGTGAATTATTTTGACTGGGTGTAATTTTATGTAAACTGCCTTTCATAATGAGAGTGTAAACATTGCATTCTATTCAGAATAATGCATAATAGACTTTGTTACTTTTGTTTCTTGGTTTAAATTAGAACATTGTTGCCTAAAGACAGTCTCTTCACATTTTATCATTGTATCACAGAACTCCTTTAGTTTATAATTCTGTAATTATGCAGGTACTTGTGGTCTAAGGAACGTTTCCATTAGACATACAAGTTGCTGTCTTGCATACAAGTGTGACGTCACTTTCGTATAGAAGTTGCTTGAATTGAAAAAAATACAAAATATACAAGTTCAAACTACTTACTCACTTCTAACTTGTACGCACGTTTGTTCAAGTTGCATTCAATTTGCAATTTGTATACAAGTAAACTTGTATAATGGAAACGCGGTTTTAAATTCGGCATTCATTGATCCGTGATTGATCCAAATCAAATGGATGTAAGTCCAACTGAATTGGTATGTGCGTAGAAAAATGCTGAGAGTTCATAGAAAATACTAAGGCTTTGGGTTTTTTTCAAATTATTGGGTATCCCATTTTACTTTTATGGAATACTAAATGCTCTCTCCTAAAACTGTCTTTTGTGGAACATCTTCCTCAAGACACTACTGACAATAAAACGAGAAGCACGAACATGAAACATACAGGAATAGATTAATGACTGCAACAACAAAGGCGTGACAATGACAGGGAAAAATGGATGTCTTTTGTTTAGGATTTACATTGAAGACCAGAAAATTTTACTTCTTCAAGCAAAGGTGAACGGGGCTGCGCATTTGGTGAGGTTTCTTTACAATGAACTACATATATTCCGCTACCAAGTTTTTACTTTCGTTTGTTATTAATTCATTTTGGTTTAAGAGCGCAAGCCTTAATCCTCTAAATAGCAACTGAGAATTAGGGCTTCCGCGCGTCGAGGTCGACGTAATTGCGGGAGTTTTGAGAGTGGCTGGAGCCTGGCCTTACGGAACACGGGTATTTCAGGAGGTTTCTGTGTCAGATTGGACAGGAAGAAAACGCCTGGGTGTTACCATAGCGAGGATCGTCGGGTGGACACGATGGAGGAGAGCCCCGTTTGGGTGGAGCACCTCTGTGTCGTCATGGCGGCGACATCTCGCCCCCGGCAATGGTCGAGCGAAACCATACTGAGTGGTAAGACGGAATGGGAAATAGTCAACTCCTTCTGCGAAGCAAACATGCTTGCGAAGAAGGGAGCGTGCGCTAGCGTAAGGAAGAGGACAGCCTCTACCTCACGACCCAGCCGGGCGCGGCAGACGCCTACTGTAATGGAAGTCGCAAGACGATTTCCGGCCACCGTAGGGACAGACATGCGGGCGGCGAGTAATGACTTTTACCTGTTGTTTATCTACTCTATTTATTGCACATAAGACTTTCCACATGTTCCGAATTGAAATCATACTTGTGGGCGATGTATGCCAATATCGAAAAAATAAAACAAATAATCTCTATTCAAACGAATTCAAGGTTGAAAATCAATTGAAAAGACCCCTGCTTTTATTACTCAATATAAAAACCAATCTTCATCATTAGAGTATTAAAGATCAATATTGTTTGTCTTATTGGCAGAGTGAATGTATTGTAGGCAGACATAGTGATGCGAACGTGACAAGAATATCGATACAATAATTCGACATTCTTGTAACTTGACACGTATTTCGTGTGTAGAATGCAGGATTTTCTTATTATTGAGATAAATGGGTTTCGCAGTGGGTTTCTAAGTCAGTAATCGTGGACTTTATAAATGGAGAATACGGTTAAGTGTTCCAACTTGCTCTTACTTTCTTTTCCCTCGCTCGGACTTTTACTTTAGTTTCATTTGAAATTGTTTTATTTTTAGGTACCTATTTACTTAATTTAAAACAAGTATTTTTTAAGTTGTGTAGACCGATGAACTCAGCTTTTACATTAATTACATGATATTTATTTCATTATTACAATAATCGAAACCTACTACTTACAAGAATGGGCAATGTACTCGTAGCTTTATCTTTCTAAAAGACTAACTTGTTGAGGTTTTGGTTTTAGTCTCTCTTATGAAAGTAATATAAAAAGACACTAAAATCGAATCTAAATACCATTAAAAAAGGTTGTGAGACTGGGTGGTTGTTTGTTATATTGTTGCTTTTTCATACAAAAACTGTTGTATGGATTTAAATGCAATTTACAAAAATAGTCTAATCTTTGATTAACACATAGGATTTTAATCATCCTGCGCGACAATTTTTATATTACATGGTGATAAAAGTCGCTGGCAATAACTGCCCATCGATAAATCTTCACATCGACTTTTCCCAACACGAAACATCCTACAAGAAGGGGCGTAGGTCGCCATTGTGAAATTCGGGCCGTACCTCACAGATCAAACGATAGTCCCTTATTAAGAAACCGCTGAACAAACGCTAAATAATTCTCCGGTAGACTTTTCAAAGGGTTTACGTTGAAATTGAATAGTATTGTGCAAATCCTCACTGAAGGTCTTGAATGATTGATAATAATATATACATATCTGAAGGATAAAATAATGTGGACGGACCTAGTTGAGTTCGAATCGATCCTTGGTGTTATATCTGTTAACGCCATAACTTACCTAATTTTTTATTTCATGCCTGATTACTGGCAACTCTAATTAATATCTGTAACACATAGGTCATTCCTTCCGCTTTCCTCTCCCTTCCGCATTCCTTATAATACCTGAGCGAGAGCGAGAAGGAAGAAAAAATATGGCGAAAACGCTGCCGCCAACAAAAAGAAAAAAAAACCGCCAGTGCTCTCAACGACATCGACGCTTGTGGTTCAAAATTAACCTAAAGTCGAAAGAGACTCAAATTTCACCGTAAAGAACGAGGATTGTTATTGAATTGTGCAAGTGTGTGTCTGTGTGTTGTGGAAAGTGCAGATTCTCATCAGTACGTGACATCCTGAACGGGCCGCCGCCACGCGGCTAAGGAAACCCTTCTCATCGAGTCTCCGCCATAGCTCAAGCAGGTATCTCATCATTTTCCTACACCACCAAACCCTTACTTGTGTTACAGAACCGCCCCTGATACAGTCCACTAAGAAAATTTCGATTTTCACCCCAAGGCTTAGGCCGCCGCATCATTTTTTTGGTCCTTACGATCACGGATACCTATTTTTCTTTATCCTCTCCGATAAGAGATATAATTATTCTATCCGTATATCGTCATCTCGTAACTACATTTGATTTCAATCTTCGTTCCCTAATCTCATAAAATAAACCGCATTCATTTATTGCAATAGGTACCTACATTGTCATTGCGTACAGTCAGGTATTTCGCACACCGCTCATCAATAAAGTAGGTAGGTAGAATAACATATTTTCATTCACCTACCGCTCGCTCGCTTCGCCATCGTTCGGTACGATATTCGTAGGTAACCAACAATTCCGCACCGCACGCAGCTCGCCGTAGTTCGCGATTTATTTAAGATATACCTACTTAATTAGTTCATATAGGTACCTACAAAATATCGAAAATGTCTAAGAAAGTAATTATTGAGTCGGAGGATGGGTTAGAATCCGCCATTCAAATAGCACTGTCATGTCGTAATATGATTTTTGCCCGTATGCAGAACATTTACGATTTAATGGAAAAAATCAAGTCCGGAATGGAACCGCTAGAGAAGTTCATGTGTGCGTGTGTCAATATCGATGCGATGCGCACCGAGTTCCTCGAGGCGTTTAATGAATATAACTCGCTACTTCTGAAACAAAACCCTAAAAATACGTTTGATGATCAGTCATGGATTAGTTTTGAGGAATTATATTGCCGAATTAAATATAATCATTCGATTTACTCAAATTCAGCAGCCACATCGACTCCTACTCCTAGTGGTAGTGGTGTCAGTAAACAAACAGTTCGCTTGCCTCCTATTGAAATTATGTCATTCGACGGCGACATTCGTAACTGGCCTCTGTTCTATGCTAATTTTAAAAGCACGGTACACGAAAATAATACATTGACTGATTCGGAGAAATTATATTACTTGATGGGAAAATTGACAGATAAAGCTCAAAACGCGTTCTCAGGAGTTTGCCCTAATAGCGATAATTACCAATTAATTTTTAATTCACTCGTAAACAAGTATGAAGACAAACGTATGCTGGCTTCTAGTTACCTTAATCGGATGTTTGAACATAAATCTTTTAACACCGCATCTATTCAAAATTTCGAATCCTTTTCTGATAATTTTGTGTCCGCCGCAAACGCATTAAAAAACCTTAAAATAAATGATTTATCCGATTTGATTTTTTTTCATGTCGCTATAAAGAAGGTAGATTCTGAAACCGCTCGACTTTTCGAAATGAACTCAAAAGATGAAATTCCTAAATTCGACAATTTAGTACAGTTCATTAAAAATCAATCTCGCATTTTACAAAATACTAAAGCATTAAATAGCTCGAGTTCCGCTCAGTCTACTAACAATTCTAATAAAAAAACATCCAAAACTCCGCAACCGCAATCCTACACTATTATTGATAAATCCGCGAAATGTTTGTGTGATAGCTTTGTCCATGAACATTTATATAAATGTCCTGCCTTTTCTAAAATGACACCAAGTGATCGTTTCAAAACTGTGAAGCAAAATAATGCATGCACTAACTGTTTAAGTATTAAACACAAGGCCAAAGTCTGTCAGTCTGAATCTAGATGTAAAGCTTGTAACAATAAACATCATACGCTTTTACACTTTAATCGCGAATCGCATGCGACTATAATATCGAACGATGTTGATAATACCGCACGTAAACAATCGGATTCAAACGCCACAGATCGCGCTCGTGACAGTTCTGCTGCCACCGCGCAGCCGTCCTTATCGCACGCACAGGCTCCGAGCGAGCAACGTACGCCCGCCGCCGCCGCTCAAAGCGCCCCGCAGTGTAACGCGTCCATTGCTGCGTCGATCTTTTACGACTCGAACTCCCGCGCATCGAAGCCGCGATGTAACACGAATACTACTATTTTGCTGTCAACCGCTACTGTTATAGTTCGAGATGCATTTGATAAAGAACATTTTGTTCGTTGTCTATTAGATAGTGGCTCACAAATTAATTTTATTACCACTGAATGCTGCAAACGATTAGGTTTGACTAGACATTCATCTGATACGCCTTCCGTTAAGGGTATCGGTGGTACGGAGAAATCCGTTAAGGGTTCCGTACAATTCACTTTCTATTCCCGCTTTAATCCAAACGTTACTTTTAATGTTAATTCGCTAGTTGTCGATGCAATCACCGACAATCTACCTACCGCTCTCGTAGATACTTCCGCCTTGCCTTACTTAAAGGGTTTACCGCTCGCCGACGAATCGTTCGGCACACCCGGTCGCATCGAGGTGCTGATCGGGGCTTCACTTTTCCCGCATCTTCTGCTGCCCCGCGTAGTTAGCAGCAACTCCTCCGCGCCGCCAGCCATGCAGACAGTACTCGGTTACGTCATCATGGGCGCTGTGCCCGCGTTGCCTGTACGTCGTAATAAGACTCCACTGTCTTGTTGCTCATATGTTTCGCACCCATCTGACAAAGACTCGTTAGAATCGGCATTGAAAAAATTCTGGCAGGTCGATGAAGCGCCCGTCGCTCTTTCGACGAGCAAATCGCTCGACGAACTTGAGTGCGAGCACTTTTATAATTCGACCACAGAACGCAATAAAGAAACAGGTAGATACTCTGTAGCCCTACCGTTTCGCAGCGATGTGTTCTCACTGGGGAACTCACTCGATATCGCGAAAAAACGTTTTATCTGCCTAGAAAAGAAATTAGAATCCGCACCCGAGTTACGTACAGCATATGATGACGTCATTCGCGAATATATTGATAAGGGATATTTATCACCCGCTCCTCTCGATAGTTCAGACAGTAGTTGTCCTGACTATGTAATTCCGCATCACGCAGTTGTACGTTTGGATAAGACAACAACCAAATTACGCTCCGTGTTAGACGCTAGTGCTAAAACGAGTACTGGTGTATCTCTTAACGATATTTTACATAGTGGCCCAAATTTACAGGGCGACTTATTTACTATAATCTTGAATTTCCGCTTATTCGCAATCGCTCTCTCAGCTGATTGCCGACAAATGTTCTTACAGATTGAAGTAAGAGAAAGCGATCGTCGCTTTCAACGCATCTTATATCGTTTCGGTACAAATGATCCTCTGGTTCTATATCAGTTTAACCGCGTCTGATTTGGTCTCAAATCAAGTCCCTTCCATGCGATCCGCACAGTGCAACAGTTGGTTCAAGACGATGGTCATCGCTTCCCGCGCGCCAGTGCTGTCATCGCGGACTCGCTGTATATGGATGACATAGTCTGCAGCGTAAGCTCCGAATTGAGTGCAGTCCAGGTTTCCGACGAACTGATTAAACTCTTTAGAGGAGGTCAGTTCGAGTTGGTCAAGTGGACCAGTAACTCTCAAACTGTTCTAAACAGTATTCCTGCGTCGCATAGGTTAACCGAACAGCTAGATTTTGATAAGTCGGTAGAGCAAAAGGTCCTAGGCTTGCGCTGGTGTAGGTCCAATGATTGTTTTGAATTTCTTATTTCCGCACCGCCAGATACGTGTACTAAACGCGCTATACTGTCGGCCGTAGCTAGACTGTGGGACATCATGGGCTTAGTCGCGCCTGTAGTTCTCTATGCTAAACTACTTATCAAAGAATTATGGTTACTGAAACTAGATTGGGATGACACTCCCCCGCGTCACATCATAAATATTTGGCAAACTTTTCGCTCTGCCCTGCCGCTTTTAAATGATTTTAAAATTCCGCGCTATTTAGGGATTTTTGAAAATTGTATTCTTCGCCTAATTGGATTTTCTGACGCCAGCGAAGGCGCCTACGGCGCTGTTATCTACGCGCATGTCACTCGCAACGATGACGTTGCCGTTCAGCTGGTTTGTGCCAAGTCGAAGGTATCGCCAGTGAAACCATTGACTATCGCTCGACTGGAGCTCTGCGGTGCCGAGCTCCTCGCTAAGCTCCTTCGCCGTGTTCACGACACTTATAATCCGCGTTATAATGTTACTAATATTTACGCATTCACCGATTCAAAGGTGACTCTTTGCTGGATAAATTCTTCTCCGCATCGCTGGCACACGTTTGTGGCCAATCGTGTCGTTCGCATCGTAGACAACGTCCCCGCGGAGCATTTCTATCACGTAGCTGGTACTGAAAACCCGGCGGACTGTTTGTCACGTGG